>OU452302.1:7899375-9123750 GCA_911728475.2 Pterostichus madidus | reverse complement strand
TTAATTTTATTTCAATTCCATGACTAACGATAGTTTTGAGGCTTTTTTCGTTATTCTCAGATCTAATTTGTGCCGTTACGAAGCATGCAAAATTAATTTTGTTTATTGGATTAGATGCAGAATTTTATGTCCTAAAACTTTTATTTGAAGCTGTCTTGTTTAAAATAATTAGGGAAGCAGGAAATTATAAAATTATGATTTTACATCTTAAATACCCATGTTCGAGAGTCGCGGTCATATTTCTATTATTTAAACTAAAAGCTTGAATCCGGGCCCTAAAATTTTTGGACCCTAGGCTTTTGCCTCCTTTAGCCTACGCCAAAGTCCGCCTGTGAAAATAGAAATAATATTATTTCATAAATTTTTGTCGAAATTTGTTTGTATGTATGTAGAAACCTGAAAAGAATAAGCGAAATGTGTATGTAAGCTAAGTAAGGCAGTTTATACAATCCACAAGTCAACTGGACCAAAACTCATAACAGTCGGTAGCCTTACATACGAATATCAATGATAACATGATCAAAGTTACTATAGCCTAAATCTGCTCGTTACAATAATTACGTACTCAAAAATGCTATCATCCGCTTAAATCTAGTAACCTCGAAAAAAATATAAAAACAACTGCTACAGTTCTCACGAAATGCGCTCGATGACTGTAAAAAACTAATAAAATAAGTGAGAATTCTACGTACTAAATAATAACCTGTAGTATTTACTAATTATCTGTAGCTTTGTATATTTTCCGCTGTCAAATGTTTCAAATTTTTTTTTTATATTTCAAATAAATAGAGAACATTATATAAAATAAATAAATAAATATATCATCACGCCTTTTACCCATTATTGGATGTGGCACTCTGCCGAAGCAGATCTCGGTAAGTGATATATTTATGCGCGTGAAGTGCGGTTACTAGCCGTCAAAGCACGGCCCCCAAAGATGTTAGTGGTCGGGGAGCCACAGGGGTAATTTTAAATTGGTAAAGATGTTTTGTCGACTGTGGGGATCGAACCAGGGTTCCTTGAATCCACAGGCCGACTTGATATCACTGAACCATTACCTCATAACTTCATATAATTTCATATATTTTTCTTCTTTCGGTAGCAATGATATTTTGTAAGTTTATTGTTGTTAATTTAACGGTTGTGCAAGTTTCATACATATTTTTGTTATATTGAAAATAAATATATCATCACGCCTTCTACCCATTACTGGGTGTGGCACTCTACCGAAGCAAATCTCGGTAAGTGATATATTTAAGTATATATATAAGTGCGGTTACCAGTCCTCAAATCACGGCCCCCAAAGATGTTAGTGGTGGAGGAGCCACAGGGGTAGTTTTTGAAATTATGAAAATTGTTTGTCGCCTGTGGAAATTGAACCAGGGTTCTCAGGATCCACAGGCCGACTTCATACCACTGAGCTAGCCACCCCAGAAGTCTCTTTCTGATATGCGTACAAGAGCAATGAAGAAGATCTATTGAATACTAAGAATTTTTTTTTATTAGGTGCTCTGTCAATGTCCTTGAATCACTTAATTTTCCTAGGGAGTACTTGTTATTTTTATTTCCCTAGGTAAATAATAAAGCACATAGGGTAATGATTTTGATAAGAATAAAGTTAACATTATTTACCGATTGTATATAAAGTTTATTAAAGAATTAGTTTCATTAGACCATTAGATACCACTGAGCTAGCCATCCCATATAAATAATATTTAATATGACACAATCATATGACATTTATATTAAGTTTCAAAGACCTAATATAAATGTGCTCAAAGATGACATCATTTTACTTTTTTAGTTTTTTTGATGACGTACCTCGCTTGTCTCGTCGAATCCACTGTAATTTCATTATTTTAAAGTTTCGTTTACAGCCAATATAAATTTCTTTTAAGATTTATATGAAGTTCAATATATTTCTAGTCTAGTTTCTAGTTTGAGACACTTTTCAGAGCGCATCTCAAGAGACGGCGAAAATTACAAGTAATTTATTTTCTCCTACAATGTCCTTCAAGTAATAAAATCCTGTTCTCATATACGATGCTATAAACATCAAATAAGGAAGTAATAAGAAAAGGTACCTACGTAAAAGGATTATTGTCATATTTTTATTTTATGGCTAAATGGATTAATATCGTATTTGTAGTAGAGCAACTAATTTGTTCTGAAATTGAAGATTCCATTACAATCAAATTTTGACCTTCATAAACTAGGTGGCTCAATAATGACAAGTCGGCCTGTAGATGTAAGAATCTGGATTCGATTCCCACAGCCGACAAACAATTTTCACCACATTATAATTATCCCTGTAGCCTCCCCTTCCACTAACATCTTTAGAGACCGTGATTTGGCGGCTGGTAATCGCACGTCACGCGCATAAATATATCACTTACCAAGATCTGCTCCGGCAGAGTACCACACCATATATGGTAAAAGGCTTGGTTATATATTTATTTATTTTGTTTTATAAATTAACTCAAATGTTTTAAGCTCATCCATGTTCATTCATAATTTAAACTTTTCATGAATTTACTCAAATATTTAATTCTACTGATTTTATTAGAAATTTTACTAATTTATAATCAAGTCACATTTTTTTTGTATTGTTTTTTATGTTTTATTTTGACATATAATAAATAAATAAATATATCATCACGCCTTCTACCCATTACTGGGTGTGGCACTCTGCTGAAGCAGATCTCGGTAAATGATATATTTTGCGCGTGAAGTGCGGTTACCAGTCGTCAAATCACGGCCCCCAAATATGTTAGTGGTGGAGGAGCCACAGGGATAGCTTTTTCAAATTATGAAAATTTGTCGCCTGTGGGAATCGAACCAGGGACTTCAGGATCCACAGGCCGACTTCATACCACTGAGCTAGCCATCCCATCATTTTGAAAATTCGTTTTTGTTTTATGATAATTTTAATTTTTATATTTTGGTACATATTTTATATTCTGTTTTTGCTACTTTTTTACTTATTTTGTTTAGCTGATGATGAATGTAGTATACTCGTACGTTTGAAACGTCGTCAAATAAAAACGTTTTATATATAACTTGTTGTTATTATTGGATCTTGAAAGCTTTTTATATATATTTATTGATTTTATTTCTGCTTATTAAAATCAATTGTTTCAATGCCAAATTTTATTTGATTAATTATATTTGAAGATTCCAAAATTGGCTGTGTAAAACGCTATATTGGATTTACGTAAACATGTTACAATTCTTATTACTTTTTCATTCTTCAAGATTTAGCTAATCGGCTTATTTGATCAACATTCTTATTTGACTAAAATTTATTTCCGACAGCTTTCTTATTGCTCTCTAATAGCTTCTTTATCTTATCTGATTTTTCCGTCTCTTTTCTGAATATAAATAGGCAGTAGCAGTATTTAGCCTTTTAGATAGATGAAATTATTCTACACAGTCCACTTATAAATTTGGTCACTCTGTTATGTATCAACGATTTATTTGAATAAAAAAAATTCATATTATTACTCCTTCTTGCCAAGTCTGGATCTAGATTTGACAGTTTTTGTTTCGCTAATGCAAATCACAAGTAGATAACATATTTATTACTATTAAATAATTTACTATCTGTTAAATTATAGCATTTATAAACAATTGGGAAATAATTACCACAGACGTAGATAATTTTTTCAATAAACTAACGACAAACTAATTTATAATTAAAATAATAGTGTCTTTAATTTATGAGACACAATAAAATGTGTATAGAATACGCATTTTCAACATTTATAAAGATATGATATCTTTTAGATCGTAGAAGTTATAAAAATTGTTTCAATAGAATTTTAAATTCCTTTATATAATTTGAATTTTTTATGACATCAGGAAGTTTATTAAAAAGGTACAGATTAATACCGGTTGGGAATTCCTCCTTATTTTAATAATAAAATTAAGTATACACAAATCAGATTATACATAGTTTTTTCTTTTTTTTTCTTTAAATAGTAGTTTTCTACATGTCACATTCATTTTTGGTTCTAGTAAACAGCAAATTCTTTTTTGATAAATGAAAACATATTGAGCAACCAGAGAATAGGGTCATTTCACATTTTCTGTTTTATTTTTTTCTTGAAATAATGTATAAAATTGTTCATGTAAGGACCTATTGTACGCCTTATAAATGTTTTACTTTCTAGATATAATTTTCAAAAAACCGCAGTAAATTTCAAATATTACTCGGTCTACGTCAGCACTACATCATTTATTGACAGCCAATAACAGTAATATCACTGTAGCGAGTAAATTTGAAATTTGTTTTTCATGTCGCTGCGGAATACAAATAAAAATTTTATTTTTATTATTGAACGAATTATTTGTGCATTCACTACAGCGCATTATTTCCCAATCATTTTACCTGAAATATATTTTACAATATAAATGTTAGTATTGATTTCATATTTGTACATTCGTTGATAAATAAATTTCAGAATAGAACGCTGCCGTTTGACGTTTGAGCGTTTGATGTTTCAAGCACAGTACTTATCAATTTATGAGTGAAAAGTATCATTCTATATTGTATCAATGTCGTCACAAATTTGCTGCCGCGAAAGGTAAGGTTGAAAAGTTTTACATTTTCAGATTTTCTTTATTGCAATATTCAAAAATAGAACCAAATTTTGTACTAATGCAAAAAAAAAAAATATATTTTGTTATTTGAAATTACCCTATTACCCTAAAACCAAATATCATAATTTCACCTAGATTTAATTACCTATTCTTTTAGGTGCCTTAATGAGATTGATCTACTAATTACATTCTTAAAATAAAAGTACCGGTTTAAGTTCTTTTAAATATATATCCCTTAGCACTTTATTTCATAAAGTAAGTAAAGGATTAGATTTTGAATTTACCATCTCCAATTTTATTTCCAAGTAAAATTATTAGTATTAGAGCTATTCATAAAATAAATAAATATATTACACCGTTTACCATTACTGGTTATGGCAGTCTGCTGCAGATGTTAAATGATATATACCAGCCGCCAAATCACCGCTCCCAAAGATGTTAGTGGAGGGCGAACCAGGAATAATATGAATACGATAAAAGTCTTATTGTCGGCTTTAAGAATATAACTCAGGTTCTCAAATCTACAGATTTATCTACACCTGTTATCAGTTGTTAATCGTAGTTTACAGTAAAAATATGTCAGGTACAATGTAGTTATATTGTTGCCACAAGCAGAATTGATTCAACACCCGTGTCATTGAGTTTATTTGTGCAGCAAGACGCAGACAGTACTTATTTTGTTTCTGTCATTTACATTTCCAATATATCTCAAGAAAATAACAATATACATCGTAAACAACTAGAAATCCGGAAAATATGTTAAGAAATGCGCAACTTCGTGTGAATCTTTATAACATGTATAGGCGTATTCCATTTGCCATTTGGATCAGATCTAACTCACATTTACTGAACCAGATCACTGATTTATTTCGCTGGATTACGTCGCTGACTTTATTTTCAGTACTAGAATTACTGGTTCTAATTTACTTTGAAGTAATCCACCTCAATAAGTGCATCAGTTTGCTTAATTCACTTCATTTAGTCATAATGTCTAATTTGTCTGAACTGATTTAAGTGAACCAAGTGGCAAGTGGAATACAGCTTATGTCAAATTTGATCAATAGGCGTATTCCATTTGCCATTTGAATCAGATTTAACTTACATTTACTGAACCAGACCACTTATTTATTTCGCTGGATTACTTCGCAGACTTTATTTCTAGTACTAGAATTACAGATTCTAATTTACTTTAAAGTAATTCGCCCTAAAAAGTGCATCAATTTTCTTAATTCAGTTTATTTAGTCATATGTCAAGTTTATCTGAACTGATTTAAGTGAACCAAGTGGCAAATGGAATACAGCTAATGATAATGAGTAACTTCGGTAGCGTTGGAAACAGCAAAATTCAGAAAGATTTTGTTTTTATGAACTGTCAATTGAATTGTGAAAATACGTCTTTCATCCCATACTCTGAGTTATTGTCTGTCTATCTGTTTGCCAACGACCTTGGACTCTGCTCTAACAATTTTGATGAGACTTGATATTCTAATACTTTTTGCCTCATACAATCTAGTTGTCTCAGTTTCTGGAAAATTCATTTAGTACGTTATTATGAAAGAAAATTGCGGGGAAAATTCATTAAAATTTAGTTCTCAAAATATCGGCCTGCTTTAGGGCAAAGTAATTTGACCTAAGAAATCGATTGAGACCAAAATCAACTCGATATCATCAACTACTTTCGGGATATGAGCGAAAATTCGAAAGAAAATTGCGAAGACAAGTTATTCTTTATACATACGAGTATTTCTAGAGTTTCTTATTTTGCATTTTAAATTTGTTCTTTCTCGAGCGAAGCTCGGTCTTCCATTTATTTACTTTAAAATTATTTATGAACATAACAGAAAGCACTAAGTTATAAGTTATACTATTTATTCATATTATATGAGTACTCAATCCGTTTTAACTATAAAACTTTATATATGATATATACGGCGCGATCCCGCTACTGAAAATAATTATGAATGTAGTAGTATAGTTAATTAAATAAATATAATTTGTTTATGTAATCTGCACGGTAACTTGTTAATTTTTATTTTTTGTTCAGCATATATTTTAACAGATTATCTGCATTAATCTGGTTAAATATACATAAAATACACAATAATGTACATACGAGCCCGGTCCCACTTCAATTTTATTTTTTCGTTTGATGTTATATTTTACAGTTTTATTTCTCGTCTATTATGCAAGAAAATGAAATGAAATTTTAATGAGACATATACTAATATGTTGTTAATACACAGATAAAATTTTAAGTCAATCGATACATACATCTAGAAATGACAGCCATTGAAAGAGGAAGTAAACATTTCTGTTTTAACCAAAAAAAAATTGTTTTATTAAAAAACTGTATAAAAATAAAGTTTATTTTAAATATTAATTAACATCAATTTCATCCACCAAACTGTCCACAAGATAATAATCATGATAGTTCATTTGTGTATTGATTTAGTTTACGCGAAGAAAAAAAAATGAGAGTTATAATGCGACACATTTTGTGTTTAAGGTATATTTAATGTTAAATTTAGTTAAAAATGTTGAAAATTAATTGTAGAATTTAGTAAATGTAAGATATCTGGGTTTTTAGTATTATTTAAATTTCTAACGGAAAAATTAGATTCGGGCCAACTGAAGTGGGAACGGGCTCGTATAGGTACAAAACAAAATTATAGTAAAAACATCAATTATAAACAAATTTTTGAAATTCAGAAATGATACCAAAATTTCATTTTTGTATTTAATACATATAAAAATGTCTGCGCTCAAGCGCCATGTATTTTATAGTGAAAACGGATAGAATATAGATATATTTTAAAGGTTTTCTTAGATTTACTCACTTTGCAAATAAAGTACCAACATAATTCAAAAACCAATATCTATTCAATCAAAATACCCGAGGATTTACTTTCAGTTTTTCTGTAGTTAGTTTGTTTCTACGTTGTTAAAGTAGCAATAATGAAATAATTGTTTTTCCACCATAATCTATATAAAAATTAGCTTTTCCTGTACAAATTTTAGCAAACTTAGACCAGCATAAATCCAAAAGAAAACCACCGATAAAACTAAATCACTTCATGTAACAAACACCCGGATGTATCTCCCAATCACACACGCAACAAAACAGCATCATCTGTGTCACCACCATCCTTCTCCATTTCTTCCCACGCTAATTATCACTTTTAATTCCTCTTTCACATCCTCTTCATTCTCCAGAGATACGGATTGGGTTACGAATCCATTTGTCAGCCAGATTCCGAGTTTACCTCCAGAAGCGGATTACGAATGGTGCGTTCTGCATTAACAAGGTTTGTGGTTCATTAGGCGATGGCCGCGAATCTGGGCCGGGACCGTTGAGTGCAGCTTGTGATCGCGGGGAGCTTGGAGCATCGCGAGCCGGCAGATGTTGCTTTTCACTTACGTCTTACCTTGAGATACTTTTAAGAAGTTTTTTAGGAGGAAATGGTGTTTTTCTTTAGGATTAAGTATTGGTGTAGGATAAGAAGCTTATTTTGTTTTAAGTTTTTGAGTTGACCTTAATAATTGAAGGTTATTATTATGTAGTTATGCAATTTTATGCTGTAATTCGTTAGAATTATAAAATAGTTAGATTATCAAAAAGAAATCATTTTGTTTTATATTATTTCATTAGTGCTCAATAATACAAATATAATTTTTATTTTGATTAATTAAAATCACTGTATACTCGTAGATATCAAGATTAAAAATACGTTATCAATTTATTATTTGAATTAGGATAACAAAATAGGGCTCCATAAATGAGGAATGTTTTTTCAAATCTCGCGTTCTGATAAATTTGATGATTTGAGTTGTGTATCGTTTCATATATTTTCGACTGCGACCATTCTAGTAGTGCATTCCATTTTATCAAAACTAGTTTCTTTTCATAGAGAATCGTATTTAAAATATATCCGTCTGTGCAAAACCAGCTTTATTTTTTTTTAAACTCGCTTTATACTCCTTTGTTATGCGTATCTTTGTATATCGTAATCCCATGATAAATTATTTTAATTAAGTTTTTAGTGTGTAAATATTTCAAACTGTGTACTTCACACTTTTGCATTTTACACAAGACAAAATGAGTGAGTATTTTGAAATACCTGACGCAAAAAAACTTTTATAGGGATATGATATAAATAGGAAATAGTCCTACCAAAGGTGATAATATAAACAAAGAAATGGAAAATATAGAAAACGAAGAAATAATTTTAAATCTGTATTTCTTTTGAATTTCTATCTCCACTCCTCAATTCTTTACAATTGATGTTTACTTCATAATATATTTTTATTATTTAAAAGGAGTTATTTATTATTTTTCTTTTCATTGTGTAAAAAAAAATATATAAATAAATAGAGTTGCCAATATAGTCATGTTGACCCGAGTTTTGACAGAGTTTGGCGATCAATCTTCGGTCTTCGAGTTTACAATAAAATTCTTCGGATTAACTCATGTCTATGTATTTCATGTAACTAATGACACATTTACTTTTTAATTTTATTATGTCAAATGTAAATGTTATACATAATTTACAATTTTGTTTTATGATTGTTAAACTGTTCAGAAATATTAATAATGTTACTATTAACTTAAACAATAAATATTTAATTTAAACATAAAAACTCTTTTCTGCAAAAGCATGAGTTTTGAGAAAGCAAGTTTTAAAAAAACGGTCCTCAATTCTAGACATGACAACTTTCCAAATGAATATCTCTGTAGATTACGACTTCTTTGGAATGTGGTAACCGTTACCAGCCGTCCAATCTTGTCACTTAAATCTTAGTAAAGTATTATTGTTTGTGTTTGTATTAGATTAGAACAGTGCTTCTCAAAGTGGGCGTTTGATCGGGGCGTTAGGGGGGGGGGAGTGTATTATACATGAGAGGGCATTAGGAATAGCAGTGGGCAACAATGGGGCGTCGAATTAAATATTAAAATATCAAATATTTTTACTAATGCCATGACTTGTTAGATAATTAAAAACTATAATTGAGTAATTATGACTTAAATTATATAATTAGTAATTATACTTTATTTATGTAGATTTATTTTTTTCGAAGAATCAATAAGGTGTTAAATAGGTTTTACTTCCTTACAAAACAGACTCATCCAGAACTACAAATTTCACTGATGAAACGCTGTAAATTAAATATATTTAGTTAGTGTCCAAAGACCTAATATAGTATTTAAAAAATATATTATTTTAATTTGAAAACACCCAACAAAAATGAAGAACCATTTAAAATATTAGTTGAAACCTGCAGCAAAATTGAGTTAATTGATCATGTTGATTTTCTAGTCATACAATAATTTTTGATGGGATGGCTAGCTCAGTGGTATGAAGTCGGCCTGTGGATCCTGAGGTCCCTGGTTCGATTCCCACAGGCGACAAATTTTCATAATTTGAAAAAGCTATCCCTGTGGCTCCTCCACCACTAACATGTTTGGGGGCCGTGATTTGACGACTGGTAACCGCACTTCACGCGCAAAATATATCACTTACCGAGATCTGCTTCAGCAGAGTGCCACACCCAGTAATGGGTAGAAGGCGTGATGATATATTTATATATATTTTATTTACAATAATTTTGAATTGGCATGAAATTTTTAATTTCAAGCCTTGATTGCTGGACTAAAAATACGTCTTTACTTTTTCGGGTGAGTCTCATATGCGAAGCAAGAAGCGTTATTACTAAAAACAACAACCAAGAGGGCCGGTGATTCAAACAGTTTGAAAAGTATTAGATTAAATAGATTAGCTTCAGCTTCCAAATAATTTACTCTACAATATTACACTTAATTGCACTATTTAAAAAGTACAACATATTGTTTTATATAAACGTGTGACTGTACAAGAGAAAGAAACTTCGTTACTACCAAAGTTAGCCATTACATTGATTACTGGTTCTTTCTACTAAATTCTTTATTCAACCCAACTCCCTTCTACTAACTTGATTCTAATTTGACTAACTTAAAACTGATTTAACACTACTACATATCTAATGACAAAAGTACTAAGTCAGCAATTTTTAATGAATAACATCTGAATTATCTTCAATAAATAACCACATTTCAATATATCATATTTTAGTGTTTTTCTACCTGTGAGGCGCGTCTCCTCGAGAGAGCGCGGAATACCTAAGACGACAAAAAGTGCAAATCGAAATAAAAGCGCAAAAACTTTAAAAATCACTAAAATCATTTATTGCAGTTATTTATTGGAACAAAAGATAGCACAAAACTTAAAATACATTATGAAAATAAAATAATTTCAATAATTAATTTCATTAAACTAAAAAATCTCAGATATAAAAATTAGTAGCTTCCTTGGCTTTGGGCCAATCTTGTGAAACAAAGCTTTTCTTATTCTTTTTCTATATTTTGTTTTTAAGTCAGGCACTGCAAAAAACTTCATTCACAAAGATAAAATATTGGATATGGTCAAAGCACTCTAAATACTCTTGACTTTGATACAGAAAATTTATCGTCGACATCGGCCCAAAATTCAAACATTATGATCCCTACAATATAGGTATTATATACATAAGAACTGAAAAGATGGGAAGGTTCGGAAAAACTCATATAAAGAATGGAGCGCATATGAGAAAAGAATGAAAAACTTATGCTACTTATTTTATATTGTAATTGCATTCACTAGGAATGATTTGCTACATGAATAAAATTAGAAAAATATACAGATAAAATAACATTTGAATGTACTTGTAATAATATAGTATAATAATTATTTATGTATGTACCTAGCAGCGCACCGAGAGTAGAAGGCTTGCCGAGTTAAACAATTACTGAACGCTGAACATATTTCGCATACGCGGACACTGAATATTTTTTTCTGCAACTGAATTATGTTTAAAAACATACATTATTAATTTAACTTCTAGTAACTAGGTAACGGAATTGTGATTTTCTTTTGATTGTTTTGGAAACAATATGTCAATAATACTTATGTAGTATCCTGTTACAAACGCTTTACCTATGAAAATATATATTTTAACATAACAAAATATTAATAAAACAACTTTTAAATATTTAAAATACATATAAAAATATGTATTATAATTTTTTCCTCGAAATGAATATAAACGGACAAACCCAGAACAGAATTTTTTTATTAGCGCGTCCACTCAAAACTGACATATTTTCCCCAGAGGGTTTTTAATAATATACCTGAATTTATGAAATACACTACATTCCACACATTTACAAACTCACAAATTTAACCTAAAAATGTTATTTATATATTGCGTGGTTTTCATATGATGCTGCCCAGAAAATGTTGTTTTACCGACTTTATTATACCTATTTTTTTTATTTTTTCCGTTATTCGACCTTCGTAAAAACCATAAATTAATTCGCATTCTTCTGAGAATTACTAGAACTTTATTCACAAATAATTCCGAAGAACAGTTATTTTTTTAATTGCCATCTTTGTTTAGATTCTCTAATTGCAATTTAGTATTTTTAATTACGCAAAATTATTTAGTTTTATTACGTAAATAAATAATGCTTAATATAACTTTTATTGGTAAAAGGGTTACAACAATAATATGCAAAATATGTATGATGTTTGAACTTAAAATGTCATATTTCTACTGCCGAGGTTAAAAATTGGTTGCATTGCATGAAAATCATGATGAAAATTAAAATTTTATGAAATTTTTGGCAAATAAATTTTGTTTATAGCTAAAATATTTGGTTATTTTCTATAGCATTTATTTTGTCAAAGTATATACAGGATGGTCCATTTAAAGTGTTATCAGGAAATATCTCGGAAACTATAAATTTTACGCAAAAATGACCTAGACGAAAAACAATCGTACGAAAGGGGGCCATAATAACGAAATATTGGTTTTATCCTAGATGGCGCTGTTGTCGCTAAATCATGATCAACTCAATTTTTGAAAATGAAAACCCCTATTTTTATTAAAGAATCAGATTATTTAGTTCACTTTTTCGTCAGCATGATAGATGACGCTGTAAGCTCTAATACAGGAACGTCCGAAAGCAACATCATTTTTAGCGATTACAGCGTCATCTATCATGCTGACGAAAAAGTGAGCTAAATAAATTTTTCTTTTTTTGTAGCGATGAATTTGATTAATAAAAATAGGGGTTTTCATTAAAAAAAATTGAGTTGACCATGATTTAGCGACAACAGCGCCATCTAGGACAAAACCAATATTTCGTTATTATGGCCCCCTTTTGTACGATTGTTTTTCGTCTAGGTCATTTTTGCGTAAAATTTATAGTTTCCGAGATATTTCCTGATAACACTTTAAATGGACCACCCTGTATATTAAAAAATAAGTGTTACAATTGATCATTGCAACAAGTGTTTTTCATAATATTTTTCCTGTATCGTATTAATTTACATTTATTTAAAAATATAATTAAAAAAAAAATATAATAAATTTTCAAGATGGTAATACTAACACATCAATAATCATTTGAAATTAATTTTATTTGACATTAATTAATTAGATTATAGTTCAAATTAATAAATATCTAGATTATGTTTCTAAAACTGTATACTTTAGATGTTTATTGAATTTACTGTATAATAAAAAATAATGATAATGATTTCGAGTGTAATAAATGAATGAGTTTGTATGGAGTGATCTATGAATGTTGTTGAAGTGAGGGTGGTTTGTTTGGATGAAAATGTTTGACGAGGGCTAATTGTTTGATGAGTGTGATGAGTGAATGTTTTATGAGTGATTTTAGGGTTCGTGCTACCCCATTTGTTGGGATATAGCGTGAAGATATGTATGTATATATAAAAAATAAATAAATATATCATCACACGTTTTACCCATTACTGGATGTGACATTCTGCCGTAACAGATCCCAATAAGTGATTTTTGTGCACGTCAAGTGTGGTTACCAGATCACCAAATCACAACCTTCAAAGATGTTAGCGAGGGTAATTTTAATGTGGTTAAAATTGTTTGTCTGCTATGTGAATCGAACCGAGGTTCTCAAATTCACAGACCGACCCGGAACCACTGAGCCATAAATCCCATTAAAAAAAATCTAAGTGCAATATCACATGAACTAAGCAATGGCAGTTAAACTAGACAATATGACAACTTCACACAAAAATATCCCCAAAAACAAGTGTACAAACATATTAAACGCGATGTAGGAAAATGTATTTGTATAGTACTATTTCTACATTTCATGCATAACCTCAAATATTTTCGCGTTCCACTCGTACTTCAATGACATTCTAAAATAATTCATTCCGTCAATGTATTCGAAAAACAAAAACATGTGTGATATGTGATATGAAATATGAACTACTGCAAATACACAGTGTCCATTTTTCATTAGAAAATATTTTCCTAGAAATATGAGTAAAGAATTTAATAAACGAAAGTACATGATACTGCAAATGACCTCAATAATTTTCAAATTTGGTTGATGTATAAAAACTACCAGGAATAAATTCCTATTGTCTATTACATGAATTTACTTTCACCTTACAAATAAGGATTCGCTTCAGTTAATTAGACACTCGGCATGCGGGAAAATAGTAAAAGGATTGTAATCGTTTAAAAATGTAATAATTAGTTGTACTTATGATAACCATAAAAATTGCATCGTATTATAAAAGTGTTATTCTAATACATTGTTATAATTCTGCATAATTATGTGTAATTATGAAAGTAATAATTAAATAACGCAAATCATTATTTTTAACAATGCGAAACGGAAGCATATGCGAAATTTTAATGTGCCAAAAATATACTCATTTACTGTTTTTTGTAAAATTAATTATGTATATTTAAATTTTAATCACATACTAAAATATTAAATACATTATTTATTTATTTATGCCATTCTGTACATCAGGAACCTAATCCCAATTCCACCGAGCCGCAGTGTGGTATTTCATACATATTTAGCTTGAATAGAATTCGACTTAAATTATCAAAATACATATTTTTAAATTGAAAATAACTGTTCTCGGTGAGTTCAATCTACGTCCAAAGAATTCGTATTTTACTTGTAATCATAACAATATATACAATTGAATAAACAAACAAGAGATTCTGTTTAAATGTCATTTCTTCACAAATCAGCATATTTTAGTAAAAAATTAGTGAAAATGACTTAAATCTGTATTTTTAAGCACGCAATTATAGTATATTATGATACTAGTGTATAAGTAAGTCTTTAAAGCACATGTGACGAGTTTAAGAGCACGGCGCGAGTCATTTATATATGCTATTTTTTAATTATACTTGCATCGTAATCTGGAAAATATAGCTGGAAAACAGCATTTTACTTTTGATTAATTTTATAATTTTATATGTGTGATTTGACGTAATATCGTTTATATGGAGATAGGTTACCATGTAGATTCGTTTTTATGCAATTTGTTGTAATAAATATGAGGCGTATGCCATTTGCCATTTGGATCAGATCTAACTTACATTTACTAAACCAGATCACTTATTTATTTTGCTAGATTACTTTGCTAACTTTATTTCCAGTATTAAAATTATTAATTCTAATTTACTTTGAAGTAATTCATCCCTATAACTGCATTAGTTTGCTTAATTTAGTTCATTTAGTTATTTGTCGAATTTTTCTGAACTGATTTAAGTGAACCAAATGGCAAATGAAATACAGCTATGGATGGATTTAAAGAGAAAAATGGTTTTGTTGTTGCTTAGTAACTTTAAAGCTACATTCACAAATAGAAATTAGTTTTTGTTTTATGCTTTATGTTTTAATGTGTTTTTAGGTGCCATTCACAAATAGTTTTTCTTTTGTCAATTTTAGTTAGTAGTGACATCTATCATAAATTTTAGAAGATCGGTAATACAGTAAATGCAACTGTCAGTTGTGCTAAGTTATACATGCTGTCATATGTTGTTTGTTTACTTTCGTATTTTTTTGAAGAGCAAGGTAAATATTATCATAATAAGAAAGTAGGTATTAAAATCTTGTTTTTATTTTCATTCATTTTGACACTCGAATAAAAACAAACTTAGGTTATCGTCAATGCGAAGGATGATAGAAAGAGACAAGTATATATCACTACATCATTCTACGTTTCGTCCTATTAGTCTATTTCTAAGTATAAAAGTATAAAACGTAAAACTAAAACATAAGTTTGGAGTTTGCAAACTTTTGTGTTAAAACCAAAACTAAATACTGATTTGTGAATGGCTGCATAAGATAACATGTCTACAAGGTTATTAAAACAAAAATGGAAAACATAAAACAAAAACTAATTTCGATTTGTGAATCTAGCTTAAAAGACGTGTGTTTTAATGTTGCGTTTTCGCACGCATTTTAGTTTGTTAAACAAGGATTATTATGCAGGTATAATAAAAAATATTTGACTACGCGTTGCCGTCGGAAACGTACGATAAAATGTTTGTTTGTTCCTTAGTAACCATCAACTCTACGTTAAGAACAAATGTAAACTTTTCGTAGTATCATTGGATGTGGCACTCTGCTGCAGAAAATCTCAGAAAGTGATCTACTCGTATTTAGGCGCGTGAAGTACGGTTACTAATCGTCAATTCACGGCCGTCAAAGATATTAGTAGAAGAGATGTCACAGGGGTAATTTTAATGTGGTGAAAATTGTTTGTGAGCTGTGGGATGTTCCCAAATCTCCCATTATCTATTGATAATAAAGAAAATAGGCATTCATCCCTATTTTTATCAATTACCCTGTACAAAGTGATAACAAAGGATAATTTAATACTATAATCATTGAATTTGACTAATTAAATGGAAATTGAACATAAAATATTTTAAAAATCAACTTCGTATTATCTACATCCGGCTACAACTAATTCCACATAAAATAATTGTAATAATCTTCTAATAAAATATTTATCCATATTTCTGCTATCACTGCCATATTACCTATAATAGTTTCTGGTGATGTGTTACAGTAAAATTCTTGATGACACTATTAAACAAAACAGTTAATTAGTTCTACTTCTTTTGATCATGTGCGATATCTTTGTTTATTACTGCATTTAACGACTATTGTTATTGTTACGACCCATTTATAATTAGCGAAATTTTCTCCTTTAATTGCAACTACAAGAGAAAATCTGATTTCTTTGCGTTTAACATGACATTTTAATTAAGTGCCAACATTACTCTGTATCCTGTTGGTAAAATCATTTGATTATTATTTAATAACAATATTGTATATACCACCACATATTTACAGTGTAATTTATTATATAATTATATGTAAACGAGCTGTACCAATGCATGTTGTACCACAAACCTTAACTTTATTGTATGTTCTTGTCGTACTGTTTTAGTAGCCAGTTTGCGGCGGTACAGTAAATTTGTGGGCGTAACTTTCTGTCAACACCAGCGCCAACTATGTTTTTGGTTCTATATTAATTATTGAACAATTCTCAGAAACACTGTTGTATTAACAACAAAAACGGAACTTACATTTTCGTACACAATTATTTTATTTTATGTATCAATATTTCATCACAAAAGAAAATCATTTTAACTACATAAATATATTTTCTCTTGCTCAAATTTTTTTACATGTTGATAAATTCGTTTACTAGGAGATTTACATAGTAGATTAGACACTACTTTTTTGTCATTCTCCGCCCAATTCACAAAACAAGTTTAAGAAAAGTGTTAGTTCAAACTTAGCTCTTGTGAATGCATAAGCATTTGAAATAGAGTTACAAATAATATTAAAATATATATATATATATATATATATATATATATATATATATATATATATATATATATATATATAATATTTTGGGAAGAGATCGTTCATCCAACCTTACTTAATTTATTTGTTCTTTTATTTTATTATTGTTATTATTATTATTTTTGTTATTTAGTTTGTTCTTTATTATATATATATTATGTATCATTTTGTATAACAATCTTTTTTACTTTTTAATATAATATATTTTCTTAAAAATAATGTTCCTGGCTAATCCTCTACATCAATCTGTTCGTTAACAGTTTATTAGTAATTGAAGAAACGCTATTTATATTTATCTAATGCCAGGGATGTAAAATTTATGTTTACTGGTAACATGTTTTTGAGCCTAGGACTTCCGTTAATGATGTCATCTGTTTGAAGTGCAAATTAATATTTCAATAAGTGACATGATGACTTTAGATATATTCTAACCGACCGAGTATAGTATCCAGACAATAAAAACATTCTAAATACAAAGATTCTATTATCTATCAGTTATTTTTTTATTAGAAATCATTCCTATCGAAGCTTGCTTCGCTCGCCCTTCTACCAAATAAATCCTAAACCCGTGAAATGCATGCTACACACACAAGCATTTAAATTCTATTTTAGCTCAAATTATTCAGAATTTCATACATTTATTTACCCCTGCTGCTCTGTTCAAATTTAATTTGCACTTATGTTGTTCGGGTTAACCTGACTCGTACCATTTTGATCTAACTTCAGGATAGTTTAACACAAAAATTCAATCAAATGATAAAGTATATGAAACTTGAAAACTTGAAGTAGCGCGTAATAGAATATTTTAATAAATTTTGTATACATAAATCAAATCAAAATTAATATTTCAAATGTCAGTCGCTATATGCAGCCTTATGAAATAAAGCAGTTCAGAGATGAAAGTGACTCGTTAATTTATATAAGCATCTTCATAAAATAATAATTTGTACTGAACAATGTAATTGTGCTATTTCTAAAGAATTGTTAAATAATATTCATTCATTTCATTCTATAAATATATGAAAAAACAAGTTTTTTTTATTACGAAATGCATAAAATTAGTGGCAAACAAAAAAAGATGTTTAAAAATACTGTTACTAGTATACAGGATGTTGATCGCGTCACCCGAACATAGGACTTTAACATGTAAAATAATAATTTTGTCATTTTCTGCTGCCCTAATGAATTTAAGCAAAAAAGCTTCAAATAAAAATTTTCGGGCATAAAATTCTGCAAGTAAATCGATAAACAAAATTAATTTTGTATGCTTTAGCTGTATTCCATTTGCCACTTAGTTCACTTAAATCAGTTCAGATAATTTAGACACATGAGTAAATGAGCTGAATTAAGCAAACTGTTGCACTTATTGGGGTGAATTACTACAAAATAAATTAGAATCTGTGATTCTAGTACTGGAAATAAAGTCAGGGAAGTAATCCAGCGAAATAAATAAGTGATCTGTTTCAGTAAATGTAAGTTAGATCTGATCCAAATGGCAAATGGCATACGCCTATTGTAAAAGCATAAATTAAATCTGAAAGTGACGAAAGTTGCCTCAAAAATATCGATAGCCATGGAATTGAAACAAAATTAAACAAATATTTGACATTTTATCTGTCAAAATTATCACAATAAATAATAATATACAGAAATTATTTAGACTGGTAATACGTCAAACATTTATTTTATTTTGTATCAATTCCATGTCTATCAATATTTTCAACGTACTTTTCTACATATTAATATTTAATTTCTGTTGTTACAAAGCATGCAAAAGTAATTGTGTTCATTGATAAAGATGCAGAATTTTATACCCTGAAATTTTTTATTTTAAGCTTTTTGCATAAAATAATTAGGGAAGCAGGAAATTACGGAAGTATGATTTTACATGTCATGGTCAACACCCAGTATATATAGTCGTTGAATACGACATCTTCAGGAATAAAATATTTATTGCTAAATACAGCTAAGTTAAATATTAAACATGTTTTAGCAATGCCCTTATTTTACACGTACACAAACAAGACCCTAAGCCAATAGAACGTACGCTCAACACACACAAACCTTTATATTTGTTTTTGATTAAATTTGCATGATTTCATACTTGACAAATGGGGTAGGGGGCTCAGAGGTATCGAGTTTGACCTGTGGATTTGAGAACCTCGGTTCGATTCCCACAGTCGACAAACAAATTTCATCACATTAAAACTACCCCTGTGGCTCCCCCTCCACTAACATCTTTCGGGGCCATGATTTGATGACTGGTAACCGCATTTCACGCGCATTAATATATTACTTACCGAAATCTACTATAGAGTGCCACACCCACTAATGGATAAAAGGCGAGATAATATACAGGATGGTGAACGCAACTCTCGAACATAGGGATTTAACATGTAAAATTACAATTTTGTAATTTCCTGCTTCCCTAATTATTTGAAGCAAAAAAGCTTCGAATAAAAGTTTTAGGGCATAAAATTCTGCATCTAATCCAATAAACAAAATTAATTTTGCATGCTTCGTAACGGCACAAATTTGATCTGAAATTGACAAAAATAACCTCAAAACTATCGATAGCTATGGAATTGAAACAAAATTAAACAAATGTTTGACGTATAATCTGTCAAAATAATTTCTTTATTTATTATGTCATTTATTTTGACAGATAAAATGACAAACATTTGTTTAATTTTGTTTTAGGTCCACGGCTATCAATAGTTTTCAGGCAATATTTGTTAATTTCAGATCAAATTTGTGGCGATACGATGCATGCAAAATTAATTTTGTTTATTGGCTTAGATGCAGAATTTTACGCCCTAAAACTATTATTCGAAGCTTTTTTGTATAAAATAATTAGGGAAGCAAGAAATTATAAAATTGTGATTTTACATGTTAAATCCCTATGTTCGAGAGTTGCGTTCACCGCCCTGTATGTATATTTATTTATATATGTAGAACTCTTAAGAACTATGAATATCCTTCCCTGTTGTGTAAATACACCGCTGTTTTACAAAGAGTACTAAATTTGTTGCAATATCAATCAGAATTTGTGATAAAAAGTATTGATTATTAACATTGAGATGAAACAATGCGTAGAACATATGGTTTATTTAATTAATTTTCTAATCCATATCGCTGATACAATTCAAAAGATACATTACATTTAATCCACGGCTCAATTCATCAATATTTGAAATTAAACTAAACCCCATCTAATATCCAATCCAAAAACAAAAAACTAAATCACAAAAACAGCAATTAATCCAAACTAATCCATCTTCTGTTAAACAAAACATCAATTCCAAACAAATTTACCTTGACCGGATGGCGGCTACAATCCACTGGCACTAGATTCACGTGCACACAGCACTGCTCATTCACACACTCGCGTAGTTACGCACAGACAGTCGAAGCGTGGTACGTGTACGTGGTAAACAAATGCGAACCGGCTGTCGTGCAGGTAGGAACTGAGACGAGCGACTGAGCGGCCGCCTCAGGTAACCATGAGGAAACGGGTCACCAGGTCGCTTGGCCGACATTCGGCGGCTGTTGTTGATGGTGTTGCTTGTGTAACGCCATGCGAAGAACGTTCAAGAAATGGTAGTGATGGGTGGAGCTTTTGAGGGATGAAGGTTTCTTCTTTTTTACTTCTTGTATATGGGTGAATGTAGTGTCGGGTTAACACTGTCATGTGAATTTGAATTGTTGTTGGAACCAGTACAAAAATAGAAAAATATGGTTCTATATCATTCAGACCACGATAAATCGAATGTCGTTTTGCGCATCTTCATATCCATTTTAGTTTCTGACTTAACAGATTTTTGTCATTTTAATAATCTCAACTTTGAAAGACTGTATCTCAAAAATAAAGGAGATATTGAAATGCGGCTTGAATTATTTAATCTTTTATACCTTAATTATAAATATTTCAAAATTTAACTTCATTATTTCAAAAAGTTGAAATGATATTTAAAATCTGTTAATATCTCGTATGCAATATATAAATTTCGATCTACGAATACAATTTTTAGAACAAAAAAACTTGAAATGAACAATATCTGTAGAAATCTTAAAGTATTTTTTTTATGGCAATTTTCTATTTTTTGTTATAAAAACTGATCTGTGCGAATTTTTGACTGAAAATATACATATCTATGTATTTTTAGTCAAGGAATTCACTATTTTTAACAGATTTTTATTACCTATTAAACTTTTTTAATAAGGAAAAAACATTTTGAAAAAAAAAATTAAAAATGAAAAATGTAAATATAAATGAAATGTAGAACGAGAAATACCACATTGTACTTTCTCGTTTAATTTCGAGACATGTGCCTTCGCAGTGTGTTTTACAAAAAATAAAAAATCGATGTAATTAAAACACTAAACTAGATATGAAGATGCACTGAGCGGCATTCGATTTACCAATTGCCTAGTAATATCGAATCGAATATTTAACAGCAATGTAACTGAATAATTTTTTTTCAATTTGATTTTTATCCAGGGATCCAAAATACGGTTCGATTTTGGTTCAAGGAACATCCGTACCTTAGGCAGGATACGTACTCATTGAGCACGCTATATAATGGTCAACGAGTCGTTACTCTATTCATGGGCTAATAAAAATGGTCAGATTAAATTCAATAGGTATTTTCGTACACTATTTTGTGTGCTGGGCAGATGTTTACAAAGAAAGATTAGAGAAATTTTATATTGATTCGATTACAACAACTTCTATCAAGAGTAGAATTACCAATTTGCCAAGGTAATAATTAATATCCCTAAAGGCATTTTCTTGTAAAAGATATAATCTTCTTCTATACCTAACAATTTCATCCAAGATACATAGACATAAATCCAGTATATTTTTTTACAATATTTAATATCTGTATTTGCGATCCAAATCAAATGGTTATGGAGAAGAACAACAAAGTTATTCTTCCTAAAAACGCTAGAGGATAATAAACAAATCTGTTTTAAAGGCGATGTCAGAAAACATTTTAATCTCTTTAGTATTACCATGCCTTAGTGTTAGACATCCAGACCTTTTAAATAATCATTAATTATGAATGCTACAACTGTAAAAGCAATGAAAACAGAAATAAATTTATCGAATTTAAATTTTCCTTTAAATTGCTCCTACGTAAATTTATATTATTCAAAGAGTTTCATTGTTGGTCCATTCGTAAAATTACCCAAATAACAGATATTATTTCATATTGGTTCCATTATTTGATTTATGCAGAGTTTAACGGTAGATTGGTTTGTATAAAGATATGTCATATACAAATGTACGCTTCTGTTCATGGTTTAGTTAAATTTTCATTTCAATTCATGACGTTGACAAAACGATTTCAATTTGTCAAATTATTTCGCTGAAATGAATTTATTGATAGAATAAAATTGAGATAATTGAGATGTACAATAAAATAAATATCATTTAGAATTAATTACATCCTTGACATTTGCAAATAATGGTACCGTTTGTTCATTTTAAAATTTGATAAATGGCGTTGGCAGGGAAGTTAATGGCATGATTGGGTCTTATAATTGAGCTTAACAAAAAACGTCGATTGTATCGTACGAAGTTACAAGTCTTTTAAGCGGAATTTGTAGTTTACAAAACATAATATAGCATAGCATATCATAACATAAAAGATTTTGTAGGTTTCATAGTTTTAAATTTTGTTATGTATTTTTTTTGCACAAAAATTATTTCCATCTATATTCATAGCGTTAGCTTATTGCCACATTCGATGTTGTTTTAGCAGTTGTAATTTTGATCGTGCTCGAAAATAGATGACGGCGATAGTAGCTGCTGTTAAAAAAGATGAAAAACTGAAGTAGACGAAAAAGTAAAACCCGAATAATAAACTAAAATTTATTTAAATTTTTGACACAAACAATTGTCAGAGAGATTCCGATAATGACTGAGAATTCCCCAAAAAACATAACGTAAGAAATGAAATGTCATGCTATGTAAATGAACTATAAACTGGTATATGAACTTGTAAACTATAAATCCAGCTTTAGTTTTACTATAGTTATGTCAAGGGCGGTGCTTTACGGGGGACAATGGGGCAGATGCAAAAAATAACGGTTCTATATAAAGTACTTTCAACAAAATTTTAAAATTTGCTTCAAAAAGTCAATTCAATGACTAAAAAGATGATTGCCAGAATATAAAAAAAAAACAACTGTATATACCATTCCAATTGAAACATGATGACTGAAGATGAGATGTGGAATACTGTAAAAAGGGCATAGATAAACATACCACAACATGTGATCCAAACTTTATTTGACTCGATGCCTCCCGATATTAAAAAAATGAATTAGTTGTCGATAAAAATGTCTTATTTTTTAATCGTTTATTAAGAGTATCATAATAAACAAGAACGCAAAATATCACATTCAAATTTTGCTTCATTATAGGTGTTGCATTCTTTATGGCGAGCCATGTATATTCAGATGTCTAAGTAAATGTATTCAAATAACAACGTTTTTTATCAATGAAATTTGTATTTTTACAGCGCTGATGTCGGTTATTCGATTTTTAGTTCATAAATGATAAATTAGGGCTTATCTATTAACAATTTATTTTAAATTATGAATTAATTCCTTTTAAAATGAATTGTGTATTGTGAAATTATAATTCCTTAGCCACTAGTACCCTAGTGTCCATCAACTAAATCGACATTAGCGCTAGAATACAGATTAGTCCAGAACAACAAATTGTTTCGATAAAAACAATACAATTTGAAATCATTTAGTATATATTTTGCCTGTACTGTAACCTACTAACATGTTAAATTTCTTTTGAAATCAAATTCCATACAGTACAACAATCTGTAACTTTCCCAATTTAGCAAACGCATAAATTTACTTGCATCCTTAAATAAACCGAAACACATTGGGTGCCTTATGTGTCAATTCCAAACTGGCCGTGTTCCAACATTCCAACTCTAACTTTCAAGTTGCATTGCACGTCCGACTAGAGATACTACAACTGGGAACGTTTTGTGCAAAGTTAGTTGAGCAGAACTGCATCGGTGCGCCATTCGCGAACTCGCGAGGCGATAATAGATTGACGCTGGCCTGCTGGCCAAGAGTTGGGCGCAGAACAGTAAAGCCAGCCGGTTGCTCTGACGAAATCAGCGAATCCGGAATTCTTCGTGAGCGCGAACAGCCGTGAACTTGCCCGGAATCAGTGTCAAGGTGACAAACTGTCGCTGGGAGATCGAGAACGAATTTGTATAGTAAGATTTAAACCGCAATATGTAGATGTTTATTAAAATTACACAAGAATTTATTTTAATCGAAAATAAATTGACAAACTATTAGTTTTCTTTTAAACATGGCAATGAATTTGTTGTCATTTCGCTGTCTTTTCTACACTTTGACAGAATAATATTAATCCTCGGACGGTGTGCTGTGTATGATATACCCTGGGAAAAACTAAAAATGTGACTTCTGTAATTGTTAACAGCTCTAATTACCCATATATCTCAGTAGCTGTTCATTTCTACTTATACTACAGGAATGTAGTGTCAGAGTCGATGTACTTGTGACAGTTTCAAAAGCAGATGGTCTCAAAAACTATTTGGATAGTACTCGTACGTGCCCCATCACACTTTTATTGAAACTTAATTATTATATATGTTTCTAGATTTTTTCATATGCTTACTTTTTATTTTTATTGTAACAGAATAATTATTTTTTATTTTATGTCATAATAAGCAAGACTGTGTTTTATAAATAATAATTTTGTAATACAATGACTTATAATTTTTAAGAGACTTTCTTAATTTCTTCTTCTTTCTAAAAAAAAAACTTTTCTTGTATGCAAAAAAAAATAAAATATACCATCACGCCTTCTACCCATTACTGAGTGTGGCACTCTGCCGAAGCAGACCTCGGTAAGTGATATATTTTGCGCGTGAAGTGCGGTTACCAGTCGTCAAATCACGGCCTCCAAAGATGTTAGTGGTGGAGGAGCCATAAGGATAGCTTTTGAAATTATGAAAATTGTTTGTCGCCTGTGGGAATCGAACCAGGGTTCTCAGGATCCACAAAACGACTTCATACCACTGAGCTAGCCACCCCATGTATGTATGCAAGGGGCATAAAATGCAGTTTGCAATATTATTTCATGAATTCGTATTTTGTTTCTAGAATCATGTTGTGACTGGAACTTCCTAAACACTGCAATTCATTAATATTTTTATTTTTCTAATCCTAAATATTTTTTGAATGACTATTTCCTTTTATTTATTTCTGAATCCTGTAAGTGGAGATATCGGTAAGATCGATTCTTTATTGTGAAATTCGTTTTACAACTTGAATTATAGGGCATTTTAATTTGGAATTAAAATGTAATTAAATATTATTTCATGATATGCTATTTTATATTCCTTTTAGATATAGTTTTAGGTCAAATTTCAATTATCAATTATCCGGTGAAATATGAAATATGATAAATTGTAATCTAAAACTTGTTCTGCGTTCGTGAAATCGGATATAAAAGTTATTTATATACTTCAGAAATATCTTGTGAATTTAATACATTTTAGTTGGCTTGAATATTGTAGAAATGGATATAAATTTTGGATGTATATTTATATATGATTTATATTAATAATATTCATCATATTTCACTCATATTTATAAATATTTTAACTCCAAGATAAAATATAATCAAGGCCAATAACTAGCAGTTCAGAAAAATACATCAAATAATAGATTCTTCTTCTTCTTTTATTAGGCTATCACCTGTTCCTCTTCACATACTCATGGAGTGTCCTCAGATGTGGTTACCCAGCTTTCCTTCCATCGTTTTGGGGGGCATTCTGGGGGTCGTTTGGTAGATGATTTGTTATCTCTGCTGATTTTTATTAGTCTGTCTGTGTTCATTCCATTCTTTTCTTCTTTTCTTTGTGAATTTTACTATGTCCATGATTTGGCATTGATCTCCCACGTACTTATTTTTTACCCTGTCCATTCTTGTTTTTCCCACTATGGTTCTCAACATGTTCATTTCAGCTGTCCTCATTAGTTGTTTAGTTTTGGTGATGTCAGGTCGGGACTCTGCTCCATATGTCATAATTGGTCGTTTTGTTGTTTTGTATATTCTTGTTTTACTTTCAATCGTCATATATTTGTTTTTCCAGATAATATCTTTTAGGTAGCCTGATAGTCTTGTTCCCTTCATTACCTGTTCCCTTATTTCTTTAGTTAGGTTCTTATTACTTGTTATGTTGACGCCTAGATATTTAAATGACATTACTTGTTCTTGGGATGGCTAGCTCAGTGGTATGAAGTCGGCCTGTGGATCCTGAGGTCCCTGATTCGATTTCCACAGGCGACAAATTTTCATAATTTGAAAAAGCTATCCCTGTGGCTCCTCCACCACTAACATGTTTGAGGGCCGTGATTTGACGACTGGTAACCGCACTTCACGCGCAAAATATATCACTTATCGAGATCTGCTTCAGCAGAGTGCCACACCCAGTAATGGGTAGAAGGCGTGATGATATATTTATATTTATTTTTTTACTTGTTCTATTATTATTCCTTCTAGTTTACATCGTAGTGGTTCTTTGGATATTGTTAGTTATTTTATTTTTTTTGTTGATATTTCCATGTTATATTTGTAGATAATAGATTAAAAACAGAAATCTTTCACCAATTTCATATTAAGTATTTCTCCCAAAAATATTTTTTTTATGTTTCATCATTATTGATTGTTGCTAATTGAAAATTACTGCGACGATTTAAATTCAACCTTACATTAAATTGTAAGTTACTAATGACCATTAGCACTAACAAAACCTAAATTTTAAACTTAGTTTAATGTTAAATATTCCATATGACATGTTATTTGCTTTTATTAATTTAAATCACGTTGGGGCAGCAGACCATAAGACAATGATTGTTACTTTAGAATTTAAGCAAAAGCTTAAGTTTTATGTATGACTATAATATTGATCATTAATCAGTTTTTGTAAGAAACGGTTATAGTTTTACGTGTATACGAAACTTATGATTACTGGTAACTCTTGTATATGCTCTAATTTTGTAACAATAGATTATAAAATTATACTTCTAGTATACTACATGCAATTAGAAAGTGTCAAAACTAATACCTAAATTAGTAACTTCACTTAATAACACTGAGCTAAAAATTAATGTTAGCTATAATTATCGTAATTAACTTTCTTCCAACATATTGCCACGCTTATATCTTTTCTCCTATTGTAATTTCATATCCAGCATAGCAGCTTACAACAAAGTAAAAAGGTTTCAGATATGTTTAACATCAAATCAAATATCAAAGGCTAAAATGTGGTTATTCAAGTAAAATGACGTTGATTTACGCAAAGGATCACTGACCGAAGTCACGTGTCACTTTGACAGGATAATACATACATTAGGATTTGTGTCCTGCATGGTATAATAACCATCCAAGTCGGAATTGACCCCTATCACTCACACTGACAAAGATCTTGGTGTGCTTTGTCTTCTGCCAATAAAAAATAAAATCAACGTTGAAGCAAGAGACAGTAATAATGTAGGGATTATGAGTATTTTATTTCGTAAAAAAGTAATATTTAGCAGAAAGCCACTGACCGCAAATGTGGAACATTAATGATGAAATGATGGAAGGATAAATTGATGGTAACAAATCTGATTTTTTTTTAAATAATCACAATTACATTGCTTTCAACGAGATATGAAGATTGGGCAAAATATAAACTAAAGTATAATTTCGTCTTAATCTCTAAAAAAGATTTCAAATTTGACCATTGATATCAGCTAGCGTTAGAAGTAGCAAATTTGGACAGATTTTGTTTTTATGAACTGTCGTTTGAATTGTGAAGACATGTCTTCTATTCTAATCTAAGTAAATACAAAATTAATACACAAGTATATTATACAGTTTTGCAACAGTGAATTTGAGAATCCAGGTTCGATTCTCACAGTCGACAAACAATTATCAACACATTAAAATTATCCCTGTGGCTTCCCCTCCACTAACATCTTTGACGGCTGTTTACCGCAGTTCACATTCATAAATATATCACTTACCAAGATCTGCTACTGCAGAGTGCCACACCCAGTAGTGAGTAAAAGGCATGATGATATATTTATTTTATTTAGATATCTTTGAGATATCTCTTACAATTGTTCATTTCGTAAATAAGGTACGAACAAAAAGCAAATTCGATATAAGCGCCCGAGGATTTACTGTTTGTTGATTTACCTGTAAATTAATGCTCAATTTATCAACTTACTGTCAAGTAAATGTTTACTAATAAACAGTAATATAAATTATATGTTTTTAACTATATTTAAATTTATGGGATGGCTAGCTCAGTGGTATGAAGTCGGCCTGTGGATCCTGAGGTCCCTGGTTCGATTCCCACAGGCGACAAATTTTCATAATTTGAAAAAGCTATTCCTGTGGCTCCTCCACCACTAACATATTTGGGGGCCGTGATTTGACGACTGGTAACCGCACTTCACGCGCAAAAATATATCACTTACCGAGATCTGCTTCAGCAGAGTGCCACACCCAGTAATGGGTAGAAGGCGTGATGATATATTTATTTTATTTAACTATATTTGACAGGTAAACGAAAGGTAATTAACATTAACACAATAATCGAATGAAAAATAAGATAAAAGACGAAATGTTTATAAATAATTATTGGTTCACTTGTTAGAATATTTATTTATTTATGTTATTTATTTTGGCTTTATTGACGATGTTCAATCGATGGCTGTTCTTCCAAATAACCCTTACAAATTCGTTACAAACATCCATACTCTGGGCGGGATTCAATCCCGCGACCTAGGCGTGCAATGTCAAGTAACTGCTACGTCAGCTGTTTAACTATCGTGGCACTATTACTTCATTATTTTCTGTTCAAGAAGTACGCAATTTCGAGAATGATATGTATCACCATGGCATGGTAACAGCATAGAAATGTAGCAAAAAGGTCCATGTTTAAAAAAATATCAATTTATTTTATTTTAATTTAAGTAAATAAACGAAATTTGATAGATAAGTGTGTAACATAGATATTTTATTGGGACAAAAAAATGCAATTTAGGGCGTCGTCCGGCAATATTGCCATTATTACTCATTCCAAAATATTGCATTTTTTGTCCTAGTATAAATAACTACTTTCTCTGATCGGACGAAAAATGATACATTTCCGATTTGTTTTTGATTCTCAAATTTCATGATTTCGATATGTTATACTCGTTGGTGGACAACAGAAATACATTATTATGGAAATAATTTCTCCAGTCTAGTCCAAGAATATCTGAATTATATAAGTCACTTTTCGATATCGCCGTATACAATCGAATACAATACGTTTGACATCAAAACGATGCAATTCACTCAAGTTACTTGATAATACTATCTCTACAAGCCTAGTTATTTTTTTTTAATAAATGTACTAATTGGTAATGGTATTATAGAATTTAAAATATCTACTGCATTGAAAATGTCAAAATCAAGGCTTGCCTTTATTATATATTATTGAATTAATAAAACAGATTTGATTTAATGGTCATTTACATCCATAACTTTAATGACAGTACTTTGCAACTTTTTATGTTCCGCATTCTAGCGAAAAGAAGGTGAGACAATATAAATTTTTTAAACATAACTGCGGACAGCATTAAATTCAATTTACAACTAGTAATAATATCTACTTTTACAACTTTTTACGATCGTATTAATGACTTTTATTACAAAAACTAATGAACATATGAAGAAAACATGCCGTTTTATTTTCAAATATAACTGGACATTTAGAAGAGAAATGTATTCTGAGAATTTACAGTACTTTTTACACCAAAACTAAGGTGTTCAAGTGATAATCGGAAGTAGTTAACTTTTATACAAATCATGCAGTACAACAGGTAATTAAATAAAATGAAGTAGCTTGCGGAAAAACGCGAGTAGCTGCACATGAATACAATTTATATCTTTGTAATTAACAAAGAGTAAACAATGCACGCACAACGCGTTGTGAAAACTGCGTGAGAACAGAGCTAAGATTATATCAATTTACTTACCTTGAAGAAGAAATTATAAAACGTAGGTTATGTCTACATGACTACGAGGTAATGAAGAAAGTTTTTATGATATAACAACCAATAAGACACGTCTATGGAAGATAATAATTTACTTGGAATCTATACTTGTGCCATATAATCCATGTATCATTAATCATTCTTCTGCATTTTTTTAACACACTTTGTAATATATAGCTGTCAAAGGAGATTTGTGTAGACTAATATTACAAATTAAATTAACTTGTTAACTTAAGCACTTAGAAATATAACTGAAACACAATTTAAAGTTATATTTACGGTTTTGCAAATCTAAAATAAATAAATAAATATATCATCACGCCTTCTACCCATTACTGGGTGTGGCACTCTGCTGAAGCAGATCTCGGTAAGTGATATATTTTGCGCGTGAAGTGCGGTTACCAGTCGTCAAATCACGGCCCCCAAACATGTTAGTGGTGGAGAAGCCACAGGGATAGTTTTTTCAAATTATGAAAATTTGTCGCCTATGGGAATCGAACCAGAGACCTCAGGATCCACAGGCCGACTTCATACCACTGAGCTAGCCATCCCATTGTATTCTTAATAAAATAAATAAATAACTAATTCTGAGTGTAGCAGTTTTACAATATTGCAGATCCTAATAAAACCTTGTGTGCGCTATTACTAAAGTCCGAATTTTAAAATTATTTTTTTTTACTTAATGTAACCTAATTTTGCTCGCAATTAATTTTACAAAAATCTTTTGTGAATATCTTGAATTAAAATTTGTTTAAATAAAAATAATTTAAATCAAAATTAAAATTGATAAAAAAGAACAAGAAAAGTTCTGAAATAGATAATTAAAACTAAAATATATAAAAATCACCACTATAGGTTAAATAGGCCAAATAAAATTTGTTTCTATGACAGCAAATTTTCCAATTCGAATAGCTAAACTAGTCGGTGTACTGGGGTAGGTGAATCAGTGATATCGAATCGGACTGTGAATTTTAAAACCCAGGTTCGATTCCCAGAGCAGACAAACAATTTCCATCATATTAAAATTACCCCTGTGATTTATCCTCCAATAACATCGCACTTCACACTCATAAATATACCACTTACCGAGATCTGCTTCAGCAAAGTGCCGCACCCAGTAATGGGTAGAAGGCGGGATGACAGATTTATTTATTTTAGTTTTTATTTACTGCAAAATGATGAAATGAGAATAAGCACGGCAAATCATGTCAAATAAGAAGACAGTCCTTTGAAACCTTCTTATGTCAAGAACAAACGAAATACGTTGTTGTTTTCTTCAATTCTTTTGAAAATATAAATAACAAAAACAAAATCAATACGTAACGTATTTCAAATTTCAGTGACACAATTTTCAAAAGATTTTCCTTGTATTATGATTCTGTTTAAATCTTATTAAGTACATAATTAATATACAGAGAAAATTTGCGAAAATTTCACTTTAATACTTTGCAATTTAGTAGCATCGTCAACTGTCAAGTTTGAAGTCTCTGCGAAGCATTTTATTAAATTTTCTTTAATTTTTAACTCCATTTATGCTGTTTAATAATCAAGCGCTGTAATAATTAGGGTTAGGAACTTATTACGGAAGACCACTTTACAAACAAAAACAATTTTGCCTGGATCAGTTAATTTCCTCCGGTATAAAGACCTTGTCATAATACCTAATTAATTCCGAGCTACATCTTCTTGTTACTCTTTCGGATAAGACTCCAATTATGTTAAAAATAATTTTAAATTATATTAATTAGACATTTTCAGGGTTGGACTGATAATTTACATTTCAGTTCCATTGGCCACAGATCTGTTGAACAAATTATAATTGAAATTTCGACGTAAAGTTTACTTTGCTCGCGATATTTAAATTCAAAACTGGACGTCAATAATAAAAATAGCGCCCGCTAAACTAACACAATTTTTGTAAGTGGAACAAAATTTATAAAAAGATTGCTCGATCTATTTGAACAGAATTTTAAATGTCACTTTTCTAAACTGATAAAATGTAAATAACTTGTTTCATGTAAACAAATAAATAAATTTCAAAGCTTAAAATAAATAAATAAATATATCATCACGCCTTCTACCCATTACTGGGTGTGGCACTCTGCCGAAGCAGATTTCGGTAAGTGATATATTTTGCGCGTGAAGTGCAGTTACCAGTCGTCAAATCACGGCCCCCAAAGACGTTAGTGGAGGGGGAGCCACAGGAGTAGTATTAATGTGGTGAAAATGTTTGTCGCCAGTGGGAATCGAACCAGGGTTCTCAGGATCCACAGGCCGACACGATAACCACTGTGCCACCTACTCCATACTTGAAAGATTAATCTGTCCAAATTGATGTTTCGCTGTGCTTCAGGATCAAGTAATAAATATTGTAGTATAGTAATCCTAATCGAATTCGAATTCCACTCAAGTTAAATAATATATAAACTACCACACTGCAGCTCGGTGAGTTCCTGTGGTACAAGGTAGCATAAAATAAAATAAATGAATAAATAAATATGGACTTTTTTACTTTGCCGACCTATGAGTATATACAGGGTAGTGTATTGATTTATATTATCTTTTTATATAGAGATATATCGTCCCTTAATGATTTACATAAGTGAAAAATGTTTTAAATAAATCTTGTAGATAATTGAATTTTAAGTCTTTAATCAAATCTCTTGTAACATGTAAAATGAAGTTTAAAATTTTACAGGCAGATTCATAAAGTGTATTAGCGCTAAACACCATTTTTTATTTCATTTTTAACTCTCTTTTCAATGTACGAAACTAGTTTATTTTGACTTGAGTTAAAAAGAGAGTTAATTAGCATCAAATTTAGTTCATTTCTTTAATCTGTTTTAATTTGAAACAGAGTTATAGATAATATTAAAAACGGTGTTAGCGCTAATCCGTTTTGTGAATCTGCCTGTTAAGTGCTTATTTGTAGTGATGGCAATTAAAATTTAATAAAATTATAAACAAATACAAAACAATTTTCAATAGTTTGACAGTTCACGCAAGCATTATTATTCTCATTATTACATAGTGCTGTTTCATTAAGTGATGCGTCGAAAAGCCATGTAATATATGTTTAAATGAGTACTTTCATAAAATTTTAAACTTTATTTTACCTGTTAAAAGTATTTTGCTCTAACATCAATAGGAAACGACATATGGTTACATAAAAAAATAAATATGAGGTGGCTAGCTCAGTGGTATGAAGTCGGCCTGTGGATCCTGAGAACCCTGGTTCGATTCCCACAGACGACAAACAATTTTCATAATTTCAAAAGCTACCCCTGTGGCTCCTCCACCTCTAACATCTTTGACGACTGGTAACCGCACTTCACGCGCAAAATATATCACTTACCGAGATCTGCTTCGGCAGAGTGCCACACCCAGTAATGGGTAGAAGGCGTGATATAGTTATTTTTTATTTAAAAAAATAACATTGTATTTCCTATATTACATGAATCAATTCACAACCCGATATAATTTAGAAAGTTTTGTCACGTTGATTTTTGTAAATCTCGAAATTTTTATGATCGTTCACATTAGAGGCCCTACTAAATAAAAAAATGTTATGGAAAAAAGTCGGTCTGTCGGTTTGTCAGTCTATCTGGAAGCAGAATATGTATTCAACTATTGTATTTACAAAAGATATATCAAATTTATCGACATTTATGCTCGGGAAAGTAGGGGAGACTGGGTACGGTTGTGCCAGGTTACGGTAGTGACAGTCGTCATAACAGCAAAACTATACGGAATGCGGAAAGGGTGCAAGGGGAGGGAGAAGCGGCATGCATGTCTAAACTCGTTCCCCAGGTTACGTCAGCCAGAGCGCGACGCTAACGTAAGCAGGAGTCTACATTGCTTTTTAACAGTTAAAAGTAAGTTTTTTTGTTTAATTTCTTTTTAAATTTACTGTTATTTGTATACAGATAGATTATATCATATATTTTTTTGTTATAAGTTGAATATTAGTAGTTAATTACGAGTGATTAGTTTTTACGTAGGTTACTTGGCCCAGTCATGGCGATTGTTTGTTTTCGAAAGTATGCGTTGGGTACGGTTGTGACAAATGTTGTGGGTACGGTTGTAACATATATTATACGTATACAATAATAAAAATTATTCATTTGTGTTTAAATTATTAAATTTAATTTATTTTGATTTAAATCAATGATTTAAAAAAAAAATCTCTGATTTAAATCTCTCAACCCTGGTTATAAACATTAGATGCAGTGCATTATTAATTGTAAGAATAGAAGTGATCGTAGATTTAAGTTCATTTGCTTTAATTATGAATGTTAACTTTTTATAGAAGACAGTTATGTTGTGTTATGTTACATATTTCTTACAATAAAAGTAATTATTATGTCTGTCACTATTGACACTTTCTCTTTTTTCTTTTAATTTGATGCTATAACTAATACAGCGTATTTAGGGACAACATTTTGGTATTTTTACGTAGACAAAAGTACAAATTAAGATTTAAATTACTTTTCTCGCAGCTAACTAGTAAATTAACAAAATTATTGGCGATCAAACCAAAATTGTCACATCCGTACCCAGTTTCCCCTACTACATATTTTTCAAACATATACAGCCCAAATCTTAAAACAGAGTTAATTCTGAATTTTGGATTAGCAAATGTTATTCTAGTCAGATTTTAAAAAGTTAACACAATTCAATTTTCGAAAACCAAATTGTAACAAGATTATATTAAAGCTCAATTAAACTTTTGTTTAGCATAATTTGTCTAATCCAAAATTCAGGATTAGCTAAAACTAAATTGAAAATTGAAGTGACAAAATATTAAAAATGATCAATTTGTATAATACTAAATATTCTTGTACCTATAAGAGTTGGCCAAATTAAACAAATTTCCCGCACGATATTTTTTGTTAGTCCGAACCTGGATGCTAAAAATCCAAAAGTTACTTCCTTTTTAGTAAATCTTTGTTAAGAATTAAATAAGATGTTATTAATTTTAATGAGGAAACAGTATTTTATACAAATTTTAGTCGTACTATAAATATTTGGATCTTTCCATGGTTTCGCGTTTCTCGTATCTCTGCTAAAAATTTACATAATACACTTTACAAAACTCTCTGTTTATATTTCTCTCTCAAGATGTATTTTTTAGACACGAAATTTAATTTTGTAAGAAAGTAATTCCTTACAAAGATATTTGATGATATATTGTTCACTTTGAATCAACCAAGGTTTTAAGATTAAATATTTAAATGAAGTACTTCGTTTTACGTTTAGCATTTGAAACACACAATTCTTTTGATGCTTTAAGCGGTTTAAACAGACATCGTAAAGCAGAACGGTAGAGGTTAGAGGATAAGCTAAATTTTATAGCTTGTATTAGATGAAGACTTAAGGAACATGTCTCTTGGGATCTCATATATCAACAATTCTTTCGAGTGAGAGCTTATGTTTACATTGTTTATAGTAGTAACATTCTATAACCACATATAATATCTACTATTTTTTACAAGAACAAGAACCACCATTGATATCTCTAATGCTACAAGAGTTACGACCGCGGTTAAATTAGACAAAAATTGTTACTTTACTAGGATTTTTTTTTTAAATGAACAAATTATGATTGAAAATGTGGAAATAGCGATTTTTTCAAATAATTTACTTTATGGGGTAATGGTTCAGTGGTATCAAGTCGGCTTGTGGATCCTAAGAACCCTGGTTCGATCCCCACAGGAGACAAAACATTTTCATCAATTTAAAAATTACCCCTGTGGCTCTCCCACCACTAAAATCTTTCGGGGTCGTGATTTAACGGCTGGTAAATAAATATATCACTTACCGAGATCTGCTTCGGCAGTAATGGATATAAGGCGTGATGATATATTTATTTATTTTATTTTAATTTTCTTTCAAAAATAGTAGAACATGGAGAGAAAAGTTTCAAATAAAAATTTTAATTGATACTAAAGCCTTATTTACAATGCAAATAATATATTGTTTTCAGTCGCCCATTTTTGGGAAGTGACAGAAATTTATATTTTTAAATGGAATGAATAGTTGAAAATAAAATATTTAAAAAGTTTTTTTCTCTCACTCTTTTTAGTAATGCCAAGTTTGCTTGATTTAATTAACGTGCTCAATAAATTATAAATAATTAAACGTTAATCAAGTAGCCTATGAATTTGATTTTTCTGGTCATAGAAACAACACGGTTAATTTTATTTTTTATCAAACATTGTTGAACTACTATTAAACATATGTACTAATGAATTTTAAAAATAACAATGCAAGGTTAGTATCTTTGAAAAGGGGATACATTTTTGCTATTTAAATAGATAATATTCAGCTAATTGTTTAATTTAAAAACTATAACTTTATGTCCTATCTTAGATATGGACAACTGATAAACTATATTAACACTATAAAAGGGCTTTAGTTTATACAATTTTTATTGAAAACTTTTATCATTTGAAGAAATACGCTTTATATAATATGTGACATTATCTTTCTTCAGGTTATCAGTATCTACTCCTTCTCCACTAACATTTAATTTAATTTAATTTTTTCATTTAATTTTCATATATGGTTTTTAAATGTGTCATTCAGACAGACAATAAAAACATAAAATAAATGTTCATTGAACGCATGCGAAAATTGAAATATTGCCAATTTTACAATATGGAATTTTAGTGAACAGAGTATTTATTCTTTGACAGGCTGACAGTAAACTAACTTCTAAAGCTAAGCTTTGCACATGCGCACTGCAATTCTCATTTCCATTTGCAAGATGAAAGTCGGTTATCTTATAAATTAAATGAAAATGAAAGATAAATGAAAATGGTGCAGGCATGGCTACATTGGTTTATGTATATATATATCAAGTAAATGAAAATTAAATTAAATATAAATTAGAATAGTTGCATAAATCCAATTTAACAAAAACCTGATTTAATAACCCTTAATTAATTATACTACATTTGTCTAATTTAGCCGAAAACGTACCTTTTGTAGTTTTCGAAATTTCATTGATTGCCCTCGTATAGCAAATATCTAAAATTATTTAATAAACAATGACAAAAATTCAGAAATACATATTAAAGTACGTTTACATATTAGGTAAATCACCAAGCTATGTATATTATACGTATATAATATGTATAATAAAATCAAACACACATTTGGTTTGTCGTATCTCGCTTAGTTTTTACTTCCGGAGGCTCTATCTCAAAAACTAAACGTGATACAATGTTACTCGTAACAGAATTGAACTTCCCGGGTCCGAATTGACTTAATTGCCCATTTAATTTTTTTTAATTTCTCTGAAATTTCAAATTTGTTTCCCAAGGGGAGACCCTTACGTTTTTTATGATTTTTAAACAATTTTCTCTAGAACTCTTTCTCGTACGATTATTGTAATGAAAATTTACATACATATGTATTTTGACCCGCTGAATCCAGCAGTGAAAACCCCAAGTGCGTACGACTTCTAGTTTTGAAGATATCGTCGAAAAACTGTTTAGGAAAAATTAAATGTCAAAATTTAAAAAAAAATAATAATCATAGAAAATTTGTATACAAGTCAATGGGAACTTACAATTTTGACGTCACATGCAGCAGACCTCCTTCCACTCAATTTTGTGTGAAACAACAAATTTGTAGAAAGAGCGAGGTGACACCATGCCGAATCGAACAACTGCTTTCTCCTTTCAGCACTATCTCCGCAGATCCCCAGATTTGTTTGACGTTTCACGTTTGGATCACGTGATAAACGTCAAACTGTAAAGCTATACCATATTCGCTACATAACAAAGTATTATATTCTGTTTTACTCACTAGATGGCAACCGAAAAATTTAAATTGTATAAGTCCCTATTGAAGCATGAGAAATCGAATGCCGTTGAGCGCATCTTCGTATCTCGCTTAGTTTTTACTGCCGAAGGCAGAATTCTGTCTGATGATGTCCAAAAGGACGAAACGTACATAACAAGTTTTAAAGAAATATTTTATTGGACAAACCAAATGTGTGTTTGATTTTCTTATATTCATTATGTTCCACCAAATACCGCCTACAAATTCTTTTTTAATTATTATATATAAGCTACTTTCATATTTAATTTTAATGTGACAATTATTTATACAAAGTATAATACAAAGGTTTTATTTATTTATAATTAACAATTTAAATTAAAGAATAATATTAAATATGCATAATTACAGGTATTTACATTTCTCTTGTACCTTCGTTTGATGTTGTGAATAACTAATTTTAATTAGACGACATGAACCTTTTCTGTTTACAAGATGAAATATAAGTTACTAGTACAAAAATATTCGCTGCTGAAACACTTTCCCAAGCTATGTATACCAAATTATGAATTTATTATAGGTAATTTATACATTAATTATGACCAATGTCTCTCGTTCGTTATACTGAAATATTTACTTGCTCCAAAACTAGATTTATAAAATAATATTTATGTTGACTTAAATTTAAATTTCCTTCTAGGTGCCCAATTTAAAGAATATTATCTGTCATATAATTTAGCTTTCTCTAATTTATTGCAGTTTTTATTTTAAGTTTAAAATCGTTTAGTAATCCAGTCCAAATTTAATTGATAGGCAGATGATAGTGTTTGAATAAATCATAGTAAAATGTTACGTAAAATTAATACGGTCAATTATCAATTACAATGTTAATACATTAGTTAGAAAATGATTTTAGTATAATAAAACTTTTCCGGTTAACCGCATTAATATAAATTCAAGTTTTATGAAGCTAGCTCACTTCTGATACTATTAAAATGGCTGCATTTATTTTCAAGAAACTTTGCAGACATCATTTGTCAAAAATAATATAAAATTTGCATAAATTATTATCGTGGGATACACAAACTTTTCTTAGAAATCAAAATTAAATTTCTTTATTTATTATTTCTGCTGAAAGTTCAAAAGAATTTCATTTCTTTTCTGATGCATACTTGTGTATGCTTAATTCAATCAAAAACTTTTTGTGATATAATTTAGATTATTGTAAAATTATATTTCAATTTACATTAGTGAGCTTTAAATGAAAATTTCTTCTTCGTAAAAGTTACAAACTAATTAATGAAAACTGACATCTAATTATATTTGTTTCAACTTATTAATAAATTTAATTATACAAATCTTGTTTCAAATGTAAATACAAAGCCGCGGAACTTTTATACGAGTATGGTTTTTAGGTCAAAGTAACAACAGATCCTTTTCCCGTAAATTTATTACCAATGTGTCTTTTGTTGTCCTTTGATAAGTGTATTTTGACATATTAAGAATTATTCGCAGGGCCGTAGAGCGTAGTTAAGCTCGAAAGGTCATAAATTTTAGTTAAACATACTGGGGAGCAGGCATGTGCGAAATATTATCATATGTGGACATTTTTTGTTCATTACTATTTATTTACAATGACTTATAGCTAGATAATGAACATTGGCATGTACGAAAAAATCACAGCTTATAACAATGTTAAAATAATTATTTATATCTATATAATAAATAATAGTACCACATACAAAATATATAGAGACCTCTAACCAAATGAATACAAATTGCAGTGTTTTTATCATTGAAATTTGTAGTTCTAGACGAATCTGTATTAAAGCGCTAATGTCGAATAAATACTAATACGATAAGAAATTATAATATCCCAATACACTATTCATCTGAAATGAATTAATTCACAATTCAAAATAAATTGTAAATACATAAGCGTTAATGTATCGTTCATGAATTAAAAATCGGCATTAGGGCTGCAATGCAGACTCGTCCAAAACTACAAATATCATTTATAAAATACGTTGTTATCTGAATACATTTGAATACACCATACACAGTATGTCCCAAAAATAACGAAACTTTTAATTTAAATCATAGAACACGTAGCGCAATTTGGTGAACATACACATTGATAGAAAGATACATCTTTCCTCTTTCGAACGCACACAACTTCATGCAATCAGGTGACAGTTTAAAAATTTACGCGCATTTTAATGACAGTAGCTTTTGTATTTATGTTGTAAAAATACAATGTAACAACGTGCAATTATTAAATTTTGTGTTAAACTTGGAAACAATTTTGCTGAGACATACGAATTGATGAAAAAAGTTTATGGTGATGATTGTTTGTCTCGTTCACAAGTTTATAAGTGGTTTGCAAAATTTAAAAATGGTCGTGAAGATATAAATGATGATGAAAGATCTGGACGTTCAAAAGCCGGAAATTGTGCTAAATTAGTCGAAAAAGTGCGTGAAATCATTGCTGTCGATGCGAAATTTACTGTTAGAATGTTGGGTGAAGAATTAAATTCGAGTAAAAATACTATTTGGAGAATTATAACTGAAGATTTGGGTAAAAGAAAGGTTTGTTGACTTTTGTTCCACATGAATTAAATGAAGACCAAAAAGTCGCTCGTGTAAGTCAACGAATTTTTGATGAAAAAACATATTTGTGTCATCGACCACCCTCCGTATTCGCCTGATCTATCACCATGTGACTATTATCTTTTCCCAAAACTGAAAATTGCCATGAAAGGAGCGTTTTATGATGATATTCCAGCTATTCAAGCAGCCGTGACACAGGTGTTAAAGAACGTTCCTTTAGATGGCATAAAAAAATCTATGCATGCTCTAGTTGATCGTTCTAAAAAGTGTATTGATTCAAATGGAACCTATTTGAATAAATATTAAGTTTTACATAATACAATGCGTGTTTTATTCTATATCTAAAGAGTTTCGTTATTTTTGGGACAGACTGTGTATATTTTGTCTGCGCTACTACTAATGAAATATAAATATATTTTGTAAAAATACTTTCTTTTTAATGGCACAGATTAAATCTATAAGGCCGGATGTCGCCGTCTTGATAGATCGGATCTCCTAAATTCCGGCGGCCGAATTTTTTATTTAATTTATATATTTAAATTTAAAAAAAAAGTAAATAAAACTTTGGGTCACGGATCTTCTCAATGTGGTTCACGTCCTTCGTGATCCCTGTCACCTTGTTACAGCCCTTATTACTTATCTATTACCTAATTAAATTAATCCATGTATTATTATTAACCAGGTATACATATATTAATTACTTTTCAGCAGTTATGGGTGGTTTCCAAATTCGTAGATTGATTTTTTAATCGTTTAAACTAGTTACAACGAATAGTAGCTATCTATCTGTATTCTGCCTATTTGGAAAAACATAGAATACTAGATTACAATACGGCCTAATCTCGAATAGTTTCACGTAACAGCTAACACTCGAACTGTGATACCTAATTTAATTATTTAATTAGTAATTTAAAAATAGATAACAACATATTATTAATACTTGGATACAAATAGCTTCTGAAATAAAAAAAAACATTAATGTCAGTTAATATTTTTAATACTGATTAAGTAATCATCGTAATTATAATTTTAAAGCAAAAAATTATGACAGTGAGATTTTCCACATTCGATGCAAGTAATCGTCTATGTCTATTTTCTTTATCTGCTGCTCGAAGCAGAAAGATATATTCTGGCAAATTTTGTTAAATAATTCGAGAATAGATTTTTATTTGCTGTCTGTCCACCACATATAAGGGTTGTCGCATCGTAATATATGTATAATTTAGAGATAGGCGAATTCCACTCGCGAATACTCGAATACCATGAATACTGAAAGTATTCGATATTCGAGATCTTCGAATATTTACGGCAATGGCGAACATTCGCATACCTCGAATATCGTGCGATACATTTTGATATTGAAATAGCTCTGCTTTCGGCGGTTTCATGAACTAACCCAGTAGACAGTAATACAGTTGCCACTTGACAATTAAAAGAAACGAGGTTTTTTTATGCACATCTTTATTTAGTTACATCATTTCAATCATTTCTTAATTCATAATCATAATGATCATTTCATTAATATTAATTTATTATTTACAATTAGGAATTTAATTTATAATGTTGTAATTTTTACATAAATAACTATTCGGCGTATTCGAATATTCTAGATATTCGAATATTCCACATCTGATTGCTATTCGAATTCGATAGATAAATTCGATAAATTTGATAATCGCCTACCTTTAGGTTTTAAAGGCGCATTAAGTTCTCTTGAGATTATGTTTTTATTTATTTCACATTTGTACTAAAATCAGAATCATCAGAAAAAAATCTGCAGAATATACACCGAATATTCGGTTATTCTGCTAATGGTTCTACCTTTTATTCGGTATTCCACATATTTACTATTCGTTGTATTTCTAGTTGCATTGAGGTAAATACTACCACAATCGACAACAGATATTCTTCATAGGTAAATTGCCCTTTGGATTGTCTTCCACTGATATCTTTAAGGGCTACGATTTGACGACTGGGTAACCGCGCTTTACGCACAAAACATATACATTAGATACCTAACAACCTAAAGCAATGTATAAAGTTTTTTGTGAGCTCCAAAAACGGGACAACTAATTGATTATTAATAATCTTTCCACGACTCTAGTTTTCTAGTTCACAAAAACCTCAAACCCACCATTACAACTCAGCGCACGCAGAACAAACCCATTTCGTGAATATAATTAAACGTTATCAATACTGCATTCACCGTTATTCGTTTTCGACTGCAGTGCTCGATGTTCGCAAACCAGTTTCCGCCGAATGTCACCATGTCGCAGTTCCTGATTACTGGCCGAGTGTGTCTGTGTGTCCATATCGCATGTCCCTCGCACGATCAACCTGCAATCTGACGGCAGCGAAGCGAGGCTGCGCGTGCCACGGAGGCACGGCGCAAGCAGCGGCTATGTGACGAGTGACCGGTCGGGCTGATGACCACGCTGTAAACGACGCTATGGACTGGATAACGGTTGAGGAGATGGCCTAATTCTTTGAGGATTTATTGCGAATTTTTATTGAGGAAAGAAAGTTTGGAGGTATTGGATTTAAGTTTGAAGGCTTGGAGAAGCGGAGCTAATAAATTAATTGAACATTTCCAGAAAAACGTTAATCGTGTTTTTAATCAGTTAGGATATCTATAAATGTAATAGTGTTCTATGCTCGTAATTCACTAAATTTATTAATTTATTTTAGGTAGGTCACAATAAAATCCAACTTCAAATCAAATATTGTTATTTTTTTATAGAGAAATAATATAAGAATATTATGGTTATTTAAATTATCAATTAGCATTATTCAAAGGAACTGGTTACAGTGCCAAATACTGGTTCAAAAAAAAAACTCCCAACCAGGCGTAGTTTAATAGCAACTTGGGCAAAATAATAAAAAAGAAAATCCGAACGTCAGATCGTTTAAAAATTAAAATTCCGACCATATTTGTTTCTTCTCGTACAGCATAGTTTATTCATTTATACCGATGTTTGGTCATGCGATAGTGCATTGCTGTACTCTACAATGTGAGATCCGTGAAGTGTATTTTTGTACCACCCAACGACTTGTAGTATAATAAATTTGTTGTTTTATATTGATGCTGGGTTGCATGAAAGTTTTATCGGATCATTAGCAACTAACGGTTCAATAAATATCAGAAAATCGCTATTGATACTGTTGCTAGATAAACGATTCTTTAACTAAAGAGCTCTATATTTTTTTCTTGCAACCCAGGATGAGTCTTATATGTATGTTCATCATTACTTTTGTATATTTCTCTTTGATTATTTATTAGCTATATATTTTTCTTTAACGTAATTATAGTTTCTCGACAATGGAACACAACAAATTAAATATTATATACTTCAAATTCTTATTAAATTTAATATTTAAAGAAAATCAATATTAATTAAAGAAACAGAATGAGTATCAATTATTTATTGTACGGCTCATGTTAATTGAACTTGTTTGAAAATTGTCTCGTGACTGAAATAAGTCTGTAACCCCTAAATCATGCCTTATCTTAATTACAGCTTGACATTTAATTGTCTAACCTTATACCTATAGAGAAACTACACTAAAATAGGCAATCGAACATAGAACAAAGACGGGATTTTAATTTTCCAGCAACGCTCCCACGTTTTCGTTTTCTATTATTTTGTACAAGTCCCAAAAATGATTTATTGAACCACATCTTATCGGGATTTTAAGTATTTTTTAACGATCCCGCGTTCAGAACTATAACCACTTCCTTATTCAAAATCATGTTCTTACAATTTTGCAATGTTGCCAAACGTGAAAAGATATTGAAATTAGCATAATAACCAAGTAAATTTCCTGAGTGTGAATAGAACTGTCAAAATCAGGAACTAGAAAATAAATTAGTAACCCGTGAGGTTCATACTTACATGTATAGAAATCAGCAGCATTCAAATTATATATTATATTCCTGCTGAACAACATGAAACTAGAAAAATAACTGGAAATCTCAGATATTAATTCACATATTTATTAAACGTACAATATACAATAATCTAAATATACACATATATAGTAGATAAATACATAATATTATTCTATCACACAAACTTATATTTATTACAAATATGCTGAAATATACCAAGGTTTCAAAGTCCACGAGGTACATATACGCAAAGACATCACACAAAGTGACACAAACACATGAAAAATTAAAAGACACCGAATCACATTACCGTTGATTTATAAACGGCTGAAGCGCGTAAGGCCCATTTAGGTCCTTCCCTCGCTATATCCATTAGCTACGCAAGACGTGGGCACCTGCGTATTGTTACCGCAAGCGGCGCCACCGTAGCCAATTGGGTTAGAAACGCTCCCTAAGAATTATGGTATTATTTTCCTACTCTGGGCTTGAAGTTTTATCTGTTTTTGATTTGATTATTTGAGTGTATTTCAGGACTGTTTAGGAATGCTGCTTTTGTCTGTTTTTCATGGGGTGGGCTCTTGGAATTGTATAAGGATTCACGACTCGTAAATATCAATTTTAAAGCGGATGAGAAGAGATACATGAAAATGAAATTATCTATACCGCGGTTCAAATATTTGACTCTAGCTATTGACTCAGTAAAGAGTGGTATTACCAGTCTCGATAGGGGTGCTACTACCTGGTAGTTAGGGGTATATTTAATAGAATTTTTAATTTGTTAGAATTATATTGTATATGTAAATAAATACTCTTAACCAAAGTGCCACATACGACACTTCGAAGAAAGATTAAAAATGGTGTTTCTACAAAAAAAAATCCCGGGGTGATAAGAGCCAACAAATATATGATATTTTGTATATTTCGACCTTTTATAATTAAAAATAATCCTGTGCCAATGATATGGTATAATCACCACCCAAAAGTTAGAGCCTTCGAAATAAAATAGGGGTACAGTTACTTTTTTTTTTGTTGGAACAGGCTGATAAAGTTAAAATGATTCAGTCAAATCAATTCAAAATCGCGAATAGAGCACTTTACGCCCAGAGAAGGCATAATTGAAACAACAAAGCCCCTTTTATACAATTGTTTTGCTAGATTTCAACAAGTATCATTTACTGACAACTGTCATCTCCGTGTCAATAGTATTTCCCTGTAAACAATCAGTGGCCATAGTCATAGCCTCCATTTTCTTTTTGGATCCTTCCCTATTCGATCCATGCATCGTGGATAGACGCTGCGTTTCGCCGTTCCGTTCGAATGTCTCCTTATTACAGAGTAGATCATAAAACTCTTTGCGGAAATTGTCATTTAGCCAACCGTAGAGCAACGGATTTGAACATGCCGATGACATACCAATCATGTGGCAAATTGCGTAACCAACAATCATGTTCTGCGTGACTGGCAACCCCCATAAGTCCGCCAAGAGATTGAATAAGTTCAGCGGTAACCAGCTAATGCCGAATATGATTGCTATCGAGACCAAGAGGATGTTAGTGCGCTGAAGACGACGTCCACGCAAGGCTCTTCTGCAGCTGCTCTGGTTTTCGTTTCCGACGTAACCGGTTGCGTAGCGATAACGTAGTTTGTAGTATATTCGGAGGTACGCCATCTGGAATCAAACGAAATTTATGGATTTAGTTCTATTAAAGTAAAAAGTTTTTAATTTATAGACGGGTAGAACAAATTTTAATTAATGTTTCTGAGATGCGACATAAATTCATTATAAAGTTTTGTATGCTAATACCTATTATTCTGCTCAAAATAATACACATCGAAATGTCATAGTGGAAACGAAAATGTTATTCTGTTACTTTTATTTGATGAATTTTAAAATTTAATTGTCACTTTCCGGCCTATTCTATAACTGAATCATTATTTTATTGATTATCACAAATTCGATATTAGTTGACAGAATGTACCCTGGCATATTCATAACATTTTTATGCATTTTTCAAGCGCATGAAACACTTTCTTTCTTATCTTTTTTGATTTGTTATTTGTTCTTACTATAGAGTGTCTAACCGCAATTGTGTGAAATTTACTTTCAACGAAGCTTTTTCCTTTCTTATCTTTCTAGATTCATTGTTAAAGGTGTGGGCGTACGTGAGTTGAGATAATTTGAACATATGGAGTCTTATGAAAGATTAATGAAATAGGTGTATAAGATCGAATTTGGATGGATGTGATTGTTGCGTGACGAAAGATTCCGAATAATAAATGAGCTTGTTTCGAGGGAACGTGAATATGATTGAAGCGAGGATGGTGCGTCAGGATGAGAATGTTGTCTTTGATAAATCTAATGAGCGAATATTCTATGAGTGTTTCAGAGATTCGTGCTACACTATTTAATGGGATATAGCGTGATGTTATATACGTTTGGAGGGGAAACCATAGAGGTAATTTTAATGTAGTGAAAATTGTTTGTCGACTGTAAGAATCGAATCCAAGATCTCAATTCTACCGATTAGATACCACTGAGCCACGTACCTCATTAAAAATATAAATAAATATATCATCACGCCTTCTACCCATTACTGGGTGTGGCACTCTGCTGAAGCAGATCTCGGTAAGTGATATATTTTGCGCGTGAAGTGCGGTTACCAGTCGTCAAATCACGGCCCCCAAACATGTTAGTGGTGGAGGAGCCACAGGGATAGCTTTTTCAAATTATGAAAATTTGTCGCCTGCTGGAATCGAACCAGGGACCTCAGGATCCACAGGCCGACTTCATACCACTGAGCTAGCCATCCCATAAATCATTAAAAATGTGAGGTTATAAAGTGTTTCGACTGTAGCAATTAAATAATATAACATAAATATTAAATTTTTAACTAAAAAAAATTATTCTTAAGAAATGAATATTTCATTTGTTTTCTACATTTCTAATATTTGCACACGGATTTAGGAAATTTTCAATATTTTAATTTTCACTTTAATAATAATATCCAAGTCAAATGATCGCTTTTCCCCTAGTAAAACCCATTGAAAGAGAACTAAAATTAAACCCCAAACATGGTTAATAAAAATTTCTCAAATATTTGCATGGTTTTGCCATCCTAAATCAATATCAGAATGTCAGGAATTATTTGGTAGGTACACATCACGTAACATTCTCATCAATTATGGAATCAGCTTTTCCGGAAATGTATCAACAAATAAATGGAATAATTACATATTTTTATCATTTAACATTAAATAGAAATGAGGTCTGTTTTGTAAAACAACCAAATCTAATGCTCTGTTGATTTACTGACTTTTACTTTAATCATTACAATTTGCAATATCATCAAGTTTTTAGGAAAAGTTCAACAGATAACTAAGTTTTCTCCTATTAAGTTAATTATATGAAATTTACACAAGATAATGATAAAATGGAAAACTCAATATCAACAAACAGCTAAGACAAAATGTTCTGCCGAGTGTAAGTAACTTTAAAGTAAACGTAATATACTATCGACCCCGAAACTAGAACAAATATTGGATTAACTTATCACGGTAAGTATTTCAAGCACAGACTTTACTTGCTGCAGAAAATGTTTTCAACGGATTCTTCTACGCATCCCAGGAAAATTTAATCAGCTTTCAAAGTTGAATGACAGAATATTTTTAAGATTAAATTATATATTATTTTTTCAACAAAGTCTAAAGTTAATAAAGTGGCTTATACAAAATATTTGCAAACAGTGCAGTTGGGAATGCTGAATCCCAAATTGTGAAATTTAAATCAATTGTTCTTTTAACAGTAGAATGTAGCATTTGAAATGTAACATAGAAATTATTTGTATATGTTACGCATGTACATACCTACTAGAATAATAAGTTTTTATATAGCCATGACGGAAAATATGCTATTTCAGCAGTCATTTGACCACGGAAAGTTATCGTTTCCCAAGCAACAAGTGTTGATTTTTATTTTCTCAATTGTCTCTAATAGCAACAAGCGGGAAAATAACATTCCCGCTTATCTCCAATAGAAACAAAGAGGAAAATAACATTTCCGCTTGTTTAAAAATTATTTTAAATTCTTTTTCAATCGTTTTTAAATGGTCGTATAACAAGTATTATGTGTCCTAGCGCAAAACGTGTTTTACTATCTCTAGTAATGGTTTTTACAATATTTTCTTGTGGATTTTAATTTTGTAATTGTTATTGTTAAAATTGTTGTCTACGGACTAATTAATTTAAAAATTTTAAAGAGTTAAACTAAATTACTTTTCGTAAATCAAATGTTAACAAGATTATATTAGAGTTTATTTAAACTTTTTTGAGAATATGACTTAGACCAATTTGACTAATCCAAAATTCAAGATTAGCTAAAACACTTTTGAGAATCTGGCTGCTAAATTTTTGAATTCAAAACCGCTTTTTAAGAAGTATAAAAAATGAGGCTACTTACAATCTTGGGGTTTTTGTTTAATTGACTTGTAAATTATCACGAATAAGTGACAGAAACGTCATAAATTTTCTAAAAATATTTTTATATTTTTAACAAAGCCACGTTGTTCAAAAATTGATAAAAGTTACAGTTTTCTGAATTTGGAAATAAGTAGGTGAATGTCAAATGCTATTTTGCAATCGTATTGTAAATTCTACAAACACACAAGAAGTTGTGTGCATTTATGTGAAGCAGGAAATCCTAATCTAATCATCTAAAGAGCTAAATTACAGTTATGTTTATATTTTAAGTTAAAATTAAATGTTATTTTGGCAACAAAAAAGATGTAATCTTGCGGAAGTCTAATTTCACGTCCACGACAATATGACAGTAAGTTTGTAAGCAAAAAACATATAAATTTGAGCAACATTAATTAAACACGTGAGAACATCATGCTCATTTATACATCTGACAAAAATCTTCTGCACCAGTGCCTCCACAAATGGGGACCAGCACGCAGAACGAAATTAAAACTTTAATTAAAAACATAAATTGTTGCCAATTATCAAATAAAAGGCTTATCAGAAGGCTAACAGAATTATAGGTAGACAGAGAAAACAAATGTGTAACATAATTTTTCAAAAGTCAATTTAATTTTGTGAGCCACACCTGCCTGTTATTTTAATTAAAAAAACTCGAAAGATATTAACTACCTTCAATTACGTTAAGTACGTTAGATTTAATTTAATCAAATTGTTAACATGTTACAGAAAGATACAATCCTGTAATTTCAATAATATGTTAGTTTGGGTACTGCTGTTGCTGTTTCACATAAAAGTGTTTATCTTAACAAACAAGAACAATGTGTTTGATATTGTTGAAAGTTTAATGCTTTAATGTCAGAAAAAAAAACTAGAAGTTTGAATCAAAACAAATTTGAAAGTATGAAAGTTCAAAGATTCATAACTAACAATTTATTATCTTGATTTTATACCGCTGAAATTTGTACGCTAATCAAAATTTGCTTTCTTTCTGAAATAGTTGCCTTACTTGTTATATTCTATTACCTAGCTTTATTCATTCATTCAAAATCTTTAATAGAATATCGATTTTCAGCGTAGTTTGATGATCGCAGATTGAAAACTAACTTAGTTAGAAACTTAGTTATGGATTCATGCATATGTTTAAACTGCTTGCATCTGCTCATTTTCATGTGATTTAAACTTGAATATTAGTATGACTTATGTTGCATCAATTCAATGTGTTATTTGAAGTAAACTATAATGTATTCTACTCGTAATTAGGTAATACACTAAATTTGACAATTGATTTAGTCTAGAATAAATATTGAGTAATGACCATAATATTTCACCTATTTGTTCATTCATTATATCTGTACTAAGTTATAAATAAATACATTCGTTTGATATCAAATTATAACAGTACTTTTATTTGTCTATAAATATATGAAACATATCGTTTTGGAATTTTTTGTTGTACGAGGGTCGTTCAATAAGTCCTTAGAAAAAAGTAGAAAAAACACTTTTTTTGGGTAGATTTTTTTTTTTTTCTACATAATCTCCTTTTAGTTCTATACACTTCTCTAATCGTTTTCCCAAATTTTTTAAGCCGTCCAAAAAGTAGGATTTCGGATGCTCCTCAAAATATGCCTCCGTTTGGGTGATGACCTCCTCATTGGTCGTAAACCTTCGTCCACCAAGCCATTTCTTTTATTTTGGAAATAATAAAAAGTCACTGGGGGCCAAATCTGGTGAATACGGTGGATGTTGCAATAATTGGAACTTTAATTCCGTAATTTTGGCCATCGCAACTGCGCAACCACACGATTGCGTTTATTCTCCACTGTGAGCAAACGCGGCACCCATCTTGCCGAGATTTTTTTCACACCTAATTTTTCGTGCAAAATTAAAGCGACTGTACCTTGTGATATGCCTGTAGCCTCAACTATTTCGCGCACTTTGATTCGTCGGTCACTTAAAACCATATCGTGGATTTGGTCAATCATTTCGGGGGTAGACACTTCTACAGGGCGTCCGGAACGATGTTCATCTTTTGTGGATGTACGGCCACGTTTAAACTCATTCACCCAATTGTAAACAGTTGCAAACAGAGGAGCAGATGTGCCATGAACTTCATCCAACTCAGCCTTAATTTCTTTTGGCGTTAAGCCTTTTAAATACAAATGTTTAATCACCGCTCGAGACTCACTTTTATCCATTATTATAAACCATCAAAAGTTTTTTACTACAATTGACAACAACAATGAAACTACGTGACGGCTAAAGCTAAAACTCTAACAGTTGACTAGTTAGGAGTGCTGCTTACTGGAAAAAATTCATTTTCGATACTAAGAGCACAATCTCTTGGATTTTCTAAGGACTTAATGAACGACCCTCGTATGATATACAATACAATATTAATTTTATATTAAAAGTCGATTCTGGTTCTGGCAAAAAGTTTTCGTTTTTCTTTAATCAAACATAAGGAAAGAACTTCAATAATAAATCCTATACTCGTACAAGCAATTCTTGTCAGTCAGTCAGTGCGTGTCATTCTAATGCTTTTTTTATTATCCTTCGGTAGTTATTTACGACGTAAGTATTTTAATCATATTGAAATATGAGATGTTTCATAAATATGAGATGTTTCATAAATATGAGATGTTTCATAGTTTGTTGGTGTCAGATTGTTATTTTACTGTCAAAATTCATTACAGTACTTGTATTGTAATTGAACTCAGTACAACATGCCTTAATATTGTAATGTTAATATTACATTGTGAAATTAGGTAAAATTGATTTAGTACGTCATTTTCAAATAAAATTGGAGAAAAATCATGAACATTTAAGCCCCATTCACAACACGAAATTAGTGGTTAGTGTTAGTAGTTATGGTTAGCGTTAGAAGTTTGACATATGTATTCATCTAGTAGCGTTCACAACAACGAACTTAGCCCAGCGCAGGTCTACGCTAATCGTGGTTAGCGTAGAAGTTTGTAAACTTCAAACGTTTAGTTAGTGGTTAACGGCACAGCCAATCAAAAACGAGGAGTAAAGTGACAGTTGGTTTTCTCAGTTTGAATTTTATGTAACGAAAATGAATCAAAGCACAATAAAAAAGTTGTTAATTGCAAATTTAATTGTGCAAATTAAAAGAAATAAAAAAACAAATACAAGATGGTGGGTTCGCCCAATCAACCAAAACCGAACAAATCAGGGAGACTGGGATAATTTGATTCAAGAAATGAGGTCATATTATGAAGACATGTTCTTTAATCACACCAGAATGACCATAGCTCAATTTGATTTGTTGTTAGAACTTGTAGGACCAATTTTAAAGAAAAATAGTAGAAGAAAACCAGTTCTACCAAATCAGAACTACAGACAAAATATCAGAACTCAAACAAACAAAACTGTAACTATTTGTCAAAACTTTAAGTTGACAACTGTGACATCTATTATAATTTCTTGTAATATCTATAATTTTCAAAAATGTGCACTACATTACCGGCAGAAACATAAATTCGAAATCATTAATTTGGGACATTGTGAACGAAGTATTTTAATCTATAACTACTAACTATAACCACTAACCATAACCACTAACACTAACTACTAATTTCGTGTTGTGAATGAAGTTTTATTCAAAATATGCGATGAAATTTGACTTTAAGAAATTGATTGAGACCAAAATAAACATTATATGACCAACTGTTATCGAAATATGACCGAAAATTAGAAAGAAAGTTGGAGAGAGTTTATCTATTTATTGGTTTGTCAATTTTCTTTTAAAATTGCCATCTCCTGTTATTCTCCGAGTGAAGCTCGTTCTTCCAGATATTGAAAACTTATAGGAAATTTGGCTTCCTGTTTGTTCGGAAATGAAAAATAATGTTAGAAGTTAATTACAAATATTTAAATTATTGAAGAAACTATTCATGCGCTGACAGAAATTCTCCTGATCTAAATATGAAACTTAAACTAGTTTAAATATGTCATTCAATTTTAGAAATCAATTAAAGAGTTTATATGTTTTAATTGTCATAAGTTCATAAAATGTTTGTAGTCCTCGTTCTGTAATAAGGCAAATTTATTAAATTAAATATATTATAATTAACAATCAATTTTAAGATACAATTTGAAATTAATACAGACCCAAGAACATTCGCACAATAAAAATTAGTTCTTCTTTTCCAAATAATCCTATATGCATTCTGCATTTTGTCGTTTGCATTCTAGTTTTCGTCAGTGTAGCTACAACTAACCCACATATATCACACCGTTTGAATGTATCTTGCATTATTTTCATTTGAATAAATAAGCTATCTAAATTCACAAGTATTTCGCATTGTTTGCTATGTCTGTTGATTCGGATTTAGTCTTTATTAGCTCCGGCAAAGAATCTAGGTCGTCTTTGCACCAGTGTACGCAATCTGCTTGAATTCATTGTATTATATTTTTTAGTAATTAGCTATTCTTGTTCATTGTCTTTGTTTTCCGGAAACAAATGTCATCATTTCTTTGAAACTTTAAAGGAAAAAATTTATATCGGACGTTGTAAAGTTTACATTTAGTTTTCTTTTTGTTTATTTCTTTTTTTTATTCTTTTGTTTTTTATTTGTCTTACTTCTCATATCACGTTAATAATAACTATGAGCCCTGAACAATAATAAAATTATATTATTATGTGAAATGCTTTTAATTATGACAAAAATTGAATTTAAACTTAATATTTGTAGGTACCAATAACCTGCATCTTATTTCACGTAAGAATGGAGTAATATTATAGAATGTTAAGATATAAGCTTAGGTACGTGTGTCATCAATTTTAGTTCTTTATCGAAATGACAAAATGAAGACAAGTATCTAAAATTGTCCGGCAGTAGGGTGGTTTGTTTACCGTTACTGTATTCGAATCCGAAGATCCTGAGTTCGAATCCCACTCAACTAACACACTGCAGCTCGGTGAGCCCTGACTCTGCATTATAATCAGTATAAAGATGATATTGGAGTAGGTAGCTCAGTAGTATTGAGTCGGGCTGTAGATTTGAGAACCTTTCACCACATTAAAATTACCCCTGCGGCTGCCTCTCTACTAACATCTATGGGAGCCGTGTATTGACGGCGAGTAACCGCACATCACGCGCAAAATATACCAATTACTGAGATCTGCTACGGCAGAGTGCCACGCTCAGTAATAGATAGAACGAGTGATGCTATATTTATTTATATTTATTAAAACTACCTCTGTGGCTCTCCCACTACAAATATATTTGGGGGACGTGATTTGACGGCTGTTAACCGCATTATACTCGCAAAAATATATCACTTGACGAGATCTGACATGCAAGAGTACCACTTATTTTTGATATGCGATTTTTTTTGTTTGTTAGACTTATACATTTATTATTGTTACAAGATTGAAATATTGTTCCCTAGTTTTACAAATTTTTATAAACCGGATAAACAGATCCGGTTTATAAAAATTTAAAATAATTCATGACCTCTAAATTAATGTTAAAAAGCTTGTGACGTTATGCATTTAGGCTAACACTTTAATAAACCTGGTTGCCTGACGTACAGGCTAATTCAATTTAAAAGGAAGAGAGATATATAACCTAATTTTCTTGAATTAAAATATAATATTCTTTTTTGATGCATTACTTATTATTTTATTTTTTTTAATTTCTTGTCGTAGTCATGTATGTTTATCATAATAATTTCAAAACGGTTTTACGATACATAAAATAAAATAAGTTCTGCGATAATAATAAAAAATATATATTCTGAGTCAATTTTCACTTTATATTTTACTGCGACCGCAATAATTTTTATATATTGTAGGTTTGATTTATTTAATTATACTACAAAATACTGTTAAGCTTGTAATTATCATAATATATGCTTGATATATTAATTATCTCAATATTAGATTAGTGGAGAAAAACATTATTGCAAAATAGAATTTTCTACTTTTTCTGAAACAAATTTTATTTGTTTTTCGAAAATCAATTTGTATTATTAATAGATTTGTTTCTACTCGTTCTATTTAATCGGTCGATTAGTGTCAATACCATTCATCTATTAGCAAAAAACATCAATCAATCAAATACAGAAATAAATAGCTTTATTCATATTTATTAATTTGTATCTGTAACTAATCACTCTGTCAGATAAAGGTGTATTTCCATGATTGTTGAGTGATGTACAGAAGGAAAATGAATTAATTCCAATCCATTTATATTTGAAATTATATGAAACTTGATTATAATTATGAATGCACTTTCTCTGCATTTTCTGTGCATCATGTATGAGGTAATTGCATTTCTGTTTTCGAACAATTTAAAAAGCAATCACTGGAGAAATTAACGACGTTTATGCGTTATTATTGAGATTAAAACACGAGAAGTTAACGGATGTGTTATATTGCTTTTGTTAGAAATATCTTTTTTTTCTAAAAATATAATCAAGTTAAGTAGGAAAACATGTTTTTCAAAACAATACATGTTTGTATATTGTAACCTGATTAACTTGATATTTGATACAATCACTGTTTTATTGTTTGCGATGTTTTATCATATTTCTATTTTTACTTATCATTCATTCATTATTCATATTATATATATACTAAATAATGAAACTATTTATTTATATATTTTACTTGAAGTTTTTGCAGTGTTTGTCATATTTTAATCAATTGCTTTGTCAATTTATTTTTTTCTGTTTCGGTGTTCTTAAAGTCTATAAGCGTACGGAAAACACGTTTGTTATCTATACATTGCTTTTGGCGCTTTACATTTTCTAGGAATGGTATGAATGCTTTTAAATCTGACAGATAAATGACATATAACCTCAAAATTGTAAATTGTTGATGTCGGAATATTGTCTTTATTTATAAATCTTTTATACTTTCTCGGTAGAACGGCCTACGACCAATGAAACTAAAATGTTTACCTTAAGAACCCTGTTCTTAACTTTGCGAATTTGAAAAAAATATTTTTGATTGAGAATCCTGATTGGACATCAAATGTATATACCGTTAAAGTTTTAAATCTTTTTTAACACCCTGTATAACAAAACAAAGTACATAGGTACTCGGTATAAGTTGTCACCTTTAGAATCCATTTTTCGTTACTGGGGATAAAATGATAGATAACTTTATCTGATGCAAATAATTTCTATCAACGAACCATAAAATAAAGATAGCATATGTATGTGAAACATGCAGTTTTTAAAACTATAAAATCATTATAAATTTATTAAAAACTTTGTTGCTGATCAAACACAGTCAACAAACAATAATCGTCAAGTTAATTAACGAAATGCCGCCTTTGTGGAACTAATGTTCCTTCTTCTGCAGCCATTTTGAATATCCAATGCTGATAGTTGACACCTGTCATTTCATCTGTTTTGTTTGAAGATTATAAATTTATGAAAACTAAGCGGTCAATGTTTTGATGAGCGCGATGCACAATCAAATACAACTCAAATTGCATGTACTTAAAAAAAAAAATCTCCATATTCGAGCGAACAATAACAATCAAAAACCAAATATGACATATAGCAGCTGATGGATGACAGAATTCACGCTTATAAACACATGATTATATAACAATGCTGTCGAGTGGTCAGTGGCGTGCGGTCCATAGGTGCAAGGTGTGTAGTGCACACTCAAAAAATATTTCAGTAAGTACATAAATATAAAAAATATACATATATGGCACTCTGCCGAAGCAGATTTCGGTAAGTGATATATTTTGCGCGTAAAGTACGGTTACCGGTCGTCAAATCACAGTCCACAAAGATGTTAGTCGAGGGGAAGCCACAGAGGTAATTTTAAATTGGTGAAAATGTTTTGTCGGCTGTGGGGATCGAACCAGGGTTCTTAGGATCCACAGGCCGACTTGATTCCACTGAGCCATTACCCCATAAATTACATAAATTAAATAAATTAATTAATTTTTCATCCCGCTTTTTATCCATTACTGCGTGTGGCACTCTGCCGTAGCAGATCTCGGTAAGTGATATATTTTGCGCGTAAAGTGCGGTTACCGGCCGTCAAATCACAGTCCACAAAGATGTTAGTCGAGGGGAAGCCGCAGGGATAATTTTAATGTGGTGAAAATTGTTTGTCGGCTGTAGGAATCGAACCAAGGTTCTTAAATCCGCAGGTCAACTCGATACCACTGAGCCATCCATTACATGTATTACATTATTAAAATTAATAATATGGCTACTTTGTATTATATTTATATTAAATTTTTATATTTATTTAGTTTGGAAAATATAAAATGAAGTATTTTTGAAACCATTAATACGAACGCGTTTTGCGTGTATCGCGTGCATACATCAGTTATGCACGCTGATCCATGCTCAAGCATCCATCCTACATTCATACAGCACGGAACAGTCTGGCTGGCCAGAGAGAGAGAGATAAAATATTAGTCAAACGTATCGCTTGTACATTGTCTCCGCGTGCATTGCGAATTTGTGCACCTGCTTTGGTTCTAGCAAGAATAGCTGTATTGTTTTGATTATTGTAAGATTTACAAACGAACTCTGTATTATTTATCGCTCTGAATCTTTTAAAAATATAAATATATGTAATAAATGATAATTTAAGTTAAACGTTTTATTTTGTAAAGAGATTATATATTATTACATTGTAAAATAATTAAAAGATATTTATGTTGCGAGATTTGATTCTATCTTAAAATTCACCATTGGTGAATTTTCAGCCATTCAATCAAATGGGTTTTTTAATGGGTTTATTTGGGTTTTCTTGGTGGGTTTTATTAAAAAAAAGATGGGTTTTTTTGGGTGGGTAAAATATGAACAACCCTGCTAAAAATGTTAGTAAAAGGAGAGCTACAGGGGTAATTTTGATGTGGCGAAAATTGTTTGTCGGCTGTGGGAATCGAACCCTGGTTCCCAAATCCACAGACCGATTCTATACCACTGAGCCACCTATTAAATTTCCTCTAATCTAAACCAGACTTTTTGGAAAATTGTAAATTACAGCGAAAGAAGAATGAATTTCAGTTACAAATAAATTTGCGCCATTTAATCTTCGGTTGTAAATCACTTTGTTAAACTACCATGTTCTAAATCTCTACAAACCAAAACTCATAACTCACCGAAACAGTAATAATCGGCAGAACATATTGCACCACTAGCGTAAAAATCGAATAGTAGGCTCTGCCATGCTCGACCGGCCACTCCTCCACGCAGAAGCTGATGCCATCGATACCGAGCAGCGATAACTTGATCTGGTGGTGGTTGAGTGTGCGGTAGAGGTACATCGGCGATGCGAGGATCAAAGCGCTCAACCAGATCAGACTCAGGATGATACCGGCGCCCATTAGTTGCAGACTTTCCTTTGTGGGGTATACGATCACCTGAAAATAAAAGAGCATGGTGTAATTTGGGAAGATTCAATTGAAGTCGTGGTTCTGAAGGGTTAAGAGAAAACTTTCAAATAAAATAACGCAGGTATTTGATGACAGTGCCGTGCTTTTCGTGCGCTGTACCCAAACTAATCTTTATCTTTTTACAATGTTTATTCTGTAAATAAAAAACATGTCCTGTATATATCTATCTGTATTCCTAGCTAATTTGAGAAAAATAATTGTTTACGCCAATTAAATAAGAATTTAAAAATAATATAAATAAATAAATCATCACGCTTCTACCCATTATTGGGTGTGGCACTCTGCCGTAGAAGATCTCGGTAAGTCATATATTTTGCTCGTGAAATGCGGTTACCAATCATTAAATTACTACCCCTAAAGATGTTAGTGGAGAAAGAGCCACGAGGGTAGTTTTGATGTAGTGAAAATTGTTTGTCGGCTACGGAAATCGAACCCTGGTTTTTTCAAATTCACAAGCCGTCTCGATAACACTGAGCCACGTACTCTATTAAAAATTAAATTTAAACATTATTTATTTAGTTTTACTTTGATTTAGTGTAGTACAAACTTGATTCGACAGGGAGCCATTTTTCATGAAAGTGTATCTCAGATCGCCCACAAAAAAAATTGACTAAAAATATGTACTAATTAAAATTGATGGGAAGTAAAATTATGGGCATAAATTGTAAAATTAATAAATAAATAAATTAAATATATCATCACGCCTTCTACCCATTACTGGGTGTGGCACTCTGCCGAAACAGATCTCAGTAAGTGATATATTTTGCGCGTGAAGTGCGGTTACCAGTCGTCAAATCACGGCCCCCAAAGATGTTAGTGGTGGAGGAGCCACAGGGGTAGTTTTTGAAATTATGAAAATTGTTTGTCGTCTGTGGGAATCGAACCAGGATCCGCAGACCGACTTCATACCACTGAGCTAGCCACCCCATAAATTGTAAAATTAATCATAAAAATTTATTTTATCCGCGACCATTAAATTATACATTCATTAAATATTGCGAATTTCTTGTATCTTTCCTGGTGCTGCCGCAGGCCTAAAAAATTGTTTTGAGGACGCCAACTTAGGGTTACGTTTTCGCTAACTTTCACCGGAATATGTGAAAAATGGATCATCGAAATCACATCAAAAATTATAAAAATTGTATTGTATATACAATTCGATTCGATGTATATTTCATTTATCCGGCCGATAGTCATCGGGAACTTGATCCGAAGGGAGAAAGACCGGTCTTTAATAATAATACTTTTATTGAAGTATAAAGAAAAAAAATGTGATACCGCCAGGATTTCAACCTATAAACTTTGATCATATGTTTTAAACCAACTAAGCTACGGTTGCCGTGGATTCAAATCTGATTTTTTTCCAATTTTTCACTCTATTTTAGCTGTATTCCATTTGCCTTGATTCACCTAAATCAGTTCAGATAAATTAGAGAACATGACTAATGAGGTGAACTAAGCAATCTAATGCACTTATTGGAGTGAATTATTTCAAAGTAAATTAGAATCAGTAATTCTAGTACTGGAAATAAAGTCAGCATAGTAATCCAGGGAAATAAATAAGTGATCTGATTTAGCAAATGTAAGTTAGATCTGATCGAATAAGTCTATGGTTATGTGTTACAGGCAGGCTCAATTTCAATTTTTCTTTTTTTAATTCAATTTGTTTAATCAAGTGTTGTATTTATTTAAAATACTAATTAAATAATCATCTACCTTCTTCAGCTTGCATTATTCTTAGTAATGCATTTAATTTCAACTATATAAGTTTTTGTTAATAAATCTATATTCACAGCTCTTAATATAATCACTGTTTTTGTTTTTTGTTTTTGTCGAATGGAATTTAGCCATTTCTAGCTGTTGAACAAATATTGTTTTTGTGTTATGTTTGTTCACATGTCCGTAAACAAAATTATGTAAAGTACATATTTTAAACATAGTAATTGGTTTGTATAGTTTGATACTATTTTAAGTTTAATATATAATTGAAGAGTTAAAATCAAAATAAACTATTTTAAATTAAAACAACGACAAATCAAAGACAAATGTTTTAAGTTTGCAAACTTTTATGTTTGTATTTATGTTTATGCTTAAAACACAGATTAAACTGTAGTTGAAAATGAACTGACGTTATTACGTATGACAAACATCTTAAGGTTAATACAAACGACAAAGCAATGACTATGTTAAGAGCTAGATTCATAAAATTCACAAAATATTTCATAGTGCATAATGTAGGTGCCCCTACATCCAAAATGAAAACTCTACGTCTCTGGTATATACCATATGTCTCAAACGTGTATGTAGGTACCTATGTCTCAAGAGCTCGCTATACGGTGACATAAAACTCATTTGTCAAATATGTGAAAAATATCATATTCATACATGGCATTTAATATAATTTCTACACTTTATGCTGTGATTTCTATTTTAATTATCTAATAGATGAGTTAGGTTTCAAATTAATTAAAAATTATTTGATTCATTTTCTACTACAACTCTAAAACTAAATTGCAAAGCGAAAAATCCTCTTTTCTCCCCCTAACTCTTTTTAACAGTTAAATCCTAAATACCACAAAAAGTAAGCCCAACAAATTTAAGCCTTATTAATTTTTAAAACGAATGTATAATACCCAATTATCAGTTTTTTTTTTTCGACTGTTAATATCTTTTTTTATTTATTTAAGCCGTAAAAGGAATTGTTTGAAAAATTGAAATTCAATTATTTTAATTGGATTGCACAGGCTTTATTCGTTATTGATGTAAATTTTCTATTAATATAAAGCGATGTTTCGGCTCATTGTTAGAGTCATTTTCAAGCTATAAATTGATAATATGGAGTAGATGGCTCAATGGGGTCGAGTTAACCTATGGATTTGAAAACCTGGGTTCAATTCCCACAGCCGACAAACAATTTTCATCACGTTAAAACTACCCCTGTGACTTCCCCTCCACTAACATCTTTGAGGGCCGTGATTTGATGGCTGTTAAGCGCTCTTCACGCGTATAAATATATCACTTACCAAGATCTGATACGGCAGAGTGCTATACCCAGTAATGAGCAGAAGGCGTAATGATATATTAATATATTTTTTTTAATTCATCATAGAGATACAAAGTTAGGAAAATGTGTTAATATTGATTAGCAAAATTTTTATTTTTGACTGAATTGATAAGTTAATGAACAAGTTGATTGATTAGATAGTAGGAGTGGTGTAGGTACTTCACTTTGATTTTCTAATAAATAATTGAGTTGTACGTTATGACGTCATTTGATAAATTGCGAGCTTTTCCATTCAAGGTTAAAATTTTCCTTCATGTAAATATCGTCTTTTATCATACTATTACTATATTTACAAGCGATATATTTAGAATTTGCAACATATCTTTATCGTATACGCGTAGAATATGTGAAAAAAATCATTCACATATTCAAGACCGTCTGGAAGTATTATTGGAAAATACTATTTGAAAGTACAGTGTCTCCTAGCAACAGCATTATAAAATATTATATTTCGTTTCATTCTGATAAAATATGTCTCAGGTGTACAATAAATATTTCTAAATATTTTTTATTTGTTTTAGATTCCAGAACTTCAGCTTTCATAAAACTGGTAAGTCTTCTTTAATATTATGTTGGTAGGCAATTGAAACGCGCTATTAAGTCTAAAAATATCTGTGGAAAAATAAATGTATTGATCTGTTTCTCTATAGTTCATAACATGTTTTCAAAACTTGCAAGAATATTTAAATGGTATTCCAAAGTAAGATCCATCGGCGCCGATACATGGGGTACAAGGAGCTATTGCACCCCACAAAATAAATTTTGAGGTGCGAATGTTTACAATTACATCTTACAAATTTTATTTATTATAAATTTTAGTATGGGGTGGCTAGCTCAGAGGTATGAAGTCGGCCTGTGGATCCTGAAAACCCTGGTTCGATTCCCAAAGGCGACAAACAATTTTCATAAATTTCAAAAGTTACCCCTGTGGCTCCTCCACCACTAACATCTTTGGAGGCCGTGATTTGACGACTGGTAACCGCACTTCACGCGCAAAATATATCACTTACCGAGATCTGCTTCGGCAGAGTGCCACACCCAGTAATGGGTAGAAGGCGTGATGATATATTTATTTATTTTATTTTTATAAAATAAATTTTGTGGTGCGAACGTTTATAATTTTAGTAGTATGCAAAAATAAATAAATAAATAAATTCGAATATGCTGCAATTTAAAATTTAAAATTTTTAATTGCAGTAAAATTTTGATTTCAAAACTATATATGATAGTAGAATTGCAGAATCAGATCGCTCAGTAACGAAAAATTAGATGTTAAAATTACTGATTAGTTGATTGTTGAAATCACAATCTTTGTTTGTTGTATTTTTTCGTGATTTTGATAATTTATTGTAGTTTTTATCTAAATAATATACAGCCAGATTCTCAAAAATATTTTAGCTAATCCTGAATTTTGGATTAGCAATTCTTATTCTAGTCCGATTTAAAAAAAAAATGATTAATTCTATTCACTTTCCGAAAATTAATTAGTAACAAGATTATATCAAAATTTATTTTAACTTGTTTGGGAATATGATTTATCTAAATTTGACAAATCCAAAATTCAGGATTAGTTAGATTCTGATCTATGTTGACACAAACTATATAGCAAATTGTAGTTTTAACCAGATTAAGACAAACCCAATCTCATTGATTTTTCTATAAATCGCAATCCCTCATTTGCGCGCAGGTGTCCCATTGTCGATATGGGGGATTAGATCATCAGCAAGGGGTTAACAGATCGCTATGCGCTAGTAACCAATACTCGTTAATTTCGGTCATTTAAGAGTCTCTGAGTTCAAACAAAATATTAGTCAACTCATTTTACCACAACTAATAATAATAACGGTTTTTATTAAACATTAATTACAAGAAAAAAAGTTCTTTTTATTTAATAAAATTTGGACATCAAGTGAAAAGTTGATGACAGTTGACAACTAAGTAGAAATTGAAAAACTTTTTCGATTTTTATTTAAACTTTAGTATAAAAGAACATAAAGCAAATGTCACTTGTCATATTTGTATGATTCTCAGCGTTGTTAAATGAAAAATAAAACCAACACTACTTCCATTCAATAAAATGGAAAACATTCTCTACGATGCATTTGAAAAACATCTGTGACATTATTTGTACACAATATACCTACTTTCATCAAATGTCAAACAGAATATTTATTTAGGTACCGAGCCTTATACTGGGTTGCATGAAAGTTTTATCGGTTCATTAGCAACCAACGGGTCAATAAGTTTCAGAAAATCTCCATTGATACTGTTGCTAGACAACAATTCTTTAACTAAAGAGCTCTTTATTTTTTTTTTGCAACCCAGCATGAATGTGATAATTCATATACCGTTCGTTTATTTTACTATGAACACTTGCTTAAATTGTGTGCCGTAAGAAATTATAATTTTTAACTCTGCTGTACTATTTTCCGACTTAATTTATTCTACGATACAACAAACACACATTTGACGACCGACTTAGCCAAAAAACTATTGCTAGAAATCAATGCATTATCGAAGATTATTTATAGATATATTCTTCGCAAGAATGATTTACATATGCATGCTGAATCAAATCGAATAAAATTTCATGTCATTCATTTAATCATCTTTAAATTTAATATACTTTTTTTCTATTTCGGTGTTCTTATAGCTCTATAAACGCACTGTAAACACGTTGCTAAGGAGTGGCATGAATGCTTTTAAATCTGACAGATGAATGACACATAACTTCAAAATTGTAAACTGACGATATTGAAATATTACTCACAGAATATGCTACAGAGTGATCAAAAGGAATTGTTACAGTTGGCAATAAAAAAAACTACTTGAAATTGGTAAGCCTGATACATAAATTCATTTCCTGTTGTTGACAGTGACATTTAAAATTTAAATTTGAGTACATTTATTATTACATTTATTTCTAAAGTATTTCTATTACTTAAAAAGTAAAAATTCTATTAGCTGTCAGACTCCTGACATAACCTATTTGTATTTATTAGAAATGTCAAGTAGCATTTCCGTCTTTATCTGACGTGCCAACTGTGGAATAAAAAGATCTCTGGAATTGTATTGCCAACTATAACAATTCCTTTTGATCACCCTGTAGACTCAGACAAAATTCAAAACATTCACAATACAGAAAAAAATATCGATTAATTGTCAAAAAGTATGATTTTTCATTGTCTGTGTTATAAGTAACGCTACCAACACGAATGATAAAAAAACACCAAATTATATTTTTGAGAAGTCACAATTTTTAAAAATCTAATAAAATTATAAAATTACCTCAATAGAAAAAATAGTATAAAGAACACGTTTCATAAGTCCTGTTAACGCACTGTCCGCAGAGCGACTCGTTTTCCAAATTTGGACTCGTGCGTAACAGATTACCTTATGGAACTAGTTCTTTAATATACTATTGTAATTTCTACAAAAATAAAGATTCTACATTTCTCTACAGTTAGAACAAAAAGATGCAATTCATATGGAGCTGAAAAATACAAGTGTATAATCGTCGCCTACGTTATATACAAATCCTGCCTTTTACCCATTACTGGGTGTGGCACTCAGCCTTAAAATCACGGCTTCCAAATATATTAGTGAAAGGGTAGTTACAGGGGTAATTTTAATGTGATGAAAATTGTCTGTGGGCTGTGGGAATCGAACCGTGGTTCTCAAATTCACAGGCCGAATTGATACCACTGAGCCACCAACCTCATAACAGAGGAATACTGAGTGCTAAACTTGGCCGCAAGAGGCGCTTTTTCCGAAAATAATTTAAACAATATTTATTTTGTAGAAAATACGTAGATCTATTTTTACATAAATACACACACTATTCAGATAAATATTGTATGCAAGATTAGAATTATGAAAATTAGGAAAAGTATTTGTTTTCTTTTTCTGTCACTGTCAAAAAAAATGATTAGAACAACAGAAATTTTTGTATAAAAGACATGATTAATCGTCGAAAAGAATTTTGCAACGGTTTTTCCTCCATTTTTTACTGAGAAACAAGTATGACATTACAGGCCTTGTATATAACACAGGCGATGGTATAGTAGTACAGCTTTTTTTTGTAACAATAGATGGATTAAATTACGTTTTCCTTTCTGCCAACTAAATGCTGAATGACCTCACGGTGGTAAATCACAAAAGGATAAATCAACAGAAGTAAAACAATTGCTTGGAACAAATGAAACAATCGGGTTGTTTGAACTAAAATAATTCCCTAGTTTCAAAAACTGACAGATCTACCGCGATCCTACTCAAATACCCGGCGTTTGCTCACTTGAGTTTACATTGTTCCGAGTTTAAACTAAACAGCATTTCTGCATTAGAACCACACAGCTAAACGCGCCCGTTAAAAAGCCTTTCTGCTCTGCGTTCCGTTCGATCTCTGAAAGCAATGAAGGCGAACATGATAACATCATTTATTTTAATATAAAGTTTAACAAAGTCTGCGTATAGAGGTTATGTATGGGAATATGGGTTGTGTTTATGCACATACTGCAAGAAATAATATAAAGTTGTTTCTCGTGTCATGAACGGTAAATGGTGTAATGTATGATTCTTGTTCGAGGTAGATGGAACTTTTACCGTACATCAAATTTAAAGAGAGATAGGTAGCTAAACGTATGAGTGCTTTATTAAATTTAAAAATTAATTTATTCGTTTTAACGTTGTTTTTAATTATCTTGTACTATATTTTCCGCTGTCAAACTTTTCTAAATTATTTTAGAAAAATGCTTCAAATAAAAGTTAGGATGAACTAAATATTCTCCATTCTTTATTTCAAACATTTTATATATTACTTTACCGTGACCTATGTTATATATTGGCATGGGCGTCCGCAGGAGGGGGCAAGTAGAGACGCTCCCCCCCCCCACCGGGTTTTAACTAGGGTTGTGACCACGACTCTTGAACATAGGCTTTTAACATGTAAAATTATAATTTTGTAATTTCCAGTTTGACGTTTTATCTGTCAAAATAAATGAAAAAAATAAATAAAGAATTTATTTTGACAGTTTTTTTTTTATTATTATTATAATTATAGAGGTTTCGACTACGTGGTCATTAACCTCTTAATACAGTTACAGTTATATTTCCTTGTACAGGTTTATATTTTGACAGTTCTGACAGATTTAACGTCAAACATTTGTTTAATTTTGTTTCAATTTCATAGCTATCGATAGTTTTGAGACAATTTTAGTCATTTTCAGATCTAATTTGTGCCGTTACAAAGCATGCAAAATTAATTTCATATTTTATGCCCTAAAACTTTTATTTGAATCTTTTTTCTTTTAAATAATTACGAAACAGGAAATTAAAACAATGTGATTCCTATGTTCGAGAGTGGCGGTCACCATCCTGTATATAATAAAAATTAAATTATAAATTCAAGCTGAAACAGAATTTTCAGCAGTATTCTTATGGCCAGCTAGCGACATGTTCCCTATCGTAAGTTTATTAAGTATACACAGACACAAAATATTAGAAAATAAAAACTGTAAAACTGGTAAATCGTATTTTATTGAAGAAGTGGTGTCAATTTATGGAAGAGTTATTAGAAACTTGTTCTTCCTCTTCAATTCAAACCCAGACGACAAAAACTAGTAATTTATTTCACAAACTTCAATATTTTTTTATCTATTTGTTATGTGTATTTGTCTTTATGTTATGTAAAAAAATATTTTAAAAATTATATATATATCTGAGAGTTTTTTGCGACCCGTCTGTGGACGCCCATGTATATTGGGTGTCTACTTTATTTCTGAACATAGGAAGTTCAATGTTAAAATTTTTATTAGCCGATATTTCTTTACCTATTAATTTTAGAATAGAAGTGTAATGAAAAAAGAAAAAAAAAGTTGCGAATGAAAAACTGCATCCAATGATTACTAAGTTTGTTGTTCAATTGTTTCTTATGTCCAAATTATAAGCAAAAGAAAATACACGATATAAGGTAATTATCAGAGTGCCATGAGAAATAAAACAATAATTATTAGTTTGTTATTTCTGACATATCTGACAGATTTAACATTTATTTTGATTATTAGAATCTGTGGTTCGAAATAGAGAAACACTTAATCTTGAAAAAAAATCAGTTTTTGAAGTGGTAATTCAAAAGAAATGTCAAATCCGTCAAAAATTACAAACAAATAATTATTGTCTCATTTTTTATGGCACTCTGATAATTGCCTTAAATCTATGAAATAGACCTCTGCCCTCAGATCGCGTCATATAGAATTGTACTTACGAGAAAATAATTCATATGTTACGTGACATGTTTTTCGCCAATCAACAATGAGAATCTTCCTTAGTTACATGTCAATCGAAGAGTTGCTAATTATAATTAAGAACAAAAACGTTCTCCAACGTTGTAATCTCTCGCCAAACAAACTATACAATTTGATAAAAACAATCTGCTCAGTTCAAATATAATTATTATAATATTGTTCATGACTATGTTTACATTATAAATAGTAGGTATTATTGAACATTGAATATTATGTGTTGTACTAGATTTTGATGGTAATTGTATAAAGCAACAACATTTATTTTATTGGTTAAAAATATTGTTTGATTATTTTTGTAAATATTAATAAAATATAATATATCGTATATATGGGGTAATGGCACAGTGGTTATCGTGTCGGCCTGTGGATCCAAAGAACCCTGGTTCGATCCCACAGCCGACAAAACATTTTCACCAATTAAAAAAATTACACCTGTGGCTCCCCCACCACTAACATCTTTGGGGGCCGTGATTTGACGGCTGGTAACTGCACTTCACGCGTATAAATATATCACTTACCGAGATCTGCGTTGGCAGAGTGCCACACCCAGTAATGGATAAAAGGCGTGATGATATATTTATTTATTTTATTTTAATAAAATATAAAATAGTGAAAATTGTAAAGCGTAAATATTTATTTTACTTTTCAAACATGCTATTTTATATTTTATTTCTGGAAATAGATTCTAGAACAAAATTTACATATCCATCAGAGTTGCTTTTATATTTTATGAGAAGAAAATAAGCAAAACAAATTTACATTTAAGTGTAATGAAGCTTATACATTTTATGTTACAACGAAAGTTGTAGCTATCAAGGTAATAACTACTAATGTACTTTAAAAACTACTTTGCATACTAATTTAAATTAAGTAGGATGGATCCATTTTTAATACTGTTATTATCACGTTTTAATATTACGAGTTGTAATAATTATTATAATTACTTATAAACTTACTAATTAAATTCTAATGAAAAATGAAATTAGCACACAGAGATAAATATTTACAAATGACAAATAAAACAAAAAATTGCAATTACTTCTAGATAATTGATTACGAAACGTAGTTTTTGTGCTTCCATAACGAGGAAGCGTTTTTCCTCAAAAATAAAGCTCTGAAACTAAAACTTGGCAACGTTTTGTATGCTCATTGATTTATTCGAATGTTTGTCGTGAATATTTTAAAGATACCTTCTCCATATGAGGATATGTGTTGGTAGGAAAATATATTCAAAAGGATTTTAAAGAGATAGATTCATAATAACATAAAAATTTCTATATACAACATAATGCAACAATGGAGAAATCATATAGTGGCAATTTCAAGCCGTAAATAATTTAACTTTTTATCGCATCTGAAAATAGCATACTATTTTGCCGATCGACATTAAAACTGAGCTTTTCTTGACAATTGACAGACTGTGAAATGACAATTTTAGAGTCTAGACTATAAAAAAGTTGCTATGGAAAAAAATTACATTTATAAAGTAAAAATTAATGTATATTATCATGCCTTTTATCCATTTTGAGTGTGACACTTTGCCATAGCAGATCTCGGTAAGCGATTTATTTATGCATGTGAAATGAGGTTACCAGACGTCAAATCACGGCCCCCAAAGATATTAGTGGTGAAAATAGTTTGTCGGTTGTGGGAATCGAAACCGGTAATTTATTAAATACAAGCAATCGCTTAACATATTTAAAAAAAATAAATATATCATCACGCCTTCTACCCATTACTGGGTGTGGCACTCTGCCGAAGTAGATCACGGTAAATGATATATTTTGCGCGTGAAGTGCGGTTATCAGTCGTCAAATCACGGCCCTCAAAGATGTTAGTGGTGGAGGAGCCACAGGGGTAGCTTTTTAAATTATGAAAATTGTTTGTCGCCTGTGGGAATCGAACCAGGGTTGTCAGGATCCACAGGCCGACTTCATACCACTGAGCTAGCCACTCCATAACATAACATATTTATAGTAACATAATAATTACGATGATGCTTATAACATTAAAAATATTGAAAATAATTAGAAAATTTTATTTAATTTTAAACAATGGATAACAAAAACTATGTCTTCAACACAGCAAAAAGAAGCAAGTTTACTGCCTAACCGTGGCAGTAAATGTGCTATTTTTTGCCTAGTTAAACAAATAACTATTTTATGAAACTGACTGAAAGTTTTAATTTGCATACGCGATTTTGTTGTAGCTCATTTAACGGACATTACCAGTAGCAGTGTCTGTTAAAAAGATTTTATCAGACACTGCTATTGGTAATCCGCAAAAACTGTAAAAATATCACATTTTTATCGAAAATAAATGTCAAAAAAAGTTGGCATTCCTTTGGTTTATAGAATTATATTTATGGATATAAAACGATATGTGGAGTACGAGTTAAATCCTGGATTTGAGACTCCCGGTGCGAATCTCACAGCTGACAAACAATTTTCATTAAAATTATTCCTGTAGCTCTCCCTCCATTAAGATCTTTGGGGACCGTGACTTGACGTCCGATAACCTCACTTCACGCACAAAAATATACAATTTACCGAGATCTGCGTGATGATATATTTATTTATTTTTATTTAATCACATTGCATAAAAAATATTGTATACATCTCATGCGTGAAATTTGGTTGCTTTGGCTATCTCGGCTGACAACTTCATACTTCGGTACGCCAAAAAATCATTTCACGGCCCAGATATACAAATAACTTTTATATTCGCACTCAAAAACATAGGCCTCTAGTAAAATTGCAGATTTATTAAAGTAAATAATTTATACATGGCCCTGCTTTTGTTTTATTTATTTATTTGGCTTTATTGACCACTTCAGGTTAAGGGAGAGGTTCAGCCAAGGGTTGTTCTTCCACTTAAATCTTACAAATACTTCACTAACATCCATACCCTGGACGGGATTCGAACCCGTGACCTTCGGTGTATAATGTCAAGCAACTGCTACGCTAGCCGCTCAATTACCGTGGCCCGTAGAAATTAGAATTAGAAATTAATATAAAATAAATATATCTTCATGCCTTTTTACCCATTACTGGGTGAGACACTCTGCCGAAGCAGATCTCGGTAAGTGATATATTTATGCGCGTGATGTGCGGTTACCAGCTGTCAAATCACGGCCTCCAAAGATGTTAGTGGTGGGAGAGCCACAGGGGTAATTTTAAATTGGAGAAAATGTTTTGTCGGCTATGGGGATCAAACCAGGGTTCTTTGGATCCACAGACCGACTTGATTACCACTGAACCGGTAGAAATTAGAATTAGAAATTAATGAAATTATGAAGTGGATTAGCCTAGAATACAAGTGAAATGAAATAAAAATAGAAACAATTTTATTACCAGTAAAAATCTCATGAAAGACAAATATTTTATTATAACAACGTATATTTTTTAAAAAACTGTCATTTAGTGTAAAAGCACGTAGTTCAATTAAAAATTAATTACTAAAAAATATAATTGTATTTAATAGTTCAGTTCTATTTATTAATGTTATTTACCCTTTGAGATTATAAATATTATTATTACGCTGAATGTACGTACAAAAACAATCTAGTCCAAATGCACGTACGAAATAACAACTCCCTTGGCTGTACCGTACTTATATTGTTTAATTATTTTACCGAGACAGTGAATCTCGCTGGCCAGTTTCCAGTTTTAACTTGGTTTACGGACTTAAATGATCAGTCGTTTTCGGATATTGTGTGTGTGTGTACTGTCAGTATTGCAACAACTGTGGTTTGTAGTTGTTGTGTAGTGAATATTTCTAGTGAAAATAATAAATAAAAATTATTATAGTGCAATAGTTATGGTGTTAGTGTGTGTAACTGCGTACAGACTATGGAAAAGAGCAGAGAATGAGAACTCTGCAAGCTTCGTAAAGGTTAGTTATATTTTACTATATCATAAAATCATAATCTATATACATACCGGGTGGTGTTTGGTATGGGTGAATATACGGATTTAACATGTAAAATCATAATGTTGTATTCTCCTGCTTCCCTAACTATTTTAAGCAAAAAGGCTTCAATTAAAAGTTTTAAAAATTCTGCAGCTAAATCAAGACAGAAAATTAATTTTGCATACTGTGTAATGGCACCGGGCGGCACATATTTTGGGGCGGCATTTTTTATTTTTAGTTTTAGTTTGCTCACTTCGTCGTCGTGATTTATTTATTTTATATTTATTTTTTTAATTATAAAAATCACCATTTGATTGCCTTAGAAAGGGCGGCAAATTGGAGACCGCTCTGGGCGGCAAAAGTTCTAGGTACGCCACTGACCCTTCCTAATTTAAAAAGAAATATATAGTCTCTCCAACATTATAATTTATGATGGGCACTCTTGAAGATTCCGAATACAAAGATCTTATTTCTATATTAATTTATACTGGCGTAAAAATTTAAGGGCGGCAAAATCATAAATTTTTTTCTCTGATAGTGAAGAAATTATTTACACAAAAAAGATTTTACGGCGGTCTAATATCAAGCCACGAAATCGAAAGAGGTTTCCTTAAATTTTTAATGAAATTACACAAGAACAACTTTACCAAAAACTACAAAAATCGCTCCAACATCGTTCGAAACGCATCAACTACTTGTAAAAGCACCCTACAGAAGTTTTATTTCCACTCGAGACCATTCCATCTGACATTTTGACACAAACACCGAAAGTCTCTCACCTGGTAACGATCGAGCGCGATAGCCGTGATGGAGATGGTTGAAACGAAGATGCTCGTGGCTTGCAGGGTTCCGATCATCTTACAAACGACGTTCTGCTGACCAAGGGGCCAGTACTTGGTCAGGATCTCGACGAGTGTGAGCGGCATCGTCACCACGCAGAGCAGCAGGTCTGACACGGCGAGGTTCACGATGAAGATGTTACGAGCGGTGCGCATTGCTGGTTTACGTGCTACTGATAACACCTGCAAAGAATGGGAGATGTTAGAAAGAGTTGTTTTATTTTTTAGTTGTTTTGGTGGAACTGGAAGGGTGTACGATAAAATGTATTTCTGTAGAACAGTTGAAGTTGATTGTCATTAGAAATATAAGAATATAAAAATAATATATTATGAAACAAGTTTATATAGCCATTATATAAGAGTTGCATACAATATTTATTCTACGACCAAATCCAACATCTAAAATTATTTAAATAAATGTCTCCCTTAAATGTTAAAAATAAACAAAAACATACTATCAATAAACTGTATCATAATGAAAATTTGTGTCTTAATGAGTGTCAGTATAGTCCTGATAATACATATTTAATAAGTAAATTATAGTATAATTGTAAAAAATATACTTTAGATATATAATACAAAGACAAATTGTCAATTGCGATGGGGAACTAAGTCTTAATAAAATAAGAAAAAAAGGAAAACAAATTCCAACATTTGTCAAAGTTCCACAAAATTACAGCAATTTTTTTTCTTATTTTATTAAGACTTAGTTCCACATCGGAATTGACAATTTGTCTTTGTTTTATTTATTCATTGGCAATTTGTCTTTGCATTATTTATTCACTGCTATCTAGCAGTTTGCGATTTTTGTCGGTAGATGGCAACACGGATTGCTCCATAGCTCTCATGTCATGTTACCGACTTACATAGTTTAACATCCGTCAGTTCAGCTTAAAAACGTATCACAGTTCACTAGCCCCTAGTTGGTCTAGTTGGATAGTTGATCGCACCATACTGATGAGTCCCTAAAGGGCGAAACGCGTGTACGGTTAAAGCTGAACTGACCAGCCTTTGATGATGACCTAATAAGTTGATTCAAATGTGCTGTAATTTTGTGGAACTTTGACAAGTGTTGGAATTTTTTTTTCCTTTTTTATTATTTTACTTTAGATATACTTTAGATAGCTCAGTGGTATCGTGTCGATCTGTGAATTTGAGAACCCGAGTTAAATTCCCACAGCCGACAAACTTTATCCACATTAAAATTACCCTTGTTGTTCTGTCACCACTAATATCTTTGGGGACTGTCATTTGACAGCTGGTAAGTACACTTTACATGCAAAATATATCCTCTAGCGAAGTCTGCTAATGTTGATTGCCACAACCAGTAATGGATTTGAAAACCCGAGTTCGATTCCTGTAGCTCAGAAACAAATTTTCTCCCCATTTAAAATTACCCTAGTGCCATTTCGTGGTTAGAAACCGTACTTCACGCGCAAAAGTATATATCTGCTACGACAGAATGCTACACTCAATATTAGGTAAAAGGAGTGATGATATATTTATTTCATTTTTATTTAGAAATTTTTTAATATAGATTTATTATATAAATAAATAAATAAATATATCATCACGCCTTCTACCCATTACTGGGTGTGGCACTCTGCTGAAGCAGATCTCGGTAAGTGATATATTTTGCGCGTGAAGTGCGGTTACTAGTCGTCAAATCACGGCCCCCAAACATGTTAGTGGTGGAGGAGCCACAGGGATAGCTTTTTCAAATTATGAAAATTTGTCACCTGTGGGAATCGAACCAGGGACCTCAGGATCCACAGGCCGACTTCATACCACTGAGCTAGCCATCCCATAGATTTATTATATATTTAATATATTAACGATCAACAATTTCTGCTTCTTTAGGAAGAAATAAAGATTATTGGGTCATCGCTTTAGTGATTGGTCTTTTTTAATTTTTACTTTTATTATTTTGTAAACATTAACGTTTAGTACAAAATCCGTAATAAATAAAATGAACCATAATTTGATTCAAAACAAGTTTTACATTAAACATATTTCAAAATTATTATAAATTCATTTGTTATAATACTTTCATTTTATAAAAAGCACATTTTGCACGAGTTGCATACAGTATTGTCTACGATAGAGATTTTATTAATTATACTAACTACTAGTTGTTAAGGTGAAGCATCAGATCTGAAGTTCGTTAACCAAAAATTTGTTATCGCGTAAGTAGGGTTTCTTGTGGTCCTAACAAAAATGTTGATCTGACCTATCACAGATAATCAGGAATATTCTTTATAGAATAGTGGAAGGGGTATTGGCGCGCGTTTAAAAGCTAAACAAACTTGAAGATCTTCAAGAAAATGATTTTAAACCACATGTCAACACAATAAAATTTAATAAAATATAGTATTTTATTTGATATTATAATATAAAAATAAAAAATTTTACTTACAATTTTATTTCAGTTATACATAATCATATAATAATAATAATAATAAATTTATTTCCATCGATCATATACAATGATATAGGATGTCAGACAAAAAAAATACATTATTATATGGATACCTAAACAGTAAAAACAAAATTATAATTATAAGCTAAATAACATTTATACATAAGACATATATTCATTAACAGAATAAAAACAATATAATTGTATATTATTTTATAAGGAGTGATACTTTTTTGTGCTCGTCCGTCAAATACAGTTGAGGCACAAAATGTCACTTTTATTCCGTGACGTATGCTGCCCAATACAGAACACGTATGTCAGGTCTACACTAAGTCAAATTGAAAGAAATCTATTTGATACTAGTCGCCGAAGTTGACATCTACTTGCTTTGGTAATTAGACACCGTAAAATGTTACTTTTACTTAATTTTTAAAAGTCTTATTTTATTCACTGCGTTCCATGTTAATCGCATCATAAATGAAACATTAACATTCAGACAGTCTGGTACTATGTCACATTTTAAGATCATATCTAGGTATATAATATAAGAAACGTATGACTCGTGTGTCGCTTAAGCATCGGTAGCGAAACATGTCACATTTAGTTTCTCGCGATGTATTCACTTCACCTAGATATACTATTGAATCACGGTAACTGTTTGATTCAGTTACATGTGACTATCTATAGTGGTTTACAAATATCGACGTTATACATGATGTACAATAATATTAGAAGGATGGAATTTTGATAAACTTCTCGCTGGGTAAAGATTTGCCTGGCTGCTTAATCAGTTCAATTGGTTGACATCAGTACACCGTAGAGCTTGAGCTTATGCCACTATTGAAAGTGACTTATGTTCAAGAATACGGCGACTTCAAACTCATCGTGTTGACAACGCACTTGGTGAATACAACTTCTGCTGCAAATAGTCATACATCTTGCACTCCGAAAACAATGTTGCGGGTGAATGTTATGTAGCCACTAAATACGACATATAAAATGAGATATGTTTAAATGAACAGGGACATCAAATATACCTTTTCAATGAATTCCTCCAATGTATTGTTCTTTAAAATAATTGTTTGAAAGCCAACCAAGTAGTTTCTTGTACATGTAGTTTTTTTCTTTTTTTTTAAATCATCTGAAATGTGTAGATATTAGTAAGAAAATAAATGAAGACTTTAGATTTATATCAACTTACCGAAAATGTTTTTTTTTATTACTATTTATGTATTTTGCATTTTATTTTGATGGAATGTTTGAGGTTATAAATGAAATACTTTTTATAACCGTACAATTAAAAACTTTTATGTTGAAAATATCGTTTATGGAAAGATAAATAATACATTTCAATATTACACATAATCCTGTTCCACTAGTATGCTCTCCTAAAATTGATAAAATATCTTATTATAAAAAAGTACCCATGACTTTAAATATTATAATATAATATTACACGAAAAACAAAAGTAGACATATTTCAAACCACAAATTATGAAATGGTTATATATTTTCATGTATATCTCTATGTAGCACATCTTGACACACATGATTATGACAGCTGTCATACATCCAGATCATTTTAACGCTGAGTGTATGTAAAAGCCCGTACCACTTGTGGAAAATGAGAATTTCGCGAAGTAGCAATAACAAATTCAAATTTCAAAAAAATATTTCATATATTTAATCTTATCCAAAATAAGAAACAAGTAGTACTACATAATCTTTGAACATTCAGCTTTTTGATAAAGGTATTGAAAAGAATGTTTAATCTTTGTAATATAAATAAATTGGAATTGAAGTGTAAAAGATCATGATATCAAAATTTTAAGTCTGATTTTGTCAAAAATGTGTCGTTCAATTTGAATTTAAAAATTCTCTATATTTACAACTCAGGCCTTCTATAATACAAAAAATTTTTATTCAATTTGATCGTGGGACTTTTGAGAAAAAACTAAAAATACACGAAAAAGTCCTGTTTTGAGCGTTTTTTCGCATATTTTATTTTTTTTCTCTAAAGTTCCACGATCAAATTGGATAAAAATTTACTATATTATAGAAGATCAGATACTTAAGCATAGAGAATTTTTTAATTAAAATTGTTCGTCACATTTTTGAGAAATAAATTCAAATTTTGACTGTAATTTCTTTCAATATTTGTACATAACATTAATGGTATATAGTTTATTACCATACTTTGAGGTTTTGGCTTCAAAATTATATACAAAAATTAATAAGTTTCATTCATAATAAGAATAATATTTCGCTTCAAAGAGATCAAGGCAAATCATCGTTCTGATACTAGTTTCAGATCTGATGCTTCACCTTAAATTTGTTTCATAGCAACTATTTTATCGCACAGTTACCATTAGCAGCGTGAGATAAAACTTTTAAACACACCCTGCGGAGAAACAGTCCCTTTTTGCACTGAAAACGTACATAATAAATCGTAGAAATGTTTTATTTTTTAACAAATACAAATTTAGAAAACGGAACATTATGAATAACTATTAGTCAATATGTAATATTTTGGTATTTACATGGTCAAATCATAACGAATGTGCTATTAAAGTAAAGCCCTCAGCCTTTTTCTTTATAATGCATTACTGAACTATAAACGATTTCCTCCATTTTGTTATTTTAGAAGTTTCTTTAATTATAGTAGAATAAATGAATTCAGATTAATACATTTCATGCTCTAACTATATTCAAATTTTGAAATATTAACATTTTTGCTTCATTGTCAGTCTATTTATTTTTTATCACGAGCTCTAGGAATATGACGTAGGTTCTCAACTTCGAACTAATGCACTATACTTATACAATAACGGATTAGAATTCAGATCAACTATTGAACAATTTATCAATTCACTATCAAAGTTGAGAACTAACTCCTTGATTCAGAACAAACTAAATTGAACTTTTAGGGTAGTTAACGTGGTCATAATATTCAGATATTGCTGGATTAATTAAGTAAAATATATTGCAGTTATTGAATTGTAACTTTATTGCAGAAAAGATAAATCGGAATGAATTAAATAATATTTGTTAATTTAAATTAAAAATAGAACAATGGCTCAGTAAAATACGAATATTACTACAGAACACCTTATATTAAAGTATTTATCTTTAAATTCGATAGAAATAAACCCAAAGCAGTAAACAAGTATGTTTTTGTTTTCAGGCTTACACATTTTCTTTTATTTCTTGGGCTAGCAATTTAATAAAAAAATTACAATCGTTTTTCTTATAAAAAGCTTTCCACCCAAATCACATTAAAATTTATTTTATTTCTTTTACGTCTAAAGAATAAATAATTTGCGTTTTTTTATAATTCCCCTACTGCATAAAACATTTTCCGGTTTCCGAAACAACAAAAAATCGCCAAACGCGTATCAAAAGAAACTTTTACTTTCTCAAAGTTTTATAACATGTAATGACAATAAACTAAGTTCTTGACGTTTGATCTCGGAATCGCTATTCATCTCTCTACATCAATAAAGCTTTCAGCGACGTGAAACTAAAAGAGTAGAAATCAAACATCTTTCTGAAACTTATCTGGAGATATTCTGCTACCATATTTCAACTAAACTTTTGTTTCGTATATGCTCCAGTCCCAAAACAGTATAATGTCTTCCTGATAGAAATCTACTCGGCAAGAAAAGTATTCGTCGACGAAAGTTTAATAACAAATTAGTACCTTTTGAAAAGCAACCGAGAACTTCTTCAAGAAGATACGAAAAACAAAAGATAACAATAAAAACACTTTTAATATTATTTACATAAAATACTATTAACAATTTGTAATACAAATGAAAACAGTTGTTTAGATTGTTATAAGTTTATTATAATAGAAAAAGTGATGGGTAAGGATAATTAACCAAAATGATAATTAGCCTAATTGACGTTAATTAACCAGATTAATTTAGGTCTCATAACTAACCGGTTAATTATACTTTTCCTGCCATTTTAAAGTTTAAAGTTTAAACAAAATGTAAAAATTTAAAATACTTTATGCACGAAAGTAATTGTTTATTTTGTTTACATTGTAACCTTGTGTAAGTTATAATATCTATTTTTATTTATTTATAAAATATATATTATTATTTATTGTTCTAATTCATTTAAAAGATGAGAAACTTAGAATATCATTTAAGTTCATGTTTGATTATTATTTGTTAATGTCAAATGTGTGTTTTTATTAGTAAATAATTAATAAATGCTACTTTATTCCACATTACAGTGGAAGGCATTTTCTAACACGAGTTGTATACATTGTTTATTTCTACAATTTAGCTTTATACAACTATCTATACTAATAAAATTTCAAATTTTAAAAGTATTTATTATGCATATCATAAGTTGGTTTTGTAACAATTACTTTAACAGCATAAATTAAAGTGCTATGCGATAAATAATCACTTTTTACAAGTACATAATAACTTACTTTTCTTAAGAAAAACAAATATATTTTACAGTCTTTTCTTTCGTACATTTATACATTTGTAAAAGCAAAATGTTAATTAAAAAATTATAAATAATATTATTGATGTAAAAAAGACAAATGATGTCCTTTTAAATTTAAAAAAGAACAAGGACTGAAGGATAGCCCTTTTCAAAAAAGTAATATAATGACAACTCACTAACAGTTCCGTAAAAAAGGGATTAAAAAGTTATATTATTTATATAAGCAGCGTCATACGATCGCAAAATGCATAAAGGCGCATAGAAATAACAGAATAAATTATTTTATTCTCAAAATGTCTGAGTGGTAGTAATCTATAGAGTAATCATGAAAAATAAAGATTGTCATTGACATATCGATTACTAACAGATAATGATTCAGATTCAGAATAGGGGAAGATGTCTGCATCAATAAATTTGATGATCTCGTTCATATAGCATCGCTGTATTCTGATGGTTTTTAGTTCTAATTATTATTCATTAGCAAATTAATAATAATTAAATTTGCAACTGAATACAGATAGTTAGAAATGCAATACCAAAATGTACATTATCATTATTCTAGTTTACATAAACTTCTAGTATAATTTATCTAACATATTTGACATTGTCCACATAGATGGACTTTGGCCTAGGCTAAAGAAGCTATAACCTAGGGCTCAATAGGAAGAAACTTATAATGATGTAGCAATATATAGTTATCCTTGTTTAGAGTTTTCAAGTTTGTTTTTTGATTGGGAAAGTTTGTATATATATACAGGGTGGTGACCGCGACTCTCGAACATGGGTATTTAACATGTTAAATCATAATTTTATAATTTCCTGCTTCCCTAATTATTTTAAGCAAGACAGCTTGAAATACAAGTTTTAGGACATAAAATTCTGCATGTATCTAATTAACAAAATTAATTTTGCATGCTTCTTAAAGGCACAAATTAGATCTGAAAATAACAAAAAAAGCCTCAAAATTATCGATAGCCATGGAATTAAAACAAAATTAAACATTCAATCTATCAAAATAATTTCTTTTTTTATTATGTCATTTATTTTGACAGATAAAACGTCAAACATTTGTTAATTTTGTTTCAATTTCATGGCTATCGATAATTTCGTTATTTTCAGATCTAATTTGTGTCGTTACGAAGCATGTAAAATTAATTTTGTTAGATGCAGAATTTTATGTCCTAAAACTTCTATTTGAAGCTTTCTTGCTTAAAACAGTTAGTCGTTGTTTAAAGCGCCCGAAATCAATAATTTGCCTAGGGCCCGAAATATTTTAAATCCGCTTCTGATTTGTCCACATTTGCTCGAACTATCTACAACAAATCAATACCGCCCAACATACTCACCACCTAAATTTCGAAAGCTATTTCCTTTTTGACACTTCCAATACACGTATTGTCTCATCCAGTATCTATATTTCACCTCTGGAACCAGGAGCTAAGATATTGCCTCGCAATTGGACCGTTAAGTTTGTAAGGCAACACATGACAAGATCAAACATAACTCATTTCCATAAAGGAGAACCACAACGTCGGCAGAGCAGAGAATGTTGCGGCTATCACCCGACATCTTCCACATTAGCATAAAGGATTCATGATGTCAACTTACCGCCCGATTGTGTTCAGGATCATAAAGGAACATGAAGCATGTACGCCCAGGATATTTGTGATCAGAGACTTGCAATGTTGCATTTCATGTAATGCAACGTTTTCCTGAAAGCGGGTAATTCCTGGATTCGATGCTTGATAGAGAATTTTGCAGAACTTTGTGTTTGATGGACTTTGTGCTATGTAAACTACTTTAGGTAATTAAAGTGATGTTATAGCAAACAGCTCGTATTTGGAAATTTTAGCAAAGGCCATACATTTTAAATCACTTACGAATATGGTAATTTTCTACGGAATATGATAATGGTATAATATTTTCAAATTATCTTGAATTTAATTAATAATGCTTCAAATAAAAGTTAGGATGAATTAAAATTTCTATTGTTTGAAACATTATTGTGCAACCCTTATAATTATTTATGTACTAAGAGTATTATCACTTATAATATAACTAGTGCATTGAATATTACTATAATATAACTTTTTGATCTCACGAGAGCTTTTGTTGTTATGAGCTGTATTCCATTTGACACTTGGTTCACATAAATCAGTTCAGGTAAATTCGACACGTAATTAAATGTACTGAATTAAGCAAACTGATGCACTTATTAGGATGAGTTACTTCAAAGTAAATTAGAATAAGTAATTCTAGTACTGGAAATAAAGTCAGCGAAGTAAACCAGCAAAATAAATAAGTGATCTGGTTCAATAAATGTAAGTTAGATCTGATCCAAATGGCAAATGGAATACGCCTATTGATTTAGTAATAAAAAAGCCCGAGTGAACTCCGAGAAAAAAAATTATGAGAATATTCAATGCACGTTATATTCGATAAGAATATTGCCCCAAGAAAACATTAATTACAAAATTAATATGGGGTGGCTAGCTCAGTGATATGAAGTTGACCTGTGGATCCTGAGAACCCTGGTTCGATTCCCACAGGCGACAAACAATTTTCATAATTTCAAAAAACTACCCCTGTGGCTTCTCCACCACTAACATCTTTATGGGCCGTGATTTGACGACTGGTAACCGCACTTCACGCGCAAAATATATCACTTACCGAGATCTGCTTCGGCAGAGTGCCACACCCAGTAATGAGTAGAAGGCGTGATGATATATTATTTACAAAATTAATATTTTTACGTACTTATAATAATAGCTGTATTAGATTAGCCACTTGGTGCACTTAAATCAGTTTAGATAAATTAGACAACATGACGAAATGAACTAAATTAAGTAAACCAATACATTTATTGGAATGAATTACTACAAAGTAAATTAAAATAAGTAATTCTAGTACTGGAAATAAAATCAGCGAAGTAATCCAGCGAAATAAATAAGTGATCTGGTTCAGTAAATGGAAGTTAGATCTGATATAAATGACAAATGGAATACGCCTAATATATTCATTTGATCAATATACGTCAGTTGCTAGATAACTACAAAAAGTTAGAATAAAATTATCAGCTTTGTAAGTAGAACATTTTTTCGATTATATTTTGACGTTTCTCAAACTCAATAAAATGCTTCATTGTATGTCATGTGTCTGCGTTTTAACTAATCCTGTCATTATTATACTGACAATAAAGCTCTTGTGATTATTCCCGGGAATAATCTCTGCAGATGCTTTTGTTAGTGACAAATGATAGGTAGTTGTCAAATAATTATTTAAAACTGTCAACGCTTCAAGTAAAATGTGTGAACAAATTCGATTTAGTTCCATTTCAGATACAGAAATACACCAACAAATTTTGAAAACAATTTCCAAGAAAACATTAATAAGTAATCAATCGGTATGGACCCAGTTCAAAATCTTTTAAGTTGGATGAATCGACCTCAACAACTAAGTCAAAAAATAATCTAATTAAATATAACTCGAGAGTTCGATAAATTAGAAAATAATTCTCCACTATCTTTCTCAAACTTGTTGCCAGGCAATAGTCACGAAATATATGTCAAATATTTTCAATTTATTCTCAGTCTCGTTTTATTATTACTGAGAATATTCAATGAACGTGTTATATAGTTAAAAAAAATGCGATAATTGCACTAGTGCATATTACCGCAATGCAAAATGAAACGCTATTGGTTGTTTAAAGTCGGGCAATATTCAAGGGTAATATAACAAGTGATGTGATTTATCAACGATGGTATTTTCGAGTGGAACCGATCTACAAATTTCCGGAGTACGAAGGATTAGTGAAATGTGCTGCTTAGGTTTCACGAGCAATATCTTCGATTATTAATCATATCACGAGCTTATATTTAATCAGAGAATATAATGAATTATAATTTGTTGTAAAGCGGATTGGGAACAAGAACACACCTTAAGTTTATTGAACGCAACCCATAGTTTTGATGTATTAAAATGACCATTTTTATACTTTAAATTACAAAATTAACTGTCAATTGCGAAAATGATTCTTAGCAACGTACCAAAACAAGACGATAATTTCATTTATTTTTTGTCATCGCTGTAACCACGAACTATTATACTGAAGGACAGGCGAGTTTTGCGGGTAAAGCATCCACAGAAATGTAGTAGAAAGAGAGCGATAAAAAAGTGAGTGCGATAGGAAGAAGAGTCTGGTGAATACATGGTGCTTACGAGTCTATTCATGTTTTTTTTACTTTTAGAACTAATTACTTTAAAAATTGTTATTTGCAATTATTTAAACTTAAGGACACATTTTTCTATAATTATATCAGGTTTAGCGTGACAAATATAAATATGTAAAACCATATATAAACACATTTTTCTTGTAGTACATTTTTGCTATTTAATTACACCATGACAAGTGTGTAACTTGTAAAATGTAAAATTGGCATAAATATTTTAATTTTAAAATACAAAACGGTAAAATTTATATAATATAAATAGGACATTTTATTTAAAAAATAATAAAGAAAATAGATAGAACCGAATATTTAATTTTTTTCTTAATTAATATTTTTATACTTTATACAATACATTTTATAATTTCATAATAATAAAAATAGATCGAACTGGATATTTCAATTCTTTCTTAATTTAGATTTTTCGATCTTCCTTATACTGAGATTTGACATTATTTTGATTCTGTTTAAAATATTGCTTCAAGCGCATTAAAATAAATTCATGGGCATAAACAGATATTATTTCTTTCTTGTGATCTCCACAAGAGAAAGAGAATGCATAATTTTCAATTACAGAATACACTGTTTCTTCATATACACGAGGTTTATCTATATATATATATATATATATATATATATATATATATATATATATATATATATATATATATATATATATATATATATATATTAATTTATCTTGAATATATTTGGATAATCTAAATATGTTTATATTTGGGTGGATTAAAAAATCACTACTTTTAACATTTGTTAATTCCGCTTCTTTTATGTGACATATATTTTCTTTGTTTACAAGCAATATAATATATGTATATATATATATCTCTGCTTATATTACTATTTTTTTCCAAATTTCCAACTGCTCTTCTGGAGCACGAAACAAAGATATTTTGTCATGATTTGAGTCATACCCGCTGGTACAATTGGGCGCAAAACACTTACGACCCATTGCAAACTAATTGTTTATAACTATTTATCACCAAACAACACTAATGATTGAAAAAAGTAACCTGCGTTCATTTGGCGTTGAGTAAATGCCAGCCTCTTTATAGCATCTCTCTCTTTCAAAGTCATGCGCGCGAATGACATAAAGCTGGACGTTTACTAATTGCGCTTATATATGAAGTTGCATAGGGCTGGCTGTAACTAAGGAAGATTCTCATTGTTGATTGGCGAAAAACAGGTCACGTGGCATATGAATTATATTTTCATAACTAATAAAACAAGTAGTTATCTAATAATTGCCAATAATATTTTGACCTAAATTGTTAGTTGTTATGGAAATAAAAATATAACGAGCGCGCAGCATGAGCTGTATTTCCTATTTGTAACAACGAATTTAAATTTATGTTAAAATATTTCCAGCCAATGGTTATGGCCATTAACAAGCAATTACATTCTACATTACAATAGTAGTTTAACTTTATTACATTTTTATTATAAGGAGTAGGTGGCACAGTGGTATCGTGTCGGCCTGTGGATCCTGAGAATCCTAGTTCGATTCCCACTGGCGACAAACATCTTCACCACATTCATACTACTCTTGTGGCTCCCCCTCCACTAACATCTATGGAGGCCGTGATTTAACGACTGGTAACCGCACTTCTCGCGCAAAAATATATCACTTACCGAGATCTACTTCGGAAGAGAGTCACACCCAGATGGGAAGAAGGCGTGATATATTTATATTTATTTATTTTTATTATGTATAAATTAAAATCAAAAGTTATTTTTATTATTTATCAAATTGATCATGAACTAAAACTTGTTCAAAACATAGAATCCCTTTTAACCTTTCACCTAACAAATACCCACTCGCTAAAGAATAATTGCTATCTGTAAATGAATAACCAAATGAACAAATTCCCAAGTGAAAACCATTACGTACTGAAATTTCAAGCCACACAACATCAACTGAGCTATCAACATAACCTCATAAACAATCAATTACGTTCCGTTAACTGATAAAACCTTCTTGAATTACACTGGGACTATCAAATGCCGATTTCGTATCATGCAATCAATTTGCGCGGCGAGCCAGCGAACAGAGTGCTGTGGAACGTGAATCGTGAACTCATGCCGCCCTCTCGTGAACGTTTGACGACCGACAGCGACGTCAAGCGGACATGAGATGAATTAACATGATCTAAAACTTAAGAGCATGTGATGTTCAACCCAAATCATGTTACAATCTCTGAGAAACAAAAAAAGAACAAACTGAATTTAAATAAAAGTGGTAGAAAACTTATTTCTTTGCTAAAACTACTTAGAAACTTTTAATAGAGGATATTCACTGCGATAGTAGTAGTTGTTTAACTTATATTAACCTTCAAATCTCTTACATTTTTGTGGAGAAATATATTTCAAATAAAACTAGTTTATTTAAAAATTCGAAGGATTCAATTTTTTTTGTTAAATAATATAATTCATAAGTTATAGGAGGCGCGGTGGTCGAGCGTGTTAATGCACATATCTTAACATACTGTGACGAACCAAGGTTCGTCAGTTTGAATCCGCCTGTCGACAAAGTATGATTTGTCGTTAAATAAAAAAAATACAGTTATTTGTATTAATCATATTCGGGAGCTATAAGCTAGTCACTTATACATAGCCTTAAAATAACATCGACTACGGAAACCAGCAGTACGGCAGCGTAAAAACTGCGGCTCGGTGTGCTCGGTAGACCCAGGCCCGATTCGGGCTGTAGCGCCATTGAAGAAGAAGAAGGAGTAAATATATAATTAGGAAAAATAATATGTACTCTTTTAATGTTTGGATTACTTGGCTTTGTAAATAAATAAAATTCAATACATGGTTTAAATATTTTCGACGTTTCGCGACTTAGGTTCAGTCCCATTTTTAAGTTATTAAACAATTAATTAACAATTGTTAAAAAGAACAATAAATTACAATATTTAGTTACAAAATTGAAGGTCAAAACAATTTAATTAATTGGCAACATTTAAAAAAGAAACAATTGGTGGAGTCAAAAGTAGATCGAAGCTACTCAGTAGTTAATGTTGTTAATTAATTTATAACATTTTGACCTTGCATTTTGAAACTGAATATTGTTATTTATTGCTTTTTAACAATTGTTAATGATTGTTTAATGACTTCAAAATGGGATCAAATTTAGGTCCCGAAACGTCGTCGTCATCTATGTATTGAAATTTTATTTATTTACAACGTCAAGTAAACCAAATATAGGAGAGTACATATAATTTTTCTATTTACATATTTTCTCCTACAGCTAGTTTCATATTTAATGCAACATATATTTAATTTACTGCATTTTACTCAAAAATAATTTTGGAACATTTGTTAGTAAAAAGTTCGTCAATAGTTATTCTTAATTGATTGTTAAAACAAGCGTTCATTTTTTACTTTCCCGATCGATAAATAATTGGATGATGGTGATTTTTCTCGATTTCGAGATTTTGATGAATCTTTACGTTTTAGATCTTACTAAATAAAAAAAAACATAATCCCAAAAAAGTCTGTAAGCAAGATAACTTAAAAACGCGTTGACATTTTAGATTGAAAATTTATATTTAAATGAAAAACCGAACTTTTTTTATTAATCGACCTTTTTAAGTTTTTATATTATTTCGTAAACGGTACTGTTTATCACAAACTACATAATAACTAATGCGAAATCTAATTTGATTTAAAACAACATCGAAATAATTATTGGTACATTTGTACTCGTAGTAACATTTTAATTTTTTAGTAGTATTAACAAAAAAAACTACATTATTATTTCTAATTTATTTAGCATATGAACAAGTTGATAATCAATGGATAATCGAGTAATCTGCTACGGAAATCCGGCGGGATTATACTTTTTCGATGTAGGTGTTGCTTTTATTCAAGTAATAAGCGAGCTTAATGATGCATTACTTCGCTAATCCAACATGAAGCACGGCATTCCTCTTGGTATGTTTTGACAGATTTGTTTCAAAGTGTTTTAGTTTAATTACTTTTTGTTTAGATAATGGATTCTGCAAAGTGTGCAATTTGATTTTACATACAGTAAAACAGACAGATTTGCTATATGAAAATTAAGTTGTTAAGTTATAATTAATCAAAATAGAAACTAACTAACATAACCTAAATTTTGTCGACATATGTTTCCATAAATTCTAAGCATATTATTAAACTTTACGGTTCTCAATTAAACGATGTGACATCCAAATTTACTTAAAATGAAGTTGCATGTTACGAAAATATTTTGGTGAAGATTTCAGCGGTAGATAAGTTTAGATAAAATGTTAACTTAACAACTTCAAAACATGAAAACAAGTTTGCAAGCAGCTGTCACAAGCTTTATATTAAAACTTGGAATTTGCGGGGAAATAATTTAAGTAATATTGCGTCTCGTTTCTCATAATTTGTTAAGATTAATTTTGTATCTTGGCCACTTTAGTGTAATTAATATTTTCCAGATTTAATTATGATCAGAAAGCTTAATTTTCGAGTAAGGTGAACGATCATACATAGAGATAAAATATAGCTTGAAGCTACTAGTACCTAATGTATATTTTGTTATTTGTAATCAAGTAACTTTGTTATTCGGAATATTCACTACCGATAGATAGCAGCACCATCAACGTCGAAATAGGGAAAACTTTGCTTTAGAACTTAGGTATTTATATGGGAAATATGTAATATATTTGTTTATGAAACTAGAACTTATAGTAAAAGTTTCATTCCTCTGCAGCTTGGTTAAATAAATTTCCAAAGCGTTGAAAATTTCACATGAAATACCGGGAAAGGCAAGAAAATATTTATTTAAGTATAATAGTTCATCATCTATACTTATATAAATCTCAGTATTTGCTTGGCACACTTTAACTCTATATTTTTAAATATTTCATGAAATTTATCATTTTCGTTAACTTTGTTGTTTTCATCAATCTTTATCGTCCAATTTTTATTATTTTTTAATTTAGTTGTTCTCCAGTTTTAGATTTGCTACAAATACTGAATTAGAATTAAATTTTAAAGCTCATATTTTAAGTATCATTTACTCTTATATTAATTTTCTTCTACATATTTCACTTCTTAATGAACTTGAACTCTCACTTCCCTTAAAGATTCTTAGAGAAAGTTTTGGCTAAGTGTAACACAAGTTTTTAATCTTCTTATTTTCGATTTCGGTGTAGCTTTATAAAATTATGATTTAAAATTTTATTATACAATAAAACCAACAAAACTCATCGATATAGAAGTCATTTGATAAAAAAGAGCAGAATTTATAAATGGTGAAATACTTTTTCAATGGTACAGCCTATTTTTTTCGCATAATTTCGGAAAATAATATAGTGATATTCTTCCAACAATATAATTTTTACACTGAGATACAAAGTAATATCCCGAAAAATAAAGAATACGATATTTAATGTTTTCCCTGTTTGGAAGCTTTCAAAGAAATCCGCTAGGCGTTAGCTACTTCGTTAAATGTTCCAAATAAAGATGGTGTGTTTTGTGAAAATTACAATTTTTTTCATTTACACGTTTTGTTTAGTTTAACGGCTTCAGTTTCATTATGAAATAAATAAATGTGAACACTGAAAAATAATTGGGAATCAGTAAAATGTCATTTTTGCCACTTCTACTGAAAGTTCAACTTCTCTTTCCGAGAGTTTTTATTTGATACGACATTAAATAAGGTTTGAACAACTTTTGGAAAAACAATTAGGTAAGATTTTTGTTACTTCCACATAACTTTTCTTTTTGATTGTTTTAACTTATTTAATTTGGTCTGAAGTTGGCACCTGTACACTGATCTTTTGAAACAAGACATTGTATTATAAACGAAATATGAACATGAAAATCAGTACCTAAATAAATTTTATGTTTTCAAATTTATTACAATACTTTCAACCTGTAACTTCAAAAATACGTGCAACACGTATATTTTATTTATAATAATAATATAAAAGATCAGTCTTCCGGAACCAACTTCAGACCCAACTAGGCGCACGATTAACTTTAATTTGATTCTACACTCGATAGGATTAATATTTCTCTTGGAAAAACAATTAAATATCTAGAGTTGTAGAACTCAAATGTATTTTCAAACAAAGTGTATCTCAAGTAGACTGCAAAAAATTAGTCGACTAAAAACTATACTAATTAGATAAATAAATGAAGTGCAAAATTATGATTTTTTAAATAAATATTTTTTATTCTACTCGTACCAGTTCAAAACATATTATTAGTATAAAACTGATATTAGATCTGTTTTTAAAGGTTCATTCACAAATAAAATTTCGTGTTAATTTTATGTTTTACCATTTTGGAGCAGCATTCATAGATCATATTTTAGTTGAGGTTTTAGTTAGTAGTGATACCCTACGAATGTAAGAAACAAATACAAGAACACAGAGGACACAAGAAGCCATTACATTTTTTTTTATTAGCGGTCCAGCCATTGATAATAATGTGTCAAATAGTTTAATATCCAATCAGATATATTCAATAAACATCTCTGCCTCATTTAATCTCAATTTCTTGTTGCAAATGTTTTAGTCTCCTTGTAGTTCTCGTATTTTATTTATTGGTCATACCACCCACTATTCTATTTTTCTATTTCTTGTAATTATATAATTTTATTAATAAAACTGCAGTTAACAATCTCTTATATATATAAAAACTTTCCCAATCAAAAAACAAACTTGCGAATTCTAAACAAGGATAACTATATATCGCTACATCATTATAAGTTTCTTCCTATTGGACGATTTCTAAGTATAAAACATAACACTATAAAATATAAGTTTGGAGTTCGCAAACTTTTGTGTTATAACCAAAGTTAAATACAGACTGGTGAATGGCTGCATAAGATGTCTACGAGGTTGTTAAAATATAAACAAAAAACACAAAACTAACTCTAATTTTGATTTGTGGATGAACCTTAATTCACTGAAATAACTAACAATTATGCCATCAAGTATTGTGGAGACAAAACTATAACAATAAATAAGGTAAGTCCTGTTACGTACGAGTTGCATACAAAGCTTTATGGTCGACAGCATTAGAGGCGTTTTATTTTCTTAAAATATGTCAATGTGAAAAGTTGTATCTCAAAGCGTGGTTTTGTTTAACAATGCTTTTATAATAATAAAACTGTCAATTTTGTAAAAAAGTGGACAAATGTGTTCACAATGTCCCAAGGCTTAGAAGAATTCCAAAAGAGATAAAAAAATTGAATTAAATGAAAGGAATTAATTAATCAATTAGGTCTAATAATTATTTCAACTTTTATTTTTTATCATTGACAGGAGTCCAATTCTGATTTATAGTCTAATAAAGTACTATTTTATGGACACCAAACAGTGTCATAAATCCGGTAATTATGATGCAGCTGAATATAAATTTTTTTCTGAATCTCCTTAATACTGATTGAAATTGACAACTGTAAAATAATTAATATTTATGTACGAATATATAATTTATTTTTATTAGCTAGTTAGCTTTCATTATATTTTTCCTCAAAGCGTCACAGCCCACAAGAAATTGTTTTAGGGCCGTCTGTTTGACACCTCTACTTTCATCCCATTTTTAAAATGTTAAGTTTATATAATCCAACAACTTGAACATACCACACCCAAGTTTATTCCTTCAAAATCCATTAGGTAAATTTCTGAAAAGCGTTGGTGAATATTTTATAGTCGCCATATTGTTTTAAGATGACAGATGATGATAATCTCTAATATTGTGAATTCGTCCTGAGTGTCAATTTACTGTTTTAACCCTTTACAACAGATTATTAGAAATATGGATAAAACAAGAATAAAAGACTGTCACCATACTACGCATAAAAACGTAAAATAGTAGGATTAGTCGCATATTCACTTATAATGAAGTGAAATAATATGTTATCTGTTCATTTTCATTGTTCAGCACAAGGTTTTATTAAAACATAAAATATAACTTGTAGGTACAAAAAACTTAATTCAAAATATCCTTAGGATATATTCAGGCACGTTTGTTTGGATTATACCTAATGATCTAATGTATTTTTAACAATATGTTTACTTCTTATGAAAACATTCTGCCTTTGTTATATAAAGCTTTTATAATATTTCAGACTATTTGGCTTTATTAAAAATATTTATTTTATTTGAAATCCTTTGTACTCCTATTTTAAATAGGCAATTACTTATTCAAAATTTTGCCAATACGACATTTTTGACATAATTTTATTTGTTTCGTTTCCTGTACTAGCGTAAGTAGGCAGTGCAGAACAGCTTAAGGAACCTCCACAGTATACAAAATAATAATAATAAGAACAACAATTATAATATATTTTTTTAATAAAATGCATTTCGTTCACTTAAGGTAGTATTAGTGTGACGGTAGCGCCATCGATTGTCGAGTGGCAAAACTGACGCTCAAAAAAATATAAAAATTGAATAAAATAAGTGTTTTATACCTATTATGATTTGAATATCATGAATTTTTAACAGGTTGTTGGTCTAGTGAATTTTCAAATATCATACCACCGTGTGATGTTGCCATTATAAATTGGGATTCTTAATTTTTCGTTAAAAATAAGGCTTTGCATGGCTATATTAAGATGGTCCTTAATATGGATGTATCCGAATTTCTTTGCTCCCTGGGGCTCAAATGATTCCAAATGAATAAAAAAAAAATTGCCTGAAAATTTTAGCTTTTAATATTAACTTTAAGATAGCCCGCGCTCCAACCTAAGTTTCTCATAGAAATAACATGGAAAAAATTTCATTTGTTCTTTAGAATTCCATAACTCTGCCATAAATGAATCAAAAGTAATTAATTATGTCATATTTATTGTAAATTCAACGCTCTACAAAAAAGTTCTCTTATGATTTTTCGCTAAATCTATTGGCTTAAGAGTTATTTGAGCTCAAAGTTTAATTATTATATAATTATTAATATTATCAATTATAATTATTAAGTAAATATTTATTTTATAAAATATGACAAATTTTTCTTATAAAATTTTTATTTAGCGAAAAATTATAAGAGAACTTTTTTTATAGAGCGTTGAATTTACAATAAATATGACACAATTAATTACTTTTCATTCATTTATGGCAGAGTTATGGAATTCTAAAGAACAAATGAAATCTTTTCCATGTTATTTCTATGAGAAACTTAGGTTGGAGCGCGGGCTATCTTAAAGTTAATATTAAGTGCTAAAATTTTCAGGCAATTTTTTTTTATTCATTTGGAAGCATTTGAGCCCCAGGGAGCAAAGAAATTCGAATACATCTATATTAAGGACCATCCTAGGCTATATATCCATTACTAAACGATAAAAAACTTTCTCCTTCTGATACAATATACATGAATAGTTATAGAACATCATACTAGTTTTTCAAATGAAACTGCAAAATTTTAGAGGTACACAAACCAAATATGTTCGATACAGGATGCGTATGACTATCCAATGTTTACGAGAGCCAAATTTAATTCAGATCTGCAAAAAAAAATTTCACGCTAGTACTACCTTAAGAAAATAATAATTTGCGTTTCCATCTTACAGTATTGTAGAGTGGTAGTACTTATAATTGTGGGGATGGAGGTTCCCCTAATTTACATCACTATTGGTTTACGGTTTACATTTGTCTATGGTGTCATATTATTGTATTTTATTTGAATTTATTTATAGTAGATCATCACGCCTTTTATTCATTACAAAGTGTGTCACTCTGCCATAGCAGATCTTGGTAAGTGATATCTTGCGCCGAGGTCATTGATATTTAAAATTTTCCGGTGTATAAATAAATATGCATACTTAAGGTAACTTTACTATCAATTTTTAGCGATCTGTTTGTCCACTTAAGTACTGTAAATGGAAATGACACATCGACATCATGTAGGTAAACAGTTGCTATCTCGAAATGCTTTTAACTAAAAGAGCAGTAATAAAGGAATTTATTCATACAATAGTACTTATTACCTGTATGATAAAACAAAATATTAAAAGCTTTTTTATAATTAAGTAGCATGAAAGTATGCTACCTAGGTTAACTTTTTTGGTTTTTCTATCTGAACTAATTAACAATTTTTAATGAAATGTATATTTCATTTTACGATGGTTTTAGTATGTCATTTAAGCAATAATCTACAAAATTTGTTTTATAAAACACATTGCAAATAAAAGGCAGATTCAGATTAGTCATAAAAGGGACGGAGAATATGGGGTTCAATTCTCCCCCATTGCGTATAAACTATATAGGTTTATCTACAAGGGGTAGGTTGCTCAGTGGTATCGAGTCGGACTGTGAATTTGAGGATTCGGATACGATTCCCGCAGCCGACAAATTATTTTCACCACATTAAAATTAGCCCTGTGGCTCTCCCTTCACCAATATCGTTGAGGGCCGTGATTTGTCGACTAGTAACCACATCTCATGTACATAAATATATAGTTACTGAGATCTGCTACGGCAGAGTGCCACACTCAGTAATGGGTAAAAGTTGTGATGATATATTTATTTTACATTTATTTTTTAATTTATAAAAACCACCATTTGATTGACATAGAAAGGGCGGAAAATTGGAGACCGCCCTGGGCAGCAAAAGTTCTAGGTACGCCACTGAATAAATGATAAACGTTTCTAAATTATTTTTGAAAAAAGAAGTAATGAATAAAAGGCGTAATGATATATTTATTTTATCTACAAATACAGAAGGAATAATATAATTTGATTATGATTTATATTAAAGAGACAAATCTTTCATATTTTAAAATAAAACTGCACTTTTTGTTTAACTTTTGTCTTGTTTAAAATATATACTTCTATATGATATATTTTAAATTACACAGAATTGTGTATTTTAATTATTTATATTACTTTTTGTTTCGAATGTACCATTTAAATTTCAGGTACATTTATCAAAGTGAAGTTAGGGAGCCACTGTTGCTAACTTTTTTATTTGGAGAGATCGAAAGAGACTGTTAAATGGAATTTTGCAGAAAATGTATTGGTGTAAATTTCGTATCAATTAGCAATATTCTTGTTAAGCTAATCGGATGGTATTATTTCCAATATGGTGTTCCATTAAAAAACTTATTATGGTTATAACTCCTTTATTTGATCTTCAAATGTTTTTAATTTTAAACCACTAATTTTGTTTATTTAAAAGGCACTATTTTGCCTATTTGGCCGTCTATCTACCTCTTCAATAAAAAAGTTATAATGGAGGACTTCTTCTAGTAGACAATTTGTGCATGCTTGTATCATAAAATCAAACAGCCCAATTCTCAAAAGAGTTTTAGCTAGAATCTAACTAATTCTGAGTTCTGGATTTGTCTATTTAAGCTAAACCATATTTTCAAAAAAAGATTATATAACCTTGACTGTATTCTTCTTATCATTTAGTTTTCGGAAAGTGAACTGAATTAACTGTTTTAAGTTAGACTAGCATAAGAATAGCTAATCCAAAATTTAGGATTAGCTAAAACTCTTTTGAGAATCTGGCTGTAAGAGATTGAGCGATTATTCGCTGAAAATTTTAAATCCTCCCCGCATTAGAAATTTCTGGCTACGTCACTGATACTAATTAATCTTTATTTATGGGACAACAATCAAGAAGTATTTATTTATACATATTGTAAACTATAATTGGAAATTTATGTATTTTCAACTGCATGTTCATATGACAATATCGAAATATTTATGAGTATATCCTTAGAACTCTGCTCCGGTTTTTTCCATACGGTAATGACTTCAGGCACTCAAATTTAAGGAGCTTTGAAAGTGAGACAACCTTTGATCAAATTAAAATTATAATGCGTTTGTAGATTAATATAGACATAATTTATCTATTTATCGTTTGTTAGAGATCAGTGAAAGAAATATAAATTATAAGTAAACTGGGTTTTTGGCATAGCATAGCATGCTTCGTTCATACAATTACATTGTAAACTCTCATATCTAAAAGGAAAAAAATATTTATGAAAAATTAGATTTAGCAAAGGAGAAATAGTTATTTGTCATACAAGAGTGATAATAGCGTTTTCCTTTCGTGTTAGACACATCATTTATTTCACGACATACTTCAAAAAAGATTTATACGAACTTTAAATACACTCAGGAAAAAAATCTCGTATGTCATATTTATTTATTTGAATTAAAATTGTAAAATAATTTATAAATAAATATATCATCACGCCTTCTACCCATGACTGGGTGTGGCACTCTGCCAAAGCAGATCTCGGTAAGTGATATATTTTGCGCATGAAGTGCGGTAACCAGTCGTTAAATTACGGTCCCCAAAGATGTTAGTGGTGGAGGAGCCACAGGGGTAGTTTTTGAAATTATTAAACTTGTTTGTCATCTGTGGGAATCGAACTAGGGTTTTCAGGATCCACAGGCTGACTTCATACCACTGCGCTAAATTTAAAAATTAAAGGTATATTACTATTAAATGAGAATTTTCAATAAAATAATGAATTTTTATAAGCTTTTTAAAAATTTATGTAACATCCATGTAACACTGCAAATTGTTTCCTTTCTAAAGAGGAAAAAACTAATTTTCCTCATTATTTCGCGTGAAGAAATTTGAGTTTTCTGTCAACTAAAAGAAGGAATATTTTACATGTTGGTAAAGTTCGTTGTGCTCGCATTTTAGCAAAATAAACCCTAGCAAACTGAATAAAAACACAAGATTTTCAATTTGTTTTGCTTCAAGTTTAAAAATATATAAAACCTGCACTGCTAGAGTTAAAAGAACTTTTTACATTGTTTTGAGGTTCTCAATTCCGATTTTAACCCGAGAACAACCGTTATAATTTTAATGCTGGGTTGCATGAAAGTTTTATCAATAATAATAATTCAATAAATTTCAGACAATCGCTATTGATACTGTTGCTAGATAAACAATTCTTTAACTAAAGACTTGTTTATTTTCTTCATGCAACTCAGCATTAACTTGACAAATACGTTATTTTTTATATTTTCTCTACGACCATGCGATATATGATACTTATCGCATTTATTATAAGAGAGATAAGCAATTTATTAATGCGGTTTTGGAAATATTAACGCACTAGTACTTTAATAAAGTACTTAACGCACTTAAAATGATAGTTACCATGGTTTGACTTATATTTTTAAAATGTCAAATAGGTATGAGAACTGTCAATTCAAAATTATTTTTGTTTTAAGTTTAATTTATTTCGTGGTCGTAGATGAAATGATGTACAACATTTGTGTGATAATGTATCATTAAGATACTTGTGTGATTACACAAGTCGACCGTCGCCTTGTGCAAATTTCACTCGCGTATATGAATGATACTCTTATCTCATTTATATCGTAAATAACTATAATGATTGATTATGTGGATCACATTTAAATGATGGTTTCAGTATGTTTATGATTATTATTATTATATTTTGAAGAATAGTATGTTTTCAGCTAATAAGAAATATTTTTTAGTTTAAAAATATTTATTTTTATATGGGGTAATGGCTCAGTGGTATCCGAGTCGGCCTGTGAATCCTAAGAACCATGGTTCGGTCCCCACAGCCGACAAAACATTTTCACCAATTTAAAATTACCCCTGTGACTCCTCCTTCATTAACATCTTTGGGGGCCGTGATTTGACGGCTGGTAACCGCACTTCACGCGCATAAAAATATCACTTACCGAAATCTGCTTCAGTAGAGTACCACACCCAGTAATGGGTAAAAGGTGTGATGATATATATATTTATTTTTTATTTAAAAATTATTTTTTTTTCGTGACTTCTTTTGCCGATCAACTACTTAGGTCATATGCCGCCATTCAAAAGCAACGCGAGTTTCTCTGGACGGTAATTAAAAATATTTACCTACGAATTTATCATTCCTCGTTTTTTAAGAGAAACTTCATGTTGCAAACCACATATTGTATTTTGCACTCACTAATCGAGTGAAAATGTAGAAAAAAACGCATTTACAATTCATCTATATCCTATATAAGCGCAGTATATTTGCATATTTTTATTGTGAAATGCATTTTCTGTTCTCAAATATCCCCAGGATACAAAATATAGAATTATGCAAGAATCAATTATCCTTTTTCAGAAAATAAACTACAATAATAACGTTCTGCGGTTACTCCTATTTCCATAATTAATTTCATTCTAGATTACCTCAACATTTGCCAAACCGCAATAAAACTAGATTAAAAGATAAAATAAGAATTTTGAAAAAATTTAAATACTGCAAGGTAAGCCGAATAAACAAACCTTTTCGATAAAAGTTTTTTTCTTTGTTGGTATAACTGGTCTCCAGTACATAATCTCCTCGTCGAGAAGAGGTTCCGTAAAGCTAAGAATTGTGTGAATCTGGTACGTGCTAGAGCAATATTGCTTCCCTGGGATCCTACATAAAAGCATATGAGTTCTAAAGTAGACTGTATACCAAATGCGTCGATAGTCACATTGTGGTTCGCAAACTGTTCTTTTTTTGGTATTCTTGACAGTGAAATCTTGATTCAAAAAGGATTTAAAATTAAAAAATCGAACAATATTTAATTCTGCGACAGTTTTGGCTCATAAATCAATGTGTAATAAATAAATCATTAAGTAAATATATCATCAAGCCTTTTGTCCATTAATGGATGCCGCGTAGCACAGTGGTTTTCAAAGTTTGCGTCGCGACTCCTCGGGAGATCGCGTTAACATTGGAGAGGGGTCGTCGGATGTTATTTACAATACATGTTTCCAAAGATTCATTCCATTTGCAAGCTGTTATTAAATATTAAAGATTAATGAAATGAAAAATTTATTGTATATGGTATACTATTTATTTAGATGTTTATATTTTATGTTTATATGGGACGGCTAGCTCAGTGGTATGAAGTCGGCCTGTGGATCCTGAGGTCCCTGGTTCGATTCCCACAGGCGACAAATTTTCATAATTTGAAAAAGCTATCCCTGTGGCTCCTCCACCACTAACATGTTTGGGGGCCGTGATTTGACGACTGGTAACCGCACTTCACGCGCAAAATATATCACTTACCGAGATCTGCTTCAGCAGAGTGCCACACCCAGTAATGGGTAGAAGGCGTGATGATATATTTATTTTATTTTATTTTATATATTCGTATTCACGTTTGTTTCTGTTTACGGTTAATATTAAATAATATGAAACTAGATATGAAATTGGGAATTTCACCATTTAATTCCTCATATATTTCTACATAATTTTGCATTTTTATCCTCAATATATTTTTTTTTAATCGCCGGAGTCACGATCGCAAAAATATTTGAAAATTAAACTTTTTTGTTTGAACTAGTTTAAAACTAATTTTTTTAAATACGGTTCTGTATAAATCAGACTACGAGAAATCGAATGCCGTTAAGCGCATCTTCATACCTTGTTTAGATTTAGAGTTACAGCGATTTTTGTCTTTTTAAAAATCTCAAATTTGAAGGCCCATATCTCTAAAACTAAAGGAGATATCGAAATGCGGTTTGAACGAGTGTATTTCTCGTGCTCGTGCATATATATATTCAATTGCTTTTATACTTTTCAAGGACGACATGCTTAGTTGAGTGCTTTTATTTCGAAAATAAGATTGTAGAAAAGATATTTACGTTCTACAATGACAGAAGAAAAGCTGTCGGGATTAGCTATATTTGTATATTCATCGCGATATAATTCTAGACCCAATGGAAACTATAAATAATTTTGCATTGTGAAATCCACGAAGATTACAATTATGAGATATGTAGATGCGTGTAGCTTTTATTTCTAATGACAAATCATTATTTCTTGCCTCACGCACAAATTGTTTTTTGGTAAATTTATATTTTATTGTTTCGGCTTATTTATTTTATTATATATTCTCTGCTTCTAAAACTTATAGAATATTAGGAACGAGTGTACAAATGAAATTTTTCTTCAAAATTATTCAAATTGAAAAATGTCATGAAATACAAATAATACAATTACTTCAGGAAAATAGTCAAATTTAACTGTTTATAATTATCAAGCAGGGAAAATTTTAATTGTTCTATATAGTATTAGATTAATCTTTATTTATATTTCCGCTAAAAACATTATTATTTTTTAAATAATCTGATAACAAAATAAGAATAAAAAGAAATAGAAAGAATAGAATTTGTAGTACACATAAATTAAATTAAAAATTTGGCTTCAGTTAATTACCCAAAGTAACGAGTAAATGTTTATATTATATTTAAATAATATGAGCTTCAAACAACAGGATATACAATACTATCATCAACACATGACTCGTATTACAGAGGGTTTATTTCAACATCGTATTACCCAAAATATTAATTAAAATTCTCAAACTAATTAAATAATTGTAATTACGTGTGCCAGGAAAGGTAATTTCATTTGTTACATTGAAATATTTGCTTTGGGTACATAGAGGTAAATTAAGCCCGTAATGAATTCAGCCATATTTATTTGCTGTAATTGAAAATACTTCTTCTCGGAAACTGAATCTTTATTTTCAGTTATATGCGGACAGTAAAATGATGTGCTGTTTTTTTGTGACCATATGTTGAGAAATATTTGAATAGATTTATTTAAGTTTGTTTATAATTTGTTAAGGGAAATTCAATTTGGTTCATAATAATATTTTGTTTATAATATGAATAACAGAACATCGAATTGTAATGTTTAAATTATAATATGATAATTTGATATTACTTTCTATTGTATATTTAATATATTTTAGTAATATTATAAATTCATTAAAACTAATAATAATAATATTAAGTCATTTACATAATTTATGCGAGACTGTTCTGCAAATCAAAGCATTTTTGTTGTTGTCTTGAAATGATAAATGAATCATTACGTTATTTTACGCATTTCTGATAGAGTTGATAAAAGATTGATAAAATGAATGATATGGAAAAGATGTATATGATTGAAGGTTTGTTGTATGAAGAAAAGTTTCCAAGTGAAAGGAATAAATTAATGTGTGTAAAAGATATTATGTATGTGAATAAAAAATGGTGCGTCAGGATAGAAATATGTAATATATGTTTCAAGGGTTTGTGGTACCTTATCTAATGAAAAGAACAAAGTAAATAATATAGTTATTTGTTTCATTAGGAGTGAAAATACAAGTTTTCGGTTCAAGTAATAAAGGACAACTCGTAGCGGTTTCTGGCAATAAAGACTCGAAATAGTATTTTTAGATCGATTGAAATATAGTGTTCCTAATAAAACAAAAGACAAAATGTCTATTGCGATGTGGAATTGAGTCTTAATAAATAATAAAAATTAGGAAAAAACTAATTTTCCATCACTTGTCTCATAATTCCACAAAGGTTTTACAGCACGTTTGCATCAACTATTAGGTCATCAACAAACGGCTGGTCAGTTCAGCTTTAACCATAGACGCGTTCCGTCCTTACAGACTCATCAGTATGGTGCGATCATTTATCCAACTAGACCAACTTGGGAATAGTGGATTGTGATACCGACTTAGCTAAACTGACTGATGTTTACCTATCTACGCGACTTCACGACTTTAAACAGCCAACAGCGTTTCATTATTTGTCATGGAAATGAGTGAATTAATAAGTGATAATTGGACCAGTTCGCATTAATTTTCTGTATAAAAAATTAACATTTTTACTCATTTACTCATCTAGCAACTATATTGTCTGACGTATAATGAACACATGAATTTATTATAATATGCATGTCAAAATATTAATTTTGTAATTTTGGTTTGTTTTCACGGGGCAATATTTCTACCGAATATAACACGTGCATTGAATATTCCCAGAAATTTATTTCAGATATTAATGGAGGGTGAGCCACAGAGGTGATTTTTCAATGCTAGCGTAATAATTTTGGATACAAGAACAGGATAGGATAGGACCTGGAGTCTCAAGGGATCCGTAAAACATTCTTTAGCGCGTTCGACTATCTGATCATAAATAATATGAAATAATCTTTGACAGTACGCATACTGACAAAAGAAATTTATTTACTGTATCTGTACCTATGCAAAATAATGTATATTCATAAATAATAATACTATGCCTCCTTTCAATTTAGTAGATGTCACTACCCTTTACTCTGTTTAAAATAGGAGGGTGTATAAATACTAAAAAAGATAATATTTAAGGCAGCCATCTAACGGCAATTTTACAAAGTTAATAGGTTACCGCAATACATACAAATATGTATTAAACGTCAAACTACAGAACACAATAAGAAATTGTATACAAACCATTTTCCGTACAAATATACAGATGCTATAAAGAATATTAAGTTTGTTGTTTGTTCAAACACTAAAGATTAAAATAAGTTATTACAAAAACAAAAAAAAGCATAGATTAATACCGTCGACTATAGAAAGTAGACAAACCATAGAGACATTTGTTGTGAAGCCAACACATCCTAAAGTGAGGGAAGGGAAATGGCCCATATAACTTTGTTTACAAATAAGTTTCTAATCAGAGCTGCCATAATGAGTTTGTTTTATAGTAATATTTTAATTTTACGAGACTATTACAAATTAATATAAAATAAAGTATAAATATATCATCACGCCTTTTCCTCATTACTAGGTGTGGCACTCTACCAGATTTCGGCAAGTGAGATATTTATGAGCATGAAGTATGATTACCTGCCGTCAAATCACGGCCCTTAAAGATGTTAGTGGAAGGGAAGCCATAGGGGTAATTTCTATTGTGATGAAAATGTTTGTCGGCTGTGGGAATTGAACCTACACCATTAAATGAATAAATAAATAATCAATTTAAATATATAACAGTGTGCTCATTTAAAATAAATAAATAAATATATCATCACATCTTCTACCGATTACTGGGTGTGGCACTCTGCCGAAGGAAATCTCGGTACGTGATATATTTTGCGCGTGAAGTGCGGTTACCAGCCGTCAAATCACGGCTCCCATAGATATTAGTGGTGGGAGAGCCACAGGGGTAGTTTTTAAAATGGTGAAAATTATTTGACGCCTGTGGGAGTCACACCAGGGTTCTCAGGATCCACAGGCCAACTTGATACCACTGAGCTAGCTACCCCATATTTAATAATATAAAAATATGAATTAATATTTTGTAATATTTATCGTAATATATTTTTAAAATATTTTCATGTTTTAAATAAATAGTGCGAAATTAAAAAGAAGTATATTAATTATATTATGTTAATACAAAATTTTTAGAAAAAGGTAAACAAAAATATAACTATGTTGACCAATAACCTTACTCTCCTACTTCAGGTGTTGGCTTCATAACATTGTGGAGCTGCGCATAGGGACTTACTCGTCTATTTTAGATAGTCGAAGGGTAATGCTGTTGAGCTGATGACAGTTGTCACATGTATTGGCTAAAAGGTGTGAGGGGGTTTCTTTTGACTGCGATTGCTTTATCTCTGTCTAATATTTACACCTCTCTTGCACGTGACGTCAATTTTATAAATGTGTATTCTTTTTATACGAAGTTTTCTAAATGACCGGTCCCTAATGGATTTTTTTAATTTAAATTATATTTTATTTTCTATTATATTCTTTCTTTCACTGCAAAGAGAGAACGTGAAATGTTTTAAATTAAAATAACTTTTAATTGCGTTTTTTTCTTATTTTAAAAAACGCAATATTTAAAATTTCGGAGTAGATTATATTTCGTCCTTTTTTACTTTTCCCCTCCGTCTAAATAATGAAAACCTACAATTGCATGAAAAAGTTTGCCTTTTGTATTGCAACTAAACTTGCGCGCACCGAATTAAATTTAGAAGAAAAACTTTTACAATTATATCAAAGTTTATTATTATAAGTGCTTCAATTTGATCTAAATTCGTGCTGACAAAAGAGAGAGTATGAATTTCCTTTAAATTAGATTATTTTGTTTCAACTAGTTTAAAGTAAAGTTTACATTTAAGGACAGCCAAATCCTGTAGATTTAATTTAATAACATCTTAAGCCTAGTTGCATAAAGTTATGTTAACTATAGCTAACAGCATCTTAGAAATTAACAATAACGAAGATGGGGTAATGGCTTAGTGGTAGTGAGTCGACCTGTGGATCCTAAGAAACTTGGTTCGATCCCCACAGCCGACAAACAATTTTCACCAAATTAAAATTACTCCTGTTGCTCCCCCTCCACTAACAACTTTGGGGGGCGCGATTTGACGGCTGGTAATCATACTTCATGCTCATAAATATATCACTTACCGAAATCTGCTACTGTAGTGTGCCAATATTGCATTTTTTATAATATTCTCACAATTGACAGGCTTTGAAGTACTACTTTTACAGCTTAGGCAATAAAAACTTAGGCCATGGAAAACAACAAATTTCGTATATATATTATGGGGTAGGTGCTATCAATCGGTTTGTGGATCCTGAGAACTCTGGTTCGATTCCCACAGCCGACAAACATTATCATCAAATTAAAATTACCCCTGTGGCTCCCCCACCACTAAAATCTTAGGAGGCCGTGCTTTGACGTCATTTTAAAATTTATTGCGATTTTTCTATGGAGTTACTCAACTTCAAACCTGGCTGACAATACTTGTGAATCCGATAATAGTTTTCGTAAACTCAATATGATATTGTTGAGTGCAAAATAAGAATACGGGTCTATAGAAAAGCTTTCAACACTAGTCGAGTCTCGAGTACCTGTCCACATTTACATCTACAGTAGATGAACACTTTTATTGTACTAGTGTTGTGTGTTGACAGTATTCGTGTCACGCATTCGTTAGCCGTAAGCTCTAAATTATTACGTACTTACGTGAATAAAGCTCCACTTGAAAATGCTTTTTTGCATTATTAAACTATTCAACAACACCAAACATCACGAATGATTAGGAATCTAATGAATATTAAAAGTACTTCGCTGAAGAGCATTTCTTACTACTTTAAAGAAAGCCGGTAAACTGGAAACTTTTGAAATTTATGAAAATATATATATATATATATATATATATATATATATATATATATATATATATATATATATATATATATATTTATATAAAATATATACAGTGTGTTCATCCAAAACCCGAACATAGGCTTATAACATGTGATATCAGTTTTTTGGTGCGCATTGCGTCCCAATTAATTTTACAGGAAAATACTTCAAATAAAAGTTGTAGAGAATAAAATTACTCATTTGAAGTATTTTCCTGTATAATTAATTGGGAAGCAATGCGCATCAAAAAACTGATATCACATGTTATATGCCTTTGTTCGGGTTTTGGATGAACACACTGTGTATGGGGATAGGTCGCTCAGTGGCATCGATTAATTCATTTGCACAACGAGGCGACGGCGGACACATACATCGTACAAAATTTATCTACGACCACGAAATAAATTATAATTAAAACGAAAACAATTTTAAATTGACAGTTGTCATAATTTAGTTGACATTTAAAATATTTAAGTGAAACCATTGTAACTTTCATTTTGAATGCGACAAGTATTTTAGTAAAGCACTAGTGCGCTAATATTTTCAAAAACGCACTAGTGCGTTAATAAAATACTTATCTAACTCAAAATGAATGCGAAACTGGCATTTATCGCACGGTCGTAGATGAATAAATATATCATCACGCCTTTTACCCATTACTGGATGTGACACTCTGCTGAAGCAGATCTCGGTAAGTGATATATTTATGTGCGTGAAGTGCGGTTACCAGCCGTTAAATCAAGGTCGCTAAATATATGTGTGTTAGGAGAGCCACAGGGGTAATTATAATATGGTGAAAATTTTTGTCGACTATGGGGATCGAACCAGGGTTCTTAGTATCCACAGACCTACTCGATACCACTGAGCTATCTACCCCATTCAGTAGATTAAAAATTATTTTGTAAATTAATCTCTACAATTATTGGTGGTCATGATAGCTCAGCAAATGCAGATCTAAATAAATAACGCTTTTATTGGGTTTAAATTATCTTCACACACTTAAATGACAGTAAAAATATATATTGTCGTGTTAAGACTTTTTTTAAATCGTTAATTGGGGCCGTTCGTTTGTTATCGGAAAAATCCGAGGGTGAACGATTATGTTTAGTAGGCAAGAGTATCGATTTTTAATCTTAAATAAAAATATCTTAGTGTTGCTAAACAAGTTCCAGCTTAATTTACCAATTAGCTTAGAACGTTGACAAGGTTTGCTCACGTTGAGTTAGGGTAGTGCGGGCTCCTGTAGTGATCGACTTGTTCTCGGTATTTTGTGAGAATTTTAGTTAATATTTATTAATATTTTAATGCGTAAATTGGCTTAAATTTTGTGTTATTGTGCGTATTAATGTGTAATGTGTAAAAGAAACGTTAATATGTGAGTGGTAGTGTTGTGGAATAGATTGTATGAATTTTATAAAATCCCGAAGTGTGCTGATTTAATCACGGACAACGTGGGACCTGACCGGTAGCTGATTCCTGCTCAAAGTATGCAACTATATTATTATTAAAAATAAATAAAATAAATATATCATCACGTCTTCTACACATTACTGGGTGTGGCACTTTGCCGAAGCAGATCTCGGTAAGTGATATATTTTGCGCGTGAAGTGCGGTTACCAGTCATCAAATCACGGCCCCCAAAGATGTTAGTGGTGGAGGAGACACAGGGGTAATTTTTGAAATTATGAAAATTGTTTGTCGCCTGTGGGAATTGGACCAGGGTTCTCAGGATCCACAGGCCGACTTCATACCACTGAGCTAGCCACCCCATAAATACATAATACATTTAGTTAGACGTATACATTTTGTCTTTTATACAATATAGTAGTGCGGGTAATTTTTGACTGCTATTGACATTTGATGGGTTATAATGCAATTAAGCAGAATTTAATTCTTTCAACTTCAATTTTTATCTGTAAAACAGCCAGGGTAACAATGTTAACAAGAAATTTATTTAATAATAGTGACATACTGTATAATATTTAGAAATCGTTAATTATAAAAAGAAATTGTTCCTCCCATTCCATAATACTTCGCAAATACCTACAAGAAATAATTTCCAATAAATCAAAATTAAACTCTACAACAAATCCAAAATTCCAGAACGCACAAATATAATATAACCGCGAACCACAAGCCCTAGCAACCTAATTACGTCATCACATAACCAAACACTTGGTTTGATATCGCAGATTCACGGCCTCCTACGCATATACGAAGCGGTGAACAAATTCCGCCGGCGGTAACTTTGTACTTTCAATGTCGTCCAAAGCAGAAAAGGATTGTGTTTGCAGAGCCGCACAGGGAGGAAAAAGGGCTGTGGTCTGCGGGAAATTAAAGACTTTTTAGTTACTGAAGACTGAACCACATGAGAGATAAAATGTAATATTTTAAATAACATGAGATCCAATTTAGGTCGTTTTCTTTTTGGAAATATAAATAATGACAGAAACAGATGTTCAATTAATGATATTTTAACGAACAAATTTCAGCCAATTTAAATAGTATTTTTAAAATAAGTACTTAACAATTGATGAAATCTAATTTTATCATAAATAAAAATAAATATATAATCACGCCTTTTATTCATTATTGGATGTGGCACTCTGCCGTAGCAAATTTCGGTAAGTGATATATTTATGCGCGTGAAATGCGGTTACCAGCCGTCAAATCACGGCCCCTAAATATGTTAGTGAAGGGAGAGTCACAGAGCTAATTATAATATGGTGAAAATTGTTTATCGGCTGTGGGAATCGAACCGGGATTCTCAAATCCACAGGCCGACTCGATACCACTAAGCTGCCTACCTCATAATAATTTTATTATAGAGAAAAACATTGGGATATCACCAAGATTTGAACCTGGGATCTGATATTATTCCTGTTTTTCCCTTTATCAGACTTGATTTATATGAATGCCTTAGCTCAATTGGTTACAGCATTTGACCGAAGCACATCTAACTAAATGTATTCGAATGGCAGCGTTTTTATAGAGTCGGCCTGTGGACGTTGAGAACCCTGGTTCGATTCCCACAGCCGACAAACAATTTGCATCACATTAAAATTATTCCTCTGGCTCTTCCTCCACTAACATCTTTGGATGGGCATGATTTGACGACTGGTACCTGCACTTCGCGTGCATATATTTCACTTATCGATATCTGTTATGCAAAGTGCCATACCCAGTAATGGGTAAATTATGTGATAATATATTTATATTTTATTTTATTTGTAGTTCTGGACGAGTCTAATTTTATTTTAGTTCATGGACAATTAATTAGGACACTAAAAATTGATAAATTATAATTCACAATACACAATTCATTTTAAAAGAAATTAATTCACAATTCAAAATTAATTATAAATACATAAGTCCTAATTTATCTTTCACGAACTAATAATCGACATTAGCGCTGAAATACAGACTCATCCAGAACTACAAATTTCATCAATTAAAAGCTTTACCATTTAAATTTTAATTAGATGTTCGTATAATTTTGTCTGTGACCGAAGTTCAAATCTTGGTGGCATCCCCATTTTCCTCTGTATAATAAAATTGAGTTTAAAAAAAAAAAATGGTAGTTCTTGGAGTTTCAGTTTTTACAATTTGGACATTAATAATATATGTCACATAATATCAATAGTACATCTCTGATACATATAAAAATGTACTCACCACAAGAGTATTTCCGGCAGCACCAAAGATAATCAGAAGACAGTAGAGGGCGATAAGAATCTGGAATGCGGGCTCATCAACCTTCCTATTCAGCATGTATTGCTTCAGCAGCTCTGGATTGATACTCTGGCTGGCGTTATGAAGCCATAACGTAAAATTGTACGTCCCATTTCGAGTTGGGTCAATTGTTTCGTTATCCATTTTATCGCGTATTAACTTATATTATTCGATATAATAGTCGTTCAACTAATTGAAACGAACATAATTAAATTTAATGAAGAAATATTAGAAATGTCTATGGTAAAAGGAAAATTTAATCTTCAAAAATAAAGATTGAATGTTATGATAAATTATTCTAATTAATCTTTGTTTTCATTACTCTCTCTTCTTGGTGAAACTGGTTTTCTGAAAAAAGAAAAATGTAATTAGAAACATCATCTTTTTTTTAATAATTAATTTTTAAAATTTTATGGTACTTAAAATTATAATAATAAGACCTGCTATTTTTTTTAAACGCATTTCGCTTTTTCTGTTTAATGTTTTTCTGCAATATAGGCTAATGATTACATTTAAATTGGAGTTTCTGATATATTATTAATTTTAATACGCAAAATGAGGTATAAGTGTTTTAAAAGCTTGCTGTTTTTAATTACTTTACCATGGAACTTAAAACAAAATGCGAATAAATGTAGTACTATGTTATACAAATAAATCTCGATATTGAAATATGATTTCATTATCCGTCAAACTGTCAAATCTATGTTTACAGAGTAAATTTGTCTTCATTTTGATGTATTATCTGATCAATCAAGATCAAGGACAAGTATATCGTATGCTATTGTAGTCTAATATAAGAATAAAATGGCTTCCATAAAAATTTTAATTCCTTGCAAATCATTGACAGGCAGATTCACAAAACGGATATTGATTGTTTCAAATTAAAGCAGTTTCATGAAATAAGTTAAATTTGATGCTAATTAACACTCCTTTTAACCTAAGTTAAAAGAAACTTGTTTTCATGCATTGAAAAGAGTTAAAAACGAAATAAAAAATGGTATTAGCACTAACCCGCTTTATGAATCTGCCTGTTAGGTAACTATGTTAATTAAGATCGATTAAAATTACTCTTTAATTTAATCAAAAATGTAAATTAATCGTACTTCATTACGCACAAAATATTTGCGTCAATAAAATGTAAAAAACGATGACAGCAAATCTTATTGAAAATTACTTTTACTTCTGTCATCAAAATTCAATCAAGCTGCAAAATATCATTAGACGTCACTTTTGCATCCAACACTACGCATAAGGACTGCGGGCAACACATATAAAATATTCTGATGATACACTACTTGATCTTATATTCCTTTTCCGTACGTTTCTCTAAAAAGAAAACGACCTAAAACACATTTACTCTTGCGATATGTCTCCAAATTCGATTTTCGATCTCAGATAATTTCAGTATATCTTATGTTCCATATATGTCAGAATAATATCATAATATGAGAACAAATTTATTGACAGCACCCTATGTACATGTGCGATAGGTTGTTTGCAGCATACTAGGCGCTTATTATTTAGTTTGAAGTTCATAAGTTTTCATAAAACACTAATTTAACATTTTGATGTGCTTCTCAAAGTTGGAGATATCGCTCCCTGGGGAGCGGTTGTATTATCCAAGGGGGTGCTAGACATGATGATTGGCGACAGGGAGATGTAAGACATGATAGAGGAGCGTTAAGCACAGTAATGGGAGGACTAGACGCGTCGCACTGAAGATTAAAATATTAAATATTTTTATGCACAATTGGACCGAAACACTTCTCTTTGGCCTTTGGGACATAATAAAATAATTTTCTGTGGATACATAAACAAAATGGCGATTTTTGTTTATTGTGAATACTTGATTTTGCAAAATGTCACTTTGACACATAAATGTAGCTGTTTTAGGGCCGGTTTCTGAAAAAATATTTAACGGGCATGTTAACTAACTGTCGCTTAAATTTATTGAAAGGTTAAAATTGTATCGGGTTTCTGAAAACAAACGTCAGTTAATTTATCTTCTTCTTCTTTACTGGCGCTACAGCCCGAGTCGGGCCTGGGCCTACCGGGCACACCGAGCCGCAGTTTTTACGCTGCCGTACTGCCGGTTTTCTGAGTCAATGTTACTTACTTTTAAGGCATATGTATAAGTGACTAGCTTATAGCGCCCGAGTATGATTAATACAATTAACTGTATTTTTTATTTTAACGACAGATCATACTTAGTCGACAGGCGGATTCGAACTGACGAACCTTGGTTCGGATGACGTCACAGCATGTTAAGAGATGTGCATTAACACGCTCGGCCATCGCGCCTGTCAGTTAATTTATATGTTCGATAAATAACTCATGGTTCTATCCTGAACTAACATTATTCTTGAGTCTATAGTTCTCAAAATAATAGATTTTGGTAATAACTGTGTATTTAAACCTTTTTTCAATCACCAACAAAGCCAAACTAAACTAACACAGCGGCTTAACGAATTGGTTTTTAAAACAATGTTAGAAAAGATGAGAACTGTCACTGTCAGCCGTTTGCAATTTATGAAACAACTGCGCATGCGTCATATAATTTACAATTTATCGAAGAGTTAAACTAACTGACCAGTTAAATTTGTTTTTAGAAACCGGCCTATAATGTTTTAAATATAAAGTTGGATGTTCTTTTGTTGTGCATAAAATATTGTATGTACCACAGGTGAAATTAGCGTCTCTAACTCTGAGCATATTATTGGCCCTCATGCCTCGTGCCAGAAACGCCTGTTTACACCCTTGATACATAAATAACTATAAAGTGAAATACATTTTACAGCCTAATTCTAGAAAGAGGTTCTCTAGAATGTAGCTAGGCCTGAATTTAGGATTTGTCAAATTAAGCTAAACCATAGTTTAAATAAACTTTAATACAATCTTCTTATCATTTAGTTTTCGGAAAGCGAATTGAATCAACTTTTTTAAGTCGGACTAGCATAAGATTAACTAATCCAAAATTTAGGATTAGCTAAAACTTTTTTGACAATCTGGCTGTTAATAGAAATATAATTAAAGGACAGAGGCTTAAATTGTTAGTCGTTTATTGAAGATAAGTTGACAACGTTTCGGCTACGGATGTAGCCATCTTCAGGTCTAAATATAATAAAATAAATTCAACAATTAGAAAATTGTTTTTTCTAATTGTTGAATTTATTTTATTATATTTACTAACAACTTAAGCCTATGCCCTTTAATTATATTTCTACATCACTTTTGGCTTATTAAAACACACTACAGGCTGTTAATAGTTATGATGCTTAAATAAAATTATATACATAAATATATCATCACACCTTCTACCCATTACTGGGTGTGGCACTCTGCTGTGACAAGTCTCAGTAAGTGATACATTTTATTAGTGGAGGGGGAGCCACAGGAGTAGTTTTAATGTGATTTTAATCCCAGATTGGTGAGTCAAAAAAATGTGAGACACTCTTATATATACGAAACAGAGGACGTTACTACTAAAAACTACAAGATATTGAGGGTGGTGATCCAAAAAAGTTTTAGAATCACTGCTCTATTGTACGCAAATATACTTTAATTAAATTATGGCCTGTTTAGAGGCCATGTATGATTATCTTCAATCATATGTAGGTGTTACCATTAATCTGTGAAATGTAGTGTTAAATCATGCAAATGTTGCCAAAAATAAATATAAAAGCTTGTGTTTGTGAATCGTGCGTTCTACGGCCTTAGAGTTTGTTTGTTTAAAATGCGAGTGAAACGAACCTTGTTAAACCATGTTCAATATTTAAATAAATGCATTAAATTCAGAATAATTTAAGATATCATCGAATAAGGGCCAGTTTTTCAATCACAGGTCTACTCTCGATTAACGTTAATCATGATTAAATAATAATGGAAACCATAGTTTCCATTATTATATAATCATGATTAACATTAATCGGTGATTGAAAAGCTGGCCCTAAATCGATTTGAGTTTGTGGAGCATGTATTCTACTGGAACAATATCAACAACTTGATGTTAGCGTCAAAATATTTTCATTATAATAGTATTAAAACATATTTTGCTGAACATAATTTAATAATTTAAAAGATACTTATCTAAGTAAATATGAGTTTATGAAATATTAACGTACTTGCTAACGAAAATTTGTATTCGGTTTGTAGAAATTATGCAATCGTTAAATGTTGAATATGCCGCTTCGATCTGTGCACGGTGTAGTTTACACTTTAAAGTAAATTATAAAGTTTAAACATACACGAAATCATAAATATTCTAAACCAAGATACACCACTTTACATTACTCAGCGTTGAATATAAAATTATAATAAGTTTTTATCACATTTAGATTTAACGTTTTGTGTCGTCAATTTTATTTCCAATTGAAGTATTTAATTTAATTTAATATAATTTTAAAATAAAAATGAAATTAATATATATTACAGATTAGATATAGACTTATATATACATATACTAATCTAGTACTTCAATGTAGATAAATTTTATACATTGTATCAAAATGTTTGCTTCATATTTCAACTTTTCCTTTGAGTTAAGTAGTCCATTTATAACAGTTTAAAATAAGATATTTTTCAGCACTATGTAGATGTAGTAGAAAAAGACATTATTAATATTGATAACATTAGTCTTATATTGAATTTTATTTTATGTGACAAATGTTTTATCAAAAAATAAAATAATTTGACGATCAAATTTACCTATCCTAAAGACAGATAAAACGACCAAATTTAAACAGACTTAAATTTAGGACCTTAAACAACACAAGCCGGTTCCTCTAGAGCAGTGGTTTTCAAAGTGTGGGTCACGACCTTCCGTAGGGTCACGAAGATATTGAAGGGGGTTTTTGGATGCGATTTACAAATGTTTCCAAAGATTCATCCTGTTGCAAATTTTTATTTAAATTTTAAGGATTAAGGAAATGAAAAATATAATATATACTATTTATTTAGATGTTTATATTCACGTTTGTTTCTATTTACTGTTAATTTAAAAATATATGAAGCCAGATACGAAATTGGAGATTCATCATTTAATTCCTCATGTATTTTTACATATTTTGATCCACAATATATATTTCTTTAATCGCCGAAGTCATGATCGGAAAAATTTCAGTTAATAACAATTGTTTGGTTGAACCAGTTTAGAAATAGAAAAACTTTATAATATGGTTCTAGATCATTCAGACTACCAAAAATTAAATGCTGTAGAGCGCAACTTCATATCTATTTTAGTTAACGAGTAACAACGATTTTTGACATTTTGATAAGCTCAACTTTGAAGGCCCATATCTCGAAAACTAAAAGATATATTGAAATTCGGTTTGAATGAGTGTATTTCTCATGCTCTAATTAACTTGCACCGAAATTTTGAAAATTTTAAAAATTTTTTCAAAATTTTCATTTCTCAATATTGCAAAAAATTTCAAAGATATTGAAAATCTGTAAACACCAATGAATTCCTCTCGTAAAAGTACATAGGTATGCTAAATTTCAGGCAAAAATTCACACAACTAAAGTTTGTATTACAAAAAAACAAAAAATCGCTGTTTTTAATTATTTTTAAAGAGGTACCCCTTAATATTTTTACGAATTTTAGCCATTTTTAGATTTTTTGGTCTAAAAATTATATCCGTGGAGCAAACATTCTGAAATTTTACAAACATATGTATTTTTTTGCGAGGAATCCATACAGATTTTCATTATCTCGTCAAGTTTTTTAAATATGGGCAAAATTGCAAAATTTTACAAAATTTCAAAATTTTTGTATACGTTAAATTAGAGGCTATAGGAATCGAACCCGGATTCCCAAATACGCATGTCGGTTTGATATCTCTGAGCCACCTGATATAATAATATTATTAATGATTGTTGTTTCAAATCTTTCAAAATTTGAGCCCCAAAAGTTATTTACGTCTCTGGCAAATATATCAACATATATAATTAATATAACTCATTTAATAAGTAATCGCTTTTACCATTCTTACAAATGTTCTCCACAACTTTTAAATGCAGTTTGCTCATACTTCGCAGCAGATTCAGCAGTCGACTTCATAACTTATTAACGAATTCCTCAATCCACAACTACCTCTCTAGGTCTCCGGTGAAGCTTTCCCCGGAGTAGATTTCACATAGTTGATTTATAAGCGCTCGGTTTTACCGTCATCCTACAGGTTGTCCTGCGAACTTGTGAACTTACGACTTGCGGAGCCAGCGCCATGCATGAATAACGCCCAGAGACAACAGTTTACAAAGAGACCGGACTTGCGAATGCATTATTTATTTGAACCCGGGATTAGCTGCGACCGTACACCGTGCGCAATGAGCCAAGGAATTTAACAGATGACATTATTTCCTGCCATTGACCACACATATTTCTTTATTTCGGTTAATTGCTAGGATCTTCTCTGACGATGTTTACTCACGGATTCTGGAGGGAAATTTAAGTCGATTTGTATGGTGGAATTAAAGCTAATAGCGGAAATTCAACACATTTGTCACTACCAAGGTTTTATGTTTCAACGTAGTTATTTTATAAAAATATTACACGTGTATGAGGATATTTAACTGCTGACAACAAATAAAAATGGTAACACGATAAAAAAATGTTGCGGACATACAGTTTTGTTGAAAATAGGTGGCATTTATAAACTGGAAAACAAATGCCATATTGTAATATGAGTACAGTTTGTGTAACGAGTCGCAGCCGAGAAGTACGAATATTACTCGTACAACTGGTCATTGTAACATGTTTTTCATATTATTTTTCCTACATCGAAGTTTTTTCAAAATTTTTATTTAAAAAAAAAAAATATTTAAATAAATAAAATAAATATATCATAAGTGTAAGTGATATATTAGGCGCGTGAAGTGCGGTTACCAGTCGTCAAATCACGGCCCCCAAAGATGTTAGTGGTGGAGGAGCCACAGGGGTATTTTTTGAAATTATGAAAATTGTTTGTCGCCTGTGGTAATCGTACCAGGGTTCTCAGGATCCACAGCCACATAAAATAATAATAATAATATTTCAAGTTGTTAATACTGAATAATTCAATAAACATTTGAATTTAATTTATTTTGACATTTATTAGTTAGGTTAGAGTACAAATTCATAATTATCTAGATTATGTTGTTTGTTATCTTTTTATTCGTTTTTTGATCTTACATTGAGTGTTTAATTGCAATTGTGTGGAATTCACTTTCAAAAACAAGCGTAGAGTGACACTCCCTTCCTTTCTTATTTTTTAATTCGTTTTTAGTTCTTACGTAGAGTGTTTAACTGCAATTGTGTGGAATTCACTTTCAAAAACAAGCGTAGGACGAGACTTCCTTCCTTTCTTATCTTCCTGTTTCATTTTCAGTTACTGCATTGTGTGGACTTTTCTTTTACATACGAGTGCAGGCTATCGCTTTCATCTTTTCTAATCTTTGGAAATTCGTTGTTAGATTCGTTATTAGATTCGTTGTTAAGAGTAAGCGTGAGTAATTTGAGATGTTTTATGCATATGTACATCGAAGAAAGAAGATGAATGATAAGTGAATAGGAATGATGTGATTTAAGGTTTGTTGTGTGATAAATTATTTCGAGTGTAATAAATGAATGAGTTTATATGGAGTGATCTATGAATGTGGTTAAAGTGAGGGTGGTGTGTTCGGATGATAATGTTTGACGAGGGCTGATTATTTGATGAATGTAATGAGTGAATATTTTATGAGTGATTTTAGGGTTTGTGCTACCCCATTTATTGGGATGTAGCATGAAGATATGTATGTATGTTGTAAAACAAAAATCTTAAATTTTTTTATAAAGAAATATATTTTACAATTTAAAGTAACAATTTTATTATAAAAAAAATTGCAATAATTTTACATAAACTGAGCAATGACAGCTAAAGTGATGGATTTATATTTGACATCACAAAAATTTTCCGCAAAAATAGAATTTTCTGTTTTTGGTAAAAACAACTGCACAAAATTCACTTTGTAAACGCGATATAGGAAAAGTTCCTTTCTTCACATTATTCTGATAGTCATAAATAAATATAAATTAAGTCCAGCATTGTCACGAATTCAAATCACAATCAAGTTAAAAATATATGAACTATGAACTACCATACTGTTTCATGGCAAATTAATGAAGAACATGATTTCATTTTAATATCTGAATTTTGAAATAATACACAATTTAAATCAAAATGTATTTATTGATTTACATAAAGAATTTAAATCTTTGCAACTTTTATTTGAACCTTTTTACAAAAGTAAATTGGTTAGCAATGGCGGCGGAAGAACTTAAAAAACTGAATCTGAAAAACTTCTATGACCCATAAGTAGGTACATTATGTTAGGGATATTAATATATTAGAGGGTGCCAGAGCACCCATGGCATCGACCGTCCGCACCCCTGTGCTAATTAGTGTTTTCTAATTGGATTCAAAATCTCTCAAAACAAATAAATAAAATTTGATGCAAATATTTTTCATTAAAATTTCAATTCGCGGATTCACACTCAATATTGTGAATTTATATTCACTGACCCATCAATAATGCGTTAGGCTATTGAATATTCATATTCGCACAAAGCCGAGAGCTACAGATAATGAAACAAGAACAACGCAAGCTGTCAAATGAAAATACGAAATTACAAAACAGGCATTCAGTATTCGAACACATAAAACAAAATAAATATTTATTTATCCCCTGGTTCAGTTGCTACTGTTGACTAATTTTCCCAAACAGAATATCACCAAATAAATAAATTACTCGTAATTACTAGGACCAGTTGGCTCTGGTTAATAACAAAAATAATTAAAATCACATTATTCATATCAAGACAGAGGAAATGGAAAATGAATATATTCTCCGAATTGAAAATTTATCACAATAGTCCTTTGTGATGTTAAAAAACTTGCTTGTATTCGTATGCTCAACAGATTTCCACGAAAATTCTTCCAAATTGGAATTGGAAAATATCAGAGATCGTTGAATACAATTCTACAAATACCTTTTGCGATTCGTAAACTGTAACAATACCACGTATATTTTACAGAAAAAGTTTATTGAAATATAAATATTCTTCTAATGATGAGATAGCTTTTCACTTGAAGTTTAATTGCACCGAAATAGTATATTAAAGAACTAGTTTCATAATGCAATCTGTTAACAGGCCTTATGAAACGTGTTCTTTACACTATTTTTTCTATTGAGGTAATTCTATAATTCTGTTAGATTTTTAAAAACTACGACCTGTCAAAAACGTAAGTTGGTGTTTTTTATCATTCGTGTTGGTAGCGCTTCTCATAACACAGACTATTTAAATATCATATTTTTTGACAATTAACCAATATTTTTTCTGATTCGAGCATAATTTGTGAGTAATATTTGAACATCGACTATTTACAATTTTGAGGTTATACGTCATTCGTCTGTCAGCATTCATACCACTCCGACAAAATAAAAAGCACCAAAAGTAGTGCGCTTATAGATCTCCTAAGCAACATGTTTACAATGCGTTTATAGAGCTATAAGAAAACCGAAATAGAAAAATGAAATTAAAAGATTTCAATCGTGCAAAATAATTATTTTTCTCAAGTTTCTGAAAATATATAACTGAAAATTAGATGAATTGCATTCTACCACTGTATACTATTTAGAACTACAGGGTGATCAAAAGGAATTGTTATAGTTAGCAATACAATTCGAGAGATCTTTTTATTCCACAGTTGGCACAACGCCAGGTAAAGGCGGAAATACTATTTGACATTTCTCATAAATACAAATAGGTTATGTCAAAAGTCTGAAAGCTAATAGAATTTTGACTTTTTAAGTAATAGAAATACTTTAGAAATAAATGTAATAATAATTTAAATTTTAAATGTCACTGTCAACAACAGGAAATGAATTTATGTATCAGGCTTACCAATTTCAAGTAGTTTTTTTTATTGCCAACTGTAACAATTTCTTTTGATCACTTTGTAGTATATGTACATATTAGAAAAATGAAGGTCAATTGCATAATTGCGCCTGGAGTCAATCGGTATATTTCGTAAGTGTTCAGATGGTAATCGGTAAGATTCACACATTATTTCATTCCATGGTAAAATTTAAAATAAAATTATTGTGATAAGATTTATTCAATTAATATTTTATAATAAAAATTTATCAGCAGAAATATCAAACATATACAAATCTACAAACTGTCAAAATAAAGCATATATGTGAGTAACGCAGTTGGAGTAAAATAAGAAGTAACACAAGTGAATTTGATGATTTATATTAAACGCACAAGTTATTATCATATAAATAATAAATATAAATATATCATCATGCCTTTTTACCCATTACTGGGTGTGGCACTCTGCCGGTGCAGATCTCGGTAAGTGATATATTTATGCGCGCGAAGTGCGTCAATCACGGCCTCCAAAGATGTTAGTGGAAGAGGAGCCATAGGGGTTTGTCGGCTGAGGGAATCGATCCGAGGTTCTCAGCATCCACAGGCCGATTCGATACCACTGAGCTATCTACCCCATAAGTTATTATCAACCAATCAAATGATATGAGAGAATTTCGGTATCTTTCGTTTAACTTTGACATCTATTATTTGAACTAATATGTCAATTGGATAACATTGGTCAAATAAAATCAAGTCGGATTGTGGATTTGAGAACTCCGGTTCGATTACCACATGTTTGGCGGCCATGATTTGATAGGTGGTAAGTGCATAAATATATAACTCCTGGAACTTCTGCAGTGCCACAACTTGAGTAAACGGCATGATGATATATATTATTATAAAATAAAGGATTAACATAAATATCATGTACATTACTATTATTTGAAATCACTATATTTGAGATTAGCACCAAGAAAAAATAACTATACTCTGAAGCATATTCTACTTATTTAGAATTTTCTGAAATCAAATCAATAAATCAAAACACGAATTAAAGTTAAAGAAAAAATTGATTTAATTTGGAAATTCACAGCAGAAGACTCTTTAGTAAAAAAAAATTATTGACACTAAATAACTTCAACAAATAAAATTGGTGGACTACTAAAATTAGTTAGTATAAATTTTTGTGTGAATATTCGATTGATATCATAAAGAGGATTAAGTGACAATTTAATTGAATTGAGTTGTTCAATCATTATAAATCATTTATTCTTTTTTAATATAAATCTTCAAGTTATTGAATTGTTCTTTTTTATTGGAATAAAAAATACAATTTTTCAATCATTTGTCAACGTTTCCCACGGGAAATTATGTACTTTACGTATTTCTTTATTCGTCTAAAGGTGCATTACGTTCTAAAATCCATTAAAGATACATTTATCACTTGTTCTTCTTAACTACTTAAAGGCGTATAATTTCATTAGATGTCATTTAAAGGCATTTTAAAGGTCATCTGTCTAGTCTACAAATTTCTACATTTGACGCAGTTAATGTTAATTGTATATATTTCAATCTGAATGTACTGATGATTGAAACAATTTATTCGGATAAATTTGTTAAATTCATAAATACTATTATAGTTAATTGAAACATATATTTGAGTTTAATTCAATTATAATTGAAGTTTCATAAATCATTATAAATATAATTAACTGTTTGTTTTGCTTTCTGTAATTGATACTAATTTAGTTTGCATATATTACAAACAATAATTTTTTTATACTTTACGTTTACAATCGATTCATTATTATACTGAAAACAGTTTAATAATAGAAGCTATTGTGAAATTGTTTTGGTAACTTTTTTATTTTGTAAGATTGGCACTCCTACACAGCCACACATTAAATATCACTTTAAAATGATTACCTCAAATATTTTAAAATGTTCTTTTATTGCAATTTGAAAGAATTCTCAACGTCAGTTAAATGTTTTATTATATTATTTTTAACAAAATATAATAAGGTTAAATGAAAAATCTAAAACCTTAAAATTAAAATCATCAACATATCAACATCTTTCATTTCTGATTTTATATTATAACTACTTAATTTTCTCGAATATTACTAGTACTAAACTAGCATATATACACCTGTGAAGTAAAAAATAACAGTGAAAATAATTCGTGCCTAAAAAATTCCAAGTATATTCTTCCAAAAAACGTCAAAATGTATTCGGCACATGTCACATAACTCCCTCGATTATTGTTCGACATTTTTTGTAATCAAAATTACAAAATTTCGATAAAATATAAGTGCCGCCAAGCAATAAAAATATAGTATAATATACCTACACGTTTTATACGACGCATTGTAAAACTGGTATAATAATATACTATTTTATGCTTTCCGTTCACAATGGACTCATTATTATTCTGAAAACAGTTTAATAATAGAAGCTATTGTTAAACTATTTTTGGTAACTTTTTATTTTGTATTGCAGCCATACGTTAAATGCCATTTCAAAATGATAACCTGAAATATTTTGAAACGTTCCTTTATTGCATTCTGAAAAAAATTTCAACGTCAGATAAATATTTCATAATATGATTATTAAGTAGACACAATAAGGTCAATTTAAAACGATATTACAATTTTGTAAGCAATAACCCAATAATTCAAATAATTAAAATATAAACATCTTTCTTTGAAGGTTTTATATTATAACTACATAATTCGGCAGCGTTACCACATGTCGCATAAATCCCTAGATAGTAGTACGATATTTTTTTAAATTGCACTTACAAAATTTCGATAAAATAAATAACATAAAGTAAAAAAAAACTCTTTTTATACGAAATATTATCACACTCCTTTCAGCAATACATAATCTTATAAAACTTGTATAATAATATGTTATTGATTATGTTTTTCAGTGAGGTGTTAAGTAATAATTGTTAAAATGTGAATTTATCTTCTGGGAAAAAAATAGTTATGTTTACATCCAACAGATGGTTACAAACCTTAATTAAAAATTCTGTTAATGTCATTCTGAAAGGACAGTCAAAACTTTTCAACCCTTTAGTCGCTAATTAGGACAAGCGTAATAGCATTTTTAATTCAAAAAATCTTTTGCCATTTTCAGTCTAAAACTGTGCTTTTAATTTCAGGTTTCCCATTCCAGTTTCCGGTTTCCAGTAAACAACGCAATAAACGGTAAGTCAATAAAAATATCTTTTTAAAAATTTTCCTCTTTTTCTACGTCGCTCACTGCAAGGTTGAAACGTTAATCTGGTGGCGAGAAAATCAGGCGTATTCAAGTGAAAAGATGCGTCTTGAAAGCAATAAAACATCCTGTTCCTATTTGTCTCATCAATATATTTTTTTTTAATTTGTGTACTATCCTGAAAAAATATTTACTTTGTTCTTCATTCTATTGTAATATATTAACTAAAATTTAATTTTGATTCGTCTTTGAAATTAATTTATTATTTTGGCATTTTCGCAGTACATTTCAGTTACGAGTATATCTTTTGTCAACAACATTTTTGAATTGCTTTCAATAATCAATAATTGTAATATTGTGTAGTGTACAAAGTATTTAATTACATTTGATCGTAACTTTGATGCGGACGAAAAACAATTTTAGCTTGACATTGCAAAGAAATTAATTACAAATAATTTATTTTGGATAAATTTTCACTTAGCAATCGTAAGGTATTTTCAAATCAATTTTAAACATTTTGCATTATATTTTTATCGATGTCTAAATTACTTTAAAGATCAAAATTCTTTAATTATTTGAAAATTCTATACATTGAACATTCTTTATTTTTACCCATTATTGGGCGTAGCATAAAGTATTATAATACAATATCGAGTAAATAACAATATATGTAGAACTGCGTAGAACATTTTTGATTGTTCCTGAACTATAAATTGAAACAGATCAAAGGGTGAAAACAACATTGTATTAAATTGATGGCAAAGTTATAGATTATCAATGCAGCTTGAGGGTACAATACATTAAAACTTAATTATCCTTCAGGCGTCTTTAATCTTTGAAATTTCATAAGTTATACCACTAAGCCTAGATTTAAGACGAACTTTCACATGCATATTTTGTAGTGTAAATACGTACTTAATCACTTATCCTTGCCAGAGTTTACTTCCTAATTTATTTTATAGAAAAGTACTTTAAATAAGTCATACAAAATTTAGATTTTCCTGTCTTTCTTTTTAAAATTTACAGCGTGTAACAACGAAAAGTATACGCATATTTTTAAGATATGAAATAATTTTTATTTTTGTCCGTTCCGTTGTGCATTTTCTGCTGCTTTTTCCATATTATCACTTGGTTGCTCACTTGAATCAGATATTTAAAAAATATAAAAATATAGGAGATGTGTCATACTCATGTAAACAAAATTTCAAATTTACAACTGCAATATCTAACTAATATATTTCATAAAATGAATCATTTCCCCGATTTGAAATTCAAAGAACCTTTTTTTTAATTAAAATTCGAATAAATCTTGTATGATATTCCACTCGTTAACAAAATTAAACATTTTCTAACTGGTTACGTAAATAGCTATTCTCGTTTGTTGCTATTCGAGAAAATCGGAAAAGTAAAATAAAAGTTTGTTGCTCGGGAAATGAACAACTTTCCGCTGAAGTAGTTTACTTTCTATCATAATCGTATAAAATAAATGTGCAAACTTAGTTTCTCTGATGTGTCTTGATTCGTAACTAAAATTAATAATATATTATGTGCATCAAAATTAAAATTTTCCATAAAAGGAGTTTTGTGGTTCAAAGACAAACTGTATAAACGAACGAAACGCAAACGATACATGTGAACGAGATAAATTTGAAATTTCATAGATCGTCATGGTTGTAGTACTGATTTCATTGCGACGGACGAAATGCGTATATGAAAACCACCATTAATGTAGTATATCTATTTTTTTTTATATTGTTTAAATATTGTAAACCGTAGTACAGTACACGTAAACATAATTGAGCGGAAAAATAAATATAATTAAAATGAATATTTTCATACTTTCATTAAATAAATCAATTGAAAGTGTACAGAACCGTCCCGAGCTTACACATTGTGTAAACACTTGAAGGACGTAATGGGCATTATCAGTAGAATTGCACTTGCAGTAGTCACTTACTTAAGTGCAGCACAAATAATTGTAAATTGCTCAGTACTTTCACGTATCAACGACGAATTGTTTCAAATGTAATTTGGTTGACTTTTTCAATTACTGTATATCATTCATACTAGCGATTGCGATTAACCAGGATGTTTATTTTATCTGAATATTCAAATATTCGGATATTTACATAACGAATATTTGGTTTTTACTATTCGGATAGTTTGAATATCCGAACAGCTCCGATATCTGAACTGATCGAATAACCGAACAGCTCAAATAGTTCGCATATTCAAATTGTTAATGAGGCCGAATAATCAAATAATAATGACTGAATATTTCGTATTTTCAAATAATTCTTAATAAATAATTTAGATATTTAATTTAGTTGCAAAATTTTAGCACATTCTAGTAAACAAACAAATTCAAAAATTTAAACAGTAAACACCTTAAACATTGAAATAGTGCGTATTTCATATTGTCAAATTAACATTTTAAATAAATGTAAATTATTAGCCAAATCAAATAATTATAGATATAAATATCAGTGCAATGTAGAATTAGGTATATACTGTTGTTCTAATTTTTGTTGTTAAATATTGATCATAAAAGTCTGTTTATAACGAAAAACAATTCAGAAAGTGATACTTTTTCAATAGTTTTAAAAATAGTCTAAAAAAAGTAAAACATAGGGTATTAAAGTAAAAATAGTAAAGTAAAATACTACAATTTCATTTTTATTTTTTAAATAATTTTTATTTATTCGTCCCGTTAAAGATCATTTAAATTTTCCAAAATAAATAAATAAATATATCAGCACGCCTTCTACCCATTACTGGATGTGGCAATCTGCCGTAGCATCTCTCGGTAAGTGATATATTTTGCGGTACCAGCCGTCAAAGAAGTTAGTGGAGGGAAAGTCACAGGAGTAATTTTAATGTCGGGTTACTAGTCGTCAAATCACGGTTCACAAAAATTTTATTAGAGGAGGAGCCCCAGGGGTAGTTTTTTAATGGGGTGAAAATTATTTGTCGCCTGTGGAAATCGAACCCGGGTTCTTTCATTCATAGGCCAACTCGATACTACTGAGCCACCTGCTTCATAATATTGCAAATGAAATTTTAATATTTGTTAAAATAATTTGTAATTTTTATGTTCGGAAAATCAATCTAATATAAATATACAAAAAAATGACGTATACAACATTTAATGAAATTTTTTTTCACTCATTTAATTGCTTTGCCGTCGTACCTTAAACTTAAGTTTGTGAAAAAAAGTACTAATTTCATTACTAGGTACACAAATAACTATTACAGTTTTTTAATGTACTTAATGCAGGTGCATTATAAAAAAAATATTGTGTACACTTTTTCCTTGAAATATGTATGGTGTTCTTAGAATGTCGTCTGCCGCAGCTATCGCCTTATCCAAGTTAAATTTTTAATAAACCAAACTATCATCTTACGGTTTATGTATACAAATATTTTTTTAATGTAAACTCGGAACGTTTTGATTCGTTTTTTATTGAAACAAAAAATACGAATAATCACAATAGTTTTTTCTTGTCTAAATTTAAGTGTACCAAAAAATATATTAATTGCTTTGCTCAATTTAAGGTGGCCAGGTATTTAGAACTGTTAATTTTTAAACGGTCGTATAAATTTTACACCAATTACGTCGCTTTTTAATGTTTAAGGTCATAAATCTAATTCTATAAACGCCTAAAGACATAAAACATTTTAGTTCAGAGAATGGGATTGTCTGAATTTAATTTCTTATCGGAAAAAAACCGATACTCATAAATAAATCTTCTCGAAATTGGAAAATACACCTCTAAATAAAATGTTGCAAATGGATCTGTTAAGTACACTGTGGGGTTCCTACCCTCATATCATTTTGCTCTTTTCTTATCTCGTGAATGATGCTAATAAAAATGTTCAATTTTCCTTCCATTCGCAGTTTTTCTAAAAGCGCGTTATTTATACTTTCTTTTAACGCAAGACTGATCATAGTCGTATAGTTACTTCTTTTTCTTTTGAAACGGAAACGCTCTATTAAAGCAAATGTTAGCTACGAAATTAGTAATGAAACTTGTTTTTATATTATTTTAACATTTTTTGATTGTGTGAAGAAATGATGAATATAATAACAAAAGAGTTAAAGCGTTCCAAAAATTTAAATTGCTAATGAAGGTGCTGTTTCTGCGCAAACTGGAAAACTTACTACATTTCAAGCGAATTTATACAAAAACATGTTTGAGGGAGAAATTCTGCTTCAAATTCGTGGAATGCATTTATTATATTTCAAATAATTTTAATAAAGTTGCAAACCTGAACACTCTCTGCTTGTTTTCCACTTCATTATACTTTATCTAATTTTATAATCTTTTTTGCTACTTGAATAGAATATTGGGAAATATAAATATTTTTATTTTATTAAATATAAAAGTGTCAGTATCTTCCCAATCATTCGCCCGATTGCAATTTCCCGAATGATCGTTTTTCTGAATATAATTTTCCTGCATAATTATTCCGGAATGCCTTTTACCAAAACTATAATTTTCCCGAATAATTTTCCGAATGCCTTTCTCCGGTATACTAATTTCTTGTATTTCTCGATTGATAATTTTTCTGAATGATAACTTTGCATCTAAATAATTTTCCGAATAATTATTTTCTGAATCCATTACTATACATTTTTTGGAGCAAGCTTTTTTCAAATGATAATTTCACAGCGTACAAATTTCCAGAATATTATTTTATTAGTATGCGGGAAAATTGTTATTTTATTAAATTAGCATTTAGGAAATTTTTATTTTAGTTACTGGAGGAAATTTTTGAAATTTGCAATCCGAAAATTACGTTTTAAAAATAGCATGTTGGAAAATAGTTATTTCGGAAATTTGCCATTCGTGAAAATGCATTCATGCAATATGCGTTCGTGAAATTGTTATTCTTTAAAATTTTCTGTCGGTAAAATAGTCATTCGGGAAAATGGACGGTAAACGGTTCAGTAATTAGTTTATAAAGTCTTACTTCATTAACGAGTTCAAATATTTAAACAGAGATGTGCAAAGTAAAAATAATGATAAAAGAAAAAAATATTATGACTTTTTAAGATAGGAATTTATGATTTCATAAAGTTTTTTGTTCCACAGCACTGATTTTTTTGTTGTAAACGTCTCCAAGTTATAATGAAAAAAGTTCAAATTATCTTGTAAACACTTTTCCAATGTAACTTGTGTTATTGAATAACATGTAGTAGTGAGTAGCAACCCAGTTCAAAAATCTTTTAAAACTTTTAAAATGGTTTTCAAATAACTTTCCAAAATATTTTTTGAATAAATTTGAAAAAATTGCTTATCATGATTTTTAAAATGGGCAAAATATGTAAATGAGTATAAATACGTAGCATACATACCTTTGAATAAGTTAATAAACATTTTTATTATTAGTTAAACAATAAATTTTTAGTCTGCTTAAATCACACATTTTTATTAAATAAATATACCGTTATAAAATAAAATTACAATAATTCATTAAATATTCTTCATCGGAGCGTATCAATAATTACAAAAACTTTGAATAATTTATGTTTTCCCGTCACTGTTCAACCAAACTTTGTCCGAAACTACAAATTAAGTAATTCGCTGTATTCTGCATCACATTTATCACTTTTCCTCCGAACACTGTCAAACATTCCAGCCTTAATTTGATTTATCTTCCCGATCGGAAAACATAAAACCAGAGAAAACAAGAAAAAAACTTTGGAAGAAAAGTTGATTAGTAGTTATTCACCATTCATTTATTTGTTTTCATCATTCATTCACTTGGTGAAGTCACGTTCTCGAGCGCGTCGCGTGTCTTCGTCAGGTTATTGTCCGTTATCCTGTGCACAACTGTTGACAGTCCAGGATGCGGCGTCGCTTTTATACGCGACGCCTAGCAACGCGCAATCTCGCGTCCCCTCCCTGTGGATGGTTGGCGGGCGTCTCCATGGCTTGGTGTTGCCACCTTTGATTACCCCACAGTTTATCCACATGGCAACTGGAGGACTTAAGCCTGTGTGATACGCGTGCAAGAGATACTTAGCGATGGAAGTGGGTGTATTTTGGATAGCGATACCTAGGATTAGTAATATTTCGTGGTATTGTATTAAGCTGGGAAATTGGTACTGATCAAATAAATTATTATTTGTACTCGCATCATTCAAAATAGCCTTTACCCTGGAAACTGAAGTAAAGTTTGTTTTGCGTAATAGTGCTTCAAAGTAATTGAAGAAATACCCATTTTTATGGTTCCAAATTTTTTCTTATAAAAGAAATAAAGACATTAGCTTGTAACGCCATCAATTAGACATATTTAATAAGCTTTACAAGAAAAAATAACAAATGTCATTCATGGCATACTAAACTATCATTAATATAAATTCACGTTTCAAATTTAATAAATTTTCTCATTCTTTTTTTTTTTTCTTTTTGTGATACGGCTTCAACTGCTTTGGTTACTAGCCGGTATGATGATGGAAGCGTCTGCGCTGTAGTCAGCTACAGACGCTGATTATGAAGATGGAAGCGTCTGCGCTGTAGTCAGCTACAGACGCTGATTGATGCCAGCCCTGACCGGGAATCGAACCCGGGACCTCTGGTTTCTCATTCTTGATTATATAATTTTTGCTCATTAGAAAAAGCATTGTACAAACTTCGTACACGCGCAAATTAAAGCACTCGCTTCGCTCTTTCTTTTAAAATTGCGCTCATGTGAAAAGTATGTCTTCGCGCACTCGTAATGTAAATAGTTATTTCCTACGTTCATTTGCGTGCAGAAAGTGATTATTTTGTGCACTCGTGTCAACAGAATGACATTATTGTTTCCAGTTGTCATATATACAAAATAGTGAAACAACGAATTCTGTTAGTGCTACAAAATTTAATTTGTGTTTTTGGGGATATTTTTTGTGATGCTGTTGTAAACAAGAACAAAATAACAACAATAATTGTCTCCAAGACAACACACCAAATAAAAATAAATATATTTATCTGTCATAGTGTCTAGGTGTCTAGACACTATGACAGATAAATTCGGTTCAGGAGAGCCGTGGCTTAGTGGTTAAAGCATCAGCCCGGCAAGCTGAAGGTCCTCGGTTCGAGTCCGGGCGTCTCCCGAATTTTTCTGTCATAAACTTTAAATTTATAATTACAATTAATTTATACTGTAAGAGAGTATTAGAATGAAATTTAAGTTCAATTTTCTTTGAAAATATATAAAATAAATACACAAACAATATTGAAACAGTAGGTAGCGTCGTAACGTTTTATGTAAACCATACAAATCTTATGAAAGTGCTCCTTTGCTGTAGTTTGAAATTTCGCCACCAGGTTCGCATTCTTATTGAAATATTCTAGTAGTGTTTATGTACATATATATATATATATATATGGGATGGCTAGCACAGTGGTATGAAGTCGGCCTGTGGATCCTGAGGTCCCTGGTTCGATTCCCACAGGCGACAAATTTTCATAATTTGAAAAAGCTATCCCTGTGGCTCCTCCACCACTAACATGTTTGGGGGCCGTGATTTGACGACTGGTAACCGCACTTCACGCGCAAATTATATATCACTTACCGAGATCTGCTTTAGCAGAGTGCCACACCCAGAAATGGGTAGAAGGCGTGATGATATATTTTATTTATATATATATATATATATATATATATATATATATATATATATATATATATATATATATATATATATATGTATGCATAATTATAATTTAAGACAGCGAGGCAATAAATTTCTTAAAGCAAAAGTAAAAATTGTCTCTTTAAAACATTTGAACCCTTGTCCTTGTAACTGTATCGCGATATAATTTTTCATAGCACCTAATATGTATCAATTTGGCGTCTGTGAATTCGAGACATGTAGACAAGATTGTACTGCATTTATTTTGCTTCATTGAACAGTTTATTTACTTTTTATATATAACAAAGAGTGAGTGGAAACTCAATCTTTTTTTGCGCAATGAATTTAATGGCGAAACCTAATACTTAAAAGGTAAAGGTTTAGTTCAAAGGTATTCAGTGTCTGCTGTAATATTTTTTATTATAAGAAAATTATTATTGTATTGCGTGAAATACAAAATACAATAAAATATATCGTATTTAATGAGAATGTTAAAAATAAAATTTGTTAAATCAAATATTCCAAATATGCCATAGCGTTTCATTAAATCTTAAGAATATTAATAACATTCGAATATGCGAAGTATGTTTGCTAAAATTATTTAATTTGAATTTAGGGACTTATTTAATGCAGTTTTTTTCAACCGATGTGCCGCGCGACGTTCATAGGTATGCCGCGAAGTTTTTCAGATCATATTTTAATTATGGCCTTCATTTTATCATGGAGTCTGTGATAAAAGTCTGGTCGCAAATAATATTAAACGTATTTGAGTCGTCAGTGCAAAATATTTTTCTTAATGGATTTGCTACAAATGTTTACATTTTTTAAATTTTAATGTTTATAAAGTCATGAACGTGGGAAGTGAAAAAATGGGAAAAAGAATTGCTGAAATTAATATTTCGTCTTTAAGGTAGTATTAGTGTGACGGTGGCGCCATCGGTCGTCGAGTGGCGAAACTGACGCTCAAAAAAATATAAAAATTGAATAAAATAAGTGTTTTATACCTATTATGATTTGAATATCATGAATTGTTAACTGGTTGTTGGTCTAGTGAATTTTCAAATACCATACCATCGTGTGATGTTGCCATTATAAATTGGGATTCTTAATTTTTCGTTAAAAACAAGGCTTTGCATGTCTATATATCCATTACCAAACGATAAAAAACTTTCTCCTTCTGATACGATATACATGTATAGTTCTAGAACATCATATTAGTTTTTCAAATGAAACTGCAAAATTTTAGAGGTACACAAACCAAATATGTGCGATTCTGAGTGATGATCGCCATAAGCCTCGTGTATAAGAACTCAACTTTACAAGCGTATATATTTGTTCACAGACGATGAATGTGTTTCATATTTTAACAGGATGCGTATGGCTATCCAATGTTTACGTGCGCCAAATTTCATTCAGTTTTTTCACGCTAGTACTACCTTAATATTTTGGTACTGGTTAGGACCATCTTCAGAAGATGATTTCATCATCACTCGCCATTCAGATCTTTATCCGAACTTCAAATCAGATGTTTTATCCATACTTTGAATTGGATGTTTTATCCGAACTAGGAATCAGATGATTTATCCAAACTTCGATGGCATATTTGATCAAAAATTTTAATAGCATCTAATCCGATGTTATCCGAAATCCGATTTCGAATCGGATCAGTTTTGAATATCGGAAATATTTGTTGACTTCAGTGGTATCCAGTCCGACTGTGGATTTAAGAACCTCGGTTCGATTCCCACAGCCAACAAATAAATTTCACCATATTAAAACTGCCCCTATGGCTCTCTTCCACTAACATTTTTGGGGGCCGTAATTTGACGCGCACTAATATATCATTTACCGAGATCTGCTACGGCGGATCGCCAAATCTAGTGATGGGTAGAAGGTGTGATGATATCTTTATTTATTTTATTTATTTGTCGGCCTCCAATCCATATTGATAAATTTCATATAATACTACTCTAAATTTATCATATATTCTCCGCTTAATGAAGATAAATTTCTCAAAACAGAGAGTTCGTCTAACGCAGAAACTCTTCCTTTTTAAGTAAGTACAATGATTCCGTCTGTTCTGGATTTCACTGTATTGTAATATCATTTCGCATCTTGCAAGTGTGTCAGTTTCCCCGATTGGCGGATATTGTAGAATAGTCACTTTCATATTCTTATTATTTTCATATTCTACTGAATTGCGTCAGAAACATTAAGAAAATTGAATGAAAACGACATTGACTAACCTTTCCAATGAACAGAGGTGGATTATCTTACTAAATTCGTGAATTACATCAATATAAATATTATCGTGTCCTTCCCTTAATTATATACAAATCAAATTCCGCTAAGACATGAAATCAAGTTTATAGGTAAATTTATTCAATTCCGAACGACGTGTTTATTTATACGTGCCTTCAATTTCATTTAAAGAAACACAAACTTCTATTTCGTAAATATTTAAACGAAACGTTCATCACATACAAATGTGAGCATCCAATTAAAAGTTCTAATTAGTACTAACCAGCGTTATGAATATAATAAACTTGTCGCTAATTAACCTCGTAAAATTCTCATTTAACCCGGGAAATGAGTAAAATAGAATCATTTAGAACCGCAGCTAAATTATTCAATTTAAGGGAACTTGCAAAATTAATTCAGAAAATGATATCATTGCATATTAATTTTTCCAGACTCATTCTGACGTTTATTACATGAGGCAACAATCCATAAAATAGTTTTCTAGCTTCTTATTTCTTTCTCGACTTACTAATTAAAGATTTATGCAAGTCTAGTCAAAAACAAATATTCTAAACGTAGATACATTTTTAATTAAGTCTTCTCTACAATTATATTTTTAAATTATTGCTTAATAAATATTGTAACTGTAACATCAGAACCATTAATTAGTTTACAATTCAAACGAATTTCTCTTTACTTTTTTGTCGTAAATTATTACATTTAATCATCACTTTTCTAATTAAAAGATAGCATCAAATTATTACATTCCTAGTGAATTATACAAAGTGATCAAAAGTAAGTGTTTCAGTTGGCAATGCGGTTCTGGGGATTTTTTTATTCCACAGTTGACACAGCGCCAGGTAAAGGCGGAAATACTATTTGACATATCATATTTATAATAATTACAAATCGGTAAAATCCAAATACTTTGGATTATTGCTCTGTGAGTAATGTTAAGAAATAAAAGGATGTGGGTAAGGATAACAACGATTTTTATTCATGTAAATTTTCAAATGTCACAGGAAATAAATTTGTGTATCAGTCTTACCAATTTCAATTAGTTTTTTTTATAGCACACTGAAATCACTCTGTATTTCTTCTTATTCAGATAATTTATAAATAAAATAAAATAAATATATCATCACGCCTTCTACCCATTACTGGGTGTGGCACTCTGCCGAAGCAGATCTCGGTAAGTGATATATTTTGCGCGTGAAGTGCGGTTACCAGCCGTCAAATCACGGCCCCCAAAGATGTTAGTGATGGAGGAGCCACAGGGGTAGCTTTTGAAATTATGAAAATTGTTTGCCGCCTGTGGGAATCGAACCAGGGTTCTCAGGATCCATAGGCCGACTTCATACCACTGAGCTAGCCATCCCATGTATAATTATAATGTATCTATTTATAATTCAGTTTAGAAGTCACACTTCACATGACCGGGAGATATAATTACAAATATTATCCGTTTTTCGATTCATTTGTATTGGTGATTGGTGTAACTTTTTTGTGTAGAAAGTTCTTTTCAACTGGAGAGACTTGTTAAATATATCCCTCTTTTATGTTCAGGGTATAAAAAAGGTGTATTTTCTAAAGGCGAACGATAATATAGTTATTAAGATCCCAATTCAAAGCAATTTAAGTCTGAATGAAACACCAAAATCCTTTTTCATCCTCTTAAAATATTTTATAAAAAAGTACCAACGTATTTTTGAGGTGTTAATTTGTGAATCAATGTTATTATTGCAAAACCATGTTATTTTATATCGAAAAAATACGAAATAAAACAAGAAATATTATGGTAATAAAATAACAAATTTACGAGTTTTTGAAAATGTAATTTATTGCTTAGGTGGGCACTAAATCGAAACATATTTTATATTATAAATGTGACCGACGAAATTTTGATAATAAACAGGAAATACAGGTTGCAGTAATCTTGTAATATTAGTAATGATGTTAATATTTTCCTATCTCATAAAATCTGTCATCAGAATATTATTGTAATAAACGCTTGAAGACTATAGTTATGAAAAACGAAACATTAAATTATATCTTGTATCTATTATATATGCTTTCATTTTATTATTTTTTAGCGCATGAAAAAGAAAAAGAAAATAATATTATTTATTAATCTTCTCAAAGGACAATATTCAAACTACATTGCTTTTATTATTTTATAAGTGTGTCCAAGAGTAAAAATAATTACATAAATAAATATATCATCACGCTTTTACCCATTACTTGGTGCGGTACTCTGCTGAAGCAGATGTCGGTAAGTAACTATCTTTATGCGCGTGAAGTGCAGTTACCAGCAGTCAAACCACGGCCCCGAAAGATTTTAGTGGTGGGGGAGCCACAGGGATAATTTTAATGTGGTGAAAATGCTTGTCGGTTGTGGGAGTCGAACCAGGGTTCTCAGGGTCCACAGGCCGATACCAATGAGCCACCTACCCCATACAAATTAAATAAAAATATAAATAAATATATCATCACGCCTTTTACCCATTACAGGGTGTGGCACTCTGCCGAAGCAGATCTCGGTAAGTGATATATTTATGCGCGTAAAGTGCGGTTACCAGCCGTCAAATCACGGCTCCCAAAGATGTTAGTGGCGGGAGAGCCACCGGGGAAATTTTAAATTGGTGAAAATGTTTTGTCGGCTGTGGGGATCGAATCAAGGTTCTTTGGATCCACAGGCCGACTTGATATCACTGAGTTATTACCTCATATACAAAATTAGATAATATCGGTAATACATCATCTACAAGTAGATCAGATCACGGTAAGTGATATTTTTTGCTTGTCTGAAAAATGCGGTTACCAGACGTTAAATCAAAGCATCAAAAGCTTCTATCTTCTAAAATAAGACAAACCATAGGGACATTTTTTATTAAGTCAACACATCCTTATTTGGGGGAAGAAATTATCCCAATTAATTTTGTTTACAAACAAATTTCCAATCAAAACTGCCACGAAATATGTCAATAGAATAACATTATTGTTTTCGGTTATCATAAATACAAAAAAATACAGTGAGACGAGGAATTTTCAACAACCTAAAATAAAAATGATATAGAAAATTAAATATTTTCTTATAGTTTCAACTTTAATTTAGAATATATAATCAGAAAATTATACTTGTCACATTTGTATATTACTTGTTTCACCATCTCTGTGTATATTTTGGAAATATCTAAGTATGAAGAGAGTATGCGCAAATACTAAAATTTGTACCAAATATTGCATATGTTGCATATATGTACAAAAAAGATTTAGTTGAAAATATATCTTTCAGTTTTTGTGTATAAATTTTGCAGAAAGATACTTTCGTTTTTCTTTAGTACCTAATATTTTTTTGTGTCTTACCCTACTGCTGGGTTGCATGAAAGTATTATCGGTTCATTAGCAACTAACGGTTCAATAAATTTCAGAAAATCGCTATTGATACTGTTGCTAGATAAACAATGGGGGATTCAAGTGGTAGAGGTTTTTAATATATATTTATTAAAATAAGTTCTTGACCGTACATCATATTTAATACAATATAAAAGCATACCATAAATGATATCTTTAGTGCTGAAATATGAAAGTTAAAGTTGAATAATTTAAAACGCTCATTGCAATTACGTAGTTGCATTAAGCCAATCACAGAGCTTTGTCTGAAACGTTTGTCGGTGAGGAAGACGAAGAAGAAATAAGCATTCAGCATTCTACGATTCTACCCATGACGTACAATACTAGACGAATTATGCCGTATTCAAGTTAATGCAAACGCCGTTGTTATCCGTCTAGTTATGTTTTGTCTGAGGATTCTACTGACAACGACACACGTTACGTGAAGTTACGTGTTATTTATCTCTGTCTTATCTGTCTCTCTTTAAGCTAAGATACAACTACGTCACATTCGTTTGTTTCCAAAGTTGACATATTTTTATCATGCTTAATACAAGTTTTAAAAAAAATAAAAATTTTGGGTATACTAATTTTATTACGTAGATTAATAAATAAAAAATTCAAAAAAGTCTTGATAGGCCCATTCTTTAACTAAAGAGCTCTTTATTTTTTTCTTGCAACACAGCATACAAATGATATAAAATCATTGCTTACAATATTACACCATTTCCAAATAATAAAAAAAAATCGATATATTTGTATATGTGCAACCACAAAAACTTACGAATGGCAGAGTACCGTATCCATTGATAAATAAAAGTGAAGTAATGATATTTTAATTATGTTAGGTATTTATTTGATTATTTTCTGTTAAAGCTAGCTTAAAATTTGAATCATTTCTTTTATTTATTTGCCACGATACACAACAGAAAGTTAATACCAATTACAGTACAGGGGCTTACAGCTTATAAGTGGAAACCTAACCACTCAGACACAGTCGTATTTTTTTGCTATAAGTAGAAGTTGATGTTAATGACAATTTTAACCCATTAATAAATTAAAATGACGTGATAATATTTTCATTTGTATTTGGTATTTATTTTATTATTTTTCATTAAAGCTAGCTTCAAATTTTAATCATCTTGATGGCAATAAATTTGAAAACATTAGAAGACGCATTTTGCCTAATAAATTTTTAATTGCCTTCTTACATTAGTCTTCATTATAAATATTAATTATCATTTTAAAACGCAGAAATTTACCTCGCTCATCATTTAAAAATTTAGAATACTTCAACAGATGTAAGCTTTCCAAGAAAAATATATATCTTTCAAAAAATATTTATATATCCTATCCACACTTTGCAGATGCTACAATTTCTGTAAGCAAAAGTGTTCCTAAATCCAAAATATATGTGCCATAAAAGTCAACATCAAAGATTAGGAAAAGTCGAAGCTTCTACCAGTGATTTAATCAAATTAGTTGTTTTTCTATTTATTTTATCAGTCCGTAAAAAGTTACTAAGTAATGATGATACGTGAAGACATCATCTGAATGTCAAATTTTTCTGTTTATTTGTCACTTTTATATAAAAACTATCATATGTTTAAGTGGAATTCGTTTTATAATATGTATTTTTGTTATTAGACAACAACGACACAAGTTTATAACTGCGGAGGAATTTTAGTTTCACTAAAATCATTGAGACACTTTTTGAGATTTAGAGATGAGCCAGGCGTATTAAATTTGAATTTGGCTAGTCTTTCTACTACATTCTACCTACATGAATCAAATGTTTCCACCTGCAAACGTGAACTAGATATTAAAAAAATGTATCTAATTTCGTTATCTTAATAGGTACAACACTAGCGGTCAGCCTGGCTTCGCCAGGCCTTCACGCTATGCTCCGCAGACACTGAAATAGGATTCACTTCTGTAAGACAATTGACACTATATAAATCAAATTATTTCCGAAGTAAAAGTTTTCAATTTTGCATGTCTGTCCTTTGAAATACATTTAATTGATCCAAGCACGATAGGTTACGAAGCTCTGGCACTACAAAATTGACAATAAAAAAAAGGCCCATTCAGCACACGAACTCTTTAAGCGACCTTTCATTTGATACCAAACACGATAGGTTTTGATGCAATCTTACTAAAACAATTGTCGATCGGATAATATTTAATTTTGTACGCGAGCTCTTCAAAAGATCTTTCATTTGATACCAAACACGATAGATTTTGATGCAACCTTACTAAAACAATTGCCGATCGAATAATATTTAATTTTGTACGCGAGCTCTTCAAAAGATCTTTCATTTGATACCAAACACGATAGATTTTGATGCAACCTTACTAAAACAATTGCCGATTGAATAATATTTAATTTTCTACGCTAGCCCTGCAATAGACCTTTCATTTGATACCAAACACGATAGGTTTTGATACATTGTTACTAAAACAATTGCCGATCGAATAATATTTAATTTTGTAGGCGAGCCCTTTAAAAGATCTTTCATTTGATACCAAACACGATAGGTTTTGATGCAACCTTACTAAAACAATTGCCGATCGAATAATATTTAATTTTGCATGCGAGCCCTTCAAATGACCTTTCATTTGATACCAAACAAGATAGGTTTTGATGTATTTTTACTAAAACAATTGCCGATCGAATAATATTTAATTTTGTACGTGGGCCCTTCAACATACCTTTCATTTGATACCAAACACGATAGGTTTTGATACATTGTTACTAAAACAATTGCCGATCGGATAATATTTAATTTTGTGCGCGAGCCCTTCAAAAGACCTTTCATTTGATACCAAACACGATCAGTTTTGATGCACTCTTACTAAAACAATTGCCGATCGAATAATATTTAATTTTGCATGCGAGCCCTTCAAATGACCTTTTATTTGATACCAAACACGATATGTTTTGAAGCACTTTAACTAAAACAATTGCCGATCGAAAAAATTCGAATTCTGTATGAGAGCCCTTCAAAGGACCTTTTATTTGATACCAAACACGATAGGTTTTGAAGCACTTTCACTAAAACAATTATTGATTGAAAAAATCTCATTTCTACATGCATGACCTTCAAAACTTTGATATTATACCATATACGATAAATTTTGAATTTTGATAAATTTAAATAAATAATAATAAAATTGTATTTAATGTAGATTGCCATGAACAATATTTGCTTAGTTTCACTATATATTTTTACCGAGGACAATTTTGGTTTGGTTTACCTGTATACTTTATATTACTTGTCAATTTGACGTTTAAACCAACTTCACAGTGAACTGTTAAAAATTTACTTTTTAAATATACATATTTGAAATGTGTAATTATAATAAAAACGTCCCCTCATTTCCCCAATATGTGTAAAATATTTCAAAACTACTCACAGATATTTCATATTTAAGTAATTTATCATTAAAAATGCGACATGTCCACTGACAAACGTCAAAGTGACGTTTGATCTTCTTCTTAAAAATTTCAAAGCCTCCACACTCTTAGTTGATTTTGCCCCAAAAACGCAGGTTTTTTCAATTTTTCTCGCACATCATGCGTAATAAAATTATGAATTTATAAAAAGGTCACATTTCAAGTTGGCCTCTATCAAATAAAAAAAGTTTCAAATTAATCGGACAAACCGTCTAGGCTGTAGAGGTGAGCAATTGACCGTGGTGAATCTATACAAATATACTGATATACAAATATACCTCTACGGCGTTTAGTATATGGACTAGCGATCGGCCTGGCTTTGCCAGGCCTTCACGCTATGCTCCGCGGACACTGAAATAGGATTCACTTCTGTAAAACAATTGACACTATATAAATCAACTTATTAGGTTTTGATGCGTTTTTACTAAAACAATTGCCGATCGAATAATATTTAATTTTCTACGCGAGCCCTTCAATAGACCTTTCATTTGATACCAAACACGATAGGTTTTTATGCATTTTTACTAAAACAATTGCCGATCGAATAATATTTTATTTTCTACGCGAGCCCTTCTATAGACCTTTCATTTGATACCAAACACGATAGGTTTTGATGCGTGTTTACTAAAACAATTGCCGATCGAATAATTTTTTAATTTTCTACGCAAGCCCTTCAATAGACCTTTCATTTGATACCAAACACGGTAGGTTTTGATGCATTTTTACTAAAACAATTGCCGATCGAATAATATTTAATTTTATACGCGAGCCCTTCAATAAACCTTTCATTTGATACCAAACACGATAAGTTTTGATGCACTCTTACTAAAACAATTGCCGATCGAATAATATTTAATTTTGTACGCGAGCCCTTCAAAAGACCTTTCATTTGATGCTAAACACGATATGTTTTGAAGTACTTTAACTAAAACAATTGCCCATCGAAAAAAATTGAATTCTGCATGCGAGCCCTTCAAAGGACCTTTTATTTGATACCAAACACGATAGGTTTTGAAGCACTTTCACTAAAACAATTACTGATTGAAAAAATCTTATTTCTACATGCGTGACCTTCAAAACTTTCGTATTATACGATAAATTTCGAATTTTGATAATAAATTTAAATAAATAATAATAAAATTGTATTTAATGTACTTTGCCGTGAACAATATTTGCTTAGTTTTACTATATATTTTTACCGAGGACAATTTTGGTTTGGTTCACCTTTATACTTTATATTACTTGTCAATTTGACGTTTAAACCAACTTCACAGTGAACTGTTAAAAATTTACTTTTTAAATATACATATTTGAAATGTGTAATTATAATAAAAACGTCCCCTCATTTGCCCAATATGTGTAAAATATTTCAAAACTACTCACAGATATTTCATATTTATGTAATTTATAATTAAAAATGCGACATGTCCACTGACAAACGTCAAAGTGACAGTAGATCTTCTTCTTAAAAATTTCAAAGCCTCCACACTCTTAGTTGATTTTGCCCCAAAAACGCATGTTTTTTCAAGTTTTCTCGCACATCATGTGTAGAAAAAATCTAAGACTAACAAAAGGCACCCCCCATGATTGACCTCTATCAAATAAAAAAAGTTTCAAATTAATCGGACAAACCGTCTAGGCTGTAGAGATGAGCAATTGACCGTGATGAATCCAAACAAACATACTCATATACCTCTACGGCTTTTAGTAATAGGACTAGCGATCGGCCTGGCTTTGCCAGGCCTTCACGCTATGCTCCGCGGACACTGAAATAGGATTCACTTCTGTAAAACAATTGACACTATATAAATCAACTTATTAGGTTTTGATGCGTTTTTACTAAAACAATTGCCGATCGAATAATATTTAATTTTCTACGCGAGCCCTTCAATAGACCTTTCATTTGATACCAAACACGATAGGTTTTTATGCATTTTTACTAAAACAATTGCCGATCGAATAATATTTTATTTTCTACGCGAGCCCTTCTATAGACCTTTCATTTGATACCAAACACGATAGGTTTTGATGCGTGTTTACTAAAACAATTGCCGATCGAATAATTTTTTAATTTTCTACGCAAGCCCTTCAATAGACCTTTCATTTGATACCAAACACGGTAGGTTTTGATGCATTTTTACTAAAACAATTGCCGATCGAATAATATTTAATTTTATACGCGAGCCCTTCAATAAACCTTTCATTTGATACCAAACACGATAAGTTTTGATGCACTCTTACTAAAACAATTGCCGATCGAATAATATTTAATTTTGTACGCGAGCCCTTCAAAAGACCTTTCATTTGATGCTAAACACGATATGTTTTGAAGTACTTTAACTAAAACAATTGCCCATCGAAAAAAATTGAATTCTGCATGCGAGCCCTTCAAAGGACCTTTTATTTGATACCAAACACGATAGGTTTTGAAGCACTTTCACTAAAACAATTTCTGATTGAAAAAATCGTATTTCTACATGCGTGACCTTCAAAACTTTCGTATTATACGATAAATTTCGAATTTTGATAATAAATTTAAATAAATAATAATAAAATTGTATTTAATGTACTTTGCCGTGAACAATATTTGCTTAGTTTTACTATATATTTTTACCGAGGACAATTTTGGTTTGGTTCACCTGTATACTTTATATTACTTGTCAATTTGACGTTTAAACCAACTTCACAGTGAACTGTTAAAAATTTACTTTTTAAATATACATATTTGAAATGTGTAATTATAATAAAAACGTCCCCTCATTTGCCCAATATGTGTAAAATATTTCAAAACTACTCACAGATATTTCATATTTATGTAATTTATAATTAAAAATGCGACATGTCCACTGACAAACGTCAAAGTGACAGTAGATCTTCTTCTTAAAAATTTCAAAGCCTCCACACTCTTAGTTGATTTTGCCCCAAAAACGCATGTTTTTTCAAGTTTTCTCGCACATCATGTGTAGAAAAAATCTAAGACTAACAAAAGGCACCCCCCATGATTGACCTCTATCAAATAAAAAAAGTTTCAAATTAATCGGACAAACCGTCTAGGCTGTAGAGATGAGCAATTGACCGTGATGAATCCAAACAAACATACTCATATACCTCTACGGCTTTTAGTATATGGACTAGCGATCGGCCTGGCTTTGCCAGGCCTTCACGCTATGCTCCGCGGACACTGAAATAGGATTCACTTCTGTAAGACAATTGACACTATATAAATCAAATTATTAGGTTTTGATGCATTTTGACTAAAACAATTGCCGATCGAATAATATTTAATTTTCTACGCGAGCCCTTCAATAGACCTTTCATTTGATACCAAACACGATAGGTTTTGATGCATTTTTAGTAAAACAATTGCCGATCGAATAATATTTAATTTTCTGCGCGAGCCCTTCAATAGACCTTTCATTTGATACCAAACACGATAGGTTTTGATGCATTTTTACTAAAACAATTGCCGATCGAATAATATTTAATTTTTTACGCGAGCCCTTCAATAGACCTTTCATTTGATACCAAACACGATAGGTTTTGATGCATTTTTACTAAAACAATTGCCGATAGAATAATATTTAATTTTTTACGCGAGCCCTTCAAAAGACCTTTCATTTGATACCAAACACGATATGTTTTGAAGCACTCTTACTAATACAATTGCCGATTGAATAATATTTAATTTTTTACGCGAGCCCTTTAAAAAAACTTTCATTTGATACCACACACGATAGGTTTTGATGCACTCGTACTAAAACAATTTCCGATCGAATAATATTTAATTTTCTACGCGAGCCCTTCAAAAGACCTTTCATTTGATACCAAACACGATAAGTTTTGATGCACTCTTACTAAAACAATTGCCGATCGAATAATATTTAATTTTGTACGCGAGCCCTTCAAAAGACCTTTCATTTGATGCTGAACACGATATGTTTTGAAGCACTTTAACTAAAACAATTGCCCATCGAAAAAAATTGAATTCTGCATGCGAGCCCTTCAAAGGACCTTTTATTTGATACCAAACACGATAGGTTTCGAAGCACTTTCACTAAAACAATTACTGATTGAAAAAATCTCATTTCTACATGCGTGACCTTCAAAACTTTCGTATTATACCATATACGATAAATTTCGAATTTTGATAATAAATTTAAATAAATAATAATAAAATTGTATTTAATGTACATTGCCGTGAACAATATTTGCTTTGTTTTACTATATATTTTTACCGAGGACAATTTTGGTTTGGTTTACCTGTATACTTTATATTACTTGTCAATTTGACGTTTAAACCAACTTCATAGTGAACTGTTAAAAATTTACTTTTTAAATATACATATTTGAAATGTGTAATTATAATAAAAACGTCCCCTCATTTCCACAATATGTGTAAAATATTTCAAAACTACTCACAGATATTTCATATTTACGTAATTTATAATTAAAAATGCGACATGTCCACTGACAAACGTCAAAGTGACGTTAGATCTTCTTCTTAAAAATATCAAAGCCACCACACTCTTAGTTGATTTTGCCCCAAAAACGCATGTTTTTTCAAGTTTTCTCGCACATCATGTGTAGGAAAAATCTAAGACTAACAAAAGGCACCCCCCATGATTGACCTCTATCAAATAAAAAAAGTTTCAAATTAATCGGACAAACCGTCTAGGCTGTAGAGGTGAGCAATTGACCGTGATGAATCCTTATATATATATAGATATGCCCCTTACGCTTTTAGTATTAGGACTAGCGATCGACCTGGCTTTGCCAGGCCTTCACGCTATGCTCCGCGAACACTGAAATAGGATTCACTTCTGTAAGACAATTGACACTATATAAATCAAATTATTAGGTTTTGATGCATTTTTACTAAAACAATTGCCGATCGAATAATATTTAATTTTCTACGCGAGCCCTTCAATAGACCTTTCATTTGATACCAAACACGATAGGTTTTGATGCGTTTTTACTAAAACAATTGCCGATCGAATAATATTTAATTTTCTGCCCGAGCCCTTCAATAGACCTTTCATTTGATACCAAACACGATAGGCTTTGATGCATTTTTACTAAAACAATGGCCGATCGAATAATATTTAATTTTTTACGCGAGCCCTTCAATAGACCTTTCATTTGATACCAAACACGATAGGTTTTGATGCATTTTTAGTAAACCAATTGCCGATCGAATAATATTTAATTTTCTGCCCGAGCCCTTCAATAGACCTTTCATTTGATACCAAACACGATAGGCTTTGATGCATTTTTACTAAAACAATGGCCGATCGAATAATATTTAATTTTTTACGCGAGCCCTTCAATAGACCTTTCATTTGATACCAAACACGATAGGTTTTGATGCATTTTTACTAAAACAATTGCCGATCGAATAATATTTAATTTTTTACGCGAGCCCTTCAAAAGACCTTTCATTTGATACCAAACACGATATGTTTTGAAGCACTCTTACTAAAACAATTGCCGATTGAATAATATTTAATTTTTTACGCGAGCCCTTTAAAAAAACTTTCATTTGATACCACACACGATAGGTTTTGATGCACTCGTACTAAAACAATTTCCGATCAAATAATATTTAATTTTCTACGCGAGCCCTTCAAAAGACCTTTCATTTGATACCAAACACGATAAGTTTTGATGCACTCTTACTAAAACAATTGCCGATCGAATAATATTTAATTTTGTACGCGAGCCCTTCAAAAGACCTTTCATTTGATGCTAAACACGATATGTTTTGAAGCACTTTAACTAAAACAATTGCCCATCGAAAAAAATTGAATTCTGCATGCGAGCGAAAGAACCTTTTATTTGATACCAAACACGATAGGTTTTGAATCACTTTCACTAAAACAATTACTGATTGAAAAAATCTCATTTCTACATGCGTGACCTTCAAAACTTTCGTATTATACCATATACGATAAATTTCGAATTTTGATAATAAATTTAAATAAATAATAATAAAATTGTATTTAATGTACATTGCAGTGAACAATATTTGCTTAGTTTTACTATATATTTTTACCGAGGACAATTTTGGTTTGGTTTACCTGTATACTTTATATAACTTGTCAATTTGACGTTTAAACCAACTTCACAGTGAACTGTCAAAAATTTACTTTTTAAATATACATATTTGAAATGTGTAATTATAATAAGAACGTCCCCTCATCTCCCCAATATGTGTAAAATATTTCAAAACTACTCACAGATATTTCATATTTACGTAATTTATAATTAAAAATGCGATATGTCCACTGACAAACGTCAAAGTGACAGTAGATCTTCTTCTTAAAAATTTCAAAGCCTCCACACTCTTAGTTGATTTTGCCCCAAAAACGCATGTTTTTTCAAGTTTTCTCGCACATCATGTGTAGGAAAAATCTAAGACTAACAAAAGGCACCCCCCATGATTGACCTCTATCAAATAAAAAAAGTTTCAAATTAATCGGACAAACCGTATAGGCTGTAGAGGTGAGCAATTGACCGTGATGAATCCTTATATATATAGATATGCCCCTTACGCTTTTAGTATTAGGACTAGCGGTCGCCCTGGCTTCGCCAGGCCTCACGCTAGCTCCGCGGACCCTGAAGTAGAATTCACTTTTGTAAGACAGTTGACACAATATAAATGCAATTATTACACATCTAAAACATTTCTGCGTATCATTCCATCCAAAGACCTTTTAATTGATACTAAACACAATAGGTTCCGAAGATCTTTCACTAAAACAACTGACGATTGAAAAAAATCCAATTATGCACGCGAGACCTTTCATTTGATACTAATCACGAAGAATTTTGATGCATTTTCACTAAAACAATTGAAGATCTATAAGTATTAAATTTTGTACGCGAACCCTTCAAAAATTCTTTCTTTTTTGATAAAAACCCGATAGGTTTAACTTTCACGAAAACAATTGTACATTTTGCTAAACTATTAAAAATATTTTGGACGTCATTTTGTATAATGTTCTACATTTATATTTTATATGTACATGAAATCAACTGAAATTTTCTCTAAACTGTTTTGAAAAACTGTTGGAAATCGCTGAAATATACTTTTTTGCATTGTAGAATGCTGCTGTCAATTTTCTTTTTTTTCTAAATGTATATTATTACCGCACACAAATTTTGCTTTGTTTTATTACATACTTTTAAAAATTATTTGTCAAGTTGACGTTTTGTCTAAAAAATTTTTACGCTAGCCCTTCAAAAAACCTTCCATTTGATACGAAACACGGTAAGTTTAGAAGCACTTTCACTAAAACAATTGCCAATCGTAAAATATTTAATTTTGTACGCGAGCTCTTCAAAAGACCTTTCATTAGAAACCAAACACGATAGATTGTTAAGCACTTTCACGGAAACAATTGCCGATCAAAATTAAAGTAAATGCTACATGAAAACACTTCAAAAGACATTTCATTCGATATCAAACACGATAGGTTTCAAAGCAATATCACTAAAACAATTGCGGATCGAAAAAATAATAATTTTGCACGCGATCCCTTTAAAAGATTTTTTATTTGATACCAAAAACGGCATCTTTCGAAATATTTTATGTTTAAAACAATTTTCATATGACATTAAACACGGCATTAATCCGAATATTTGAAATTTGAAACAACTGATAATCGTAAAGTCTTAATTTTTTTATTTCGTCTGAAAGTTCTTCTAAAGCCCTTTCATATGATATCAAACACGATTTGATTCGGAACACTTTAAGCTTAGAACAATTGACGGTCGTAAAATTTCAATCAAATACGTGTTTTATTTCCGAAAACATTTTGCTAAAATAACTTTTTTTTTATTTCATCTGAAAGTTCTTCTAACGCTATTTCATATGCTCTAGCATTTCTTCAACTAAAGGTTGCACGAAAGGCATGAGTATTCGCCGAGTGTTTGTAGCTCAATTGGTTAGAGCAGTCACCATGCGAGTGAAAGGTTCTGGGTTCAAAATCCGGCGAACGCTCATTGCTTTTTCAAAACCTAACTGTTTAATTATTTTGTCTAAAGGTTCGTCTAAAACCCTTTCATATGATACCAAACTTGTCATAATTCGGAATACTTTAAGTTTGAAATAATTGACAGTCTTAAAATTTCAATCAAATACGTGTTTTATTTCCGAAAAGATTTTGCTAATCTATTAAAAATCCGTTGGATGTAATTTTTGATAGTTCCACATTTTTTTATAGAATTTATTAAGTTTGAAACAATTACCTATATCGTAAAATTTCTACTTTTTATATTTCATCTGAAAGTTCTTTTAAAGCCCTTCAATATGACACTAAACACGGTACGATTCGGAATACTTTAAGTTTGAAACATTTGCTTATTATAAAATTTCAACTTTTTTCATTTATCTGAAAGTTCTTCTAAAGTCCTTTAATATGACACCAAACACGATAGGTTTTGTTGCAATTTCACTAAAATAATTGCCGATTGAAAATATTATAATTTTGCCCACATGCCCTTTAAAATAACTTTCGTATTACCGATAGAAAATTTAAGAGTGCTCAAATGATTCCAATTCGAGTTATCTGGTTTTTTAAAATTGTACTCGGCCGTGGATAAAATTTGCTTGGTTTTACTGTATTTTATTACTGGAGACAAATTTGGTTGGGTTTACCTGGGTACTTTACATAACTTGTCAATTTGACGTTTTGTTTTAGTGGACTGTCAAAAATTTTCTTTTTAAATACATATATTTAAAATGCGTAATTATAATAAAAACGTTCACTCAGTGCCCTAATGTGCGTAAAATATTTCAAAACTACTCTAAAACATTTAATATTTAAATATTTTATAATTAAAAATGCGACATGTCCACATACAAATGTCAAAATTAGAGTAAGTGTTCTTTTTAAAATTTCAAAGCCTCCACACTTTTTGTCTGTATATTTTATAAAACTTGTCAATTTGACGTTTTGCTTTAAAACCAACTTCATAGTGAAGTGTCAAAAATTTACTTTTTAAATATAGTCATTTGAAATGTATAATTATAATTAAATCGTCCCCTCAGTCCCCCAATGTTCGTAAAATATTTCAAAACTATTCTAAAACATTTAATATTTAAATAATTTATAATTAAAAATGCGACATGTCCACTGACAAATGTCAAAGTGACGTTTGATGTTCTTCTTAAAAATTTCAAAGCCTCCACACTCTTATTTGACTTTGCCCCAAAAACGCATGTTTTTTCAAGTTTTCTCGCACATCATGTGCACGAAAAATCTGAGACTATCAAAAGGCACTCCCCATGAATGACCCCGATCGAATAAAAAAAATTTCAAATAAATCGGATAAACCGTCTAGGCTGTAAAATTGTTAGAATGAACGTGATGAAACTATATATACATAGGGAATTAAGCCGTTTAGTATATAAGACTAGCGGTCGCCCTGGCTTCGCCAGGCCTCACGCTAGCTCCGCGGACCCTGTAGTAGAATTCACTTTTGTAGGACAGTTGACACAATATAAATTCAATTATTACAAATCTAAAACATTTCTGCATATCTTTCCAACCAAAGACCTTTTAATTGATACTAAACACTACAAGATTTCGAAGATCTTTCATTAAAACAACTAACGATTGAAAAATATCCAATTCTGCTCGCGAGCTCTTCAAAAGACCTTTTACTAGATACCAAACACAATAAGTTTTGAAGAACTTTCATTAAAACGATTGATGACAGGAAAAATCCAATTTTGTACGCGAGCCCTTCAAAAAACCTTTCATTTGATACTAAACACGAAGAATGTTGAATCATTTTCACTAAAACAATTGAGGATCTAATAGTATTGAATTTTGTACGCGAACCCTTCAAAAAATCTTTCTTTTTGATACAAACGCGATAGGTCAAATTACAATCTTCTTCTAAAGCCTTTTTATACGACACCAATATTTTAAGTTAGAAACAGTTGACGGTTGTAAAGAATTTTTTTTTAATTTCATTTGAACTTTCTTTCAAAACTCTTTCATATCACACCAAACTCGGCATGACTCGGAATACTTTAAGTTTGAAACAATTAACAGTTGTAATATTGAATTTGTTTCTTTATTCCATCTACAAGTTCTTTCAAAACTTTTTTATATGACATTAAACACGGCATGATTCCGAATACTTTAAATTTAAAACAATTGACGGTCGAAATATATATATTTTTATTTCGTCTGAAAGTTCTTCTAAAGCCTTTTCATATGATATCAAACACGATATGATACGGAACACTTTAGGTTTAAAACAATTGAAGGTCGGAAAATTTCAAATACGTGTGTTATTTCCGCTCATTGCTTTTTCAAAAACTAACTTTTTAATTATTTTATCTAAAGGTTCGTCTAAAGCCCTTTCATATGATACCAAACATGGTATAATTCGGAATACTTTAAGTTTGAAATAATTGACAGTCGTAAAATTTCAATCAAATAATCGTAAAATTTCAACTTTTTTTTATTTTATATGAAAGTTCTTCTAAAGCCCTTTTATATGACACCTTATACAATATGATTCGAAATACTTTATGTTAGAAACAATTGCTTATTGTAAAATTTCAACTTTTTTCATTTATCTGAAAGTTCTTCTAAAGCCCTTTAATATGACACCAAACACGATAGGTTTTGTTGCAATTTCACTGAAATAATTGACGATTGAAAATATTATAATTTTGCCCACATGCCCTTTAAAATAACTTTCGTATTACCGAAAGAAAATTTAAGAGTGATCAAATGATTCCAATTCGAGTTATCCGGTTTTTCTAAATTGTACTCTGCCGTGGATAAAATTTTAAATACACATATTTGAAATTTGTAATTATAATAGAAACGTCACCTCAGTCCCCCAATGTGCGTAAAATATTTCAAAACTACTCTAAAACATTTAATATTTAAATAATTTATAATTAAAAATACGACATGTCCACTGACAAATGTCAAAATGACAGTAGATGTTCTTCTTCAAAATTTCAAAGCCGCCATATTCTTTATACTTTATAAAACTTGTCAATTTGACGTTTTGCTTTAAAACCAACTTCATAGTGAAGTGTCAAAAATTTACTTTTTAAATATACACATTTGAAATGTATAATTATAATAAAAACGTCCCCTCAGTCCCCTAATATGCGTAAAATATTTCAAAACTACTCTAAACCATTTAATATTTAAATAATTTATAATTAAACATGCGACATGTCCACTGAGAAATGTCATAATGACGTTTGATGTTCTTCTTAAAAATGTCAAAGCCTCCACACTCTTAGTTGAAAAAGCATGTTTTTTCAAATTTTCTCGCACATCATGTGCACGAAAAATTTGAGACTATCAAAAGGCACTCCCCATGAATGATCCCTATCAAATAAAAAAAGTTTCAATTAAATCGGATAAACCGTCTAGGCTCTAAAATTGTTAGAATGATCGTGATGAATCTATACATAGGGAATTAAGCCGTTTAGTATATAAGACTAGCGGTCGCCCTGGCTTCGCCAGGCCTCACGCTATGCTCCGCGGACCCTGAAGTAGAATTCACTTTTGTACGACAGTTGTCACAATATAAATTCAATTATTACAAATCTAAAACATTTCTGCATATCTTTCCATCCAATGACCTTTTAATTAATATTAAACACAATCGGTTTCGAAGATATTTCATTAAAACAACTGACGATTGAAAAAAATCCAATTCTGCTCGCGAGCTCTTCAAAAGATCTTTTATTAGATACCAAACACAATAAGTTTTGAAGAACTTTCATTAAAACGATTGATGACAGGAAAAATCCAATTATGCACGCGAGCTCTTGAAAAGACCTTTCATTTAATACTAAACACGAAGAATTTTGAATCATTTTCACTAAAACAATTGAGGATCTAAAAGTATTAAATTTTGTATGCGAACCCTTCAAAAAAACTTTCTTTTTGATAAAAACGCGATAGATCAAATTTGAACTTTTTTATTTCATTACAATCTTCTTCTAAAGCCTTTTTATACGACACCAAACACGGCATGAATCGGAATACTTTAAGTTTGAAACAGTTGACGATTGTAGAATAATTTTTTTTTTATTTCATTTGAAGTTTCTTTCAGAACTCTTTCATATCACACCAGACTCGGCATGACTCGGAATACTTTGAATTTGAAACAATTAACAGTTGTAATATTTAATTTTTTTCTTTATTCCATCTACAAGTGCTTTCAAAACTTTTTTATATGACATTAAACACGGCATGATTTCGAATACTTTAAATTTAAAACAATTGACGGCGAAATATATATATTTTTGATTTCGTCTGAAAGTTCTTCTAATGCCCTTTCATATGATATCAAACACGATATGATACGGAACACTTTAGGTTTAAAACAATTGAAGGTCGTAAAATTTCAAATACGTGTGTTATTTCCGAAAAAATTTTGCTAAACTAACTTTTTATAAGAATTTTTTTATTGACACAATTGTTTGTTTGTAGATATTATAAATAATTTTTGAAAAAGCAATGAGCGTTCGCCGGTATTTGAATCCAGAACCTTTCACTCGCATGGTGACTACTGTAGCATTTCTTCCACTAAACGTTGCAGGAAAGGCATGAGTATTCGAGTATTCGAGTGTTTGTAGCTCAATTGGTTAGAGCAGTCACCATGCGAGTGAAAGGTTCTGGGTTCAAATTCCGGCGAACGCTTATTGCTTTTCCAAAATCTATATTTTTAATTATTTTATCTAACTGTTCGTCTAAAGCCCTTTCATAGGATACCAAACATGGCATAATTCGGAATACTTTAAGTTTGAAATAATTGACAGTCGTAAAATTTCAATCAAATTTTGCTAATCTATTAAAAATTCGTTGGATGTAATTTTTGATAGTTCCACATTTTTTTATAGAATTTATTAAGTTTGAAACAATTACCTATCGTAAAATATATATATATATATATATATATATATATATATATATATATATATATATATATATATTTCATCTGTAAGTTCTTTTGAAGCCCTTCAATATGACACTAAATACGGTACGATTCGGAATACTTTAAGTTTGAAACTATTGACAGTCGTAAAATTTCAACTTTTTTTTTTATTTCATATGAAAGTTCTTCTAAAGCCCTTTCATATGACACCCAACACAATATGATTCGAAATACTTTATGTTAGAAACAATTGCTTATTGTAAAATTTCTACATTTTTCATTTATCTGAAAGTTCTTCTAAAGCTCTTTAATATGACACCAAACACGATAGGTTTTGTTGCAATTTCACTAAAATAATTGCCGATTGAAAATATTATAATTTTGCCCACATGCCCTTTAAAATAACTTTCGTATTACCGATAGAAAATTTAAGAGTGATCAAATGATTCCAATTCGAGTTATATATAACTTGTCAATTTGACGTTTTTGTTTTAGTGGATTGTCAAAAATTTTCTTTTCAAATACACATATATAAAATGCGTAATGATAATAAAAACGTTCCCTCATTCCCCCAATATGTGTAAAATATATCAAAAGTTATCTAAAAAATTTAATACTTCAATAATTGTTAATTAAAAATGCGATATGTCCACATATAAATGTCAAAATTAGAGTAGGTGTTCTTTTTTAAAATTTCAAAGCCTCCACACTCTTTGTCTGTATATTTTATAAAACTTGTCAATATGACGTTTTGAATTAAAACCAACTTCATAGTGGACTGTTAAAAATTTTCTTTTTAAATACACATATTTGAAATTTGTAATTATAATAAAAACGTCCCCTCAGTCCCCTAATATGCGTAAAATGTTTCAAAACTACTCTAAAACATTTAATATTTAAATAATTTATAATTAAAAATGCGACATGTCCACTGACAAACGTCAAAGTGACAGTAGATGTTCTTCTTAAAAATTTCAAAGCCTCCACACTCTTAGTTGAAAATGCATGTTTTTTCAAGTTTTCTCGCACATCATGTGCACGAAAAATCTGAGACTATCAAAAGGCACTCCGCATAAGTAATCCCTATCAAATAAAAAAAGTTTCAAATAAATCGGATAAACCGTCTAGGCTGTAAAATTGTTAGACTGATCGTGATGAATCTATACATAGGGAATTAAGCCGTTTAGTATATAAGACTAGCGGTCGCCCTGGCTTCGCCAGGCCTCACGCTAGCTCCGCGGACCCTGAAGTAGAATTCACTTTTATAGGACAGTTGACACAATATAAATTCAATTATTACAAATCTAAAACATTTCTGCACATCTTTCCAACCAAAGACCTTTTAATTGATACTAAACACTACAATTTCGAAGATCTTTCATTAAAACAACTAACGATTGAAAAATATCCAATTCTGCTCGCGAGCTCTTCAAAAGACCTTTTACTAGATACCAAACACAATAAGTTTTGAAGAACTTTCATTAAAACGATTGATGACAGGAAAAATCCAATTGTGTACGCGAGCTCTTCAAAAAACCTTTCATTTGATACTAAACACGAAGAATTTTGAATCATTTTCACTAAAACAATTGAGGATCTAATAGTATTGAATTTCGTACGCGAACCCTTCAAAAAATCTCTCTTTTTGATACAAACGCGATAGGTCAAATTTCAACTTTTTTATTTCATTACAATCTTCTTCTAAAGCCTTTTTATACGACACCAATACTTTAAGTTAGAAACAGTTGACGGTTGTAAAGAATTTTTTTTTTATTTCATTTGAACTTTCTTTCAAAACTCTTTCATATCACACCAAACTCGGCATGACTCGGAATACTTTAAGTTTGAAACAATTAACAGTTGTAATATTGAATTTGTTTCTTTATTCCATCTACAAGTTCTTTCAAAACTTTTTTATATGACATTAAACACGGCGTGATTCCGAATACTTTAAATTTAAAACAATTGACGGTCGAAATATATATATTTTTATTTCGTCTGAAAGTTCTTCTAAAGCCTTTTCATATGATATCAAACACGATATGATACGGAACACTTTAGGTTTAAAACAATTGAAGGTCGTAACATTTCAAATACGTGTGTTATTTCCGAAAACATTTTGCTAAACTAACTTTTTATAAGAATTTGTTTATTGACACAATTGTTTGTTTGTAGATATTATAAATAATTTTTGAAAAAACAATGAGCGTTCGCCGGGATTTGAATCCAGAACCTTTCATTCGCATGGTGACTGCTCTAGCATTTCTTTCACTAAACGTTGCACGAAAGGCATGAGTATTCGCCGAGTTTTTGTAGCTCAATTGGTTAGAGCAGTCACCATGCGAGTGAAAGGTTCTGGGTTAAAATTCCGGCGAACGCTCATTGCTTTTTCAAAAACTAACTTTTTAATTAATTTATCTAAAGGTTCGTCTAAAGCCCTTTCATATGATACCAAACATGGCATAATTCGGAATACTTTAAGTTTGAAATAATTGACAGTCGTAAAATTTCAATCAAATACGTGTTTTATTTCCGAAAAAATTTTGCTTATCTATTAAAAATCCGTTGGATGTAATTTTTGATAGTTCCACATTTTTTTATAGAATTTATTAAGTTTGAAACAATTACCTATCGTAAAATTTCAACTTTTTATATTTAATCTGAAAGTTCTTTTGAAGCCCTTCAATATGACACTAAATACGGTACGATTCGGAATACTTTAAGTTTGAAACTATTGACAATCGTAAAATTTCAACTTTTTTAAATTTTATATGAAAGTTCTTCTAAAGCCCTTTTATATGACACCTAACACAATATGATTCGAAATACTTTATGTTAGAAACAATTGTTTATTGTAAAATTTCAACTTTTTTCATTTATCTGAAAGTTCTACTAAAGCCCTTTAATATGACACCAAACACGATAGGTTTTGTTGCAATTTCACTTAAATAATTGACGATTGAAAATATTATTATTTTGGCCACATGCCCTTTAAAATAACTTTCGTATTACCGAAAGAAAATTTAAGAGTGATCAAATGATTCCAATTCGAGTTATCTGGTTTTTCTAAATTGTACTCTGCCGTGGATAAAATTTTAAATACACATATTTGAAATTTGTAATTATAATAGAAACGTCACCTAAGTCCCCCAATGTGCGTAAAATATTTCAAAACTACTCTAAAACATTTAATATTTAAATAATTTATAATTAAAAATGCGATATGTCCACATGCAAATGTCAAAATTAGAGTAGGTGTTCTTTTTCAAATTTCAAAGCCTCCACACTCTTTGTATATTTTATAAAACTTGTCAATTTGACGTTTTGAATTAAAACCAACTTCATAGTGAAGTGTCAAAAATTTACTTTTTAAATATACACATTTGAAATGTATAATTATAATAAAAACGTCCCCTCAGTCCCCCAATTTGCGTAAAATATTTCAAAACCACTCTAAAACATTTAATATTTAAATAATTTATAATTAAAAATGCGACATGTCCACTGAGAAATGTCAAAGTGACGTTTGATGTTCTTCTTAAAAATTTCAAAGCCTCCACACTCTTAGTTGACTTTGCCCCAAAAACGCATGTTTTTTCAAGTTTTCTCGCACATCATGTGCACGAAAAATCTGAGACTATCAAAAGGCACTCCCCGTAATTGACCTCTATCAAATAAAAAAAGTTGCAAATAAATCGAATAAACCGTCTAGGCTGTAAAATTATCAGACTGATCGTGATGAAATATATATATATAGGGATTTATGCCGTTTAGTATATAAGATAGCGGTCGCCCTGGCTTCGCCAGGCCTCACGCTAGCTCCGCGGACCCTGACGTAGAATTCACTTTTGTAAGACAGTTGACACAATATAAATGCAATTATTACAAATCTAAAACATTTCTGCGTATCTTTCCATCCAAAGACCTTTTAATTGATACTAAACACAATAGGTTTCGAAGATCTTTCACTAAAACAACTGACGATTGAAAAAAATCCAATTATGCACGCGAGCTCTTCAAAAGACCTTTCATTTGATACTAATCACGACGAATTTTGATACATTTTCACTAAAACAATTGAAGATCCATAAGTATTAAATTTTGTACGTGAACCCTTCAAAAAATCTTTCTTTTTGATACAAACGCGATAGGTTTTTAACACTTTCACGAAAACAATTGTACATTTTGCTAAACTATTAAAATTCTTTTGGACATCATTTTTTATAATGTTCTACATTTATATTTTATATGTACATGAAATCAATTGAAATTTTTCTCTAAACTTTTTTGAAAAACTGTTGGAAATCGCTGAAATATACTTTTTTGCATTGTAGAATGCTGCTGTCAATTTTCTTTTTTTTTTCATGTATATTATTACCGCACACAAATTTTGCTTTGTTTTATTACATACTTTTAAAAATTATTTGTCAAGTTGACGTTTTGTCTTAAAAAATTTTACGCTAGCCCTTCAAAAAACCTTCCATTTGATACCAAACACGATATGTTTTTAAGCACTTTCACTAAAACAATTGACGATCGAAAAGTAATAAATTTTGTTCGCAAGTCCTTCAAAATACCTTTCATTTAATACCAAACACGATAAGTTTAGAACTTTCACTAAAACAATTGCCAATCGTCAAATATTTAATTTTGTACGCGAGCTCTTCAAAATACCTTTCATTAGAAACCAAACACGATAGATTGTTAAGTACTTTCACTGAAACAATTGCCGATCAAAATTAAATTAAATGCTGCACGAAAACACTTCAAAAGACATTTCATTCGATATCAAACACGATAAATTTCAAAGCAATATCAATTAAACAATTGCGGATCGAAAAAAATTATAATTTTGCACGCGATCCCTTTAAAAGATTTTTTATTTGATACCAAAAACGGCATCGTTCGAAATATTTTATGTTTAAAACAATTGATATTCTTCATTTTTTTTTATTTCATATAAAATTTCTTCCAAATTTTCATATGACATTAAACACGGCTTTAATCCGAATATTTGAAATTTGGAACAATTGACAATCGTAAAGTCTTAATTTTTTATTTCGTCTGAAAGTTCTTCTAAACCCCTTTTATATGATATCAAACACGATTTAATTCGGAACACTTTAAGCTTAGAACAATTGACGGTCGTAAAATTTCAATCAAATACGTGTTTTATTTCCGAAAACATTTTGCTAAAATAACTTTTTTTTATTTCATCTGAAAGTTCTTCTAACGCTATTTCATATGCTTTAGCATTTCGTCAACTAAAGGTTGCACGAAAGGCATGAGTATTCGCCGAGTGTTTGTAGCTCAATTGGTTAAAGCAGTCACGATGCGAGTGAAAGTTTCTGGATTCAAAATCCGGCGAACGCTCATTGCTTTTTCAAAAACTAACTTTTTAATTATTTTATCTAAAGGTTCGTCTAAAGCCCTTTCATATGATACCAAACATGGCATAATTCGGAATACTTGAAGTTTGAAATAATTGACAGTCGTAAAATTTCAATCAAATATTTACGTGTTTTATTTCCGAAAAGATTTTGCTAATCTATTAAAAATCCGTTGGATGTAATTTTTGATAGTTCCACATTTTTTTATAGAATTTATTAAGTTTGAAACAATTACCTATCGTAAAATTTCAACTTTTTATATTTCATCTGAAAGTTCTTTTAAAGCCCTTCAATATGACACTAAACACGGTACGATTCGGAATACTTTAAGTTTGAAACATTTGCTTATTGTAAAATTTCAATTTTTTTTCATTTATCTGAAAGTTCTTCTAAAGCCCTTTAATATGACACCAAACACGATAGGTTTTGTTGCAATTTCACTAAAATAATTGTCGATTGAAAATATTATAATTTTGCCCACATGCCCTTTAAAATAACTTTCGTATTACCGATATAAAATTTAAGAGTGATCAAATGATTCCAATTCGAGTTATCTGGTTTTTCTAAATTGTACTCTGACGTGGACAAAATTTGCTTGGTTTTACTGTATATTATTACTGGAGACAAATTTTGTTGGGTTTACCTGTATACTTTATATAACTTGTCAATTTGACGTTTCGTTTTAGTGAATTGTCAAAAATTTTCTTTTTAAATAAACATATATAAAATGCTTAATGATAATAAAAACGTTGCCACATTCCCCCAATATGTGTAAAATATATCAAAAGTTGTCTAAAAAATTAAATCCTTCAATAATTGTTTATTAAAAATGCGATATGTCCACATACAAATGTCAAAATTAGAGTAGGTGTTCTTTTTTAAAATTTCAAAGCCTCCACACTCTTTGTCTGTATATTTTATAAAACTTGTCAATTTGACGTTTTGAATTAAAACCAACTTCATAGTGAACTGTAAAAAATTTTCTTTTTAAATACACATATTTGAAATTTGTAATTATAATAGAAACGTCCCCTCAGTCCCCCAATTTGCGTAAAATATTTCAAAACTACTCTAAAACATTTAATATTTAAATAATTTATAATTAAATATGCGACATGTCCACAGACAAATGTCAAAATTACAGTAGATGTTCTTCTTAAAAATTTCAAAGCCTCCACACTCTTAGTTGAAAATGCATGTTTTTTCAAGTTTTCTCGCACATCATGTGCACGAAAAATCTGAGACTATCAAAAGGCACTCCGCATAAGTAATCCCTATCAAATAAAAAAAGTTTCAAATAAATCGGATAAACCGTCTAGGCTGTAAAATTGTTAGACTGATCGTGATGAATCTATACATAGGGAATTAAGCCGTTTAGTATATAAGATTATCGTTCGTTTTAAACTAGTTTTGTCGATATCTTTTAAAAAGTGAATACACGTGTATTTTTTGTTCTATTTCACTCAAATTAGTTAGTCATTTGGAACATTTTTGGAGACGTAAGAACTAACAATGATTCTCATGTGTTTTTTGGTTTCTGTGAGATATTTGATTTAAGTATTTACATTGTTTAGCTTTTTGCACTTCATAAAAATGGTTTCTGAATTATGATTGTTATAATATAACAACATTAGCATATATTAATGTGATACATAGTATCTACTAAATTTTTGCTCGGTGTTTGTTAAACTTAATATTGTTGTTTGTTCGAATAGCTTTTCTAAAATTCTAGTTTTTTTTTTTATTGATGGCTGATAAAATATCGATAGAAAAAAAAGTTTGTTTTTCTTTAACTGTGTTGTCGTTTGCTTTTATTCTTATTTTGTAGAACGAAATAAAATAATTTATTTTCTAAAATTAAATTTTTAGTTTCGTATTTCCGTAGTCATTTATTTAATAATAGTTAATTATGTATTAAGGACATAATCAAAACATTGCTTTAATCTTAATTTTGCTGACGTTGTTAATTTTAGATGTGGTGTGGTTTCTATGCATATACGTAGATTATTGGTGTTGATATGGAGTAGGTGGCACAGTGGTTATCGTGTCGGCCTGTGGATCCTGAGAACCCTGGTTCGATTCCCACTGGCGACAAACATTTTCACCACATTAATACTACTCCTGTGGCTCCCCCACCACTAACATCTTTGGTGGCCGTGATTTGACGATTGGTAACCGCACTTCACGCACAAAAATATATCACTTACCGAGATCTGCTTTGGCAGAGTGCCACACCCAGTAATGGGTAGAAGGCGTAATGATATATTTATTTATTTTGATTTATTGGTGTTAATATATTGTTTGTTTACGAGTAAAACATATTTAATTTATTATTAGTAAAAATGGAAGATATCAATAACTATTTCAAAAAAATATTCGATGAATTTGAGTCTGCACAGGGACAATTAGTACCACAGAAGTCAAAAGAGCTTTACGAACAATACAAATTTATTGTATTGTCTGACATGTATCCATAAACCACGATTTTGATTTGTTTGAATAGCTATTACTTGGCAACTTTATACGCCCTAGGGCTATAATAGCCAAATTACATCCACTTTTGAGGGCAAATGCCAAAATATAATTTTTTTAAATATTAGTCTTTATCTGTACTCTATAAATCTAATTTTACAGGCAATCGTAGCTCAGTGGATAAAAGCGAGGTAAAACTTGCTTTTCTTAATTAGCAAACAAGAAGTCGTGCGTTCAAATCTCACTGACTTCTACTTATATCCAAAAAATACGATTGTGTCTGAGTGGTTCGGATTCCACTATAAGCTGTACTGTAATTGGGATTTACTTCCTGTTGTGCAGAATAACAAAATAAATAAATAAATAAATAAATTCGTTTACAAACATATTTCACATACTTTTTATTATGACATAAAACTATGTTAATAAAATCCAGCTTATTAAAATTAAAATTAAAAATCTGTATGAACAATACAAATTTTTGTAATTCTAAAGAATCTTTTATGTTGAAATTATACTTTATATTTATACTCTGTGTTATATACACCTTATTTTGCCATCTTTGAGACATTTCTTACATTTCCATATTCTACAGAAAATTCAGGTTACTGTTCTTATTTACAGTAGGATTTAAATCATGTAATATAAAGTTTCAGTGTCTTGAAAAGTCGTTGCATCCATATAAAAATTTACATTTCATTATGATTATAGCATAGCTCTTTTGTATTAGTAAGAAATACTTCATTCTTTTGCGCTAAAAATAGGTATTTTATTAATGATGTACCAACATTATTCCTTTTATCAAAATATTTAAATTTTCAACACTTAACAGGTAACTGTTTCGTTTATTATTCAACAAATTTACTTATATATGCATGTGTCTATTTTAAATTCTCAATTATAGACCAATTTTATGCGTTCCTTAGTTTTAGTTCAAAGATCTAATAAAGATTAAATACGTTATTGAGTTTGTAGCTAATTTAATTTAATTATACAATTTCTGCTCTTACCAGTAAGTAAAATAAAACGTATTCGATAAGTATGCATACCTTGCCACCATGTTTCGTTTGATTCTAAATAACTATTTATGCACAAGTAATTAGTTCAGTTGCTAGACCAGTTTGTTATATACTAAATAAAGTGTTGATTTTATTTGTTTCCATTGAGGTGCGTATCAATAGTTTTTTAAATTGCTTCTGGTTCATTCTCACGCCATGATGGATCCGGTAGTCAAAGAGTCAAAGACTTCAAATTAATTGTTAATTCAAATTATATATCGAAAATATAGAGGAACACATTATTTATAGCATATAAAATATTTATAGTAGGTACCGAAATACAGTTTATTTCCGTTAATTAACTTTTTTATGTGATACTTTTCTAATTAATTTAGGAAATGCAATTATTTTTATAGATATATTTAACTGTAATTGTAATAAGATCTCTAGTTTTTTTATAAATTATATTAAATTTATAAATTAAAAATAAAATAAATAAATATATCATTACGCCTTTTACCCATTACTGGGTGTGGCACTCTACCGAAGCAGATTTTGATATGTGATATATCTATGCGCATGAAGTGCGGTTACCAGTCGTCAAATCACTGTCCCCAAAGCTGTTAATGGAGGGGAAGTTACAGGCGTAAAAATTGTTTTCCTATACTGCGTTTACAAAATGAATTTTGTGCAACTGATTTTGTCAATAACTGCTACAAAATTTATATTGTACAACTATTTTTGAGGTTTTTTTTGTGAAGTTGTTGAGTTGTCTAGTTGTAAAAATGTCAAATATAAATTTATCACTTTAGTTGTAATTGCTCAGCTCATGCAAAATTATTGCATTTTTTATATAATAAAATAATTACATTAAACTGCAAAAAAACACTTTCAACTCTAACCTAACTAATATGTGTCAAAGTAACTTAAATTTCAATATCCTGATTTAAAAAAAAGTTTAGTCAATTCTAAAATTTTATAAAAAGTTAATTCAAATAACATTACGAAAACGAAAACAAGATTATATTAATTTTTAAGATTATATTAACTATAAAAAAAAATTGGTTAGCCAAAACTCTTTTGAGATTTGGGATATAAATGTTTATTGAATCTGTCAGTATCACCACTTTAAAATTTTATTATTATTTTTTTTAAATAAAAATTTTGATATAAAAGTAAATGAATGCGTATAGAAAAAAATAGTACGAAAAACACATCACAATGACCAATTGTAGAATTTATTGTCAGCCGTGAGACTCGATACCACTGATATTTATAAATATGAAAATGATTCCTGTGGTTTTTTCTCGACTAATATTTTTGGAGATCGTACTTTGATGACCGGAAAGTGCTACAAATTATAATCTGATGTATTCATTCTATGTTATTTATTTAGCTTCTAGAAAATGAAGTAATTTCTGCACTGCATCTGTCATTTGGCTCACAGATATCAGTGAAACAAATGCCGTTTACAATACAAAAACTCTTTAGAAAAATTAAGTGTTTGTTTTATTTGTTTAAAATACTGTTAACGTTCTCTTTGTTGAAAACACTGCATTATCTAAATATTCAGACCACTATAGAGATTTCTAGAAAAAAGCTAATAACCAACATGACCTAAAAGAATATTGAAAGAATAAAAGAATTTATACCTTTTTTCGTTCGACGTATAAATTATTCGGCAGCCGTCGTATTAGGCCTGACCAATATAAAATTGAGCACAGAGTGATAGAAGGGATCCACGCGACTACTAGATTTTGGACGGGTCAAGTTCAAATCGCTTTCTGCATAAGAAAATTTGTATCTAGGTGAAATTATAGCATGCCACACGTTTTTTCGCTTGCGGTTCATGTCGTGGCCTGCGGACTAAAATTAATTAATAAAATAAAACTGAATTCATTTGCATTGATTACACCGTCTTCATTATTAAAATATTTAGATCAAAATTACAGTTAGATTTCAGGAAGCTTTACTTGATACTTGATAGTATATTATTTAGATTGAGTAGGCATGAAAAGCTAATTCTTGGGATAAGGGTCATGAACAAGGATTGATTTATAAGATATTAGTTTTATTCATGAAGACAAGACATGTACAAATATACATACGAAATAAATAACATAAATATATAATAAATACAAAGATGTAATAAATACTTTAACATACTTATTTAGTGTATGTACAAAGGTATGCACCTACTTGGTACACTGGTAATATTTTTACGAATTTTACTTTGGTCTATTGTTTATTATAACAAAAAAAATATTACTATTTATAACTAGAAAACGTGCTATCAAATAATATATGACATGTACCGGACTTGTTTTTCCTTTTTAAAGTATCTTCGTAAAAAATATTTTTACAATTGCACTTGTCCTAAACTTACCAAATATATAAATTAAATAAATAACAGACAAACAGTTTACAATAAAATATACAAGATGAAATACAATGAAATACTGAATATTACTAATTTACATCAGTACTGTATGTACTAGTTTAACTGGTCCATTTCATTCTGAAAACATTTACGTCATCGAATTTGTTCATAAAACAAAACATTCGTTGCTTATTATGCTTCTGTTATTTACAATATATTTTATTTCGGACTGTGTTGTATTTCCATATTTACAGTAGTGATTTCTGTATTAGATACCGTAATGGAATATTTCAGTAATGTATCGCAAGTTTGCTAGGTAACATATTGTTTTTTACAATACCTGAACTGTAAGTTCCCCATTAATGACAAATTTTTAAACATAGTAAATGGAACTTTTATTGCACAGTTGGTTTCCATGGTTATATCAGGACTATAATATTTACTTACCATCCACCGTGGACAGTAAGTAAACATTATAAATCAAGGTCCTGTTTATTTTAACAATTTAACTGCTGTTAATTTTGAAACCTATTTTACTTTTCCTTGTATTTGTGCAGATATAGCTTACTAACCTCGATCTGTAAGTGATTTTTTAAGTAGCAAATATTTAGGAAATCTCTATCCCTACGGGTTTTGATTTCCCAAACTACATTCTTGATCTAAAAACTGTCACTTACAGTTCATGGTACGTAATATACCATTGATATTTAATTATAATTATTTGAAGATGTCACTTTCAAAACTAGGATATGAAAATAATGTTTAATGCGACGCAGTATGAAATAAAACGAAGTACGTTATACGTCCGTTAATATTATTTTACGGCACACATTTTGGAAATTTCAGACTCGGCTCCTTCGTCGCCTTGTACGAAAATATCTTACTCGTACTGTGAAAACTCATTTACCGGAGTTATAATGTAAATAAGTATTATAGCAAGCCAGTGACGTACGTTATATTTATTACCATGACGTAAAAGTATTTCAAAATGATCTGGACTTCAGCTAAACCTGCAAATTAATTGGCCTGAAGGAAATAAGTGACATCAGTAATTCTTTGCATTCGAAAATAACACGAAAGAAATTATCGCAATTTACGTGGGTTTATGGGCAGCATAAGCTCTGCTATTTGACCAGTCTTTGGCATAGGATGCTGCATGATGGTGTCCTCCGCCATAACCGTGCGCGTAGCCAGTACTCCCGAAATCATGTTCCTCAACATGAGGATGAGGGTAGTGCGGCTGTTTGCAGATCTTCAACATCTGCAGGTAGGACGGTGCTAACAGCAATATGAACAAGACGGCCTTCTTGATCAACACGACGCTGAACAGTACCAGAGCTAACATAATCTTTACTTTGAATAACTTCAATAAAATGATGAGAGGGATCAACATGGATGCTTTCTTCTTCTTGCCGCGGGACTCCACTTTGCCTTCGAAATCTGAAACTATTAATTTTATTGATTATTTAATAAATTAAAGTTATGCATTAATTAAATAAATAAATATATCATCACGCCTTCTACCCATTACTGTGAGTGGCACTCTGCCGAAGCAGATCTCGGTAAGTGATATATTTTTGCGCGTGAAGTGCGGTTACCAGTCATCAAATCACGGCCCCCAAAGATGTTAGTGGTGGAGGAGCCACAGGAGTAGCTTTTGAAATTATGAAAATTGTATTAATATTGTTTAATATTTTATTTAGTTGGTTTAATTGTCTGCTGCTATTTGATTTTGAGATCTGTCTTGTTTTATTACAAGATAAGTTGCGTGTAAACAGTATCTTTGAGTTTTTGTCTTGTCGCTCACGCTGTGTCAGATCTAGCTTGCTCTATTTAACTTCCGCGTGTGTAACATGATCCGCTTCAAGGTTAAAGATTCTATCTTCGATGATTGATTAGCGGCAATAATGATTAAAAAAATACGACAGTAAAAAGACGCAAGTTAATAGTTAATTTATTTTCCGGAATCGTTTGTGCGTGTGTGAAGGATGTGACTTGCGTTTGTCATAGAGAAAAGCTTACCGATTTCATTGTTCGGTTCTTCAGCGTCAACGATTCGCATCTGTCCAGGCAAAGCAATTGAAATCGCACGGCTGCCCAAGTAAGCATCCACTTGTCTCTGAACAAATTTAACGAACTTCCTGAATTCGGAATCAGCAGACATTTGTCTCGAAGCAGGAAACAGAGGTTCTGTTGTTTCCGGTTGGTTCAATGTCACAAAATCCACTACGCCATCGATGATTTTTATTTTAGTTGGTTCACCCGCCATTGCCCTTGTAATATACTTGGCTGCTTCGTATTTTCCACACGAGAAGAGATCACTTTTAGCTTTACAATCCTCGGCTATTTCGGCCACGTATTCGTCTGCCGCGAACACTCCACTAATACACAACACTACAACAGCCACAAGAATCAGCGATGACTTCGAAACCATCTTGATGGACACTGATTGCCGAATAACATATCAGACCATGCGTCTGGGAGGTTTATATGTCTTTCTAGGAATAAGGTCATTCATACGGGGTAGGAGTTTGTTTTGAAGAAGATTTCATGAACCCACTTCTCGTGGACACGCCTCGCGTACCCCAAACTTCCGCCAATGTTGTCTTCCGCTTGTTGGCGTTGGGGGCAAGGCTTCTTTCTCTCTTCATTCGAACGCAGCGCTAGCGTTAGACGCTGATAATTATTACGTTACTATATCCGTAACGCGTTGAGCTGCGGCCTTTGGTAATGAACTTGAACTTCAGCTATATTCGGTATGCGCTCGGCTACAAGATTTGTTTTTGATGCTGTTTTTCATCGGAGATAACATATAATTAATACGTACGGCGTTAATTAGAATTGATATTAATCTTTAAATATTATAAATAGAGCTAAACAGCGAAGTGTTTATGAAATTTTCGATTGAATGGTTCATTTTTCAATCAAAGAAATAACGAATACTATTGAATCTTTACAATGAGCTTAATTAATTAATTTTAAAAATTTGTACAATGTAAAAATATAATAAATAAATACATCATCACGCATATTACCCATTACTGGGTGTGGCACTCTGCCGAAGCAGATCTCGGTAAGTGATATATTTATGCGCGTGAAGTGCGGTCACCAGCCGTCAAATCACGGCTCCCAAAGATGTTAGTGGTGGAGAAGCCACAGGGGTAATTTTAAATTGGTGAAACTGTTTTGTCGGCTGTGGAGATCGAACCAGGGTTCTTAGGATCCACAGGCCGACTCGGATATCACTGAGCCATTACCCCAATGTGGCCTACGAAAATTGCATCATACAGCATGTTAATATGGAATTTGTGTACCTGTAGCAGAAAGTAGTCGATTGCCGCTCGCATATGGAAATTGTTAATCCAGGCAAAGACGAGAACAATAGTGATGCAAAAGCAGAAAGGGCACTTTCTGCTCGTGATGCACACAATCTACGATCATTTAGAAACCCATAAAGAATAAGTTAGAATCACTAGGCGTATTCCATTTGCCATTTGGATCAGATCTAGCTTACATTTTGAACCAGATCATTTATTTATTTCGCTGGATTACTTCGCTGACTTTATTTCCAGTACTAAGATTACAGATTCTAATTTACTTTGAAGTAATTCACGCCAATAAGTGCATTAATTTGCTTAATTCAATTCATTTAGTAATATGCCGAATTTATCTCAACTGATTTAAGTGAACCAAATGGCAAATGGAATACAGCTATTAGGCGTATTCCATTTGCCATTTTTATCAGATCTAACTTACATTTATTGAACCAGATCATTTATTTATTTCGCTGGATTACTTCGCTGACATTATTTCCAGTACTAAGATTACAGATTCTAATTTACTTTGAAGTAATTCACGCCAATAAGTGCATTAATTTGCTTAATTCAATTCATTTAGTAATATGCCGAATTTATCTCAACTGATTTAAGTGAACCAAATGGCAAATGGAATACAGCTATTATTGACAGTTTTTCAGTTTTCAAGTATCCATGGATACACTCTTTACCGCTCGACGAGCAACAAAATCTTATTGCCGTTCGGCGAGTGCCAAACATCAACTTTCTGCACCCAACTGACAATTGAAAATGTCTACTTTCTGCTCAATCAAAGAAAAAATATGACAATATTATTTCAACTTTTAAAATAGTAAAAGTATGCTATTTCATGAATGTTTACGTTAACATGGATACGTAATCGTTTTTTGGTCCTCGGATCAAAAGGCGTATTCCATTTGCCATTTGGATCTGATCTATCTTACATTTACTGAACCAGATCACTTATTTATTTCGCTGGATTACTTCGCTGACTTTATTTTCAGTACTAGAGTTATACAATCTAATTTACTTTGAAGTAATTCACCCCGATAAAGACATCAGTTTGCTTAATTCAATTCATTTAGTCATTTATCAAAGTTATCTGAACTGATTTAAGTGAACCAAGTGGCAAATAGAATACAGCTATAAATAGCAATTTTACTACAGTTGTTATGGTGATAAAAATAATTATGTCAATTTGCATCATTTTAATTCGAATAAATCTGCGAATTTTGCTAAATAAGTGGGTAAAAAAAATATGTTTCAATCTGACTAAAAATACAAGTATCTGGTTGAGTGATAAAGGTTGCCGGACGACGCGACATGGAGTCTAGCAGTACTACAAGACTAATGCTGGGTTGCAAGAAAAAAATAAAGAGCTCTTTAGTTAAAGAATTGTTTATCTACCAACAGTATCAAATGGAATTTTCTGAAATTTATTGATCTGTTAGTTGCTAATGAACCGATAAAACTTTCATGCAACCCAGCATCAGAATAGTATTTGAAAAAAAAAACTATTTTGTAAATATTTGTAATATGTCCGGAAAACATGTTTTTAATGTATCCTGTTAATCTCAATCTAGAGAGAGATTAATTTAAGAGCTATTCATAATAAGAACAACACTAACATCCATACATTGGGCGGAATTCGAACCTGCAGCTTACACTGTATAATGGTCAGCACCCGCTGCGCGGACCACTGAACTACCTATTTCGCAATGATGTGTAATTATCTGATTTTTTTACAAGTTATTATTTATCGATTTTAACAGTTAATTGTTATTAATTACGTGCCGTACATATGAAAAAACCTTCTGTCTAAAATCTATGAAAAATTACTGACAAGTCATTATTAAAAAAAAAAAAATACTGATTTCCTACGCATCCTATGGCACAATTTTAATGAATCAAACAGTTCACATATTTATTTCAAATAAAATGAAACAATATATAAAATAATAAATCAACTGAAAATGTAATTAAATAAAATACATGTATATGACATACATATTTTAATTAGATATATTTATTAAATTTGTATTTTGTTTACAATTCAAATTCGTATTAATTACAAACATATAACAATATGGCACTATTTATTACATGAAATGCTACCTTTAACATTTATGAGTAATTATTTACCAATTTAATACAGTTCTTATGTTAAAACTACTCATATTGCTGCTACATAATTTCTAGTTTTCTCTGTTCTACATTCTTCTAAAAATACAAATCTACTCTTAACATCTCATACAGTTTTTTACTGTTAGTTTCATCACACACATCAACAAAAAACATTTGGCGTACTATATGATTTACTTTAATATTATGGAATTACACAGTACGTACTTGGTGTTTCATTTCTTATGCATACACAATTACAAGCGTCAATAAAATAAGAAATATATGCATACACTTGAAACGTGGTTGAAATGTTACAGTTTTTAATGTTTCTAACACGCATTAAAATTATACAAACTAACTGTACGAATAATTAGTATTATAATTTTAAAATAACTTTATTATTTTTTAATTACCCAAATTCATAAAATACAGTAATTTTGTTAAGTGCTTACAGAAGAAATTGAGAAATGGAAAAATAGTCCTTGATGGTATTAATTTGCATTTAAATTTTAAAACTGATGGCGTTTCGGATCTGTGACTGGGTCCATTATCAAATAATATTAATTATATTTATTTATTTGTTACCCTGCACAACAGGAAGTAAATCCCAATTATAGTACAGGGGTCTACAGCTTATAGTGGAATCCGAACCACTCAGTCACAATCGTATTTTTTTTATATAAGTAGAAGTCAGTGAGATTTGAACGCACGACCTCTTGCTTGCTAATTAAGAAACGCAAGTTTTACCTCGCTTTTATCCACTGAGCTACGATTGCCTGTAACTATCTTATCAACACTTTCAGAAACAAATAAAAAATTTATATAATATTTATTATTCCCTTGACAGATATCACTTAGATATCACTAGTGTCAAATAATATCGTTGTTTTCTAGATGCCATAAACATAGAGATGAGAAGTATCTCTTTCTTCTCTCAATTTAGGAAGGAAAATTTATCTTTCTCACAGGGCCGTAAAAAATATTGTCTATAATTCATGTAAATCAAGCAATCTCGGACGGAAGCCGATAAAACCATCTTATTTACTCGTGGAAGTAAAATTTACCAAATTATACTATCAAACTTCTTTTGTTCATGTAAAAAATACATTGGGTTTGTATGTTTGTAATACATCAATTAAGATAGGAAAAACAAATATATAATCATATTATGACTTCCTTATTACCAACAAAATTACAGTCCATTGATTTTAATATCGTTCTTCTTTTGTAGGACTGTAATAGAAACACTTAACTGCAAAGTGTTTGTGTACCTATAATTTAGTTACTTTATAGTAGGGTTGGTTTTTCCATTTTCGGATAAAGTTCCCGATATCTATCAGCAGGATAATTTGAAAAAATAACGCATCAGAAAATGATATTGAATATAATTATTACCATCTGTGCTATAATTTCGATGCGATATTTTTGTATTTATCCCGCTGATAGTTATTGAAAACTTTTCCCATGATGGAAAAACTGGTCCTAAACAGTGGCGGACTAACTCCTTCGAAGGCCCGGGGCGGACTCTAATACCGGGCCCCTTATATTGAATAGGAACAGAAAACAATGGAATAAAAAATACAAAGTGCAATGGGATCTATATTAATGTATAATAGTTTTATAAAACATGTTTTCTAGCCTTAACGTTACTAAACTTATCTATAATATCATCAAAATCTAATGTCTTCGCTGCTTTCCGCTCTATAGATAGAATTGCCAAATTTATTAGCCTATCCTCGGTCATAGTGGATCTCAGGTAATTTTTTATTAATTTAAGTTTCGAGAAACGCCACGGAAACACAAATTGCTAAAAAGTATTGAATAATCAGAGGTATGTTGGGAAGGGATTCACTGAAGTCTCATTTAATAATAAATTGAAGAATTTCTAGTGCTGTCCAGGTGAGAAATGTTTCTGCATTTGTATTGGTGGCGGATAAATGGTGTCGAAATCTTTTTACTTCTTGCACCACTTGCCACTTGCACATGAGCGGTATATTTATTGCGCTACCACTCAGTGTTGCCAACTATGTTGAAAGAAAAATTCGTAATTGTGAATAAAAAAATCACCTAATAAATCAAAATTGCATGTTCATTCAGTTAAAAAAAAATTAATCTGGAAACGGGGGCCCCTCTGTTTGGTAGGGCCCGGGGCGGACCGCCCCTCTCGCCCCTCCCTTAGTCCGCCAGTGGTCCTAAGTATATGTATAGATACAAGATAAAATATTTAGTTCAGCCCAACAAAGAGTATCAATTTTAAAAATTACATACATAAGATAAACTATATTCAACAGAAGTGCATTTTAATATCATTTATCTTTTAATACGTGCATCACATTATATTTCAATTTTTTAAATAATATTGAAGGTATTTTTCATACCTCTTTCATATTTTATTATTTATTCAGTAATTAATCTAGTTTTTATACATAATGATAATATTGTCCGGTTGTACGGTTTTATGGTTAGAATGACAACATTCGAATTTGAAGATCCCTAGTTCGAATCCCACTCAAGCGAAAAATTTATATGAACTATCACACTGCGACATGATGATCCCGAGCTCTGTCCTGTAATTTGGATTAAATTGCTGTTATACAGAGTAGTAATAAATAAAAAAATAAATAATATATCTTTTAGTATTTATCTATTTATGTACAAGTATAATTACAAACGTAAAGAAAGACAATTTATAACTATTATACAATATAAATATATAAACATGACAATTTTCATTATTTCAAAAGCTACCCCTGTGGCTCTTCCACCACTAACATCTTTGGGGGCCGTGATTTGACGGCTGGTAACCGCACTTCACGCGCAAAATATATCACTTACCGAGATCTGCTTCGGCAGAGTGCCACACCCAGTAATGGGTAGAAGGCGTGATGATATATTTATTTATTTATATAAATCATAATAATACGTTAAAAAATTGTATAATCATTACATACTGCATGACCTCTCCGTATTTTCTACATAATAAGTAAAATAAAATAACTAATTACTTGGTTTGCCACAAGCAGATTTCACAAAATATTGATAAAAACAGAAATATTTCCTGGAAATATTAATACGTGTACGACAATTTTCTAGAAAATTAGTTCAATTATTTTTTACTCTTTAGAAAATCTATGAATTTTTATACAATTCTTGATTATTAATATTGACATATTCTACTTTCAGTTAGTTTTCTTTTAAATGTTGAACTCTTTCTGATATATTGAGAAAGAAAATAATATTTTTAACATAATTAAATCCTACAGTCTTCAGCTATATTATAAAAAAAAAAAACTGGTGGAACCAATAATTTCACTAAAAATATTCACGTTTATTCAAATTTAGATTTAATAATTTCTAACTTTAAAAACACATCGATTAGGCTTTCATTAATTACTTTTCACTTTAAATAAAAAATCTAAAATAAAAACATTAAAAAAGTTATCGAAATTCATTTCTCTCATACCAATGGCTATTCGAACATTACTGACCTATAAACGAGTAAAAAATTCAACCGCTTATTTTTGTAGCGCAAGCATGTTTTCGTTTGTGAATTATGAGAAATACTAATATAAAAACTAGTATTCCGTTTGGATAATCTTTTAAGAAACGGTCAGATCTAGTGAATGTCCGCCAGGCATTTTATTATTTTTGTTTTTAATTCTGTACGACATGCGATGTAACTAGCCATATGCATATTTAAACCTACTGAAAATTCAGAGTTTGTTAGATCGACATAATCATCGATACTATTCCTTTCGATTTAATTAACTAGAGCTTAGATTAGAACGAAATAGTTTTTGTGATCTGATGTAACGAATTGAATCTTAAATTATACAAATTAAAACTGTCAATATAGAACAGCAGAACAGTGTTAATTCGATTTGCATTGAAATTTTAAATATAGGTTTACAATAATTAAACATGCTTTGATTAATATGAAACTTAATTACTAACCTGGTAACTCAAATATATTAGAAAAAAAAAACTAAAAACAGAACTACTAATAAGTAAGATGATCATACGTCTCTTTCGGTGGAATAGTTCCGTTTTTTGACAATATGTCCCGCGTCCAGAGCTGGGCAAGTACCAGGACCAAAGTACTTAAGTATAAGTACCAGGACCAACCATGGTCAGTACTTGTTATGCAGTACTTTTTCAAGCACAGCTTGAAAATACTTAAGTAAAGTACCAGTTTTTTTAGACCAAAGTACTTAAAAAATAAATATTTTGCAAGTACCAGTGTTGGGTATATTCGTATGAAATAGTTTTTGAAAACATGATTAAAAAATGAAAAGATTTTTTAATTTAAAAATAAATAGGTACATGCAAAATTTAGTATGTAGTCGGAAATTACAAAAAATCAGTCTTATATATATATATATATATATATATATATATATATATATATATAACAAAAATAAAAATATACATGTCTGTGCTCCTCACGGTCACGTCACAGTTCAGCACAATAAAAAAAAAACTGCATTAACCGCAAAATCAAAGTACTTCAATGTTTCGAAATATTTAAGTACTTTTCGTGACTTTAGTAATATTGATGTACTTAATTATTTGAAAAGTACTTCAATATGTTTTTCATTTACTATCCAAAAATGTAAGTCTTAAGTACAAGCTGAAATTTAGTACTTAAAAATTTCAAGTATTAAGTTACACAAAAATAAATGTACTTCAGTATAAGTATTAAGTACTAGAAGATACGAAAAATTGGTACTTAAGTACTAAAGTACTTAAGTATTGTCCAGCTCTGCCCGCGTCCTACGAAATTTTAAATAAGTCTCGCTTTTTGAAAAGAATATGCTTTTTGCCAGTTTGCAGCAAAAACTTAAAATACAATCCGAAAATATAATTTTCTTTACTTTTTTTAATATTGTTCATTAAATTTCTAAAGTTTATATAATTGTAAGATATATTTTTCACATGTTTACACATGTTTATTATTATCTGTTAATAATTGATAAATTGATGACAACCCTAATTTTTTATGATTAATCTGCAGATTACCACCATTTTGGCATTCTGTAATCAAAATCCTTTTATTCTGTGCCAAGTACTTCTATTTTATTTTGCATTTTGCTCTCGTTGAAAACTGCCAGTATAAAGAAAATATTATTTTTAACCACAATTTTTATGGAACTGTCAATGAGCTCTCATTATATTATTCTTTTAAAGAACAGCTACGTATGTTAGTAAAAGAATGCATGATTATAATATAAAAGTGTCAGAGTAAATTATTCTGATCTCAGAATACCGAAATTGTTATCATCTGTAAAATAACGATGAAAAATTAAACTTATCATTAACTTATCGATCATAAACAGATAATGATATAGTTACAAAATACAGGAGACGTTAAAATGTTCTGTATTTTATACATATGTCTTTTTTTGCTTTCTTTCATAATCAAATTTAATTTTGAAACTATTTTTTTACTTTCATTCATAATATACAATGGATGTTTGTCTTTCATCTCCTAAAGAAGCTTCCGTTGTGAAAGAGAAGTGCTAGTTATAGTTTATAGGTAATTGCAAAAAATGTGTTCTACTTTTTTCCCTAGTTCATGAAAACCGAAACTTACGTTATATTATTGCGTGCACAGTAAAATGGTCATCATATATAAACTTATAATAAAATATGAGTAGTGCAAGAAATTCTACTTTGCTTTCTTTTAGATTTAGTTTGAGAAAATACATTGATGTAACGCTGCTGAGACAAAAACAAACAAGACGAGAAATGCTTGCAATATGTAAATTCTCGAATATCGTTAACATAATAAATATATTATGAAATTTGCTATCAAACCAGTTGTACTAAAAATGTTCACTTAAAATAAAGGGCTCTTATTTTCGTGAATTTCAAAAATTAATTCTTGATCTATAACACTATGTAACAAGGTTTCCTGCCTAACTTTCAGCTCGGTTTCTGATACAAAATCATTCAGGAAAATCATAGTCGCAAAAAAAGTTTGCTTTTGCGTCCGAATTTTTTGTTAAAACAAAAATGTTTTCATGATTATGCTGAATTAACTGTATATAACCTATATTTTAAGCTTGCAAGAGCCGAAAAGTTCACGTATTTTCATTGAAAATAACAGAATGGTGTTAGTTTGAAAATTTAGACAATTTCACTAAAATGACGAAATTTCTCTTTTTTCGCAAATGTGTTTAAATGACAATAACAAGTGAATTATAACCAACGAATAGCATATAACGCTTCCTAATGAGTTACTCTAGGGATACAAACAGCAAAATATCAATATTTATCCGTAAAATTTGAGTTACGATTTTTTATTTGCCGATTTTTAGGGGAAATGTCATGAAAACTTTTTGTCTTGCGACTATGATTTTCCTGAATGATTTTGTATTAGAAACAGCTGAAGTACTAAGAAAGTTAGGCAGAACAAAAAGTCAAATTTTGTTACATAGTGTAATCAGTTTAGGGCTAGTTTTTCAATCAATGATAATCATGATTAAATAATAATGGAAACTAGGGTTACTATTATTATTTAATTATGATTAATATGAATCGATGATTGAAAAACTGGCCCTTAACCTATTAAAGTTTCGTGCATATCTCTTGTATAATATTCAGCCTACTCTTGGAAACCTGTATTTTAAATGTATTTGAAATTCGTGTTATCTAAACTCTAGCTTGTTGACATATTATAATAATATAAAAATAAAAATGCAAATATGATTACGTATACTGTGAGTTATAAAAAGTATCGTCTTTCAGCATCCTCTTTTTCATTTTTATATTATACGTTAAGTTAAACATTGAAGAAGTAAAAATAATCTTAACTACTTCTTCATTTAATTCTTGAAAGTACTAATCTAGATGTTTATTTCTGAAGCACGGCAAGGCACACCTCCGATACGAAAACCTTTTACTACACTGAGAATAGTAGGCGAGTTGGAAAGTGTTTAGCTTTTACTCTTAACAAGTTCAGGGACAACATTAAATTCTCTAGCACCTCCTACAGTTGACGGCTGGAATGAATATTTAAAGAGTTATGAGAAGCGTGTTCTCCAACTGTACTCAAATTAAAATTAATTATAAATAGTTGCTATAAAGCTAATAGTAATCCGTAAAAGTGTAGATACAAACATATTAATATGGATATAAAAAATCAAGTGTTCACCAGTGGCGTACCAAGGGTAGGGGGAGTGGTGGGTGCGGTCCGCACCGGGCGGCAAATATTTTGAGCCGGCATTTTTTATATTTAGTTTTAGTTGTAAAAAACAACTTGTTCACTTCATAAGTTTACTATTCGATTTCTACGAATTATGAATTATTAATTATTCAGTGGTATGAAGTCGGCCTGTGGATCCTGAGAACTCTGGTTCGATTCCCATAGGCGACAAACAATTTTCATAATTTCAAAAACTACCCCTGTGGCTCCTCCACCCTATCATCTTTGGGGGCCGTGATTTGACGACAGGTAACCGCACTTTACGCGCAAAATATATCACTTACCGAGATCTGCTTCGGCAGAATGCCACACCCAGAAATGGGTAGAAGGCGTGATGATATATTTATTTATTTATTTTATGAATTACTATATGATTTCGAATATTTTTCTTCAGCGTCAAGTCAATGTAGGGTTGAAAATATTATCTCGAAAAATTCATTTATTACTGCCTAATTTGTATATGTCATCCAATGATAAAAAAGTTCGCCACCTATAGTTTGTCTCAATTACAATTATTTATTTATGTTTATTAATTTAATGGGATAATGGCTCATTGGTTTCGAGTTGGCCTGTGGAACCTGAGGAGCCCGGTTCGATTCCCACAGCCGACAAACAATTTTCACCAAATTAAAATTACCCCTGTGGCTCCTCTACCACTAACATCTTTGGGGGCCGTGATTTGACGGCTGGTAACCACACTTCACGTACTTAAATATATCACTTACCGAGATCTGCTTAGTCAGAGTGTCACACCCAGTATTGAGTAAAAGTCGTGATGATATATTTATTTTATATTTATTTTTTTAATTTATAAAAACCACCATTTGATTGACTTAGAAAGGGTGGCAAATTACAGACCGCTCGGGGCGGCAAAAGTTTTAGGTACGCCACTGGTGCTCACTAATAATTGAAGGGTTTGCAGCACGAAGGAGGTAGCTCCAATTTATAACAAAATGAAGGTAGCGATATATTCTGGTATGTTTTTATTTGCAACCGTTTGGTGCAAGAATGATGTAAATATCTCCGTTTATAACAAAGTATACAAAATAGTACGTTTCTCCAAAATATTTGGGGCAATATAGAGGTAGCTCCACAAAATAAAATAATAAATAATTTATTTTAAATTTGATTATAATATTTTAAATATTACAATCAAAATTTTGTCACTAATAAATAAATAATAATAAAAATATTCTTCAATTAATGTTAAGTTGCTACATATTTTATTTTTTTGGTATTAAGAACGAGGTGGCTCTACAATTTGTTACTAATTAAATTATTTATTAAGAAATATTATTAATTATTATCTATTCAATATATACAGTTTTACCTTTATAAATAAAATGTGACATTCTTACTTTCATTAAGTTAACAAATGCCGGAATAGAATGGTTTTTTGTCGTATATCTCCAAACATAGATTTTTGGACCTACCTCCTTCTTGCAACAGGATCTTCAATTATTTATATGAATATTATCGATTGCGGTAATACGCATATGCATAGTGTGCCACATAATTGTATATGTACATATCTAATAACTTCTTTTAATATATTCGAAAAATAGAAACTTCTTAAACGAGTTTTTAAATAAAAGTAATTTTTTATACATGTAAAAATATGCTTGTTAATTAACTGTATACGCTTACATACAATGTCGTTACTGAAATTTTTTGGAGCCTAAATAACAAAGATTAGTAGGTAATTGAATTTTTCACCGAAACCTAGAAACACATTTATTTCGCAATAAATTAAATTGAACATGTAATAAATACACATTAATAGATAACCGTTTTTTAGAAACCATTCATCAATTTTCAATAAATTTAAATACGAAACCTGTTCATACGAATTTGAACAATAACTTGAACTTAATTTGAAAAAGTCGTAACGTTGGTGAAGGTGAATATATTGTAGCTACTTTAAAATTTCATATCAAATTATACATAAAAAAATATTATTAGACCGCTTCTTAGTAATACAAGTTTTGTATGCAAGGTTTATGACATTTTTATAACATACTGCGTCAAAATATGAGACATATTAGTCGAAGGTGAGGTAGAGGGATGATTCTTCTTTTTTTTTAGTGAATAACCTTTTTTTGCAATAGCTAAACTAAAACTTGTAATTTTCAGTACCAGAGGACAATGTTTATACTAGAATTATAAAAATTTATAGAGTAAGTAAAGTTTGTCAGCGCTATGATCGGTTATCATACGTCATCAGTTTCTAAACCAATAATTAACTGATATTACGTCTATTTTTTAACTTGTATACTTATTCATTCATTGATTCAAGTCGTATATGTTCATCTCTTTTCCACTACTCGAAAAGAAAAAGATAGATGATCTCATCAAGGACAAAAATGTATATAGTACTGTGGTGTTTATAGCGTTACGGCATTCCAATCCGGAGATCCCGAGTTTGAATCACATTCAATCTAAATATATATGAACTACCACCGGACCCTGTACTCTAATTGGAGATTGAGAAATGGCTTGCTGCAGGACATGTCTAGATACATTCTTTAAATATTGTCCCCAGTTTTTTAAACCTGTATAATAATTTTATTGGAAGTACGACAAATTAAACTTTGTTCTATGTTTATTTAATGTTTTTGCTTATTTCTTATTTTATTCGTTAAATCGTTTTTAAATATATTATTAAATTTTTATCTTTAACTGCAACTGTTTTAGTTTTTTTTTTCGCTATTATTATTTGTAAATCTGTCAACCACATAATTTCTCTATTTGTGAAATTACAGCTTCTTTCCCTAACTCACCTAAATAAAAGATTAATGTATATTTAAAATCACAATTTATTTTTTGTTAATGCCAATTTAGAAACACGTAGAGAATAGTATATTAATAATTTTACAAAAGATGAGTACTATTTTTTCTATTGAGGTAATTTTATAATTTTGTTAGATTTTTAAAAACTGCAACTTGTCAAAAATATAAATTGGTGTTTTTTATCATTCGTGTTGGTAGCGCATCTCATAACGCAGATAATTGAAATATCATCTTTTTTGACAATTAACCAATATTTTTTCTGTATTGTGAATGTTTTGAATTTTGTCTGATTCTAACATATTCTGTTAGTAATATTTCAACACCGACAATTTACAATTTTGAGGTTATATGTCATTCATCTGTCAGATTTAAGAGCATTTATACCATTCAACCAAAATAAAAAACGCCAAAAACAGTGCGCTTATAAATCTCCTTAACAACGTGTTTACAGTGCGTTTATAGAGCTATAAGAACAGAATAGTTATAAACAACATTTTTCCTACAACTGTGCGATTTAGTAAATCACTAAAATATTATTAAAATTTATAAAATTTTAATATTACATGACAACGATGTTTTACGGCGTTGCTATGGTTTGTTTGTTGATTGCTTGCACATTGTTCTACGTTATTTAAAAATATTTCACTAACGTCAAAATAATTTCTTCAAAATCATCTTGATTGGAATAGTACAGTGAGTGATTCTTCTTTATCATTAACACCTCCAAAGATAATTGAAGCTCCGGATCATACTATGTTGGATCTATTTTCGACAATGACAATCAACCTGCTGCTGGTACTTCTGAAGCTTCCGAAATTGTTACCAATAATATTACTGGTAATAATGTGAACAGGTACGGAAGAAATCAATGTTTCTTTAGACACAAAAGTTTCCACTTTACATTATGTCAATATAAGCAACTGTAACAACTGTATTAATAATATACACAAACAATAAATATGAAGTATTTGACTTACTCTTTAAATAAAACCATTTATCGATATATTTTACTTTGTTCGGTTCTTTTTATTAATTGTCAGATTAGATATACTGCAAATTAAGGTTACATTTATAAACGTCAAAATATACTACTGCATATTTACTAGCGCTGGTTCACCGTATCTTCTTCTTCCATAAGCGTCTGTGGTCAAAATATGAATTCCGCGCTCGGCGCGAAATTTAAATCGCTGTCAAAACAATATTCTTTTGACAGTTACGTAATGAAGCACTTTCCGCACTAGTGTTTCTTTGCTTTCGGAAACGCACTTGGTCTGCATTCATCTACTTTCCATACGTAACCAAGGCAATTATAGTTACGTAATAACAAAGAAATCGCACAGTTGTAGGAAAAAATAGAAACATATAATTACTAATACGTTTTTCAATACACGTGGAATACTAATCCTACATCATGTTCAGTTATCTTGAATATGTAAATAAGCATTTTCATCGATCAATCATTGTAGTAAGTAGCCAGGCATTATTTTATCTAACAAGCTTTAAGTCCAATGTAAATCAATAATGAAAAATGAACAAAATATATTATATTATTTCTCTACTATATTAACATTTGCACACAGACAAATTGCTTTAAATATTTAATGTTCTGAGTCTGTTTGGTCACTAAAACATTGATAAAAGTTTACTATTTTTCTAAACAATTCAGTTCGTTTATTTACTTAATCTACGCTGGTGAATCCCAGAGGACGATTTCATTAGTTGAGAAAGCATTTCTAAACATCACAAAAACAATCATTCTCCAAATGTATCGAAGTTCCTGAATAGAAGTAGATTGTAGTAAACATGTTCTTCGTACATGATACAAGTGCTTTTGGAGAACAATACGGCACTCTACATTTGTAATCCTATCGTCGAGAGAAGTAATCTGTTCTGTTTGATGATATTATTATGTTTCTGTTGCTCTACACTTAGAATCTGTTCCTCCAATGTTCTTGTGCTTAGCTGTTGACTTATGGAGAGTGCAAAGTACAATGTATAAAATACTCCCGAGCTTATGATATTGTTTTGTAAACAAAGTCATTTGTAGATACATATTTATTTCACCATTGTAACAATGAAGAATCGTCATTAATTTAATCGAAATAATGTGCTTTAGAAAATTATCTTGGGAGAACTAAGTAGTGATGTTCTTGAAAAGAATTTTTTTACTACTGTTATAGAATAGTGGGGTAATGACTCAGTGGTATCGAGTCAGCCTGTGGATCTTGAGAACCCTTGTTCGATCCCTACAGCCGACAAATATTTTCACTAAATTAAAATTACCCCTGCAGCTCCCCCACCACTAACATCTTTGGGGACCGAGATTTTACGGCTGGTAATCGCAATTCACGCGCATAAATATATCACTTACCAAGATCTGCTTGGGCAGAGTGCCACACGCAGTAATGGATAAAAGGCGTGATGATATATTTATATTTTTTTTTATAGAATAATACCATTCTCATACAATTTTCAATTATGGAATGAACACATTTTGCAAAACTGTGCGGAATTATTATTTCACTAGTGATGAAATAGCCACACGTGGCGACATCTACTAGTAGTTGAAAAAATAATAAAAAATAAATAGATATGTCATCACGGCTTTTACCCTTTACAGGGTGCGGCACTCTGCCAGCAGATCTCGGCAAGTCCAATTACGACCCGCAAAGATATTAGGGGAGGCACAGGGATAATTAAAAAAATAAAAATAAATATATCATCACGCCTTCTACCCATTTCTGGGTGTGGCAGTCTGCCGAAGTAGATCTCGGTAAGTGATATATTTTGCGCGTGAAGTGCGGTTACCAGTCGTCAAATCACGGCCCCAAAGATGTTAGTGGTGGAGGAGCCACAGGGGTAGTTTTTGAAATTATGAAAATTGTTTGTCGCCTGTGGGAATCGAACCAGGGTTCTCAGGATCCACAGGCCGACTTCATACCACTGAGCTAGCCACTCCATAGGGATAATTTTAATGTGGTGAAAATCGTTTGTCGACTGTGGGAACCGTACACGGGTTCTTAAATCCACAGGCCAACTCGATTCCATTGAGCCACCTACCCCATAAAAGATTCATAATAATGAACACTTATTTATGGATGGCTAGCACAGTGGTATGAAGTCGGCCTGTGGATCCTGAGGTCCCTGGTTCGATTCCCACAGGCGACAAATTTTCATAATTTGAAAAAGCTATCCCTGTGGCTCCTCCACCACTAACATGTTTGGGGGCCGTGATTTGACGACTGGTAACCGCACTTCACGCGCAAAAATATATCACTTACCGAGATCTGCTTTAGCAGAGTGCCACACCCAGCAATGGGTAGAAGGCGTGATGATATATTTATTTATTTATTTATTTTTATTGTAATTTCTGTTGAAGACTATTATTAATTTATGAATTGGAGAAAAAATAAAAGTGCAAATTAATTCTCTGAAAATATCGTTGTACGAAGAGCTTATTTTATATATTCAAATTTAATAGTTCATTAATTTCCTGTACAATGTAAATATTATAAATATAATTTTATTCAAAGTTTTTTTTTGTTATGTTTTCTTAAATTGAACTAAATTTATAATCGTAGAGAAAGTAAACTCTTCAACATGTTTGGAATGTCTATTCCAAACTTGCTACAGAATATAGGTACTATTAAAAACTAAAACACATTCTTCAACTTTCTTTAATTAATAAAAAAGTAGAGTTAAACATGAAATTAATGGTCTCTAATATTTATTATTGGAAACAGTTGTTTACACAAAACAAAAATATTATTATTTTGCCATTAATTTAAATAAATAATTATTGACAAGAATTAACATGACATTATTTATTTAAAACATAAGTGAATTTAAAATTTATTTCGCTGTTTATTATTATTAATTCCAAAATACATCTATGTATTTATACAGTCCATTATTTAAATAGATTGACAATTTGTTCGTTTCATGTACGCAAATTGTTTTCAAATTATTTTAAGTGAAACAGATAATTAGAAAATAAAGCTCAGAAAAACGACATTAAACTGACTCCTTAAATAAATTAAAAATAAATGACTAGTATTTAATTTCATTGTTTTTATTGTTACGTAGGTATTTACGTTTTATTTCTTTCTGCCAATTAATAAAAGATCATCCGTAGCCTAAAGAAAGTACATCTCTCTTTAATTTTTCAACATGGAATGTTTTTAAAAAGAAAAGAAAAATCTACACTTTTTCTTGTACGTCGTATACTTTTTGACAAGAAGGTTATTCTCAATTTCATAACAAATCTTTGCTTTATAAAATTTTTCTTATAGCGTTTAGTTTATACTACTAGTAAATTTTTCTTTTTTGTTTTTTTTTCTCTGTAATTTATAATAAAAACTGCAAGATCATCGAAGCTTGCAAAAGTTTTCCTTTGTCGGGCAATTTTATAACGCTAAAAACTTTTAATAGCTAACATTTTTTATTTGTTGATAAATTGATATGAATTTTTTCCAATTTTAATATTTTCTTGTTTTATTTTTATACAAAATAGGTCTTACAAATGACCAAGTTAAAAAAAAATACATCACTGTACCGCTATTTATAATTTATAGAATTAAGGACCGTTTCTTCAAAACTCGCGTTCAGCAAATTTGGATTAGGTATTTGATTTACACATTGTTTCATATATTTCCGATTTCGACCTTTCAATAGTGCATTCCACTCTATCATAATTCGTTGCATTTCATAGAGAATCGTATTTAATATATCTTCGTTTGTTCAAAATCAGCTTTATATTTATTGAGCATTTTTTCTAACGCGCTTTGTACTCCTTGGTTATGCACATCTTCGGAAAATCCCACGATAAATGATTTTAATTATGTTTCGTTTAACGTAAGACAAAATGAATGAGTATTTTGAATTACCTGAGCATGCAAAAAAAGGATATAACAAATAGGAAATAGAGTGTTTCATATCTTCGGGTACATACGTTCCGAGTAAAGCTCTTTTGACTTCTGTGGTACTAATTTTCCCTATGCACACTCAAATTCATCCAATATTTCTTTGGAATTGTTGTTCATATACAAACAATATAGCAACACCAACAATCTACATATGTACATTGCATAGAAATCATAGGATACCTAAAATTAAAAACGTCAACAAAACGATAACAAAACGTATGTACCACGAGTATAATCCAGATTATAGCACTCGAGATATTTAAACATTCTCTCAGTGCTATAATCTTGTGATTATGCCCTTAATACATAAACGACTGTTCTTCAAAGATGTTTTTAGAAAAAACTAGTTTTGAAAAATGGTCCTTAATTATTATTACTACAAGTAGAATGAATGAGTCGTACAATAACTCTAAATAAATTAGAATTCATTACCAATTAATTAATTCGTGTCAACGACATGTTAGTCAAACGTAAAAAAGTAATGAACATATTATATTTATATCATTTCTAATTAAACAAATACTAATATTAGATAATTTATTTTAGTTTAGTTTGTACGCATTAATAAATTAAAAATAAAAACATGATAATTTCAAAATTTTTGTACCATTAAATTTCCGCATGGCAGCTTCTAAAACTATATAATTATCTTCAAAATTTCAACGTGTTCTAACGTACACATTAAATTTTAATCATGAATTATAATTATACGAAGTCAAATTTGACCATTTGACGATGCCCATTTTTAGTATATCACTGCTTTTAGTTTTCACCTAACACGCATATCCAATCCGCTAGCAAATAACAGCGGTTTTGGACGCTATTATAAAAACTTTAAAAATCCGTTAGATAGCAACGATCCTAAGTAAAAGTCCGTTGGTTATTAGAATACGCACTGACCTTGAAACTGGACACACTGTTCCAAAAACAGAAATAGTAATTTGGGCTAATGAACAAAATGGAAAAAGTTAGATAGGTAATGCAGAAGATGTCTATAGATCCGGAAGTTTCGTTAGAAAATCGGTAAGTGATGCTTAAATCGTTAATTTGAGTAATAATCATTTTTAATAATATCTTGAGGGTCTAACACTCCATTTGAAAAATTGTCTGTTAAACTAATCTATTACGATACAGCGACTGGTGTTTATGTCTTCCTACACTCATTCACTTAGATGTTTGAACAAATTTACCTAAAAAACACAGTCATTTTAAAATGTTTTGATAGGTACAGGAGCATCGATTTTTGGTGGTACCTACATTATAATTTCAAAGTTTCGATTAAATTTCTGAAAACTGCTGGAAGGAAGATAACAAAAAAAAAATCAGTATTTATAAATACAATAATACATACATACATATATATCTTCATGCTATATCCCATCAAATGGGGTAGCACGAACCCTAAAATCACTCATAAAACATTCACTCATAACATAATCAAATAATCAGCCCCAGAGCTGGGCAGTAGCTAGTTACTTTTGTAGCTTAGCTACTAGCTTAGCTACATTTACCTTAGCTGTAGCTGTAGCTTAGCTAACTGTAAAAAAATATAGCTGTAGCTTGTAGCTAGCTACTTTTTTTTTCTATTAGCTAAAAAATACCAACTGAAGCTACTTTTAAAGCTACTTTTTGTAGCTTAAAGCTACTTTTTAAGTAGAAGGTCAATAATGTACGCAAGCGTACAAGCTAAACCCACACAAAATAATTATTTGTTGTCGGTTCTAACTGGCTCTAATACGCAAAAATACACAGTAGGTGCCAGATGCTATTTGCTATTTTTGATATTTATGTACATAATAGTAAATTAACAGTCATTATAACAAAAGACTGATGATATGATAATGGCAAATTTAATTATTTCACAATAATTTAAAAAAGTAGCTTTAAAATTTAACAGCCACTTTAACGAAAGCTTTTAGCTGTAGCGTAGCTATATTTTACAAAATATAGCTTATAGCTGTAGCTTAGCTACTTTTTTAGAGAATAGCTGTAGCTGTAGCTTAGCTATTTTTTTTAAGTAGCTTGCCCAGCTCTGATCAGCCCCAATCAAACATTATCATTCAAACACACCACTCTCACTTCAACCACTTTCATAGATCCCTCCATATAAACTCATTTATTTATCACACTCGAAATCATTCCTACATTACATAAAAAACCCTCAATCACATCCATCCAATCACTCCTATTCACTTATCATTTATCTTCTGTCAATACAATAATATATTAGTAATTTTTAGTTTTCTTTGAACTCGACAATTAAAAAATAAAAAGTTACCATAAACGCACTTGTTTTCTCAAAATTGACGTAACTCATTCATGGTCTCTTCATTAAAATATAACTACTGCGTTATGCTGTGTATTTTCGCTTTGTGACATGACTCACTTTTACTCATTATTCATTTTTATCAAATTTGCGACAATTCAAACGTCGCCGTGAGTCATTTGTAATATACATTTGACAGACTTCTCTGTAAGTGAAATACGACAGACATACTTTATTAAATTAAGCTGACACATTCGAAAAAATATCACCATCTTCAAATATTTTCTGCTGATTATAGAGATATATAATTTATTCTCACAATAAGAACGTTATTAGTCAGCAAATGTATATTCTATTGAAATTTAATTATGATCGAAGCACAAACGATAATTAAAATGAGCTAGGTCCGGTAATATATTAGTCTATGTCTATATCACAACGCATGGGATAGGCTGGGCTTGGTGTAGCTACTGTACTTTGACTTCACACTTTTAGCTAGAACTTGTTCATATATTAGAAGATAATTGCTTTAAAATAGTTGCCAATTATCGATTATTTATGAAGACACGTAGCTTTAAAATGACATTCTGTAAAAACATTACTGATTGGAATGCTGCTAGATTCACGGAATTCAAAGTTTACGAACAGGTATTAACTGGAACTACGCTTCATGGATTCTGAAGTAGGATGCACTTCAGTCAGACAAGTTACATAATATGAATTTATTTTTAAGTAAAACAATTGCCAATTGAAAAAAATTCAATTCGACACGATAGTACTTCAAAATACCTTTTATTTCATACTAAACTACTCGCTCAGTGGTATGAAGTCGGCCTGTGGATCCTGAGAACCCTTGTTCGATTCCCACAGGCGACAAACAATTTTCATAATTTCAAAAACTACCCCTGTGGCTTCTCCACCACTAACATCTTTGGAGGCCGTTATTTGACGACTGGTAACCGCACTTCACGCGCAAAATATATCACTTACCGAGATCTGCTTCGGCAGAGTGCCACACCCAGTAATGGGTAGAAGGCGTGATGATATATTTATATTTATTTATTTAAACAATTAACGATTACATTATTTTAATTCTGCATCGGCCCTTTTAAAAGACTTTTCATTTGATACCAAACATTCACTAAAACAACAGTCGATCGAAAAATTTTCTATTCCTTCAAGTCCTTTAAAAGATATAAGTTTTGAATATATTAATTAAAACCATTGACGATCGAAAAAAAATTGATTCAGCTCGCCCTTTAAATTAAAAAGACTGATAATAACGAAATTTCACAAACTTGCTTAAAATCGAAGAAGGTTTTTTTAAAACATTGCTGCATTCTAACAGTAGCCAGCGAAAAATGTCCAATTAAAAATTAAATATCAACCAATATTCTCTTTTATCTTTTAGTTCTAGATGTGACAACTTCCCAGTTGAAGCTTCTTGCATATTGTAAATGTGAAGTAATTTCAGTATTATTATTGCTTAATAACTGACACAGTCATTGTAAACGCAAACTCTAACATTAGTGAATACAAATCTAGCTAATTTCAACCGCAGATTAAATATATACAGATGTGTAATGTGTTTAGTTCTGGACGAGTCTGCATATCAGCGCTGATGTCGATTATTAGTTCATAGACGATGAATTGGGTTCTAAAAATAAAGAAATTATAATTCACATTTCACAATTCATTTGAAAAGGAATTACTTTACAATTGAAAATACACAATCCCTAATTTATCATCCAGGAAATAACTGACAGTAGCGCTGTAATACAGATACGTCTGTATATATTTTATTTATTCATCAACTAACAATTATCACTACTAAAAAAACACTATTTGCTTCATAAACTAATTGGATTATCCAGCCATTTGGTTGGCAACTGATCTTGACCAGTGGCCAGAAAGCAGAAACACATTAGAAATCAGCAATTTTTATACATATAATTCAATTATAACGTCCTGAGTTTATTGCAAAATTGTCACTTTTGTATACTTATTTTGTTAAAATAATCAGCTAATTATGTTTATAAACCAACGGGTGGTTTATAAAATATCCATGTAGTAGATTTTCTCCTTAACAACAACAAAATCATTATGGCTGAAAGGTTTTTGAACACTTCAATGATCTCAAGAGCATGCTTACATTTTCAATTATTATCCTTAAAAAAATATATCTAAATAAGGTTTTTAAATAATAAATCACTTTATTTACCTAATTATCAAATTATCATAATTCCACTTAATATTAATATATTATCTATCTAAATGGTTATGAATTAGGTACGCTAATATAATAATAATTCTCGATTTTAATTATAATATTAATTAATCCATTAATTAAAGTTGGCAAGTTTTGTTTCTCAAAATATTCATGCTTCATGTAAAATGATCCAGTATTCTAGAATTTTGTAAATAATAATTAGAATTTTCAACTTTCTCCCATTTTTAGAATCCACTGAAATAAAGCACTACCCAATTCATAAACATATTTATATGCTGAAAACAATAAAAATATTTTAACTTTTAAATTAAGCATATAATACAGAATAAATTATTGTTATTTGACCCATGTATTGTACTAGTTCAGTAGTTGAAATAAAGTAACATTAAAATTTTATTTGTTGTATTTTCAATAATCACATTTTATTAATGTTTCAACAATTAAATATTTATATCTACTAAAAAGATAATATTTTATAAATCACTATGTTTGTATTAAAAATACCAATAATTGACAACTAGCGTCCATATACTTTCAAATTACATTCTATTTAAAATTACGTTGAACAAATATGTATCGTAAAATACATCTTTATTAAGTGGACGCGGGCAAACATATATTTTGACACCATATAGAATCAATATAATGGAAAATACAGATTTACTTTAGTATACACCAGTTCCCGTTGAATGTACGTAAATGTAATCAATTTTATAATATAAGTAATATACGAGTATACGAATTTTGACAAACTTACCCCTTTTAAGGACAAAACATGATTAATTTGGCACAGAATTAGCAGAATTTTCTGTTTATCCATTAAGGAATGTGGCAATTTTTCGTAGTGGATGTTTTTGCGCATGAAGTGTGATTACCAGCCATCAAATTTATTTTTATTATTACTTCCAGTTTTCTTTGTTATTAAAATACGTTTATAATAACTTAATGATACGAATAATGAAAAAGAAATGCGACAGAAAATGCATCCTACATTGAAACGAAAATATTTGAATTTAATTATTTCTTTTAAAATAACGCCACCATTATCGAAACAAAAAATGTGGAATCATGAATTCATGGTTGTCATTCTATATAGATAAAATATAAACTATATTAGGTAGTTTTCCTTTCAACTAAAATTGTTTAATAACAAGTATCGATATTCATTCAAGATCTCATGATAAAAATGAATGACAGTAATTGTCGAGGTTATTATAGAAAATCAAAAAAGATGAACCTATTTTTATTTATCGTAATAATGTATAAACAAACTTATCGTTCACTGTTGTATCTATCTATTTATCTTCAAAACAAATATAATTACTTCCTATAATATAGAAATATAGTATTGTGCTGTAGGAGTAGAAAAAATAGAATAAATGATTCAGATACATGATCCGACAAACCGTTATGTCCAGCTAAGCGAAAACTTTAGGCTACGTTTCGAAGCCATTAAATGTTTCGATTTGTATCTGAAAGTTTGTAGTATATTAAGATGATTGAGATATATATTATTTCTTTTGACACAACTGCTTTATCAAATATGATCTTAGAAATGTGTGCAATAAACTATCTTGCGGTGTTGTGGTCTTAAAACATTTCAAACTTTTTGCATGATCTAAATTTTATATAAATTATGGGCTTAAAAGAAACAAAAACTCTAATTTATGTAAATTATCTTTAGTATCACTTACAGAGTGGTGACCGCTACTCTCGAACATAGGACTTTTACATGTAAAACCATAATTTTGTAATTTCCTGCTTCCCTAATTATTTTAAGCAAAAAAGCTTCAAACAAAAGTTTTAGACCATAAAATTATGTAAATTTTTCATGCTTTGTAACGACACAAATTAGATATGAAATGAAATAATAAATGAAGAAATTATCAGTAATAATATAATAAGAGACTGAGAATAAATTGAAAATAATTTGACAGATCTTTCGAAAACTTGTTGCCAAATGGCAACAAGTTTGAGAAAGTTACTGGAGAATTATTTTCTAATTCATCCAACTCTCGAGTTAACTTTAATTAGATTATTTTTTGACTTAGCTGTTGAGGTCGATTCATCCAACTTAAAAGATTTTGAACTGGGTCCATTTCGATTGATTGCTTATTAATGTATTCTTGGAAGTTGTTTCCCAAATTTGTTTGTGTATTTCTGAAACTAAAATACAACTAAATCGATTTTTTTTTCACACATTTTACTTGACGCGTTGACAGTTTTAAATAATTATTTGATAACTACCTATCATTTGTCTCCAACAAAAAGGCATCTACAGAGATTATTCCCGGGAATAATCACAAGAGCTTTATTCTCAGTATAATAATAACAGGATTGGTTAAAACGCAGACACGTGACATACAATGAAGCATTTCATTGGTTTTGAAAAACGTCAAAAAATAATCAAAATAATTTCTTCATTTATTATTTCATTTATTTTGTCATATAAAACGTCAAACAATTGTTTTATTTTGTTTCAATTCCATGGCTATCGATAGTTTAGAGGCAATTTTCGTTTAAATAATGTTATCTACCAAGATTCGAATTGAGTCAGTATAATACTTGTTTAATTATATATATACCAGTATTAATTATTTTAAAATTTAATTAGCAGTGTGTAATTTATGGCTATTGATATTTAGTACCGTTGACACAAAATGCCTTAAAAGGAAATTGCACTAATTCTACATAAACATATTTCCGGATAAAAACATAAATTATGTATTAAGTAATTAATTAATAACATTTTCTTATTTCATTTTAATGCAATCAAGTCAGTATGTGGATTTGAGAATACAAGTTCGATTCATACAGCCGACAAACAATTTTCACCATATTAAAATAACCCCTGTAACTTTCTCTCCACAAATATCTTCTGGGGCCGTTATTTGACGCGCATAAATATATCACCGAGATTTGCTGCGGCAGAGTGGCACACCCAGTAATGACTAAAAGGTGTGATGATATATTTATTTATTTTTTTATTTAAAATAAATTAAATAAATATATCATCACGCCTTCTACCCATTACTGGGTGTGGCACTCTGCCAAAGCAGATCTCTGTGATATATTTTGAGCGTGAAGTGCGGTTACCAGTCGTCAAATCATGGCCCCCAAAGATGTTAGTAATGGATAGTTTTTTAAATTAGGAAAATTGTTTGTTGCCTGTGGGAATCGAACCAGGGGTCTCAGGATCCACAGGCCGACTTCATAATTTAATGTAAATAATACCTGTACTAAGTATTCAAGTGAGTTTAACGGCTTGAGAAATTTAGAACATAATTTCATCCTAATCTATTTTTTATTTTAATGGCGTAAAACTATGATTAAATTTGGAGCGAATTTTGAAATTGGTAATTTATTAGCTATAAATTTGCTTCGTAGAGGAGCATTTAATCTAAATTATATATTAAACCACCAATAAAATTTAGTATAAATTTTCTAATTTACCGATTTTATTTGCAATAAAACGATACTAATTGCCAATATATTAACGTAATTTATATCCTAATAATGTTATTTTACATTAATATTTGATGCCGACGTTATATTTGATATATGTAGACTAAAATACTTTTCCAAACTTTCTCGTTTTTTTGTTACACTTTTTTAACGTAGAATAATTAAAAGTAAAACAAAAAATTAATTTTCTTTTTAAGAGTGCTAATACTTTCGACGGTTTTTTTTGTCGATAATAATAAGGTTAGGTATATTTTTTTGTGTGTACTATATAACATTTTTGGAGATAATCTTTTCAGTTAATTTTCTATAGTTTTAATTTGAAAATATACGGCAGAAGATATGTTTAAAATTCATTACCATTTATTGCCATTTTCGATTAACAGATAGTTAAACGTAAATAACATCTTTATTGTACTGAAATGGATTAAAATGACTTGGCATTTTCGCTTGAAAAGAATCATATATTAACAAGATAAATAGACCAACGATTGCCACACAAGATATTGCCACTTAAAGACATGTACGTCCGTCAAACACTTTATCTATCTAGAATAAATTAATTATGCAGTATCTTTGAGCAATGCTACTGAACTGTAATTATTCGATTGAAATCAGTTTTATTTGTTTCTTTTTCTTTCAAAACAATCTATAGGTAAGTGTATCTGTTTTTATACTTTGTGTGACGAAAATATCTTACTTATTTTGTGACTACAAGTTAGCTACTTTCACACTGAATAGGATCTGATTTGTATCTCATTTAAAAAACAATAACAATTGAGACTTGAATGTTTTTTATAACTACTACACTCTTTTTTACATGATTGAAATACTGAACAGATTTAAATTAGGTACACCAACAGTTCAATTGACTAGAACAATAACCTATTACAAAATCAGTCAAATATAATACATAAATAAATATATCATCACGCCTTCTACCCATTACTGGGTGTGGCACTCTGCTACAGCAGATCTCGGTAAGTGATATATTTTGCGCGTGAAGTGCGATTACCAGTCGTCAAATCACGGCCTCCAAACATGTTAGTTTTGGAGGAGCCACAGGGATAGCTTTTTCAAATTATGAAAATTTGTCGCCTGTGGGAATCGAACCAGGGACCTCAGGATCCACAGGCCGATTTCATACCACTGAGCTAGCCATCCCATAAATAAAATAAATAAATATATCATCACACCTTCTACCCATTACGGGGTGTGGCACTTTGCCGAAGCAGATCTCGGCAAGTGATATATTTTGCGCGTGAAGTACGGTTACCAGTCGTCAAATCACGGCCCCCAAAGATGTTAGTGGTGGAGGAGCCACAGGGGTAGTTTTTGAAATTATGAAAATTTTTTGTCGCCTGTGGGAATCGAACCAGGGTTCTCAGGATCCACATGCCGACTTCATACCACTGAGCTAGCTTAATAATTATACAAGTATTTGTTAAATTATAATTCTATACAAGGATCAGTTTTTACTTGAACTAAATTTAGGTACAAACAAAATAATTGTTACCAGATAAACTTATATTATCTAAAATCTAGATAAATACTAAATAACTGATCTAATACCTCATATTACTTTTTTTCTTATTTAAATACATAACAGATAATTTTACTGAATATAATTTTAAACTAAAAAATTTTTTAGTAACTTTTTGCCACTTAAATTAGTAACATTTTTGTTTTGATATTTACTGTATTTACTAGTATATTTATATTTATTTTCACAATAAAGGTCTACAAGGAGATTGAGATGTGATTAATGTGATGATATTATAATTAATAAATAATTTTTAAATAATAGTATTATTATTATTTATAAATGATTAGATTCTTGATTTCATGTGTCAAGTCACATGTAAGTATATTTGTGATCTGTGAAATTTTTTTTCAAATATCTTATTTGTTTTCTGAAATTTATCTAGGTAGCACCTAAAATATTTATTATCGTTATCTATATAATTTACAATGGACTATCTATCATCTATTATCTAGATAATAAAAATCGTTATCAGACCCAACACTGCTTATTACATATTCTACACTGCAATGTTCAATTCAAAACAAAAATGTAGTTGTACTTGAATTTTTAAATGAGAATGCATTCATAGTGGTGAAAATTGGAACTACAACAAAGGTACATTTTGCAACTAACCTAATAAGTAAGTACTAAAAAAAATAAATAAAAATTAATGATAATAGAACTAATACAATAAAGAAGATAATAAAATGATAATTAACTGATATTATACTAAAAAAACTAATTTCTACTAAGAAAAATCTACATCATAAAAAAAATCTATGGAATGTACAAGTATACTTAAAATTTGTACTTCAAAATTTAAAGATAAATTAAACTAATAAACTACAACTAACGACAACACAGAACTACTCGTATATTCTATAAATTAATAAAAAACCGCTACTGGCAAACACAAAATAAGAAAAAAAAAACAAAGAAATACAAGTGAGAGCAATGATAAGCTTTTGGAGACCAACTGAAAGTGTACCTGTGTTTTAAGTTTGACAAATCGTGACCAACGCCATCTATTAGTAGTTGAATATCCCAATAGGGAAAAAAAATATTTGCACTCGTTTATTTCGACCGAAGTCTATTTTTTCTGCAAAAATTAAGTCTAATCTCTTTTTGTTTGTTGTTCGAACAGTTAAGTTTTTGTAAAAAATAATTATATTAAACAAAAGGAACGTGAAAAAATGCGTGAAGATTTTGATTCAGTGTCCGAACAAATAATATTGAATTTAGGCAATTTTTGTTTCTTATACAATAACGGAAATTTTTGGTAGAGATAAAAGAAAATTATTAAAAACGTAGCAATAATAAATTACCAAACATATGTCGCAAACGATCTATATTTGAAAAAAAACTGTAATATTTTTAAATCTTTTTTACCATCGTTACATAAGCTATAACAATTTTCTTCTTTTAAAACAGTTGGGTAAATATTCATTCGTTTCTGTTTGTACTTGAATTTGTTTACATTAATATGTAATTTGATCCAGTAACAAAATAATACCAGAATTTTTGTTTATGTTTACATGTAAAGTCGAATTTATCTTCATAGCACATAGGGACAGAGAATATGTTTGCTGTGTCACTTGGGAAATAAGTACGCAAATATTTTGAATAATTAACTCATCTACGCTACTCCAGCGGCAAGAGACTTTATTTAAAAAAAATTAAAATCTGCACACCTGTGCTGTTATAAAGCAATAATTATTATATAAAGCTGATATATTTATAATTATCTACATGAGTGAATCTAGGATTTTATTGACGAGTAAGGGAAGACTCAAAAATAAAATAAATATATTATCACGCTTTCTACTGATTGTGGCACTCTGCAATAGCAGATCACAGTGATATATTTTGCGCGTGAAATGTGGTTACCAGCTGTCGTATCACAACCCTCAAGGATGTTAGTGGAAAGAGAGCCACAGGGGTAATTTTAATGTGGTGAAAATTGTTTGTCGGTTGACGGGATTGAACCGAGGTTGCCAAATCCAGACAGATCCAATGAGCCACCTACCTCATAAAAAATTACCTAAATTAATTTTGGGCCCCTCATTATAAATTCCTGGCTACGCCACTGCGGCCAGAAACTGTACTTTTGCGAAGTCGAGCATATTTTGACAGACCAAGCCGAATGCGAGGCTTGCAAATTACTACTGGCAAAACGGTTTCTGTACATAAGATACACTAGATTTTTCGATCCGATTTAAATGAAATTATTGGTTTATTTGTCCAATATTTAATACTAGGTATTTTTTATGTTGAAATTTGTAAACAAGGAGAGTTAAATAGATATAAATAATTCATTTGTCTTCTACAAAAAATTGTCTTATTTGCAATTTGAAATTTTATAATGGCTTCTTCAGCATATATGAAAAAGGTTGCCGAGAATGTTATTAATAATTTTTTACCAGAATAAACTGCTACTCGGTACTGGAAAAAATAAGAACTTTTTATAAAATGTGTAATAAAAATGTTGTACGCACTGATAAAGCCTGTTTGACATGGTTAAATATTATATAAAAAATTTAGTATAAAATTTACAAAAAAAGAAAAAGGCAACATGAAAAAGTAACTAAATTTTATATTTTTTTGTGTTAAATGAATTAAAACCTGTTGTCATTTTTTCTAAATATTCAATTAACAGTGCGCAGTAGTATGCGCACACAGTTAATATTAAATTCAAGTATCCAAGATTAGGCATGGGACAACGAATCAAAAATATCGATGTTATACATCGATGTTGACATCGGTGAAAGACATCGATGTAAACAAAATATCGAACACGAAACACCGATGTATTGAAAACATCGATGTTTTTGCAATTTTGCATTCTGATCTGGCAAATCACTGATCTAGCATTACTTATTTGATTGACATAGGTATTATGTTGTTTAAGTAAAACAAGAGACAGAGACTGAAAACTGAAAAACTTGTAAACCCTTTCCCAACAGTTGAACATGAATACTTCCTTGTATGTAACTTTCAATAAATGAATCAACGAGATGAATGTACGTGTACTGCGTACTGCAGTTTATACGTTGTAACGTTGTGTGCCTACAAGAGAAACCACAGAAAACTGTTGAATTAGTAAAATCCCCAACACTAATTGTATATTATTTATTATTCAAAAACATCGATGATTTATTGTAACATCGATGAAAACATCGATGTTTAAAAAGGATCACTATCGATGTTCAAACATCGAACATCGGCAATATAACATCGATATTTTCGAAACATCGATGTTTATCGCCCATCCCTATCCAAGATTGAATAACATCAGTGCAAAAGCTAGGTTAGATTGTTGAATTATTTTGACAGAGTAAAGAAATTAGTTTACCCTGTGGTTGTTTTTGTAATTGTAACAATAGTTATGTCTAGGGGTTAAGATTAAGTTGTAGTATTGATAGAAAAGTACAAAAAGTGCCCCTATTTATATGCAGTGAAATCTAAAGAGTATAAAAATCGATTCGTAACTCTGTGTATAACATAGTTTTTAACATTTTTTACGATTAATTCTTTATGTGTAATTAATATCCATGATAAAATTGCCGTGCTTAGCAATGTAACCTGACAACAGTAAGTTTGTTTTTTGGTTTTATATATTAAACATGTTTGACATTTCAATTTTGAATATTTAACCACAAAATTGTGTATTTTGGAAGTATCGAAGTATGAAAAAACACGTGCAAATACTAAATTTTGTACAAAATATTGCTAATATTGTATACATACGAGTATAACAGATTTGGTTGAAAATATATCTTTCAATTTTTGTTTATAAATTTTGTAAACAAAATCTCTCTTTTTTCCTTTAATAATATTGCAATGTGTAAAACGGCCTTAATGAATACTTGCCTACTATCCATTTAAATCGAATGATAATTACTTACATTTGAGTTTAAAATGAACAATTTAGCTCTAAAATTGGTAACCAGCACTGAACATATAAAACTGGCACTGACAACTTGTTGATGCCAAAGCTAACCTCACCAAAGTCCCTAGTTTTTGTCAGCCTAGGCCAGAAACATTTTGTTTCTGGACGATTTTAAGTTATGTAACACTAGTGTTTCTGGACGGAGACGCGAAAAATTATTTATAACTTCCACGGAATATGAATATATGTACATAAAATAAAGCTAGTTCCGACAATCTTTCCTCTCATTGTCATTGTAGAACGAAAATATGATTTCAACAATCTTAATGTCGAAAAAGAGCGCTCAACTAAACATGTCGTCAGTGGAAGGCATAAAAACAATTGAAATAATGTTAATATTTCAAAAATATTACTATAACCTAAAATCTGCATTTTCTGTGCAATATAATTTATGTAACAGTTTGTTTTTCCCTATTAAAATTAAGTTTGACGTATATTACATCTAGGTTACTAGTCTATAAATACGTATGTAGAGTAGTATGAATAATCTCATATGTTATATGTTCATTTTCATTTATTTTCGTATTCCGACATACTTGTTATTATTGAGAATTCGTCTTTTTTATAAAATTATAGTCGTTGCTGTAATAGAAGTGTTTAGCTGCAATTTACTATTAACAAGAACATTTATAAATAATGTGAAGTATTTTCATGGTTTATGATTTTGTATATTTTAAATGCTTCTTCTTTTTCTTACTAATAACGTGTTTTTATAATATTTACTTCACAGGCCACTCATTGAATTGTTAAAGTAATTTATTTATTTTTATAATAGTTGTAAAATGCTTCTATAATTTATCGTTAAAAGAGATGCATAATGCATAAATTTTATGAATATTTTTAACAGTTCTTTGGTTATAAAATAGCCTGATATGGAAAATAAAACCAATTATTAAATAAATGGTAATGCTTACAAGATGCAAATATGTCATGGTCCGAGGGCAGACTCGTTTTATGATTTTGCCGCTCATAGGTATTTGTTACTGCCACATATATTTTTAAACCTATGTAAATTAACATTGAATTAGCTAACTTTATTCTTGTCTGATTTTTGAAAAGTTAATCTGGATCACTTTCCTAAAATTAAATAGTAATAAGTATATATTAGTATATATTATATGGGATGGCTAGCTCAATGAAGTCGGCCTGTGGATCCTGAGAACCCTGGTTCGATTCCCACAGGCGACAAACAATTTTCATAATTTCAAATGCTACTCCTGTGGCTCCTATATTTTATATATTAGTATATTTAAATATGTTTGAGAATATTGTTTAGCTTAATATGGCTAATCCATAATTCAGGATTAGCTAAAACTGTTTGAGAATTGAGCTGCGTATGTTCTTCTATTTAAATTTGGAAAATTATAACAGTAATATAAAAACCCCACCATTGAGTGTAGCATTCTGCCGAATCTTTTTTTTTTATTACTGATATATATATATATATATATATATATATATATATATATATATATATATATATATATATTATATCGGACGGCTAGCTCAGTGGTATGAAGTCGGCCTGTGGATCTTGAGGTCCCTGGTTCGATTCCCACAGGCGACAAATTTTCATAATTTGAAAAAGCTATCCCTGTGGCTCCTCCACCACTAACATGTTTGGGGGCCGTGATTTGACGACTGGTAACCGCACTTCACGCGCACAATATATCACTTACCGAGATCTGCTTCAGCAGAGTGCCACACCCAGTAATGGGTAGAAGGCGTGATGATATATTTATTCTATTTATTTATATATATAAGTGCAGTTCCCAGCCGTCAAATCACACTACTCCCCTCAAAGAGATTAGTAGAAGGGGAGCCGTAATGATAATTTTGTTCTGAAAGCTATGCATTTTGTTTTTAGTTTATTTGTGCCAATAAATAAAACATGTTCATTCATTTTTTAATAGGTACATAATTATCTAAAATTTATTTATTTTATGTTTTGTTGTACATATCTCTATTATTCATGTTCGACAATTGTATTATTAAAATATTTACCTATTTCGACGCCCCTTAAAAAAGTCTGTGGGAGCCTGTAGGTAAATCCGACAGCCCTTATGATATATTTAAAATAAAAAAATGTTTATGTGCTCAAAATATATATTTATTTTTGAGAGAATATTTATTTATGTTATTTGCTGAATAGAATCGTGAAATCAGTTACAAGTTCGAAAATCAGGAGTGTCTTCACATTATGGGTCAATTATAGAAATATTAGAGAAGATAATTATTGTTTGTAAATTTCTTAAAATTTCACAACCAATATGTAGTATTAATATGTATGTCAGCATAATTTCTAACTTACGACAAGTTGACGAAATGATAGATTGATGACTATAAAATACTTGTTAACATCGTCCAATTCTAAGTGAAATGATCATAAGAACCTGCTAACACTGATTAAAATACATGAAGACATACACATATTACAGTATACCTTGACGCATGTTGATGTATAAAACATGTGTAAAATACTTACTATCGTACTAGCAAAAAAAAAATATTTTATAAAAACTTTGATGGCCAATTGCAACGCTGAAAGTCAAATTTTAAACTTGGTTTAAATAAATAAAAACAAATCAAATGTTTGACAGTAATGTTATTTATTCAATATAACATCTAACTTCGCTTTGCTTTATTCATTAAAACCAAGTTTAAAGAACTTTTGCCAGTGCAACCAGCTGTTAATAATTTAATAACTAACATTTATTTTTAATATTTCACTAAAGGAAACGTTTACAATTTAATTAAACAAAAAGAGTTTATTAAGAAATTCGTTTTGAATACAAGTAAAGTAAACTAAATAAGAAAATGAATAATTAAATGTCAGACAACAAAGGAGAAAATAAATTTCCTAAACTAAAAGCACTCCTCAAGCAACTGAAATCTACTTTTTTTTGTAATTATTACTAAGATTTCCACAGTTAATAACTGCTCCAAATATTTATTCTAGTAGGCCTAATGAATATAATAGCACGACACTCAACATATAAGTGTAACAGTACGAAAATTAATTCCATCAGTTTCTCTCTAATAATACTCGTAGTAGCCACTGTGACATGATTCTTGTGATAGGTTTAAAATTCAGAATCTAGTGGTCAAACTTTCGCTAGATTAACCTAAATAATTAACTATTTATGTGTCTCATCGTAGAAGACAAAATATCAAACAAAATTGAATAAATTAAAATTAACTGTAAAACGAAGATTTACTTTCACACTTGAATGAAATAGACAAGAAAAACTCTTTCAGCTGCCGAAATATTTTACATGATTTATTTTGACAAAATTACATTAGTAATTGATAGAAAATAATGTATTCCAAATCCGCAACGATTTAATCAATTTCATTTTTTATATGGGGTAGCTGACTCAGTGGTATCGCGTCGGCCTATGACTTTGAGAATCCAGGTTTGATTTCCACAGCCGACAAACAATTTTTACCACATTTAAACTACACCTGTGACTCTCCCTCCACTAACATCTTTGGGAACAGTGATTTGACGACTGGTAACCGCACTTCACGCACAAAAAATATATCACATACCGAGATCTGCCACTGCAGAGTGCCATACTCAGTAATGATGATATTTTTATTTTTTATTATATTATTTATATCTTTCTAGTTCACTATTGTTTATTAATACCATGGATACAAAAGACATTAGGCGTATTCCATTTGTCATTTGGATCAGATCTAACTTACATTTACTGAACCAGATCACTTATTTATTTCGCTGGATTACTTCGCTGACTTTATTTCCAGTACTAGAATTACTAATTCTAATTTACTTTGAAGTAATTTATCTTAATAAGTGCATCAGTTTGGTTAATTCAGTTTATTTAATCATAGGCGTATTCCATTTGCCATTTGGATCAGATCTAACTTACATTGACTGAACCAGATCACTTATTTATTTCGCTGGATTACTGCTCTGACTTTATTTTCAGTACTAGAATTATTTATTCTAATTTACTTTGAAGTAATTCACCCCAATAAGTGCATCATTTTGCTTAATTCAGTTCATTTAGTCATGTGTCGAATTTATCTGAACTGATTTAAGTGAACCAAGTGGCAAATGGAATACAGCTAATGTTGTCTAATTTATCTGAACTGATTTAAATGAACCAAGTGGCAAATGAAATACAGCTATTATTTAACTTATAATGCCCTAGGGCATTACATGATTTTAAGAGGCCCTAGGGCATTAAGAGTTACGATTTTAAACGTCAAAAACATTTATTCTGTATATTATTAATGGGGTAATGACAAGAATATTCAGTTGACCGAATATTCTCTTGACAATTTTTTTCCAAATCGACATTCCTACAATTTCCACTTTCATTAATCGGTATATTCAAACTCTAAATATTGATATGTGTATGAAAAACTAGGAATACCTTGAAGATGTGAGAAGTAACAAAATGTAAATAAAACGGTATATAATTATCCATTAATTAACTAATGTAATCATGTATAAGAAAACAATTAATATTATTTACTTTCTTTGGACCGCTAAATGATAAACGGTGTGCAAAACCCTAATCTATTTTGTTTTATTTGAAATTCTTCAAATCATTCCATTATTTTATCATTCAATAAGGCAAGCCTCTTAATTAGCATAACAAATTTTCATTAGTAAACATTCTTGTCACGAGATATTCAAATTTCGTCACGCATGTTTTTCTTCTTTTTATAGACCAGCCAAAATGTAACCTCTTTCTCTGACAATTTTTTCGATACATTCTATGAAATTAACACATATCATGATTGTATGTTCAAACTAAGAAACTTATACCTTGTTCATATTAGATCATTTTTTTATTGCGTGTTAATTATAATTTTAATTTTAACAAAATATCCTTTAACCGTCATATGTCGGAATGTCATTCCAGTTTTATATACGAACATAAAAAATTATAGTCACGCAATGTTGAGTAACTGAGCTAAATATTAATCAAATTAGGCTTGATAATTGCCATGTTTTGCCATTTTGTGAAGCCAAAACGATGACATTCCAACAAATAAATCCAATTATTGAATTTGAAATATAATACCGTTCCATTCAAGTGCTGTGGACCACAAAAGAAATTGAATACTTAAAACGAAACGAGAATCGTTCGTATATTTTTTAGCACTGAATTGCGTGTATATGTTTTTAAAATATAGTAATATGAATTCAAATATTTTTATAGTATCAACCTTAACTATAGATATTTCACATCAGAGCTATAATAGTTATTTACGTGTATGTATCGTACAATATTTGATCTACAACCAAAAACAGTAGCAAAAATGTCCAAATTATTGACATAAATGTCATCCTTAAATATTTATATCTGTCATGAATCAACGAACGACAAATCACGTGCTTAAAACATAAGAAAATACTTGATTGCAATTGGTTGGAAATACAGATAGGCTGTGGAATATGAATATTACATTATAGTCCATTTCACTTTAGAAAATAACAGATGGCACTGCGAACGCAGTCCGTTTTACAAGCAGTAATTCTTTTAGTTCAAAGTTTGGCGCGATATGAAATACACATTTCGATCAGCTTTATATATTTAGAGTTAGATACATAATGGTGGTATTATTTAATAGTTGTAGATACAGTAATTTTAATCACTCGTTGCTGAGCAATTTATTTATTTGTTAATCTGCACAACAGGAATTTAATTCCAATTACAATATACAGGGCCTACAGCTTATAATGAAATTCGAACCAATCAGACACAATCGTATTATTGGATTCAAGTTGACGATATTTGTTATTAAACATTCATTTAACGAACTGAAAACAGCCGCCTAAATAGTTATTTATGCCACTAGTATTAAAACTATTACTTTATTGTATGAGTGCATTACAAAACACTTATAATACGAGTTGCATATACTGTTTTTTTTTTCTATTTTTAATAACTTACTTTTCGCACGATCGTAAAAAAATTTATTTTGCAGATGGTCGTGGATATAAATATTTATAAATGTTAATGCCCGGTTTTATAGAGGACATAATTATTTTAATTCTTTAGTATTTAAATTAATAAAGTCGAATCAATTTTATTTATTTTATGGCATTTATAACATTACTGTCAAAAGATCGATTGTCATTTGAATGAATAAATTTTATTTATTTAGGAAGTAAATTAATTTGTCGTTTATAAAATCGGCCATAGTGGGTAATATATTCCTTAAAAAGTTTAAACAAACATCTTGAATCTTGATTTCAAAATCTGGTGTAAAGGAATTAAAATGAACTATATTAAAAACTGGAATTTATTTTTTCATAATTTACAGTAACCAACATTAGCCATAATCGAACAATTTATAGCTCCAAATACTAGCGTCAATCAAATTCTTAGAAATGTGTAACAAATTCGCAAATTTTGTTTAACAAAAATAAATAGAATGTTATTGGAATTCGAACACAAATAAAAGCGTGTAATAAAATTTCATAGCTTTTTAATACTTTCTCGTCAAATACACATTGGATTGTAAATATCTGTTGAAAATGTAATACGAGTAGTTTTCGAAATTTATCGGTAAAAAGTTTTATATCGCAGCGAGCAAAATGCATATCTGATAAAAAACAAACCTCAGCGGAACTAGTATCAAAGCTTTTATATGTTATTTTTTAATCCACATTAACTTTTGTTTCTCTCCAAATAAAAATTTGTTATGACATGAATTGAGTGTGATTTATTTTCACAAAAAGTTCAACAAAATAATGTGAAGCAAAAGTCATTCTCGAAATTGTCATTATAGAATCAACGCTCTTCATACATGTCCCTAAAAAACGAACTAATTTCTCTCGGCCTAAAATGTGTTACAGTTTCATATCATTAGTGAAATCTGCTTTTTTGTGAAATCATGCGTGGTTTTGATTTCGATCTATTTTTTGTGATTGTTTTGAATATCTAAAATTATCGCAGGAAGTAATTCGACCAGCAGTCAACAAAATGCCGTTTATTTTTTTTTGTTTTTAATAAGAGCTAAACTTTTTAAAATAATTTAGTGCCACATCCAGTAATGGGTAAAAGGCGTGTTGATATATTTATTTTTATTTTATTTGTATCTTTTAATAATTCTTTGCTTATAAGAATAGGGATAATAATTATTATTTTTCAATAATATTTATTTATGTATTAAGAGCATAATAAAGCTTTTATGGCGTGGGACGTGATTTTGAACCCGAGGAGTCAGCCAAGGGTTAATAACACGCGAAGGCGATAAAAGCAAGTTACTCCCGTGATACGAACATGCCTTTATGTACGGTCGAAGATATTCTGATTTAGAAAAAATTAAATGTGAAATATCAGCTTGCACAATTTTTGAGTGGGATTTGAACTCCAAATCTCAGAATTCGAATGCAGTAACGCTAACCATGGACGAATTTATTTGAGAACTTTGGGTTCAACCCTGAACTGACCTAGAACTAACTCGTGTTACTTCCAATTACGCGAGTTTCTTTGGACGGTCACCCATCCAAATACTACCCGCGCGCAACGTTACTTAACTCGCGTTATCGCTTAGATCAGTTCCAACGAGTGCAGCCATGGCCGTTGACATGTTTATTATTATAATATTTGTTGTTAAATTGTAGTATTATCCGAAGAATAATATTCAAGGTTTAGCTTTCACGAAACAAATTTTTATTTACGAGAACGTAGTTTTTGAGTTACTAATGTTGGTATAGTAAACATAACATTAGTCAAAATAACATTTCACTTCTATATATTTTCATTTAAAGTTTATGATTAATCAAAATTTAACTGCTTTATGCCCGTACTTATAGTCAAAACTTCGCTTAATCTCAAATTTGAGTAGTACTCAAGTATTGAATCAGCTATTATAGTCCCTACTCGGTTATGAAGTTAGAATTCGCGCAGACTTGACAACGATTTTACTCGAGACAGCATCAGAGCTACCTTGAGATGTGCTTAAGTATTTAATTCTGCCAATTTTTGACAGTTTGAATTTGTAAAGAAATAATGGATCCTGACAGGGAAGATAATTTAGAGTTTTTCGAATTTATGGACATTGTGGAAGGTGTTAATCAAGAAAGAAGACCAAAACGCTACATTCGTGATATGGAAAATCCATTAGAATTTTATGGCGAAAATGAATTTCGCAATAGATATAGATTTACAAAGAACACAGTTTTACAAACTATTTTACATAATACATAATTTAATAAAAATTTATAACCGTGGTTTTCCTGTTTAAAGCCGGGGTCTAACAACAAAATTAGAAACATCAATAGCAATTATTTGTGCTACTGTCGTTCTTTACAATATAAGTATTAGCCAAAGAGAATTTATGGAAGGGGATAATTTTCCCGAAGAGAATATTCCTTTAATAAATGTAGAAAATAATCGACTTGGTTTAATGTTCCGAACACAGTTCATAAATCAGCATTTTAAATAAACTAAATATGTAAGGTTTTTTTATATTATTTATTGCAATTAAAGAGAAGCATAAACATAATATGGAACTATTTTATTTTCCATTCCGCAATGATTAGTAAATAATGAAAAACCATATTAGATACATAGGTAATAAATTATACAAATATACTTACTTAAATTTCAAATTGTTGTGCACCTTCAATATTACTTGACACTTTATATAAAGTACCGCAATAAATCTGTCATTTGTTCTGTCAAAAAAAACGGGACGACAATAGTAAAATCTAAAATTCCCTTAAATCATCTCTGTATTCTCGTCCTTCGCCGAGAATTCGCGAAGTTTTAACTATAGAACACATTACCAACGAAGTATCCATAGCGACTTCATTTCATCTCAGTCGAGTAATTCTCAAGTACAAGGTTGAGATTCGACTATAAGTACGGGCATTAGTTAATTGGGCTACATTTTCTCTCATTTTAGTGCTTGCCAATCGAATGTGACATCCAAGTTGTTATTTATAGTACAGCCCCGTGCAAAACAACGCCCAAAGCTATTATTATAATTCAAATAATTACAAGTTGTTAGTCTAACACCTTTCCACTGTGATCATTAAAGTATTTGGCAAGAAATAAACATAAATTTACTTTAATTGTAAAGTGTTGTATTATTTTGAAGACACTTGCTTTAGGCCTAAATATTAGTCAAACCGGTACTGGTAGTATTCAATGGAGCCTCATATACTAGGAGAAAAAAACTCGGCTTTCGGCATTCAACAAAAAAAAAGATGTATTTCATCGTTACGCTCGTTGCCGTATGAAGCATTAGTCTTATCGATGAACACCAGTTGGTATGTAGATATGAATAAAGTAGATAGGTAGTCGTTCTGCTTCCTACAATGATTACAGGAATACCAAAACTTTTTCAGTTAATTCACCATATATAAAATATCTCCAGGCTACAATAGTTTTTATGTTCGAAACATCGTGTGAAAGAATGACTCCTCTCAATCAAGTTTTCGTATCAAATAATTCAATTATAAATTAATTTTACAGTTGAATTTGTTAGAAAATCGATAGTTTTTTTGATATGTAAATATTTGTACCAATTATAAATTTAATTATAATGTTATTGGTTTCTTTGTTAAATAACAAATTCCAAAAAACAAAAATGGTTTAACCTATAATTTGCACTGTAATTGACATAATGATTTTTTAATGAAATGGTGTCAGAAGATCTTCATGTCAGGACACGTATTGGATAATGGAATGTGAGAAAAATATTCTTCTCCCACGAATAAACCTTCGGAAAGTTTACAATTTCAGTTTCAAATGGTAACATATAATTTATTAAAGTTGTATCATTTTGTCTGTGCCTGAAAGCAGATACTAAGATAATTTTTTAATTACATTGTGTCGATTCATAGATTGATTAGATATTAAAAATTGTAAATTCGTATAACTAGAGAAAAAGTCAAAAGTAAATAACATAATTGAATATTTAATGAATATATAGCATAAATAATTAGATAATAATACTCAGTGCTGCAAGAAATTGTTTATGTTTCCAGGATAACTATTGTGAAAAATCTTTTTATTAGTATTTATGTAAAATATAACAGTAAATGCCCGATATCAAAAATAGATTTTAAGAAATAAAAGTTTACGACTGTAGCAAAAATAGTAGGTAACATATGTGTGGCAACGGTTATTACAAAACTTGTGTTACAATATACTGTTCTCTCTCTAACGGGATGGCTAGCTCAGTGGTATGAAGTCGGCCTGCGATTCCCACAGGCGTCAAACAGTTTTCATAATTTCAAAAGCTACTCCTGTGGCTCCTTCACCACTAACATCTTTGGGGGCCGTGATTTGACGACTGGTAACCGCACTTCACGTGCAAAATATATCACTTACTGAGATCTGCTTCGACAGACTGCCACACCCAGTAATGGGTAGGAGGCGTGATGATATATTTATTTTATTTTTATTTCTCTAAAGGGGAAAAATTTAACAAATAAAAAAAGTAATTCTTATTTAATAGTAATATATAAGTACCTACGTAAAATCTTTAAATTATCTTACAATTTTCATTCAAATAAATAAAACATTATTTGTATTACACCTACTAGCTTTTTTTCTGAACGTAATTAAAATTCGAATAAGCCTTTTTGAAGCATGTGGAAAACAATTTTGTACCTTCGCTATGGATGAAAAATATCATTTTCTTCTCTCAATTGAGAAAAGAAAATTTTACTTTCTAATAGAGTCGCGAAAAAATGTGATTCTCATACTTTCATTTCTTGTTACCCTACAACGACAGTAACATAATTTAATAATGAGTTTCGCGAATCGAAAACACACTGGGAACGTATTAACTTTCGTACGATAGCAGAATAAACTAATTTTATTAAAGCCAGTATGGCATTCGTTAATACTGTATTTCAATTTTTAAATTTTATGTACCTATCAAAATATATATTACCTACTACAATTTCCGTTCTCACAGCATTGCTCCTATTTGTAACTTTACGTTTCATTTCGTATTTGTGAAGTACTTGACCTCTGCTAGTGACGTTTAATCATTCGAAAAATTTTCAACAATGAAATCCTGCTATATACATTTTCCTGGTTCGCTCTGCATGTGATAGGTAGTTTTATTTATGGCTGTAATCTAAACAACTCTTTTACTAGAAAATAATATCATAGTAATATTTAGTCAAAATTGTTTATACTATTTATTTTTATTTTTGGGGTGCTCAGTGGTATGAAGTCGGCCCGCGGATCCTGAGAACCCTGATTCGATTCCCACAGGCGACAAACAATTTTCATAATTTCAAAAACTACCCCTGTGGCTCCTCCACCACTAACATCTTTGGGGGCCGTGATTTGACGACTGGTAACCGCACTTCACGCGCAAAATATATCACTTACCGAGATCTGCTTCGGCAGAGTGCCACACCCAGTAATGGGTAGAAGGCGTGATGATATATTTTTTTTATTTTATTTTTTTTTGTAAATGAAAATGCAAAGCCATATAAGAGGTTTCAGTTTGCTTAACTCATCATCTCATATGATTATTAAAATAACCTTAATTGGCATTTTCAAATTATAATTGAATTAATTTCGTAATCTGGCCTCCTAGGTATTAATTAATTTTTCATGGAAACAGCATTTTGTAATCCGTTTCCTTTATATTATTTATAATTTTTCTTGGCAGAACATGAGCTAAAACAAGCAGGGTGAAGACCATGCTAAGATCGTTTTAAAAGCTTGTATCCAGGATTCAAAGGTTAATAAAACAAATGAATATATCATGTCTTTTTCCCATTACTGGGAGTGGCACTCTGCCGAAGCAGTTCTCGGTAAGTGATATATTTATATGCGTAAATTGTGGTTTCCAGCTGTCAAGTCACGCCTCCCCAAGATGTTAGTGGAGGGGAAGCCACAGTGATAATTTTTTTTTAACAAAACAATTTTGAAGTTTATCTTTATTACATCACTTTTTCAGCTAACTGGCAAAAATTTTTCCAGCTAGATAATATCACTTTCGATCACACACAAAAAATGAAACATATTTTTACATTTTTTTGAGCGTCAGTTTCGCCACTAGACAACCGATGGCGCCACCGTCACACTAATACTACCTTAACTGGAAAAACAACAAATAATTATTATTTGTTTTTCTTCGGTAGCAAATTTTCAACTGCTTTTTCTGCAGCTTCTCGCGGTTATTATGGAGTAAACTCTAATTCACTATCAGACATGATTATGAAAATTAGAATTATTAGGCAGAGAAAAATCGGCAAATCTTCAAAATAGTTTAAAAAACTCCACTGACAACATTTTATCAAGTCACCTAGCAACACTATTTGGTTTATCTTGCATATTTACTTAAAATTTAAGAATAGCTTATTTGTTCATTATCTTGTCGAATAAACAAACAAAATGTAAAAAAATATTTTTTTTGTTTGAGAACTGCAGATCAGTTTGTCTAAGCCGAAAGGTATAATTTCATGAATATATATTTGGTATCCCGTTTACAAAATGAGAGCCTCCTCGTCCTGTCTACCGCTTTTGAGGTTTGAGCAATCACGGCAGTTATTAATTCGTAAAATATTCAACGTGAATACAAAATAAGCCGAAACTTCTTGAATCATTATCATTTTGTAATAAATTAAATTCAAACGGCCTTGATTTTCTTCGGTTAATTTCAAAGCTGCGGCAAAGTATTTCATCTTCGATTTTATTACAAAAATGAATGTTTTTTAGGCCTATAAATTATAGATTTCTTGTTTAACTGCTTCGAATTCAAGAATGAAAAGGAAGATTTCTACACTTTTACTCGAATGAACTGTTCTATTTTAAATTATAATAAAAAAAACTGGTTTGAGATGAAAGTATAAATTTGTTCTTGAATTTATTAAATCGAAAATTGATGTTTATTGCTAATAAATATTTTTACTGCTCTAATTAATTTCGTATAAGTCTAGGAGGCTAATGGCCAGGTGCACTGCTCTTACTTTTTAAATTTTCGTTGAATGAGCAATATCATAGCCAAATAAGAAACTAAGCATTGCTGTCAAACTTTGATCCGATATTTTTTAGTTACGCGATTCTTAATACCTAAGTGAAGGCGTTCTCCATTTTTTTAATTTATATTTTTTATGAAACTTTATTTAAATTAAAAACAATGTTCAATTTTATAAAGTCTTAATTGTTATCTGTTAAGCAATAATGATTTTCTAAAATTTTGTGATGTCAGACTTGTATATAACTAGTCACATAATAATTAAAAATGTATAAGAATATCAATTACTTCAGAAAAAAAAAAAATACTGTAAGGTTATCTTTGTCAAAGGTTTGGTCACCACTGGTACAATTTGCTGATATAAACCATTCGAAATTTAGTTCCCTTTACTGATTTGTTTAAACATAATCTAAGTTTTAAACTAAACAATATTTAATAACCATTTTTACTAACTGGATATAAATATTAGTTAAGAAATAAATAACATATTAGATATTTATATATTAAGGGTGAAATCAGGCGTTTCTGGCCCGTTGCATAATTATTAACACGAGGCGCAAAGCGCCGTGGACTAATAACATGCTCAGGGTCAGAAACGGTAATTTCATCCATGGTACATACAATATTTTATAAACAACAAAATAATATTTAATTTTATAATGAAAAGATTAAAATAGGTACCCACATTTATATGTCAAAATGACATTTCGCAAAATCAAGTATTCACAATGAACAAAAATTGTCATTTTGTATATGTATCTATAGGAAATATTTTATTATGGCCCTAGAGCCCAAAAACAAGTGTTTACGCCCGATTTTCATGGCTAAGACACATGAATATCGGCCCGTTTGTGCATAAATATACTTATCAATTTTGTATATAACGATGTAAACAAAATAATAACTAATAATCTTATAATTAACTGTCAATTAGACGAACACAGAAGACATGAGAAGTAGAAAGTATTCAGAATGGCCTAAATGTGCAAGAGAGAGGAAAAATTCAATGATCTAACATCAGAGTTAATTTAAAAACATTAAAAACTCAAATATCTTAAAATCTAATTATATTTTTAAAACTATGCTCAATATTTAGTTTTTTACTCTAGTCTAAGGATTTTGTATTATAACTGGATAGCTAACTTACTCCTACAAGTGAGGCAAGTGGTGGGGGTATGCCGCCATTTGCAGGAAAAGCAAAGCAAGTATTGTTCTGGCGTATAATATGACATTTTTTATATTCAATTAATACTAACCAGTGTGAAATTATAGGTTAGCCCAAATAGATTATTGAATATATAACACAAACATAAAAAAATTATCGTGTTTTTGTTGCTTAGAAGCGCACTCTGATAAAATAATTTCAGTTACAAGAACAATTTTAAAGAATTCAATAAAGTTGGTCAGAACTAATAAGTAAAATTATGACTCCATGTTTTAGAAAATTTGGTTTGGATAATCTTATATTTCAAAATTATACAAATATATTAATTAAAGAGAGGCCACATAAAATATTATTAATATTTGCTTTCACTGAGCTACATTTTAAAATTAGATTAGTATTTTCTAAAGTTTTTAATTCCAAATATTTTTTGTATTAACGAATAACTATAAATTAAAATCTATAGATTCAATAATAATATCTGAAATATACTTTTTTTGTCTATTTGTTTAAATTATTATTATACCTTTATACATTTTATTATTATTTTTTTTATTAAAGTTTTTATTTAATATTTTCATTAAATTTTAATGTTTTTAAAACATTAATGCTTACGTTACATTGTTGCCGCCCCTGCAAATGACTGCCGTCAACATGCTTGCCTCACAGATGTCAGTGCTTTCTACACTCAAGTTATGAATCCAGTATTTATATAAAATACTTGGTCTAGTCTTAATATACTCGTAAATGACTACTTTTTATAAATGTACTAATTTGTTTGCTTTGTTTCAGAACATTTCTCGACAAACTCAAATCATTTCAACTAGAATTTCACATAAAAAATGTAAGTCTAAATTTCTGATCTTTACGGTTGAATATCAAACGCACTAATTTTACCTACTAGTCGTAAAATATCCATTTTAAAATTATTATTCTATGAATAAAAACAATTTTGAAACTACAAATACTAATTCTAATGAATATTCAATATGCAAATTTTTTCATATTGCCATTTGCATCTTCATTTGTTCATATTAAAATTGCAATAATCGTAATCGTTATTCAACAAAAAAGAAAACTGCTTACATATATTAAACTATGCAGTAATTTTATGGTCCGTTTGCATAAAATGTTGACAGTAATCTACGTTGTTAATTATGCGAAAAAGTTGAAGTAGAATAAAAAGACGCAGCAAAGAAATACCGAAATTCTTGCCAGTTCAATATTTTAAAACGTTATAATCTATATAATATGCATTAATAACTACAGAGTGATCAAAAGGAATTGTTACAGTTGGCAATACAATTCCAGAAATTTTTTTATTCCACAGTTGGCAAAACGCCAGGTAAAGGCGGAAATGCTATTTGAAATTTCTAATAAATACAAATAGATTATGTCAGGAGTCTAATCGCTAATAGAATTTTGACTTTTTAAGTAATAGAAATACTTCAGAAATAAATGTAATAGTATTCAAATTTAAATTTTCTAATGTCACTGTCAACTACAGAAAATGAATTTATGTATCTGGTTTACCAATTTCATGTATTTTTTTTTATTGCCAACTGTAACAATTCCTTTTGATCACTCTGTAATACTTACTTGTTATAAATATAGTTTTATCATTGTTAATAAGAAGCATTTGACATATAACACAAAAATCAGCACATAAGTAAAATGTGATATCAGATATCTTGACTATTGTTAACTTTTAACATACAGTTAGCTAACAATTTAGTTAACATCGCTTTATGCAACCGAGTCAAAGGTGCTTTAATCGAATGAAAAATGTATGAACTTGTTTTCGTTTTGTTTGAATCGATTCTAAAATTGCATTTTATCGGAATATTCATTTCACAAAAAATGCCTAGTAATAGGTACATTTATAAAGTTAATAGCTAGAAATTAGAGGACGAACCTCGATTAAAATAACAAATGAAATGAATGAACATTAACATATTAGTGCAATATCCATTACCAGCTGTTGTTTTTTTCTTTTTATCCAATGTAAAAATTAACTTGTCATATTTATAACACACAACATATAATTTAGTAAGATCATTAGGTTAATTAATTATCACAATTTTAATTTAGTAATTATTGGTTGACGCATTTCTCGTGCTTTTTTTTTTAAGTTCTCAATTAATGCGGCACATTAATAACTTCAATGCTTAAAAATGTCAATATTGTTGTTGTTGGTTAAATTCCAATAACCACTGGTCAATGTATCTCATAAATTATGCAAAGCTGTGGTGTATGCCTGCTGATTTGTGTCACCATTTGTTTCTAGATTATGTTTATTTATTGCGACAAAAACAATATGGCGGAATTAAAAGTAGTACGCATCATCTAACCTAAATATTTTAAAGCATACATTTTTTTTGGCTTTTGACAAATGTAACCAGTTTTTTATCAATCTACGTTGGTTTATGTCAGAAAAAGAGTTATTTTTATTTGAAAATAGCAAAAAGATTGTTTATCTTTTGTCATTTTATGCCTGTAAAAAGATTAGAGCATATTTTGTTTATTTTTATTTCACTTTTATTTATTTATTTTTACATTAATATCGATTAAATGCGTAAGCATTACTTCAACTAAAATAAATAAGCAGAAGACATGGAAATAATCTCGTAATCAATTTTAAAATTTTGTAAATCTTAAAATAATCACACGATGAGATTAGCTCAGTTGTATCGCCTCCCCGAGGCCGCCTCGAATTATGTATTAAAATTACTCTTATGACTCCCCCTTAATGGACGAGGAGCCACAGTGGTAGTTTTTAACGTGGTGAAAATTGTTTATCGACCCAGGTTCTCAAATCCACAGACCGACTCGATACCATTGAGTCACTAACCCCATAATAACTAATAATATTCCAATATTCCAGATATGCGCATAAATAAATTTAATACTCGTGTGTGAAATAGAATATTTTCATCTAGCTTTGCAGGCACGCTGTGAAGTAGATATTAGCGATATGTTTACTAATACATATATACAGTTGATGCCTAGTTTTGCTGGTCTAGGCCGGAAATGTTTCTGGAGGATTTTGAATTATGCAAACTAGTGTTTCTTGGTGGTGGTGCGAAAATTAAATTTCTAGGTTAATTACCACGAACCAACCAGTGAAACAAATTGACAGATCCACAAAACAAAAATCAAGTAACTAACTCGTTCAATGAGCTGTCAAATGAAATTAGCGTTACTTTGTAACAAAATAACAAAAGAAAGTATTGTGGTATCTGTGGTCTATATGTCTGTCACATTGACAAGCTGTCACACATGAGCGGAAACGCTGGACACGCATGAAAGCATGCTCTTTTAATATCCGTGACCATCACAGTTTCAGAGATGAACAACAGTCGCAAACACGGGCGTCGGTGGGTATCCTGCCCACAATTACATGGTTTAGAATAGTGGTTTCCATAGTGATATATATATTTACATGGGGTAGGTGGCTCAGTACTATCGATTCCCAAAGCCGACAAACAATTTTCACCACATTAAAATTACCCCTGTGATTCCTCCTCTACTATCATCTTTGAGTCCGTGATTTGACGGCTAGGAACCGCACTTTACGCGCATAAATATATCACTTACCTAGATCTGCTACGGCAGAGTGCCACACCCAGTAATGAGTAAAAGGCGTGATTTATTTTATTTATTTAATTGAGAGAATTTCGTCGCTAGAAAAGCAAATATATTTTTCTTTCCTAGAGAAGAAAAGTGGCAAATAATGGTTTGACATTAGTGACATCAAGGTGACATCTGTCAAGAAAATAATAAATCTTATCTAAATTTTTAATTTAGAAAATATTGCTTTTTGATAGAGTAGTGAAAAAAATAATAAATATATCATCGCGCCTTTTACCCATTACTGGACGTGGCACTCTGCCGCAACAGATCTCGATAAGTGATATATTTATACGCTTGAAGTGTGGTTACTAGATGTTAAATCACGGCCCCCAAAAGTGTTAGTGGTGAAGAAACCACAAGGATAATTTTAATATGATAAAAATATAATATAAAAATAAAAAATAAATAATAATTAAAAAACGATTTATTTATCAGCAGCCTAAAAATAACTATTGCTTAATTTTTTTCTCAAACAATGTTTTAAATTTGTAGAAAAAATTAGTTATATACTATTCAACAAGTTTTCTTCCATATTAAATAGATGATTCTGAATAACTGTTGTCAATAAAATGTTCTTCAATAGGGAACAAAATTAAAATGACGTTAATATGACAATCCAAGACCTAAGTTGTCTATTTGAGAAAACTTTTAACCGAAAATATAGTGTCGGACTACTGAGTTGATTATCATGCCTCTTCTACTCAAAATTCGCACACTAATTGTATAGTGCAACTTCTATAAGCTAAATATTGTATATAATATGAAATTATTGTATCCCCTGTGACAAAACATCTGCGTACGTCCAAGGCTGAAAACTAGTCTAGTCATGATATAGTTTTTGTTACCTACATATTCTCAACGTGTGAGCAATATAAATTACAGGTAATATAATAAATTAGATGGATTATGGTTAATAATAATCCTTCGTTAGAATTCAAGTTATATTTTTCTAGTATAAGATTAATATCTGTTTTATTTTTAAGCTGTTGTCACAGAAATGAATGTTTTGATATGGTACATGAAAATTAAATTGCATAGAAATTTTTGTATCAAATTTGCCTGTTCTCAAACAGCAACTTGAACAAAGCAAAAGAGTGACAAATGGTACATAGATCTTTGTTCATTGTTGTTCAAATTAACTTTCTTTGATGATTTACAGCTAAATATTAAACAATCTGTCAACTAGGGTATACAAATGTCATTTTAATTTCACTGTAAACAAATTTTATTACTACAAAGTGAACTGCATTACAGAACTTCCTGTTTGCATTTATTTTGAGTGCATCGCGAATTTATTAAATATTACAAAGTTAGTAAATAAATCAAAATTGCGATACAACGTTCTTTATCAAAAAAACAATTCTTTAATGAAGTCAATGAATTAGAGAAGTTTTTTATAAAGTGTGTAAACATTTCTTTTTTATAAGTTGGCTCTAATTAGGTAGGAATGTAATCATTTTAACAGTTAATTTAACTTCATGATTCTCTTCTTTTAACATAACTAGTAATTTAACATATTTTCAAATAAAATTTAATTACACCAAAACAGTAATAATTATAAATTAAACTAGACATAGGCGTTAACTATAAACTCAATTTATACCACAAAAAAAGACTCCTCACGTTTAATACTGATTTTCGTTTTAAATTAAAGCATATCTTATTCATCATTCTAACGGTTTTTTAATTAAGATTATTAAAAAATTTGAAGATCCTCAGTCGCGCATTACCGATCGTAAATATTAATTGAGGACACACAAAAAAATTAGGTTTAAACAAATAAAAGAATGAATTAAGTACTTTTTATTACATTTATTTAATTAAAAATTCTTCTCCTACAACATACAAACATACGTTCTATGTTTTTAGTTCCTTTCCCCTGTCATGCTCTCTGCATAAATTCATTAGAAATGATATTTGTAATATTATAATAAAACCAAATGAACTCGCGTACTTAGCATAAATAAAATGTACTGAATTAATATTTTATACAATTCTGCTTATTCTATTTAGAGCACAATAATAAACGAATGCAAATTCAACTAAATTTCTTTAACTATCTACTTTTGAAATAGAATTATTAATAATTTAAACCAGACTTTTTTAAAACGAGATTGTAAATAATTCCGAAAGAAAAATTAATTCAATTCATAAATAAATTTATTTAAAAAATTGTAAAAAATTATTATATGATGGATTCCCTTCTAACACTAACAAAAAAAATGCACACCCGACTCTAAAACTCACCGCACGGCACTGACTATCTAAAACAATACAAAATAAAAACATAATTTAATATAGTCGCAGATTTTCCATCAGGTAAACATATCTATTTACATAGAACAAATTATGCGAAAATTGCTAATCTAATGTTTACATATTCCTTGTTCCTGCTCAAAATTCATGAATTGCATAATCTGTATTCTGTTAATTCCTGAATTAACAACAGTGTTCAAATACGTTAAAATCCGCAACATTTGTTCTATTCTCTATATTCAATCTCGTTACAACTTGTTATTTGTTAGTTACGACAGGTTATTTATTTATTTATGCTACTCTGTAAAACAGGGACAAGAAAATGTGTTTCTATGAAATTGTCCGATTTAAAATAGAAAATAAGTTTAATTAAGAAACTTTTTTAAGAACGTTAGATAGAAAAATAGGTAATCTTTTTTATCAATGCGAACTTTTAAACTAGGAGTTTCTTTTATTTTTATGTAGAAGAAAATGACAAAGCAGGAAAAGATACTCCTTTACTACAGTTTTTTAATTAATCTTGTATTAAAGTTGGAAAAGTTGTTGACGTTATCTGCAAGTTACAGAGCAGCATCTGACAATACCTATTCAACAAACACATTATCCTGAAAAACAAGCTTTCGTTTCCGGTGCCTACTATTCACTGCAAATTAATTTAATTTCAAATAAGTTTCTCTTTAATTTCGATATGAATAGATAAAAAATATGTTATTAATCATGCTTCTAATAATGAATACTCGGTAATTAGATAATTTACTCGTCAGTTGGCTATCTTTCAGTTGTTGAAACTAGTCAAATAATGAATGATAAATTCTGGCATCAAGATATGATTAAAGAAATTGAAACCTCATTTTATTGAACTGAATTCTAACAATATATTTTTTATTTGTTTTCGTGTTGGCCATTAAATGTAATTATAGGTCGAACTCTCTAATTTCTTTATATTTAAACATTTGAAGCGTTAATATTTGTTGAAGAACTTTACTTTAAAAAATAAAAAACATCATATGATTGCAATAGCCTTTTACATTTTTTTCATTAATAACTATATTTAAAATAATTATAAATTTGTACTACTGTATATTGAAGAAATATACTAGTGAACTTCCTGAAATTAAATAATTAAAGTAGTGAAAAGTCGTGTAAACAAAAATAAATAAATGAAAAAGAACAATTACTTACTAAAAAATAGAAATAAGTTAACAAAATATTTATGCTTGTGACTTAATTAAAATTTCTTTTTATTTTAATCAAATTCTGCCAAATAAATTTTGAAGTAAGTAGTTCTTTATTTATCAAGTTTATTATCCTGGTGTTAATGATCTAATTAAGCTAACGAATTACAAAAATTATGTAAGCTAGTAAAGCAGTACGAGCCAATATATGCTGAAGTCTATTTCGTTTTTGTTTTCATTACCTGATTCGTAAGTTAGATGAAAGATAGGATGAATGACAAAACTATTGCATTACTTCCTCAGCAACAAAAACACGAACAAAAAGAAACATTCCTAATGTTAAAGTTATTTGCAATAAAACCTGTGGGTCAATCATGTTTATTTCCTTATCGTTTACCTAATTACTTACTAATGATATTTACTCTTGAAATTATGATTCATAAACCTAACTGGTTACATTTTTCCGCGTATTGATCTACTTGTTTCTTGTTTCGAAAACAAGATCAAACCGCAAATATTTCACTTTTGCTACTAAATGTAAAATATCATTAAAAATTCCTTTCTAATTTCTTTATACGATTCGTATTATTAATTACTTTAAACACGCAACTCTCATAAATAATGATATTATTTATTAAAAAAAAAAACGGTAAATTTGCATTAATAATAGACAAATTAACAACAATCATTTTCAATAATGTTTTGTGATTAGTGTAGTGACAGTGACATTTGTGTATTTAACAATATTCTTTGTCATCATTTCATATTTGAAAGTTCTGCGTTTTGCGCGCGCATAATAGAATTCATCGTGGTTTATGATAAAACTCATAGATGGCGCAATTGCTGGAAGAAGAACAAGATTCTTGTTACAAGAAAAACAGTACTCATTTGACGTAAAATGGTGAGTTGTGTTTATCAAGTTTTGTCGAGTTATTTCAGTTTTAAAAAGAAGCTAATAATTTAGAGATGAATAATATCCCACCTATGAGTAACGGTCGTTCAGCTGAAACAGAACAAATGGCAGGGCCACCCCCTTGCCTCAAAGTATTCGTACAAAGAGACTATAGTGAAGGAACAGTTGTCAAATTTCAGACAAGATTTCCAACAGAACTGGAAGGAAGGGTAATTGATACAAGATTTCATCTTATTGGATGTACTATTTCATACGAATTAATTTCCACATGATAGATTTGTATAATTGGTTTATCTTTCTCTTATCAGCTTGTTATGATATTTGCCTGCTATTATTAAATAGAGCAGCACAATGTAATCATAACTGGAATTTTTATGCACTTATAATTTTTTGTAGATTGAAAGACAAGCATTTGAACATACTGTCAATCAACTAAACGCTTATTTCGCAGAAGCGGAAAAAGCATCATGTTCCACGTATTGTGAAGGATGTCTAGCATGTCTTACTGCCTATTTAATATATATTTGTAAGGAAACACATTATGAAAAAGTATGTATTGTTGTCAGACGGTAGTGACAGTTCTGAAACAAATTTACATTGCAGTGTCTTCGAAAAGTGTCAAAATTCATTGCGGAACAAAATGAAAGAGTATACCAGCCAAGAGGATTAATAGTGACAGATCCCTGCTCAAGAGGATTACGAGTATTAGAAATTAGTTGCCTTGATCGGCCCCCAAACGCATGACTTGTACTATCTCACTCCACTCAGGAGTTTTTCATGTGATTGACTTGGAACAGTTTTCTGTTCGTTCTAACCCAAAACTGAGATTAAATAACAAAACGGATATCAAATGTCATTCATCTATATTTTCAACATGAATAAGTTTGATCATAATTATTGTAGAATTACATATTGTACAGTAATAATTGTATTATTGATTATTCATATTTTATGACTAATTTATTAACTTTACAAATATACCGATTGTCCATTCTTAAAAGCATCTGAGCATTTTTTAATTTTCTTATTTTACTTCTACAAAATATTTATATTATAACGTTTTATTTATATAAAAGGGGTTTGTCACAATACAGCACAGAGTTTATGTCTTCGTTTAAACTTATGTCTTAGCGCTGGATGTTGCTGGGGACACACCGGTGCTGTGTGCAGCGTCGTCACTGTCAATTCGATGTCTTTCGTCTCGGAAGGGTCTGTAAACAAACAACTATTTAGTATCCACACAAATTGCCGATTATACAATTTATTTGACCTGTGATTGCTTCCACTGGTTTATCAATAGTATCATGGTCGATCCAGGTGAGGCCCATCTCTACCTTCTCGGCGAGGTCTTGCCAATGTTGCCGGTTCTCCAGGGTGCCAGCGTACAGTGGTCGAACCCATGGAAATGTCTCTGACAATACTCGGTAGAGTGGTAAACATATTACGTCAATAAAGCCGACTTGCATTTGAGGTAGTTCATCTTTTCGTTCTCGGTCCATCATTGCCTACATGCAATTATAATTATATTACTGTTATAAATAAAAAGAAAGTTTCACTATTTTTATTAACTGAACTCGATGTAATATATTAATAATAATTGTTGAGAAATATGTAATATAAAATGAAAACGAATTAACTATTCGAAATTTATATTCATTGAGTTCAATTATTAAAAATAAATAAATAAAATTTAAAAAAAACTATTTAATATTTAAAACTTTTCACGAAGTGGCAGTACCAAATTCATAAATATAATTTATTTTTAACGTCGATATAAGATTTAAAATAAGAATGTCATTCAAAAAATGTCATTATAAAATAGTTTTTAAAGTACTCGAAATGTGAGCAAAGGTGGAATGCCTTCTCATTATTTTATGTTTTTTTAGATAATACTGTGACCTTTTCTTATTTTACGTATGTATCCTATTATTAATTTTCTTCCACTCTGATTACTTATTGATTAAACTGCTTTCATTTAGAGTTAAGAATATTTTTTTAAATGGATAATATATCAACTTAATTTTTATTGAAATTCAAAATAATGAATAATTAGATAATATAATGAGTAAGTACAGTCACTAAAATGTGTCAATATTTTTTAATGACTATATACATACATTAAATCGGTAATTCCCAACCTACGGACCACGATTATTTTTGAACTGATCTTGATGCTAGTGCAATATTTTTGTCGATTAATGTTCATCTAGGAGTGGTTTTATAATTTTATTAACTAGTTATTTACGTAATCAGAGAAGAAAGTGATACTTTACTGGGTGAGGAAGTATATTCGTTTTTGGTTTTTCTGATGTCTTTTTACAATTTTGGAAACGGTTAAGTTTCTCTAAAATGTAATCAGAAATAGGTAATTATTTGGGGCAGTCGAATAACAGTTATTTGTTTCATTAGAACTCGAAATAGTATTTTTAGTTCGAAGTAAACATACCTGAAATAACATTCTTTTACTATTGAAAAAGTTGAAATAATATTCTTTACATATATAATCTAATAAGATTTTCAATAAGAATTATTTTGTAACCCACTACACATTTTAAAATTTCGTAAGTAGCACTATTCTCTAAAAGGCTGGTGACCCATAAAATGAATTAAATTATTTTCACAAAATTATTGAAACTATTTAAATTACGTTATTACAAAACTCATTAAAATGACTTGTTTGAATATTTTTTCGTCAATGAAACCCTACACTGATTGAACGCAACCCAATAAATTAAAATTAATTAAATAAAATTTGTAATAAGGGTACTCTTTTAGACTACTGAAAGTAAAAATAATCATTTTCTTTAATGATTTAAACATACCACTGGTTCCTGTTTTAGCTGCAACCGTTCTAAATCTCCCTGGTCGAAAAATTCATCCGCAACCAATTTGGCTACTCTGTGCTGCACATCCCAGGGTTTCGCTATAGCACTTACATCGCATGCTGTCATCATCATTCCACAAAGCACTGAAATCATAACCATTATTAAATCTTACTCATAAACAGTGTCAGAAAATATAAATCTGGTTTTATTTTACAAATGTATAAAACATACAAGTGCTTACATTCTTTTTTATCATCACTTTGCCAGTCGAATTCGCCATTGTCAATCAGATCTAAAAATCTACTTCTCTTCTTAAAGTACATTGCTAGATCGGTTGAGAGGATTGCAGTTTCAACTGTTTTCATTACTTTTCTGTAATCATCAGGTGAAAGAGCCTAAAAATACATATTTTGTTACAAAATCAACATTCTCGCATTAACTAAAATAAATATTTATACAATTACACTATTTTACAGAAACCTAAATAAATACTTGATTAGCTTACACCTTTAACTAATTTACAGTTTAGAAAAACTTTCCAAAGCTATCCCTGTGGCTCCTCCACCACTAACATGTTTGGGGGCCGTGATTTGACGACTGGTAACCGCACTTCACGCGCAAAATATATCACTTACCGAGATCTGCTTTAGCAGAGTGCCACACCCAGAAATGGGTAGAAGGCGTGATGATATATTTATATATTTATTTATTTAAAAACTTTCCAAATTAAAATTTTAATATTGTAAAATTTTATTAAGATTTATAATAGTATATTATCAATGTGTTTTAGTCTTTATATTTAAAAAAATCTTCTATAATTACAATTTTATATTTTTCAAAAATCTAAATTCCTTGTGTTGAGGATAACAATGTTATGAACTCCGGACTAAGACAATAATAATTATTTTTATTAAATTAAATCGGTCATTTACTTTAAAAATAGTTTGTTTGCTTCTACATGACAGTCGGATATTATTTCTAATCTTAGATGAGAGTTTATATATCGGGTGTATCACAAAAAGTGAGCCATGTTTAACTTGCTTCCCAAATTATTTGAAACCAAAATGCATCAATGTAAAGTTGTAGATCTTAAAATTCTATATAAAATCAATAAAATATATTTATTTTCTGTGTTTTGCGACGGCAGAAAGTAAAAATGAAAATTTACAAAATTACAATTTAATAGTACGAACAAATAAATGCGCATCTTAATTTTGACAAATATTGACATTTTGCTTTGTTTAAAAGTATATTTTTGATATGACTGTAAATTTGACATTATTTTTTACAAATTTATTAAAAATGAAAAATTATTCACGTGAAGAAAAATGGCAAATAATTAAATGGCTTTATTCAGGGGAAAGTTTGACAGAAAAACTGAATGCATTTGTTTGTTATTTTGTTTTAATTCCGTGACTAACACTAATTAAATTGTAATTTTGTAAATCTTCATATTTACATTTTTTCGTTACAAAACATAGGAAATGACTCGTTTATTGATTTAGATGCAGAATTTTAAGCATTTATGTCTAAAATAATGTTAAACGTCTATGGTCCGCCTTTCGTGATATACGCGGTGTACTTGGTTATTATTTTTTTTTGTCAAAAATGTTGATATCTCCTCAAAGTTAATTCTTCAACCCTGTTGAATTATTTACCATCTACGACCCACCTACTTGGAAAATATTGTTGTTGTCACTGTTTAGTATCATAACACATTGATCGAAATGGTGATGCTCCATTGTGCTAGTAGTGTACAAGATCGCAAGTGGTGACTCTGTCTTCGTTTGAAAGGCATTATTTGTCCCTCTATGGTCGAGATCGTGACATAAGCACGCCACGATGAGTCCCAATATCTCCAGATCGCACATAAACCGATCCATCTTTCCTGTTTTGAACATCGCGAACATCGTTTGAGCGACATTTAAAGCGTGGCGCCAGTTGTGGTATTTCACAGGCCGGTAGTTCTTCTTCACGCTCAGTATCCACCTGCAGAGCACCTGTTGCAACATATTTAAATATTCATATTAGTACCTTCGCAGTTAGCTTTTAGTGTGCTAATGTGTGGACAGTTTGGTTTACAAGCTAAATTATGTAGAGAACAATTTGGAAATGTGTTTTTCTTTTGAATATTTTTATAGTGTTTTATTTTATAATGAGAGCACAATTTAGCTGGTTTAGTAGTAGGTACGATAGAAAAATCATATTTGAGGCGATCATACACTCAATTTTTAGCTCGTTGACTTTCGAAGAGGCAAGTTTAAGTGATCGGTTCGATGTTTATATTATCGCCTGGTTGTTCACTTTTTTATCTCTCTAACTTAGGGCTGCCAACCGTCTTTTTTTGCAAAGGACAATCCTTTTAGAGCACCTTCTGGCCTGGTCCTTTTTTAAATTGAAAAAGGACATCATTTGTCTTTTTTTCAAGAAAAATACTATGAATTTTTAATTCACATTTTGTTTTTACTAATGTATAAATGTAGGAAAGTGAAAAACTGAAAGATGCTTTTATATTAGGTTTTTGTGCGATGATACAAAAAGTAAGTTATTATGTACTTGCAAAAAGTGATTATTTATCGCACAGCATTTTACCCCACACTGGTGCTGGCAGTATGCGATAAAATAGTTATTACGAAACCAACCTAAGATGATATAAAATAAATATTTGTGATATTTGAATTTTTTTTAGTATAGTTAAAATATAGCTCAATTGTAGAAATAAACAGTGTTGCAACTCGTGTAAAGTGGTATTTGTTTCATAAATAACTATTAATATTTTATTTATTACTTAATGAAAAATGATAATAATAATTGTTCTAATTTTTTTTTATTATTATTATTCTTATTTCAGTTCAGATGGTGTTCTTTCAACCGATAGCAACCTTCTTATTTTTTAATATTGCTAATATTTGGCGTAAAATCTACCGATACTCAAAATCACTTTCATTGTTGGTTTTAGAAATGGTGTATTTGCGTAACTATTAAAAGTTTATTTGAACACTGTAACTTTTTACCTTTGACTGCTTACGTACAAGAGTTCTTTTTTATCCTTTATTTGATTAGTTTTTATAGTCCAGTCAACACGTGAGTCTCATATATTTTGTTACTATAAAGGATAATGTTAGGATTGGTAGGATAGTTTTACAAGTGAAGAATGTGGTGTAGAGATAATACAGGTATATTCGTTTTATTACAGCTCGGATCGGGCGCGAGTACATTACGTTTTTTGTTTAGAACATTACACTTATTGTAATTATATTTGCTGAGATTTTAATTATTGTAATATAATTATGTTTGTTTTGTTTTTTTTTTTTATTTGATATCGTAAAATATTTTGCAAATATTAGTGTACTTACTCTTTTGTTTTTGGAGTCTTTTAAATTTCGATAGCCTAAAATTGTTTATTTATTTTCCATCCTTTAAATTTTTTATTTAAAAAAATGCATTTTACTTTATTTTGCGGTACCTACTTAATTTTACTACTTACTTCCGGTATTTTGCATGTTTTAGACTTACATGATTTCAGAATAAGTATAATTATTATAATATTAAATAATATAAACTATAAGTCATTTCCGCAAAACCTAAAATGATGTGTTACTTAGCTAATCGACGAGTTGACGATTAATAGTATATTAAAGAACGAGTTTCATAACTGTAATTTTATTTTGTGAGAACATTCAAACATAATAATCGAAAATTATGTAATGAGTTCTTTATACTATTTTTCTATATTGCGTCTTTTATGCTCTTTTCAAATAAAAAAAAAATGTAGTTTAAAAATTTAATGAATCTTGTGTTAGTTGGTCTGATCTTATGTTTAAAAATGCAATTGTTTGAATTTCAAATTGTCAACTTTCTTAAAGTAAAAATGAGTGCAGACGATTTTTCTTATATCCCATCTAAAATACGTAAAATTGTTAAAAATACCGTCAAGAGTTTATTTCTTAGCAAGTCCCATCTTTTTTAACATTATGATATTTCAGCAGAGTGACCAACCTTCAAAATATAAATTGTACTGCACTATTAAAGCACTCTAATTAGCTATTAACGAACTCTTTTGAGTGCTATAATAGCTTAATTATAGACGCAAAATAGAAAAAAATTGTCATTCTAATATAATGTTTCAATTAGCTTAAAATACCAATAATTTAGATATTAAAACAATTTTCGAAATTTTCTTATCGTAATTATTATTCCATTTATGTAGTAACATTAAAAGAACATAAACAAAATCATTTTGCAAACTGGTCTCGTGTTTGCAATTAGCAATTCCGATAACATTTATTATGTAATCAATATAGGAAGTAGATAATATTATTGCAAGTTACATTCTAAATTGATGGTGTACGTTAGAGGCCAGGGTCATGGGGTCAAATAAAAAGAATAATATCAGTATTCAAATTTTGTACGTTTTTAAATATGCTTCGGCATAACAGTTCTTTATTCATCGAAACAAAATCAATAATATTATCACATAAATTGAAACTGAGATTGTTCTGCAACTTCCACAGAATATAAATTACCATTCAAAACAGAACTAAATCCAGACCAAAAATTTGCAATTTTGCGCTTCGGTAAGCTGTTTTGTTTTCGAATGGATCGATGCAAATATAATTCGGAGATTTCATCTTTATTTGCATAACGATTAACTTTTTATTACTACGTAGTACGTAGGACTGCAATTATTACTTGATATTTATTTATTTGTTACTCTGCACAACATGAACTTAATTCCAATTATAAAGAAAAGATAATATAATCATTTAAAATAAATTGCTATTAATAATCGCACAGAGTAATATAAAAGTTCATTTGCAACATTTTACATAAAAAGATTCATGTTTTTTATTTTTTTAAATTCAGCAATCTTTGGAGTTTATTTTTAAAATTTTAAAATTTGCTGTATACAAACGAAATCTAGAAGATTGAAACATATTTTCAATCAGAGGTCAACACAATTTTTTTTCTACGATCGGACATCAAGATTAATGGATTTTTAATTGTAATTAGTAAAAAATTTTAATGTAGGCATCTAGAAAAACAATACGAACAAACCAAAAATGTTTTTTTTTATATTTGTGATCTGCAAAGAGCTCCGTTGCCAATAGCAACGATCTACAAAGAATCTTGTCTGCAATTGTTCATTTTCTTTCATCGAATGACGATCGAAAATCCTACTTTTTTTGCTAATCGCATAAAAAAATATTTTCAAAATTTTTAAATGGACGATATTTTGTAACTTCTGTTCATAATTTCAAAGAGCTAGCATTAAAACTTAAATATCGTGCAGAGAAGGATTTCTTTTGAAAAGAAAGTCTCTAATTCAAGTATTTTATCTTTTTCTATTTAATTATGATATGCTTTTTATTGAATATTGATATTAACTACTTATTCAATTTTAATCTTTGCAGGTTATAAATTACAGTTCAAAAAGAATTCAGTTAGTTTAGTATGTAATTTAGCTATATCCGTAGTGTTTATTTTCAAAACAACTTCTCTTTTAAAGAGTACAAACTACTGCTAATGAATACGTATCTCCAAACACTTAAAGTAATGATTCTGTTATGTTAGTGTCCATGTATGGCCGAATGTTTGTTGCTTTGATGTCTGGTGGTCCCATTTGTTAGTCATTGATCTACTTGACTCTACTCTGCTGTCAGTATTATGTAGGTAATGATCTGGTCATCTGACAAATTGTGGTCCATGATTCATCAGTTTTAGAAATTCTTCTGTTCGTTTTTTTGTAGCAAAGCTGTGATTATTAGGTCACTTCCAAAGATATCTTATTTGCATATTGATTGTTGTATTATGAACGCAACGTTATAAAGGGGAAGAGGAAAATGACGAATTAAATTCAATGACGCAGATTATATACAGAGATTGATAAGTAATTATGGTAGAGTATTAGTGTATTGCATAAAAGTTACAAACACAATTAATGTAATATTTGATTAATTGTAAATGAGATTATATTGTCTACTCGTTTTAATTATAATTATGAAGGTTATTTCATTTCATAAAATTATTGTTATTTTAGTTCATTTTCTTCATTAGATTAGGTACTACGTCTTTTTTTAGAAAATAATAACTTTCTGTACACGCAAAGTTTAATAAATTGATTGACAATTAGCTTGATTAACTAAGAAAAATACATATTTAGTAATGTATTATTGATTAGCAATATTCTGACAAAGTTGTTACGTTGCTACTCTAATTTCGAGTTTTATGCTTCAATTTTTTTTATTACTTTTTTGATTAATGCTGAGTATTTTAAATAAATTAGTAACGTACTTTTTTTCTCTTATTGCAAATATTGTTCTGGCAAAGTCGTTATTAATGCACTTAAACAAATATATGGTAATTATGCAAATTCATTCACAGTAATTTTTTTTTTATATACTTTTTTAAATATTACACAAAAAAGAATCGCACTAAAAACTCTTGAATAGAATTACCTCCCACTCTTGTGACATCATTTTACATACAGCCGCTGAAATATGTATAACAGCGGGAAAGCTGACAAAAAAATATTCGAGAGCTCAGCATGGAATCTAAGTTAGCAATTGTTAAAAACACATTTTATAACATCAAATTGAAATTACGAAATAGGTCTAGAAAATTTGTAGCATCCGCGTTGTTAATATACTAACATATAGAATCAGAGTTCCGTACTTTTAGGAAATATGGATACATCGAAGATATCATTATCAAATCGGCCTGTGGATCCTAAGAGCCCTGGTTCGATCCCCACAGCCGACAAAACATTTTCACCAATTTAAAATTACTCCTGTGGCTCCCCCACCACTAAAATCTTTGGGGGTCGTGATTTGACGGCTGGTAACCGCACTTCACGCGCACCGATATCTGCTTTGGCAGAGTGCCACACCCAGTAATGGGTAAAAGGCGTGATGATATATTTATTTATTTTATTTTTATCGATATATCAAAAATACCGATACCTATATTAAAAATATTGATATATCAAAGATATCGATATTTCAAATATATCAATATCGTCAAAAATATGATATTGATATTTCTATATTGAAAAAATTTGGATATTTATCGATATATCGCCCACTCCTAGTAAGGAACACTCAATTCGTAATTTTCTTTATAAAAGCAATTTTTTGTTTGCTTCTTACTTTTACATAAAAAATAATCGAGTACTAACAAGTAAGTACCTCTTAGAGATAGTTTTTAATTTAATTTAATACATTTTTTGCATGGGGTAGCTAGCTCAGTGGTATCGATTTCGGCTGTGTATCCTGAGAACCTCAGTTCGATTCCCACTGCCGACATACAACTTTCATCTTATTACAATTACCCCTGTGGCAGGCTTCCACTAACACCTTTAAGGGCCATGATTTGACGGCTGGTAACCGCACTTCACGCGCATAAATATATCACTTACCGAGATCTGCTTCGACAGAGTGCCACACCGAGTAGTAGGTAAGAGGCGTGATGATATATTTATTTTTATTTACATTTTTTGTATTTACACTTTTGGTTTAATTTAATTAGGGAAGCAACAATCACGATATTAAAAAAATACCATTGTATTTCCGATATTACATATTTCAATTTTACACCTCGTATATAACGGTATATAATGAAGTTAAATTAAATATTTTAATATCTACTCTGTTTTTGCTTGAAGAATTTTCAAACTAAAGGTAAGATAATATTCAAATTGTCCGACTGTAGCAAAAAATCCGATGTAATACCTTTGAATTTATTCAAAAACTTTTAATGAATAATGAAAGAGATCTTTTGCGAACAAAAACATTTCTTCGAAGAATATGATTTGAGTTCCTTCAAATCGGGTTTGTATGCATCATTTCCCTGGAATTATATTTTCTCTTGCGGGTCAGTGTTCCGGTAACATGGGTACAGAAATTGCAAATTTAGTTCGGGTTGGATCCAATTACTGAAGGTAGGGTTCGTACTCTGGCCAGGATGTGTGGTCGTGTGGAGAACAAATAATAGATCTTTGTTCTCAGAAAACTGAAATTTCTGCTTTATTATTCTGTTGCAAGTATAAATTTTAAATAAAATAATGTTAACTAAAAAAACCTTCAAATTATATAATTTATATAATTAAGAATCAAAAATTATTTAATATAAAATAATTATATTAAATTTAATATAAAGATATATATTATTATAACATATATACCACGATTTTATTTCTAAGGTTCTGAATTATGGGTTAAAGATTTTAATAAAAAAAAATCAAGTGATTTCATTCATACACACCCTGATTTAAATTATTTTATGGTTGTGGTTTCTTTTCATAGGTTTGCGCTATAAAAAAAAACAACTTTTAAACAAATATGACCCTTATGTATTTTTATATGAAGAACTAGAATTGTAAAAAACCCAAAAATGGGTCATTGTAGTACCTGCAAAATATCCAAATAACATCACAGGAGAGTATTTAAAATTTTAATGCATTTTTTTTTATTTATCTTGATTGTAATTGTGTTAGAATATTTTACATATTTAAATCAGCTTTACGATCATCACGTGTTAATTCTTCACAATCACTTGGCACCTATGGTCGTCACATTCTGATAATAATATTTTAGGAAAAATACTCAAATATTTGTCACAAGTTATCACTTTATTGAGAAATTAGGATATGACAATTATATTTCAGTAGTTTAGCTTTTATACTATATTTCATGGCAGTTCCAAAAAATTAGTGATTATCATTAAATACTTAACTGGATGAAAACTTTAAATACTTCCTACTGCAGTGACCCATCTATGTTAAACCAGACTTGCTAATGTTTTTCTGTAATTTTCAAATGCAATAATTTACTGGATATCTGAAAACAGATCCTTGGTTTTTATGAAAAGAAACCACAATAATAGTATTATTTAAACGTCAACTTTCATACTCTAGTGGTACTATACACGGAATATAGTACAATAAGAAATATGATACTCGTTCTCTTGTAAAATGTAAGAAATTGATTTTAAATTGTGTTCCAAAGAGTTTATACTTGATTTGCTTTTACCGTTCAAAGGTAATTTGTTGCACAGAATTGACAAGTACAATTATGATAATTAATTACGAATTCTTCTTATTAAATTTTGTCATTTATAAGTACTTATATTGTCTGTCGAAACAAAGGAAACGTAAATTATTCAATTTTCTGCAATAACAGAAAATTAAAATGCTTGTCATTATCTTCCAATTTGATCTGTGTCATAACATAAATAATTAAAGAACAATTAAAATCGTTTCAAATTCCGAATCGCTTGAAACAGATTGGAAGTTAGAATTCGTAAATTATAGATTTCTTATCATTAAGTTACAATTACTTTATCACTAATTTGATCGTCCCTCTTTCCATTGCGAACTCTTGCTCGTCCTCACGAATCCTTTTACGAACTCCGAACATTTACAAAATTAAGTGATAAAGATTTGAAAACACGGCATCTACATAATCTAATTATCATTCCCTTTTACCGGAATTAAAGCAAGTCTAAGGCAGTGTTCTACAAAGCAAACGCCGAAAACACTAGAGTAGAGGCGGAAGACCCAATTCTACTTCTAAGCGTAGGCGTAGTTAGTTCTGCACGTCCTGTTCACCGGAAATAATGTTACACGGATTTCTCCCAAAGGATTTATAGACATTCAAATGTACAACAGATTGCGCCGTTTCAGTATTTGTATTATAAATGTAAATAGACCCAAACTTGGCAGGTGCTGAGCCACTTCAACTTATTCTTAATAATGAACCACGCCTTGAACTAAATTAATATCCTGAGAGAGTTGTCTCATTAGATTTGTCAACATTATGTTCAAAAGACAAGAGCAATTCACACGAAATAACGTTATCATAAGCGCCGACTTCTATTTCTTACAATGGGGGCGAAGTAAATAATAAAAACTATGGATAAATAAATATTATTTTCAACCTTTATAAATATTAGAATAGTACAAACTACAAAAATAGTAAGTATGTACATATTTAAGTATTTGTTAGAGAAATCGAATTACTTCTAACAATTGTTTTTTATTTTTGGTTTTGATAATATCATTTCCTAATTTTCCTAAATTCAGTGTATCTAATTCTTCGTTATGATAAATGATAGTTAATCTTGATCTTGAACGGTCTGTTTTTATCAGCTTTTTTATGTTTAGTCACAGAGCCATTGTTTACGGATGAATTCTTTAAAAAATAAATTATACTATTTTACTTGTAATATATATATATATATATATATATAAGCTATTGCAAACTGGAAATAAATGTTGAACATAAAGTTGTTAAAATAATATTTTTTGAGAACTTAGGGCCAAATTCATAGTCGTGACTCATCCTCACTTCATTCTCAACTCACACTCAAAGTCGAAGTAACTAAGGCAACTAACTCAAAAATGTGTACAATTTGAGTTAGTTGCCTTAGTTACTTCGACTTTGATTGTGAGGTGAGAATGAGGTAAGGGTGAGTCATGACTATGAATTTGGCCCTTAGTTTGCCACGACAAATTCGTTTCTTAAAATGAGAATGGACAATAATCACCTTATTTATATGTTCGGATATCTTATATCATTATAGAGGATAGTCCTTTGTTAAAAATCAACTTTTATCCCTTATTATTTGTTTTACCATTTGAAATACCTATAAACGTTTAGTCTCTCAGTTCAAATGAGTGGAAATGAAAGATGATTGAAAATATCACCATCGTTATTTTTAGCAAAAAGTTCATTGTGATAAACATTTTGAAGAAAAAATATTTTAATTCTTTTCTTGAGACATCGGTTATAAATAAAACTGTTTTACTATTTTTATAATCCTTCGTCGAGACGGCCTGTGGATTTGAGAATCGGGTTCCATTCTCATAGCCAACAAACAATTTTCACTACATTTAAAGCACCCCTGTGGCTCCCCCTTCACTAACATCTTTGGGGACCGTGCGCATAAATATTTCACTTACCGAGATCTGCTACGACAGAGTGCCACACCCAGTAATACGTAAAAGGCATGATGATATATTTGTTTATTTTGCTATACAGATTTGTCCTTTATTTTGACCAACAAAATATGGTCACTGTAATTATATGACCAAAACTTTAAATCATATGTAACATATATAATAATGTAAAAATATAAATAAATAAATCTTCACGCCTTTTACCCATTCTGGGTGTGGCACTCTGCCGTGACAGATATATATAGGCAAGTGGTATACTTATGCGCGAAAAGTATGGTTATCAGTCATCAAATCACGGTCCTTAAAGATGTTACTGGAGGGGGAGCCATAGGGGTAACAGTAACAGTATATACGATTACTAATTTACAATGAAACAACGAATAATACAGATGAAACTGGGAATCACAGTAAACACATTACCAACATGAATAGAGTGGTGGAATGCATCAATTAAATATAACAGTTACAATGTAAATGTAATATAAAATATTGACGGCGCACAGTGGGTCAAATCGGTATTTTACTGTTCAAAAATCGGTGGAGACTTTAATATCCATCGGATCTGGATAATATTTTTTTTTAAATTAAAGGTAATTAAATTCCCTACATATCTGTCGAGGCAGATTTTTAAAATACTCTGTCAAATTTTATTAATTACATAATAAACTGTCAAAAAATAGTACAAAATATTAAAAATTATGTATTCTTATATTATTTTTATATATATTCAAGCAACTTGACAGATTTTACAAAGCTAGTGACGGATGTAAACTTTATATTATGTTAAGAACAATTACAATACGGATTCCCTGTCTTAAGCTACCATAACTAAATTTCTAATCTATTCATTAAATCCGTATTGTAATTATTCTCAACAAACTATAAAGTTGACATCTGTCAATAGCTGTATAAGATCAGTTATATTGCTGTAATATATAAAAATAATATAAGAATAAATAATTTTTATTGTTTAAATTTTTAATATTTTTTACAACTTTTTTATAGTTTATTATATAATTAATAAAATTTGACAGAGTCATTTAAAAATCTGCCTCGACATATGTGTAGGGAATTTAATTACCTTTAATTTAAAAAAAAAATTATCCTTATCCGATGCATATTAAGGTCTCCATCGATTTTTGAACAGTAAAATCCCGATTTGACCCACTGTGCGGCGGCGAGATTCTCCAATGTAATACATTGAAATTTTGCTAAGAAATGTTACTTTTTCATTTGAAGCTGAGAGTGAGCTTGAGACCGAATGAAATAAAGGCAAAGTATAAAAGTAAGGGGCCACAAAATTATTTTACGCCTGTGAACTCTTTTTTATGTAAATCAGCCCTGAAAATATCACGAGGACGAAAAGATACTTTAGCTCCCGTGCTTAACTTAACATGGGGGCAATTGCCCCCGTTGCTCCCGTGAAGTCGACGCCTATGATTCGTTATATGTTTTTAAGAATTAATGAGTTTTAGTATTTCGTCAAGACTGTATTTTTGTTTGATTATGAACACTTTATAACGAGCAAAGAAAAATTTTATTTAACCTAGTTACACAATTATATTTTAATTATTATTATAATGTAAACTGCAAACGAATGCAAAAAGATGTGCGGAATTAAAACGCGAAAGTACTCGCAGATTCAAATCTTATTTCTACTGCTGCAATCTTTTTCATGAACGACTTCAGTTATGTGGACTACGTGCTAAAATGAAGGTTAAAAGCAAAAAGGATTTGACTAAGCTATGAGTAAATGTTGCATGTCAAAATTATGCAAGAATTCCCTAATGCGTATTACATATGCTAACGATATGTGATCTAAATCTCAACGGAGAGAAAAAAGATTTTTGCAAAATAAACCGCTTCTGCTAAAGTACATATTTTTTCAAGCATAATCCATCATTCTTGAGATTCACATCCGATTTTCAATCATATCAATAACTTATTTACTTTTCGGTCATCCAAACAATCTCAACTCTTAACCTGTCCCAAATAAACATTTGTTTAATCTTCGTAAAGCGATAAAAATATCTGATGCAATAAACATTTTTGATAAAAAGTATTATCGCATCTTTTTCCTCAACGCAACATTGACATTATGAAATAGATCCGAACAGTTATTTATAGTTTTAAGTGATTACTTGATATCTGATATCATTTTATAAATTATTAAATTTGTATCCTTTCCGGGCGAATTATGCATATATCAATAAATTGTAAATATCTACTGCAAATCTACACATACGGTATTTGTCTAAATTATAAGAATTAGTTAATAGGCTATTACACAAAAATTTGAATATTTTATATATTTAATCTACATACAAAAATATTTCTGCCTATTTAAAAAAAAAAAATTATTGTAAAGTTCCTACTAAGGAAAAAAAATTTAATTAATCGTAACGTGGGTAGCTCTTGGTGACAAAGATAGCATTAATATTAATAGATAAAGCATAATAATGAGAAAGAAGGCTTTCTTTTTTGAGAGAGATGAGTATACTTTGACAAGAGCAAACATCTCACGGAACTAAGTTCATGCTTGTCAACACTTGTTTTTGCCAGTTTTCACTAATATTTGAGAAATTTTGCTATATTATATTAATCACGTTCCCACTGTTAATATTCAGGTAATAATAAAAATAATTATTATTCTACAAATGTAAGAGGTAAACATTTATATATATATATTTTAGGTTCATAAAAAGAAGAATATTATGTACTAAGTTACTGTGCTATTCTAACATTTATTTTTTTCAATTATTGTTGTAATTAATTTACAGGCAATCGTAGCTCAGTGGATAAAAGCGACGTAAAACTTGCGTTTCTTAATTAGCAAGCAAGAGGTCGTGCGTTCAAATCTCACTGACTCCTAGTTATATCAAAAAAATACGATTGTGTCTGAGTGGTTCGGATTTCACTATAAGCTGTAGGTCCCCTGTACTGTAATTGGGATTTACTTCCTGTTGTACAGAGTAACAAAATAAATAAATAAATAAATAAATTAAATACTGTTTTGTTCCGAATTGCCATCTCGGTGCACATGCGCATTGCCTCCCAATGTGAACTTGCAGTTTAATTGAGCTACCTACGTCACAACAACATCAATGGCGATCGTTTTGAATAATTCACTTTTTAATTCAATATTTTAGTAAAATATCGAATTAAAAAATGAATTATTCAAAACGATTCATACATTTTTTTTTAGCATTTTTGTAACACATTTCCAACTAAATTGAAATGCGTCAAATATATATTTCTTTAAAAGCCATACTGTTGGAATAGCCTATTGCACTTCTAGCCAATATAAGGCAAATTCTAGTAATTGTAGACGATTTTAGAGATATATAACTGTAAGATATAAGCTTAAAGGTTCAAATCTCAGTGCGTAACTGTGTCAGAAAATTTTCCGCCTAAAAAGTTATTTCTTTTTTCTACCCTGAGCATCTGCAGACGTCTGTTTTTCTTTAAGGCTGGTAACTGAACTTCACGGTAAAAAAATTCTTTTACCAAGATTTGAAATTATCGAACTTCCACACTCATAATTGGATTTGGGTAAAAAGCTTGATGCTATATTTATAACCAATTTTAGCAGTTCTTAAAAAAATTCATTTCTGAGAACGTAATAAATCAGTTACACTTCCTTAATTTCGTACACATTTCTTTGTTTTGTAAGCTATTTTATGTTTCTGTTATTTACCAGAATGAGCTATTTATTCGATTTTTTATTATTTTATAGTTGCATAAAAGTATGCAATAATACAAACCCTTATTTGTAACTATATTCTGTAGTCAAGTTTACAGTGGAATAAACAGAAATATTGGACGCATATAATGTAGAACTTCATAAAAGCCATTTTATAACGTATTTTATTTATTTGTTTGGCTTTATTGACCAGAACAGGCAACATAGAGGTGCAGTCGGGAGCTAAACTACCACCTAACCCTTAATTGCAATTTTCAATTTAAAGCTGAACAAATAATTCGGAACTATAGACAATCGGACAGTCGTGATTTTATGTAAAATCGTTGATTGACTAATAATTAAACTGTATAATCAAGGGTAAAATGTAAACTTATAGTACTGGCTCGTATTTATTAAGAAGTCTAATAAGAAGATAAATTTAAAACAATATTATAAATTGGTAAACTATAATAACATAAAAAGTTAAGTAATCAAAATATCAACATCGTTTTTTTCAGATTTTGTATTATAACTACATTATTTGCAAGAAAATTACTAAAATACTATCCTACATGTGCAATGCAACCTAGTTCACAAAAGAGTTTTAGCTAGAATCTGGCTATTCCTGAATTTTGGATTTGTCAAATTAAGCTAAACCATATTCCCAAAAAAGTTTAAATAAACTTTAACACAATCTGCTTACCATTAAGTTTTCAGAAAGGAAATTGAATGAACTTGTTTAAATCGGACTAGCATAACATTAGCTAATCCAAAATTTAGGGTTAGCTAATTTTTTTTTGAGAATCTGGCTGGTGATTTAAAAAGAAAAGTGTTAAAATATCTCGTGTCTAAAATATTTGAGAATTATTTTTATTTTTTTAATTCGGCAGAATTACCACATGTCACATAAATCCCTAGATTGTAATTCCATATTTGCCATTAAAATTGAAAAATGTAGATATAATAAATTATGCGAAGTAAAAAATTTAAATAAAATAAATTTATCATCACGCCTTTTACCCATTTATTGGTGTGGCACTTTGCCTTTTACCTATCACTGGGTGTGACACTCTGCTGAAGCAGATCTCGGTAAGTGATATATTTATGCGCGTGAAGTGCGGTTACCAGCCGTCAAATCACGCCCCCCAAAGATGTTAGTGGTGGGGAAGCCACAATTTTAAATTGGTGAAAATGGTTTGTCGGCTGTGGGGATCGAACCAAGGTTCTTTGGATCCACAGGCCGAGTTGATATCACTGAGCCATTACCCCATTTAAAAAATTTAAATAGTAATTATACTCGTTTTATACGACACACTTGTTTCTTGTAGCTTGACTCGTCGTTCTCCAGACATCTCGTGTGACAACACATCGTTTTATAAAAATTGTATAATAATATATTGTTATAAGATTAGTTTCGTTTGCAGTTTAAAAAGTCATCGTAAGCCCACTAAACTTGCACCAGATAAATTCAAGTAACTTTTCTTATTTTGAAAAGAAAGTTAGCAAGTAATAGTTATTTTTATATCAAGAATTACATCTGTAAAGTACAATTACAATAATGTGTTTAACTGGGAATCATGCCTCATAATACAAAATAAATAAAGAACAAACTAGGCATGAAAAAGAAAATTGTCTTTCTCCAGAAAGCTGAAAGACCGTAAAGTTGCATTGAAATGTATTTACAGTAACTTCAAACAAAATCTAAAGTCAACCGAAAACCAATATTGACAAAATCCGCTATCCCCGATATTCAATTACAATTATTCGTCGATGACAATGAAAATCATTTTCCATTTGAGTTGCTTTTACCGCAGACTGTAGTATGTGGTTTTTAATTTCCTTGCGTCAACCGCAACCAATTTGAACGTCAACGCAGATGAGTGACAACTAATTAAATTGTTTTTATGACCAATAAAGTAAATTGAGTAAGCACGTTAACAATAACACGTTGATTAAATTAAATTCAAGGGTGATTCACTAAACCGACCAGAAAGAGTGAAAGAGATTTGGTTTTTGTAAATCTTTAACGCGCATGTTAAATCAAAAGCGGGATTATAAATGAATAAGCCAACGATTTTTGTTTTACGTAGCTTATTTTATATGCTCTTTGCCAGCCAACCACGGAGTTTGAAATTTTCATTTATTTTGTAATTTATATTTTACGTCTCCAGAAATAACTCTGAAGAAAATTTTGCAATTGCTTCTGCTGTAACAAAAAAAAAGACATAAATATGTCATCACATTTTCTGGATTCATAATTTCGAGTGATGTACCTCCGCAATTATAAATCTAAACATATCCTACGATAAATGAAATAGACGTAGACAACCTTCTAGTACATTTGTACAACCTAAAATATTTCATTTCATTCAGTTCAGTTTTATTTGGAAAATTCTCAATGCTCGTAGTGGCACATATCACAATGAAAATGACAGTTTGGCTGCTAGTAACACATAACAAAAATAAAGAGAAAATTTTGAAATAACAAAATAAATTAATAAATATATCATCACGCCTTCTACCCATTACTATATATATATATATATATATTTTGCGCGTGAAGTGCGGTTACCAGTCGTCAAATCACGGCCCCAAAGATGTTAGTGGTGGCGGAGCCACAGGGGTAGCTTTTTGAAATTATGAAAATTGTTTGTCGCCTTTGGGAATCGAACCAGGGTTCTCAGGATCCACAGGCTGACTTCATACCACTGAGTTAGCCACCCCATTTTGAAATAACATCAAATTGAAATCACATGACAATAAACGAAAGCGATAAAAAAATATTTTATGCGCAACCGGGCCGATATTCATGTGTTTTAGCCTTAAAAAGTGGGCTTAAACACTACTTTTTGGCCCTAGAGCCAAAAAGAAATAATTTCTATGGATACATAAATAAAGTGGCAATTTTTGTTTATTGTGAATACTTGATTCTGCTAAATGTCATTTTGACATATAACCTATGTACATATTTTAATCTTTTGAACAATGTTATTTTGTTGTGCATAAAATATGGTATGTACCACGAGTGCAATTAGCGTTTCTGACCCTAAACATGTTATTAGCCCTCAGCGCTTTGCGCCTTGTGCTAATAACCATGCCGCGGGCCAGTAACGCCTGTTTTTTACCCTTGATACATAACTAACTATTTCATAACATATTTTAAAATTTTTACACCCTTGCTCCAAGTAATACTAATTCAAGAATACTTTTCTCTACTGTCAGACACATCGGATAAATTTATTTTTAAATAACACATTTTAAATTTTAACTAAGATTAGAAATACACTAAATTTAGTTTAATCTACCAATACATTTTATTCTACGATTAAATATTTTTAACTAGAATTGGAAATACCGGGCCCAAAAATGATTAAATAAAAAGTTTGATTGAAACAATGCAGTTGAAATTAAAATAGCATTGTATAAAATCAAATAACATAAAAGCTTTAGAATTGTTAGCTTTATTTGACAAAAGATTAATTTACGAAATATTGTCATAAATTAGTTATTGTTTATCTTTCAAACTAATTTATTCCCAAATGGAAATGTGTTAAGAATTATGAATGAATGCTGTACTTCACTTTTGTTTCTATTTTATATCTATTCATTGCAGCGTTCTTTCAACTTGCGCTCTGCGGTAGAACTTGAAACTGTCATTTTATAATTCATAAACTCTGCTTTTTGTTCGGAAGCGAAATGCTCCCCTGTTGATGACTTGCGCACGAACATCGAGAAGCGAAAGAAAGACGAGATCTGCAGGGTTCAACCGTTGTAAGTAACATAATAAGAAAATATATCTTCTGGAACTTTCGTCTCTTTCGCTACTACAAAGAACATGAATATTACTTTACACCCTTATTTTATTTTCATTTGGAAGTTTAATCAGAAAGGAACTACGTTAATAATTTAATTCGGTTAATATTTTAGTACGGCCCGACGAAAACCGCAAGTATAACTAAGTGAGCGAAGTTTAGAACTTTTGTTTCTTAGCTGTTTAAATAAAAATATGACATAATTATAATTTATATTCCAAGAAATAGCTTAAATTTTGTCTTTTATATCTACAACAGTTAGAACGACAATTTTATTATTTTATAAACTATTCAACTATTTTATAACCTAAACAAGTATGCTGTTATTTGACCAAAAATTTAAAAAGTTGATATACTCGGAAGTCGTTATATTCGATTTCTGCAGAAAATAGTTTTAAAAGCATCGTTTTTACATTTTCGACATAAGGGTGTTTCAAAAATATACCGACAAACTTCCAGGAGCTGTATCAAATATATCTCAAAATGTATAAATAGAAAAAGTATAGTTTTTTATCGGTCCATTATTCTACTGAAAACAGTTTAATAAATAAATAAATATATCATCACGCCTTCTACCCATTACTGGGTGTGGCACTCTGCCGAAGCAGATCTCGGTAAGTGATATATTATTGCGCGTGAAGTGCAGTTACCACTCGTCAAATCACGGCCTCCAAAGATGTTAGTGGTGGAGGAGCCACAGGGGTAATTTTTGAAATTATGAAAATTGTTTGTCGTCTGTGGAAATCGAACCAGGGTTCTCAGGATCCACAGGCCGACTTCATACCATTGAGCTAGCCACCCCATTAAAAAAAAAACAGTTTAATAATAGAGGCTATTGTTAAACCGATATTGTTAATTTTTTATTTTGTAAGATTACTACTATTACGCAGCCAAACGTTAAGTGTCATTTCAAAATGATAACCTCAAATCTTTTTAAATGTTATTTTATTATAATTTGAAAGTATGTCCAACGTCAGATAATTATTCCGAACCAAATCCTTCACAAATCCCCAAAGGAAAAAATCGAGAGGATTTAAATAGAGTGATAGACAAGCCAGGCCACAGAACTTTCTCTTCCGATCCATCGGTTGGGGAAACATCGTACTCTGAAAATTAATTTTTCTTGTTCTACTTCTAAAAACGGCTCATTTGCGGACGTGGGTTTATTAACAAAAAGTAATTGTTTTGATGTTCTCTATAGTTCCTGGAAGTTTGTCGGTATGTTTTTTAAACACTGTATAGGTCGAGAAAGAAAAAGGATATCTTTCTTAGATTCATTTCTGCAGAAATCGAATATAACGACTTGTAAAAAATAAATAAATAAATATATCATCACGCATTCTACTCATTACTGGGTGTGGCACTCTGCCGAAGCAGATCTCGGTAAGTGATATATTTTGCGCGTGAAGTGCGGTTACCACTCGTCAAATCACGGCCTCCAAAGATGTTAATGGTGGAGGAGCCACAGGGGTAATTTTTGAAATTATGAAAATTGTTTGTTGCCTGTGGAAATCGAACCAGGGTTCTCAAGATTCACAGGCTGACTTCATACCACTGATCTAGCCACCCCATAACGACTTGTATTTGAAAATAAAACAAAAAGATAAGAAAGGAAGGGAGTATCGGCCTGCGCTTGTTTTTAAATCACAGATTTTGCACTAAACACTCAAATTTAACTTCGTGTGCTTCTGATAGTACATAACAGTTGTGGATTGCCGCTCGAAAAAAGCTAATACCTAAATAATTCTATAATTTTAATAAATGTTTCATAATTAACTTAGTAATATAGAGCCTCCAGAATTTATCTATTTTATCCCACTAATCAGTATATACAAACATGAATTTGCAAATTGCAAAGATATTTTTAATATTTTTAAAAAGTACCTTGATTGGTTGGAAATTTTTATTTCAATATTGCATTTCGAATTCCACAAATTAAACTCGATAATCATTCAAGTATACATGAAGTACTACTGTCAGATACTAACAATTAATTCTCTATTTAGAGATATCCAATATTTACAAATGGAGTGGCTAGCTCAGTGGTATGAAGTCGGCCTATGGATCCTGAGAACCCTGGTTCGATTCCCACAGGCGACAAACAATTTTCATAATTTCAAAAAAAGCTACCCCTGTGGCTCCTCCACCACTAACATCTTTGGGAGCCGTGATTTGACGACTGGTAACCGCACTTCACGCGCAAAATATATCACTTACCGAGATCTGCTTCGGCAGAGTGCCACACTCAGTAATGGGTAGAAGGCGTGATGATATATTTATTTATTTATTTTTACAAATCTTGAAAGAATTTAATTGTAATAGTAGAATTTTAATTAATATTACACCTTTAAAGTGCAAAATCTATCACTATTACTAAGAGAATACATTATCCTGTTACCTCACACAAATCAACGTAGATTGAAAGTCAGTGAAGCGTATACTGAATTAATACAATGAAACATTTTCACCTGTAGCACACAATTCACTGTCCTGTTGAGCTTGGCAGTTTAGTATTGGGTTTTCGTCGATAAATAAGCATGGTAAAAATAACCAATTTACCGAAATTTACAACTGAAATCTCTTGTTGAAATCCTTTATCCTCGCCTTTATTAGTGCAACTGGAATAAATGGTAAATTGGAAACAATAAAAAATGATCATATTTTATTTTATATTTTCCAATCAGTGAAGAATTACTGCTATATTTTTTGTTTCGCGTCACGGATTTATCGAAACCTTTTCACGAATTTCCAACTTTTTATTTAAAAAAAAACTGATTAAACAGTCTGCATAGTAAACGAACTTTTAGTTAGTAAAGGGTTTGAGTTATAATTAAAAATATATTTTGAAAATGTCTATTGAAGATACAGGCACGTAACTAAGGGTGGGCCGAGGTGGTCCATGGCCTTGATATATTGCAAAATCTCAAACATCTTGACAATAAAAGTACACATCTTTTCCACTCTCAAAAGTGATGGGATGGCTAGCACAGTGGTATGAAGTCGGCCTGTGGATCCTGAGGTCCCTGGTTCGATTCCCACAGGCGACAAATTTTCATAATTTAAAAAAAGCTATCCCTGTGGCTCCTCCACCACTAACATGTTTGGGGATCGTGATTTGACGACTGGTAACCGCACTTCACGCGCAAAAAATATATCACTTACCGAGATCTGTTGTAGCAGAGTGCCACACCCAGTAATGGGTAGAAGGCGTGATGATATATTTATTTTTATTTAAATGTGATAGAAAATTTATATTTATGTTTTATTTGAAGTATTTATCTTGAAAATTATTTAGAAACGAATGACAGTCAAAAAGATACGCACATTTCTGATGACGTCAAGTTGTTCTGAAAATAGTATACATATAAAATTAAGTTATCGGCATTTCTAAATACGTGATATGAAAACAAATATTTTTTTTATAGATATGTATATTTATATAAATAACTATCGTCAATTATATTTTCTAACATTGGAGTTGAAACTACTTAGAGTCAGTTTTTCAATCACCGATTTACTCTCGGTTAATGTTAATCATGATTAAAATTAATCGGTGATTGAAAAACTAGCACTAAATCGGTTAATAATGATGCACATAAAACTAATGTTTGGTTATATGAATTGTATATAGAATGAAAAATTGGTGAATCATGTGTAGTGAAATTGACGATGAACGATTGCTTAGGCGACCTACGAATAATTGAATGGATATTAATTAAAAATGGATGAACATAAGATAAGACTGGATAGAATCAATGAAATTATGAATCAAGCCAGTGGCACATAATCAATGTTTATTCAATTCATGTTTGTTAAATTATGTATGTTGACGTTACATAATTCAATTTGATGTTTGATGAAAACTAGGTGTGTCAGATAATCATTCTTGTCACTAGAGTGAAGACAATCAAACATAAACATAACCTAGATTATGTTACATTTAATCTGCACTTTAAATTTTATTTACGTTAATTCAAATTCAAATAATTATTATAATCATGTTGAAATCTATCAAAACTACAAAACTCGAATCTAAATATATAACAGAATAAGAAATGTTCCTATTTAGAGTATGTGATTACATTGTAAGAAGTCATGTCACATTTTTTGTGTTTGGCAAACAAAAGTTTATCAAATGGTAAAAACATTGACCGTGTGATACCAGCATTAGGATACAAATATTTAACGAAGATTAATTGCAAGATGAATCTAATGAATAAATGTTCAGTTAATGTTTCAAGGATTCATGCTATTCTATTTGATGGGGTAGTGAGGCCAGAGCCGTATCTAGGGCAGGATACAAGCTCCGGGCACAATTCCGTTAGGGGCTCAAAAAGATAAATATATTATGTATTGTTAGTAATTTTTTAAATACGAGTTCTAATAAACAAAGCTGCCAAAGTAATTTGTTCCAAGAAATCAATTGGGACCAAAATCAACTCAATATCATCAACAATTCGAAAGTTGTTTTCGCGCCTCCGACCAGAATCATTAGTTTTGCATAACTCAAAATCTTCCAGAAACAGCGTATTTGCGGCCTAGGCTGACAAAAAACGAGAGACTTTGGTAAAGTTAGCATTGGCATCAATCGGCTGTCAGTTTCAGTTTTATGTGTTAAGTGCTTGGAGGTTACAGATTTTTACCAATTTTAGAGCGTAATTGTTCATTGTAAACTCAAATTAATTTGCAGTAAGAAAACAAATGAATTGTATATATTTTTTAACTCTTGTACCTTGTTTATTAATTTCCTAATGTTGTCAACATAAAAAAATTGTAGTATCCATTTAATATGTAACAAATAAATCAATAATTTCATTTAAATCGACTCGAAAAATCTTGTGTATCACACGTCCAGAAACTGTTTCTGGCTTAGTGATACAAATTCTTTAAACTTCCCATTTGTTGCTATTTCCCGAGCGAAGCTCGTTCTCATACATTACATTAAAACCGATCAAAAGTGTAACTTCAAAACCGAAAAAAAATCATATCCTCTGAAACCAGATCTGCTTTCTCACTAACAGCGCTCTCACGGGTTAGCTTGTAGCAGGAATGGCTCTTTAAATGATTAAATCCCCTGTGGCCGGCTCTCAGCGCGTCAGCCGGTCGTCCTCGCTGCTGAGAAGCGCCTGCAGTCCCAGAGCTTGTGGCCAAAGTGTCGCGGGCATGTAACACGATATACGCGGACAAGCGCGCTAACCGATCAGAAATGCAGCGGATCCTTTCAACATAAATCGCTACTCCCTAGCTAGCTAGTGGATAATCTAATCACAGGGCTTTTAGAAAATTGCAGATTGGTAGCAGTGAAACGCGGGTTATGGGATTTTGGAAGAATGTTTTAAGCATGTTCCGAAAGTAAAATAAATTGGAGCTCTAACTCTAAAGTGCTCGTAAAATTTCTTACAGGTTTTATACAAAACAACCAACGCCTAGCGGAAAACGGAAAATATGTGAACTACGTCTCTATAAAACATGTCAAAATTTTATCAATGATATTGAGTAACCTAAACCATAGACAAAATACGTGACATGAAATATTCTATTGAAAATAACAATGTAAAAATATAATATTGCAATCATATACCAGGTGGTGAATTGATTTATGCAATACATATATGAAATGCAATCTTATTTTTTTCATATAACGATATGTCGTTCCCTATTAATTATAGAGCTAAATAGCTACTTCAAATAAATCTTGTAGATAATTGAATTCTACATCTAAGTCACTAATCATATTTTATTTTACACCTTTTGTAACATTTAAAATCAATTTTAATTTTTCTTAAAGTGCTTATTTGTCATAAAGCAACAAAGGAATAGAAACCTAAGCAATGTTGATTCAGTATAATTCTATCCAAAAACCATTATGAACAATAAACGGCTTGTTTTACATTGTTTCGATGATAGCATTGTCAATTTAGTAACTTCATCTGAATGTAACAGTCAACAAGGTTGCTAAATATAGCAACATGAATCGGTAGCATAAAAAAGTATTTGTCTAGTGCTGGTTCATTGCACCCCTTTAATTTTGTGCGTGGGTGTACCTCTGTTGATACACCTACATACGAACACGCCGCCGGCGCCGTTGCCATTATTTGTTTCACGCTTCCAAAATGATTTTTTAAATTTTTAATCTATTTTAGAATTTGCATTCAAGAAGAATTGTGTAAAATTACGTTTATGTAACTAATCGTCTAATACTTTAAATTTTTAACTTTTCTTCAACTGTTTTTTTTTATTTTAGTTCATACGACATACGGCAACCTTGTACAAAAAAGTTATTTGTTTAAAAAAAAATAGAAAATAATTTGTCAAATTTTGAAGTTTGTCAGATTGATTTGCATTTGAATCAGAAGGTCCCGAGATCAAATCCCAATCAAGCTAAAAATTCGGTTCCTGTTGTACAAGAGTAGCAGAAATAAATAAATAAATAAATAAACAGTTGTTTGTTTCGGCGTTGCCAAATTTTAATTTCTTTTAAATAGCTCGCGTGGCTTTAAGAAAGATCGTACAATTTTTTTTTATATTCGGATTTTTCAACTCAGGATTAATCAAAGAGTCGTTCAACCTGAAGCTTGTCACTCATTTTCTGAACACTCTGTATAGGAGAATAAATATAATTTATATTGCTGTTAGTAAACGTTTACTTAACAATCGATTGATAAATCAAACCTTAGTGGCTTATGGAAGACATAATGCAATCTGTTTTTACCGCTCATAGCAAAAACAAGATAAGAGCAAATGGGTTCTTTCATTAGAAACAGCACGTTCTTTCAATGAGTAAAATACCAAAACCAAAATGATGAAAAAAATAATTTAATTTATTCTTGCAATAAACCCACGATACATTGCATGCACTGTATAAATCAATATCCAGACTTTTATAATAATGCAAATTATATTGCATAGTGTATAGTATGAACTACAACATCACGGCTCGGTGAGCCCGGACCCTAATTGGGATTAAATTACTGTTTTACAGAGAAGAATAAATAAATAAATAAATATGTTATAATTGCAAACAAGGGCAGGCAACAGTAGCAATTCTGCAGATATGATAATTTAGAAACGGAATATACAAATATAACTTTTTTTCGTTTCATTGCAGTGAAATAATTATCAAAATGAAAATTCAAGTATAATATTAAAATGAAGTATGCAAAACAATGATTAATATTACGGTGAGAATTGTGCGGATATGTCGCTTTTATTATTAATTGTGTTTATCTTTATTAGTGTAGTGTGCGCGTGAATAATTTATTCTGATTAATATGATATCATGAACTCGGTGGCACTTAACGTTTTAATTTAATAATACCGAACATAAAATTTAAGTACGCAAATAATGTACTATATTAAATTTGTTATGATTCAGTTTTTCAGTTTCTTTCTTGATTAAAATTCGGCAATTCTGCAAGATAATAAAAGCTAGAAAGGTTTAATTAACTTTTTATAAAATGGAAGTTTCTTAATATACAGTTTATAAACACGAAAGACGAAAGGAGTGCCGTTTTTTTATTCTTTTGTGTAAGATGTTGTTATACATATTTTTTAATCTAAAATTTTCACGTTGTACAGAAATATGAAGAAGCGTAATAGACTTCACCCTTTTCGAATAGGAAGGACGAAAAAACACGACCTGTCGGAATGAAAAGTAAGACAAAAAATCAAGTAACAGGACAAATGAAAACCGTATGCATGTATGGACCTTATGGTGGAATTCTGTATAAATAGCCACGAAACTTATGAATTTATGAAATATTTTCTACTTATCAACAAATATTGATGTGATTTTGTTCATTAATTACAAATTTACAGATCTATTACCGGATTCCACCATATATCCTTAAATATATTACCGGATTCCTTCATATATCTTTAAATATACTACATTTATTTTGTGCCCACATTTTTAATTGGCATTTTATAGCACTAATGTTAAAAGTAAATTAATTTTAACACTAGTGCTATAAATGCCATTTTTAACATGCTGAGCAACCGTTAAAAAGCCTACATTTAATAGTGTTTGTAGAAAAAACTATTTTACGAATACGTACTTGATTCCGTCCATAAAGTTAATATTTTTTACTATAGTACTTTTTTTACTTTATTATTAACAAAGATCGTTAAATTGATTTTATCGGTCGTTATTATTAAGTCCTAACTTAATCTCATTTAGTCGCTTGTTCATACCAACTAGCGGTCGGTATAGTAATCCAAAAATAGGTTAACAACCACAAACTGATATATATTTTTATTTAGATGCGGCGTTATTTACAATTACAGAACATGAGACTGCACCATGACACAGCATAAAGCACATTAGATTTCATTACATTTCATAATTTAATGTAATTATGATTTATTACACTGCAAATTTGGGTTTACTTGGATAGCCAAAACGCTGCTCGCGATTAAGTTTTTAATTTAATTTAATATTCTATATGTTGGCAGCGTTAATATATGATACTACGATTACAACTGGAAGGAATAATACTTGATATAGTTTACTACAATATTAACTTCAATTTCGCACTAGTTCATAAAAACCTCTCACATTTTTTCTACATTTGTTTAAAGACCGGTTTTTCCATCTCCGGATAAAGATTGTAAAACAAATATGATAGCTACATTAATTATCTCTTTAAATATATCCACTTTCCACATATACCAAAAGGGCGCAATTAGAAATATTGACGTACAGGCACTGAACCTGATAAAGCTACATTCAATTACCTGAAATTATTAAACAAATATTCCGTGCGCAGCGTATACCGTCCAAACATTTCATTTATTCAAATGTTTCTGTTTGTGTTTCTTGTTAGTCGACGTATCGCGAAAGAAAACTCCGTAAAAGTATACAGAATAAAAAGTGGTGTCAGATGTCAAGAAAAACTTACCTCGTAGGGAATGTGAAACTGCTGAACCAGATCGCACTCAAGAAACATCCTGATAGCCGCCTTGCACGTATCGTCGTCTGAAAGGTCGAAATCGATGAACGTGAAGCTATACAAATTATACGTTTCAGCAGAGGGGATCACTTCCTTCACAAGACTGTGAGTCACGTCGTTGGTCGCCGTCGCATGGTATGATAAACACTCCAACGCGACTTTCTGCTTCGCCATAAGCTTGCACGCATTCTCGTACATTTGCGTATTGTGAATCCCTAGCCCAAAGAAAATCGCGAATGCCTCAAATAAAGACACGTCACAATCCGTGAACGGAGATCCGTTCGCTTTGTTGATCAACTGAGCTACACCGATCAGAGTCTTTTTACCGTTGATTATCGGCATGCATAAAATAGTCCGTGCATTTACTGCATCCCTTGCTGTGTTTTGTTCTTTAAGCCAGGTTTTTACGTCACCTATATTTAGTATTTGTCCGGTCATAGCCGCATAACCCGCGATTTGAGCCAATGTGGAGTTTTGTATGTCTGCGGGGAATGGACGAGATACGTGTGTTTCTTCTCCAACTGCCCGGAGCTCGAAGATTGTCGTGAAGGGACATGGGCGACTGACGCCACAGATCCGCATGTCTTCGGCGGTGACGTTGCCGGATTCCCGGCGACTCAGAGGCTGGTGCTGTGTTATTGCTTTGCCAGGACGTTCGACTATACGTTGCAGGTGCGCCTGGAATCAGAAAGAGTGTGAAGAAACATGAGGATTGGTAAATGGTTTGCAAGCTAAAAATAATTTATGATTGTATTGAAAATCAATACATCCTTTGTAGTCAGCGAAAACGTGCATATTTTAATACTAAGTTCAATGGTTTATGTAAATGTGAGTCATAAATTTCCACACTTTTATTACATACTTCTCTGACAAAATAAAGATATTGATGTGAAAAACATGTTATATCGAAATTTGGAGAATAAATAAAATTTTGGCAGACGAAATGAAAAATATGAGTAGTATAAAATTGAATTCTATTGTCTTCGAAAATATTAAACATATATGAAAACTTCAGAAATGCACTCTCATGTACCAAGTTTTTTTTTACAGAATATTCTTAGTCAAAGTTTTCCACTTCAAATTCAAGTCTGAATTTAAAGAGGAAAACAGAAAACACAGATAATTGACATTTACTGTCGTAAATAAATCTTTCATCAAACACTCTCTTGTTTTCTTCAATATCCATCTGACACGTCGGAAAATTCAGTTTCAAAACAAACACAATAAAAAATCAAACGACAGATTTATTCGCTTTTGCTTTTAAAATCTTCGACGTTTCATGTTTAATTTTCAGAATGTGTCCAATGTTATGAAACATCAAATATAAAGGCATATTATTTTTCAATATCTGGAACAGGAAAAAAACCCTGAGGCAGAAATAATTTTGGTTTGCTTTTAAATTCTTCTTTATGCCTGTTTCACTTTTAAACTTAGTCTTATGAAAATATAAGATAAGGTCGTAATAATTTTAAAAACCATTATTATTTCTTGTTAAATAAAAATGAAAACAAAAATACATGCAATGAATTAGTGCAAGATACAAGAAACTATAAAGTTTAAATACAGTTATACAATTTACTTTACAATGTTAGCAAATCAAGTCAATATTGTATCAGTAATTCAAGCTAAAGGTAATATTATGGTATCTTTGGACAGTGGGAAAGCAGCCTCTAGGGACAGCATATTAGAACATTATACCCTCACTATACTGGCGTCTAATAGTAAGATAACTATTTTTAGGTTCTCAAAATATAATTACTAGTAGTAATATAATATGAGGAACAAACGTGCTTGTATGAAAGGAATTATTAATGTGGTTGAAGCTAAAGTGGTGTGTCAGAATAGGAGTTTGGCGAAAATTAATTGCGGGATGAATTTGATGATTTAAAACAAGGGCAAGATTTTTTATTTTAGATTTGTTGTTTAATAATTTCATTAGAATGAAATTCACTTTCAAAAACAAGCGCAGGGGCGACATTCCCTTCCTTTCTAATCATTTTTTATTCGTTTTCTGATTTTACATAACATGTACTGCAATTGTGTGGAATTCACTTTCAAAAACATTCGTAGGGAGATTCCCTTTCTTTCTTATCTATTTAATTGGATTTCAGTTCTTACATAGTGTATTTAACTGCAATTGTGTGGATTTCACTTATAAAAACAAGCGCAGGGCGACACTTCCTTCCTTTCTTATCTTTTTATCTCATTTTCAATTACTGCATTGTAAGAAATTTTCTTTCAAATACAAGCGCATGCTGTCTCTTTTCTAATCTTGTATATTCGTTGTTAGAGGAGTGGGTTGTGAGTAATTTGAGATTATGTTTTGAGCATATGAAACGTACGTCGAAGAAAGATGAATGAAAAGTGTATAGGAGTGATTGGATGGATGTGAATGAAGGTTTATTGTGTGATGAATTATTCCGAGTGTGATAAGTAAATGAGCTTATATGAAGTGAACTAGAAGTGTGGTTGAAGCGAGGGTGGTGTGTTAGGATGAGAATGTTTGACGAAGATTGATTATTTGATTAATCTGATTCGTACTACCCGATTTGACGAGATACAGCTTGGTGTTATGTATGTATTTATGTATGTAAGTAAGTATATAAGTGTTTAAGGTTTGATAGTTTACAATGTAATGTGAAAGCGAAGCGAGCATCGCCAAAATAATTAATATGTAACACGACCTAAAAGTGTTTCTTTATTGGGTGAATAAGATCGAGCCGTATGCGAGCTTTGAATGCTTGAGAACCCAGTAAAGACAATATTTTTTTTTTGCGACCATAAATGACAAATTATTCATATGACAAACGAAAAAAAAAATATTTACGCAAAATAAATAAACTGATTATTATGAAAACATGCATTTTCTGATCCCTTTTTACAATTAAGGATTGGTAAAATTTCTGAACTGTCATGTTTTTAACTAATCGTTAACGAATGAGAAATAGATCATTATTTTTAGTTTTACTTTGGGACCTCTGAAATATGGAGCCTGAAGCGATTGCTTGATGGAAAAACCGGTCCTGAGTGACCCGACGTATTTCATCAAATATCGCAGAGAATGATACAGATGTGACATCAGTTTAAAGCTATTGATTAATTCACCTTTAACTTCTGTCAAAATTCTTTTCAAATAAGTTTCAATTTGAACATTTACTTTCAACGTACTATAATCAACGTCGACTTTTAGAATCGTACAATTTCATCATCCATTTCCAGAACTTTCAACATCAAAAAACATTTCGTATAAAAACTAGTAGAAATGTAACCATTTCTGTTAATTTTTCATCTCTCCCGAGCCAGGAAAAACTAATTTCGTCTCCAGCGTCAATAATTGACACAGCGTCGTGTTTATTTTGAACAAGCCGCGATGTGTCGTGTTAGAAGGCAGTTAATCGGGACAAACAGACGAACACACAGACACACGCTAACCACATCACCGCAGGTGCTCCTAACCACCACCAACAAATTACTAAATGCAAAGTGTTTAGCGTTGATCAGCACGAAGGCTTCGCTTCTCTGTATCATTTGTCTCCCATATCACATTGAAGCATTAAGACTGTCTTTCAAACAAGGTTATGTCAAATTAAGGTATAATTATTCAGTAAAATTTAAGTACCTGTATAAATTTTGCGCACTAAAGTTTCTTTGTTATCATGGTAACGTATGAATTAACGGTATCAAACAAAGAAGAGTTTAAGAATTCTTTGAAATTGCCCGTATTTTATATGACAATGGTTTAACTTCAGAGCTTTTATCGAAAAATAAATAATGTCTTTATTGGTCTTAAAACACTTTTTTTGTCGGCGTTGATACTGTTATTTAAATTCTATATTATTTTAAATGCACGAGAACAGGAATCGTTATTATTCTATTGTGCTACCTACTTTTTATAATTACTAGTTTTGTTATTGTCACGTTTACCAAACTGACAATGGTTGTCATCGAAACAATGCAAAACTAATCCGTTCTTATTTAAAACGGTCCTTATTTCACAGTTATTTTAACGTTTCGTCATTATTTATCATTTGTTACAATATTTTTCAATAAAGTCGATAGTTCAAGAATAAGTTTTATAAGACATATTTATATTATAAACTACCTCCAAAAAAATTTTTAGGTTATATTGAAATTTTGATGTTCCCAGCTTCTCTAAAACAAAATATTGCTTATCGTAATAAATGTTCTTTCAATACGCAACTGGGTTTCATAATGAATTCATTGTGAACGTAAAGTAGAAAAAAATATACAATACTCGATTGTAAAGTGTTTCACAATTAGACTCAAAAAATTAAAAAACTTGCCTGTCTGGGTCTCATTTTGTTTCTTTTTCTCGACTTGTTATGACACACTTACCGATTTTGTATTTTAGTATACTATAAAGTTCTATTTATTTTTATTTTCATATCATCTTGTAACACTTAAAAATTGATAGTTATCTGATTTTTATTCATAAATAAAGTTAGCATAAAATTTCTATAAAAATTTTTAAATAATAAAAAAAAAATGGTCGTATTTTCCTTCTGTCTAAATAATTTTGAAGAATTATGTCCCAAATAAAAGTGGTTATGATTATCCATTCAACAGGAACTTTATTTCAATTGCAGTATAGGATCTGAACTCACCGAGCCACAGTAGTTCATATATTTTTTGTTTGAGTGGAATTTGAACTCAGGATCTTCGGATTCGAATGCCGTATCGCCAATCATTCCACCGTACTGCTAAACATATTTTTGATATTTAGGAATTTTTGACAATGGGGAAAATATGAATATCTTTGTAAAATCATTGTCAAATTTCTTTGAAAATAATCGAGGTATATAGTTTTATATTCTTATGAAAATGCTGTAGTTTTATTATTATAGCCATTCTTCGCCGTTTCGACTAAGCGGTCATGAATATTTAAAAGTCAGAGAAGCCAATCTATTTTTTAATTACGCAACAGAAACTTAATTAATAAGGAGAGTAAACTATTCATTCTAAGTTATGCTTTAAGAAATAATATATTTAAATGAACTGTTTGCATTTCTTGCCATTATAATTTTAGATGAAATAACGAGATTTGCAATTCATATAATGAATTCAGAACTTCAACTATAAATGCATAAAATAAAGTAAAAATGATCTGGAACTACGAAAAATGATTTTAGTCAAATTGTGAACAGTGGTTATTCACTAAAATATATTATGCTCCAAATTACTTTCATTAACGTAGTAAATTATATGTACTAGAATTAAATTGATTTAATAATTACGAATATTAAAATCGAAACAGAGGGATGTCAATTAACCTAAGTATAACTGTAAAATGAACAGGATTTAATATTCATGGTTTTACTTCCGTTGAATATGTACAGAATGAAATTCAATAAGACCCAACATAAATGCAATTTTGAAGATTAATCCTTTCCGCGAAAGTTGTTGCATTCGAAATCAGTTAGCGTTGTGAATGGGTCATTGCAAAGTGTAAAGTTTTGAAATTTACATGAATCGGCAATAATCCTTTATTTTACAAACTTCTTACCATTACAAAATGAAAACAATTGTCTGGCAATTTCCATAATAATTCTTGGCTTACAAAATAACGAAAATTTAGAACAAGAGAAATATACCCAGTAAAAATCAATTGTCTGAACACTGTGCTAAAAAAGCAAAAAGAATTTTAAAATAAGATAAATTATAAAATTGTGTAGAAATAAATACAACGACGCCAAAATGGATACCATTATTTCCAATGATGAAGTTGCAATTATCGGAGGGAATAATATCCATTATAGCGACTAATGTATTGCATACAAGAATTTTTATAATTTTATTTCCAAATAGCCCCAAATTAATAAAATTTCGTTAAAATTGTAATATTTTGTGATGTAACTATGGTGATAGAGAAATGTCAAAATTTGTGTATATTTATTTTTGCTTATTTAGTTTTTCATAGTTACGTACTAGTCTTTATGCTGATTTTTTTTTGCACAGAAAAATTGATCTAGGCAAAATAATTTTCTGATTTGTGCAAAAGAGGGAATAATGATCATTGTTCTCTACGGGATTTATACATGGCATTATGTAGCAAAAATCACACTTTTAATATACATTAGTCGTAGATAAAATGATTGTTTGTACTTGCATCATTCAAAATAACGTTTACATTACCCTGAAAACTCATGTAAAGTTTGATTTTGCGCATTAAAGCTTCAAAGAAATTGAAAAAAATACTCATTTTTATTGTTCTAAATTTTTACTTTTACAACGCTAAAATTTCTGCATTCGAAATTCAGATTAATCAGACATTTTTTCACAAGATTTACGAGAAAAAATAAACAATTTGTTTTCATATAACAAATGTCAATTCATGGTATATTATACTGTCATTAATATAAATTTATGCTTTAAATTTATTTTTTTTCATTTTCGTAACAAAAAACATTGTACGAACCTCGTACGCGAAGACGTCATTTGCACCATTCACGCTAATTAAAGCACTCGTTTCGCTCGTGGTTTAAAAATGCGCTCATATAAAAGTATGTCTTCGCGCACTCGTTATGTAAATTATATAATATTAAAAATAGTGATCACAAAAAGTTTCCTTGTAAAAAGATAAAAAATTGCTAAAACTTATTAAAAATCAAGTGTTTGAAATGTGCATTTATTATTGTGTAAAAAGTATTATTTATTATGTACTATCAGGATTATTTTTTATCAGAAAGCTACTTGAAAAAAGATAAATAATTGTTTAAATATTTATACATGTATTAAACGTTTTGAAACGTCACTTTGTGTAATATAGATTAAAATTGAAACTAAAAAGATAAGACAATAGGTCGAATTCGACTCTCAAAATACCACAGATGTCCCACTTTATGCATATCATATTAATTACAGATAAACAAGCATTTCACAATGATTGAATGCGTTCACGGAAGCAGCCTGTCAATGAAGTGAAATGTAAACAAGGGGACGATGATGATATTAATAAATTTTCCAGTGATCTAATGGAAAATGAAAACCAAAGCAATTTTATTAATCTTCATTTTACGTCAGACCCATTTATTTAACAAATAAAAGTGATAACGAAGTGTTATCTGCAAATATCAACAAAAAGAATTTTAAATTTTTGGTATTTATCTAAAATGTAACTATTTCAATAATTACCGCTAAATATTGACCTAGGGTTTTTTATTACAAAGAGATGGCGCTGATAGTATCGTAGACAAGATCGTAGGTCACTTTTCGTCCAATCCTGCTATCTGTCATTGTCAGTTGTGTTTTTAGTTTTTTACGTAGTTTTTTCTGATTTTTCTTTCTAAGATATGTTGAATAACGTTTTTATTCCATCATTATTGTGATGTGATGAAGCCCGTTTTTTATTTCATTTAGTTCATTCAGGCGGATAGATATGTAAGTACCTAGTTTTGATTTTACAGGTTACTTGTTAAAGTATTTTGTTTGTACTGAATAGCATTGTTGATATTTAATTATTAGCAAACAGTAGTGCTTGATATAGTTTATATTATTAAATTTTTCAACAGTCAATAGTAACCCAAAAAAAAATCTCGATATCCATGAATATGCGTATGACGGTAAACAGAAAGGTGTAACAACTTGCGTCTACAAAACGAGAGTTCACGCGGACAAATCTTGCTAACTTTAACTTATATAAAAAATAAAACTGTGTTTGGTTCAAATTCTACTATAAGCTGTAGGTCTCCTGTAATTAAGTTCCTGTTGTGTAGAATAGCAATAAATAAATTCTCACTGCCTGCATTTTTATTTTTCAGGGCCAGTTTTTCAATCACCGATTAATGGTTAATCATGATTAAATCATAATTGAAACTATGGTTTCTATTATTATTTAATCATGATTAACCTTAATCGAGAGTAAATCGGTGATTGAAAAACTGGTCCTTTAGAACAAGATATTGTAGAGCAGAGCTGGGCAAGCTACTTAAAAAAAGTAACTAAGCTACAGCTATTCTTTAAAAAAGTAGCTGAGCTACAGCTATAAGCTACATTTTGTAAAATATAGCTTAGCTACAGCTAAAAGCTTTCATTAAAGTAGCTGTTAAATTTTAAAGCTACTTTTTTCAATTATTGTGAATGATGAAATTTGCCATTGTCATATGATCAGTTGATCAGTCTTTTGTTATAATGACTGTTAATAAATATAAAAAATCGCAAATGGACAAATGTACTGATAATTTGTTATGCTATAATTCTTATTTATATCGGAATACATTAACAGTCACATTAACAGAAGACTCCTAAACAGTCAATGTTTAGTTCATCTAATATTTAATACAAAAGTAGGATAGGTTAAGAACAAGTGAAAAATTAAATATGTTAATAGATTTTACACTATACAATAACTTGTTATCCTACAGTTACAGAAAACAATCATGAAAGTACAATTCAAATACAAAACAAAAATTAATATGTATTTCTTAATTAACTATGGTAGCTTTAAGCTACAAAAAGTAGCTTTGGGCTCAAAAAGTAGCTTTAAGCTACAAAAAGTAGCTTTAAAAGTAGCTTCAGTTGTTATAACAATATTTTTAAGCTAATAGAAAAAAAACATAGCTCGCTACAAGCTACAGCTATATTTTTTCACATTTAGCTAAGCTACAGCTACAGCTAAGGTAAACGTAGCTAAGCTAGTAGCTCAGCTACAAAAGTAGCTAGCTACTGCCCAGCTCTGTTGTAGAGCTCTTATATTATAGTTCCCTGCACTAATATTTTTGGGTGTCATGAAGTGACAGCTAATTGGAATTGGAACGTCGAAAATTGGACAATCTACATGATTGGTATGTACTTATAGTTAATTTCGTTTATCTTCCACATTATTGCATTTATAAAAACAATGAATATGCCATTAAATAATATCGTTAAAGAGTAACTACATATGATGATCGTTACATTGATACTACAAGCAATAAATTGCCTTAGTTCAATTTACTTTTAGCTTTCTTTTCAGAAAGAATTTTATAGGACAATTTTAAATTATTTATCTTCCGTCTTTTATAAATTGTAACAGTATATTACATTCTGAAACACATTACATTTATCATTTTGCCGTTAAATTCTACGGCAGGGAACTATGAAAAATACAATCGGCAATAAATTTCCAGTAATCCATTTTGTATTCTACAAATATGTCTTTGTGATACTTTTAACACAATAAGATGAAACAAAAGATTTTAAGAATTGTTTAAAAGAACACTTTAACTCACATAAAAACTACTTAATGCAGTTTTTGAAATTTCACTACCTCTTTAAATAAACTGTTATGTAGTGCGATACGGACCATAAAATATATTTCATTGCCAACAAATTTTATAAAAGTATCTACTTGAAGTAGATTTTTCCGTAACATGTACCAACAAATTAAAGTGTACATTTTATTTAATAAAAATTTATTTTATCAATTACGTGATCGTATCTTACATGTTAGTTGATAAATGCGTTAGAAACTTCTTCAATGAATTTACTGTAGTTACATTATCTATTGCATCTCAACTTCTAACAATCGTTGGAACTTTTGGAAAATTATTGACAACATTTTTTATTCGATTACTCCGGGCAGTTTAGCAACAAAAACAACTTCGTCTAAGTGTTTGGAATCCACTGTAGGTTCCTGCTTCGACCATAGACAATAGACGAACAATAGAGATATTTGTTGTGAAGCCAACATATTCAGAAAAGGGGAAAGGGAATCAACTCGCCGCCATATTGGTCGGTTCTACATTTTAAATAAAATATACGAGAAGGAAATGTAAAAATGAAAATTTGTATTAAAACCACGGTCTCTGTACTAAATTACAAAGTAAATATGTAATTTAAAAACTGGAATTCAGTTATAATAATATATTATTTTATAAGAAGCTGAAGTGGTACTTTTTGTGGCGAATCTGTAGATTTGATGGACGAGCGCAGCGAGGCCGACAATTACAAATGAACCACAAAGTCACTTCAGTTCCGCATAAAATATGCTATTTTTTTTCAAACGCAAAAATCTTATTATAAAATATATATTCCTATCAGTATTTAAAAAACATTCTTGAAATATACGACATAATATAGTCGTCTTCGGTTTCTTTCGTTGTAGTAAAGCTGTGTTGACATTTATGACATTTATGAAATTTGTAAGTATTTTTCTACTATTTAGCAATATTTTTATAATTCATTGGAATATTTACGACAGTTTTTCATCATGTCAGAGTTACAAATGTCATGTAGATATGAAATTATAGAAGCGGTCAAAGCGGCGGTTTGCGATCTACTGTCAATCAAATCGTTCATTATTTATAAAGCCAATTATGAAAAAAATATTGATTGATGTGACAGTAAGCACGTAGAAATGTATTCCAAAAGTGTTCTGTTACCTTTTAATTTTAATAGGACGGTGAAAATAATCAAACAATGACATAGAAAAAGCTGACATTCAGTAAGAATTAACAGTCAGATTCTCAGGTAATTCTAAATTTTAGATTAGCTAATCTTATACTAGTCCGATTTAAAAAACTTAATTCAATTTACTTTCCGACAACTAAATGGTAAGAACATTAGATTAGAGTTTATTTAAATTTTTTTGGGAATATGGTTTAGCTTAATTTGACAAATCCAAAATTCAGGATTAGCTAGATTCTAGCTAAAACTTTTTTTGAGAATTGGACTATAAAATTCTACAAAAAATCTTAAATAATAAATAAATATATCATGTCTTCTACCCATCACTGGGTGTGGCACTCTGCTAAAGCAGATCTCGGTAAGTGATATATTTTGCGCGTGAAGTGCGGTTACCAGTCGTCAAATCACGGCCCCCAAACATATTAGTGGTGGAGGAGCCACAGGGATAGCTTTTTCAAATTATGAAAATTTGTCGCCTGTGGGAATCGAACCAGGGACCTCAGGATCCACAGGCCGACTTCATACCACTGTGCTAGCCATCCCATAAAAAAAAAATCTTTGGTCATTAACATATTTGGGTAAAAGTGCAGTATCACTGACCAATTTTTAAAAATGTAATTTTAGGTTGGTAAAATTTTGTGAATCCCTAAAAATGATTAAATAAACCAGTGATTCGAAACTGTTATTTGAAAAATATTTTCTAGCTTCAAACCTGAAGCATGATGCAATCTACTATTATCTGGAAATAAAAAATAATTCTTTCTAACCTAACCAAACCTTATCTCAGTCTTTGCCATTTTTATACATTTATGACATTTATACTCCTTTGCGATGAGCTTCAAATCTCTGAAAAAGTTTTAGGATCACTGATAAGTAAATGTCATTTTAGTGGTGGGGAAAATTTTAAAAATTGGTCAGTGATACTGCATTTTAGCCTATATTTGCTATGGATACTTTTGCTGCCGACGGCAAAAAAATAAAACTTCTACATTATGTATCAAGGTATATAATGTATCATTTTTATGATATTTGAGGAAAAACAAACAGATACATGTAACACAGAAGTGAGTAAAATGACAGATAAAATTCTCGCTGAGCTTCACTTGATTACACTCATACTCCCTCTATAGTTCCTTTACTCTAAGGTCTCTGAAACGGATTAAATTTCTGTTGTACATGGAAATAAATAATTACAATTTATCCTCCCAAAATTTCTAAATGCACAAAAACTATGAATTTAAGTGAATTTTCCTCGAATGCCGAAAACTGTCAAGTAAAGAAGCAAAACATTAAAATCTAGTTTTTCCTGCTAAGGCCATTAGTTCATTTGTTGTCATTTATGATATTTTAATGTTGAGAAAGCTTTTAATAAGATATGGAGTGAAACTGAGGTTTCACTAATCCTCTTAGCAAAAACAGAAACCTGTAAATTACTCTTATAAGCTATTCCTGAGAAGTGCCTCGCTGTGGTTTCAGTTGTTTATCATTTCTAACCTTTGTTTTTGTGTCATATGTGAATATTATGTCAGCTATTAATTGTTCTACTGATAACAAAAACTGTTGGCTGTTGAGGTCCATTCTTGTGCGTTTATTAATTTAGCTTTTTAAATGACGGAATATTATATATCATAATTGAGACAAAGGACTGTTATCAGTTGTAAATTTAAATTAATATGGTTGTAACTGCGCACTGAATAAAATAGGAATCATTTTTGTTGAATTGCGTCAACAAAATGTCATTTTGAACAACAAACACTTGTCATTGTAATTAAATCCATAGATTTGTCAAAATTAAATTGTATTTACATGTGATTATTTAGAATTATAACTGATGTGATACGATAAATGAGAATCGTGTGCAACATTGAAACAATTTAAACTAAACTATACACTGTATATTTTTATTCTTGCAAAACTATTTTATGAATAACAAAAATACAATGAGAATAAGTGCATCTTTATATAGAATGCGGATAACGTTCGATAAATTACAGAATTATAAAATTAGAAAAAATTGTATAAAGAACACGTTTTATAAAGCTTGTTATCGCACTCGTCCTTTGTAAAACTCGCCGCGGGGCGAATCGTTTTCAATTTGAACTCGTATGTTAACAGATTACCGTATGAAAGTAGTTCTATAATATACTATTATGAAACTAGTTCCTTAATATACTAGTATTCGATTATTTTTGTATCCTGTATAGGTAAGAACCTACAGGATTTTAAAAATTATTTGGAATTTTCGGTTGTTAAGAATTGACAGGGTGATCAAAAGGAATTGTTATAGTTGGCAATACAATTCCAGAGATCTTTTTATTCCACAGTTGGCACAACGTCAGATAAAGGCGGAAATGCTATTTTACATTTCTAATAAATACAAATAGGTTATGTCAGGAGTCTGACAGCAAATAAAATTTTGACTTTTTAAGTAATAGAAATACTTTAGAAATAAATGTAATAATAAATGTACTCAAATTTAAATTTTAAATGTTACTGTCAACAACAGGAAATGAATTTATGTATCAGGCTTACCAATTTCAAGTAGTTTTTTTCATTTCCAACTGTAACAATTCCTTTTGATCATTCTGTAGAAGTTATTGTACAGAAATATGTTTCAAATTGGTGGAAAATTTGTGTTTACCGCGTAAGTTTTATTTGAAGCATTTTTCTATAAAAATTTGGAAATATTTGACACAGAAAAATGCTTTTAACTTTACGTCGTAGTTGTAGTAATAGATTTTGAAGTGTAAAAATTACGAACAAAATATCTATCTCAATAACGGTTTAGAAAAACATGTTTGAGTTTTCCACTTTCACAAAATGCTGTAACTGGGAAATAGAATATCTCCTTTGGGATTAAAGGGAATTGACCAATTCCAGGCTTTGTTCATCGACATTATGCGTCGGGGCTTGACATCTAATTTGTATGTAAAGTATCTTACCGAGGACTTTCACGTTAGCGTATCAATAGTTAACCAGATTACATTATAATTACCGCGAATAGTAAGTTACTCTGTATTAGATTTGTTAGCGTTGGTCATTGCCGAAATTCAATTTCATTCGAACACATAAAACAATTTCGCCGGCAACATCTGCAGCGGAAACGATAAACTGATCGGAAATAGCGATTTGGCATTAAAAGGAAATTTCAACTTTATCCATAGGATGTACTTTTGATTAACGACTTTTATTTTAAAAGAGAAACGCCGGGCCTAATTACGGGTAAGACTTATTTAAGATTATTTCTATAGAATGTTTTCGGTAGCAAAAACAATTTCAATAAAGGCCTATACATTTTACGTTGATGTATAATGCATTAATGGATTATATTTCAGCAATTATTATAGGTTGACAACATGATATTAATTACAAAACTCTTGTTATACAAGAACGCTTTTCGTTAACAATCTGGTAGAGATTCTATAGAATATAATGAACCCTGTTGATTATGTATAATATGGCATATCCATTGTTTAGATTTTGGCAGATGAGTAATAATTTAATTAGTCTTTCTTATACTATACTCAAAACGCTATAAACAGCGACTGACGTCAGCAAAAAATATAACTAGATGAATGACATAGGGTGTTTCTACGTTAACATGTATCCAGTTTTAAATTGTATTGCGCGTTGCTTCTTTGAAGATGACAAGATTACATTTTCCTTGACTTCGCAGATATTTCAGAGACTTTTAGGAGTCCAGTACTCTCTAATAAATTGTAAATTAATAATAAAAATTACTGACATATATACTAATTTACCTCTCGTACAGCACTTAGGGGTAAAAGTGGTCCATTATTTGTATGTCAAAATAAATTATTAAATGAAGAATTAACAATTGACATATCTTTGATAAATTTCTTCCCATCAGCATTGTTTATAATATAGCTTTTAAAAACTAATGTAGGTAAAAGTCAAAGACTTTAAATAGATTTTTTGATGTTTGAAACAATGGGCCTTTCAAGACTTTTTTGAATTTTTTATATATTAATCTACGTAATAAAATAATTATATCCAATTTTTTTATTTTTTTAAAAAACTTGTATTAAGCATGATAAAAATATTTAAACTTTCGAAACAAATTAATATGACGTAGTTGCATCTTAGCTTAAAGAGAGACAGATAAGACAGAGATAAATAACACGTAACTTGTCGTTGTCAGTACAATCCTCAGACAAAACATAACTAGACGGATAACATCGGCGTTTGTTGTGAGTCAGAAAGGGATAGAATAACTGGTTGGTGAGGCGGGTGCGCGGTAAGGATAACATCAAAATGTACTCACTCCTTGCCCCGCATCCGGCGGACCCTCAAGTTATTCCATTCCTCTCTGCTTCACAACACTGCATTGACTTGAATACGGCATAATTCGTCTAGTATTATACATCATTGGTAGAATTGTAGAATGCTGAATGCTTATTTCTTCTTCGTCTTCTTGAGCACCGACAAACGTTTCAGACAAAGCTCTGTGATTGGCTTAATGCAACTACGTCATTGCAATATGGCAGTGCGAACGTTTTAAATTATTCAACTTTAACTTTCATATTTCAGCAATAAAGATATAATTTATGGTATGATTTTATATTGTATTAAATATGATGTACGGTCAAGAATTTATTTTAATAAATATATATTAAAAAGCTCTACCACTTGAATCCCCCATTGATCATGAATCAGACAGATCAATGACTACTCTATATAGACAGTAATTATGTGTCATGTTAACGTGCAAAATATAAAATAATTATTAAAAAATAATTATTTTCATTTACATGAATCGACAGTAAATATAGCTATTATTCAATATTCGTATATAAGATTTGTGTTCCAATGCCGTTTTATTTTTAAATTGTCATTTAAAATATTGCACCAGTTTCTTATGATTTTATTAAGTTTTATCAGGATGGATGACGTCAGTCGCTGTTTATAACGTTTTTAGTATATCTACTCTTGAGATTTGATAAAATATTAGCTATATTCCATTTGCCACTTGGTACACTTAAATCAGTTCAGATAAATTAGACACATGACCACATGAAATGAATTAGGGTGAATTACTTCCAAATATATTAGAATTTGTAATTCTAGTACTCCTAGTACTAGAAGCGAAGTAAGCTAGTGAAATAAATAAGTGATCTGGATCACTAAATGTAAGTTAGCTCTGATCCAAATGGTAAATGGAATACACCTAATGTAATAATATATCATCATTATCTAGAAATAATGAAACAACAAGAAACATTTTCTTCTCTTAACTTGTATAATATCGATAGCAATGCATAGGTAATTATTAATTATCGAATTAGCATTACTGTCACAAGTACATGTTTATTGTACAATGACATCACTAGGTAATTCTGTAAGAATATCAAAGTTTTATTGCATCCGTACAATAACAAAGAGAGAATAAAGAAGTCATCAATTTTGTATCTTAGCTTAGTTAAGGAACGACGGGAAATCGTGTTGATTTTATTATTTACTTCGAAACATTCTGTTTCGCGTATTTCAATAAATAATAATGTAAACAGCTTTCGTGCCAAATCTATTTCTGTCAATAACGACTTTTATAGTCAATCACATGATCTGTCTTGATGGAAATAAGAAAAAATATGTTTTCCTCGCATTTCCAAGTATTTTAGTTGTTACATTTCAGAAAAAAATTATTTCGCAAAAGCTATTTCTCAATAGATTTCGTGTTAGTTAAAATATTCAACTATGCGTTTACTATACATATGAATAAAGACAATTTAAATAAGAATAAATGTAAAACGAAGTGTTCAAGTTGAAAAGTAAAGTTATTAATTTATATATTTTTTTATGATTTGTGAATTCTCATAACTAATATAATAAGTGATATGATAATTGCATATTTTGACATGAGTTATGAGTAGTTTGGAAATGGAAATATAGCGAGTGCGTAGCACGAGATGTATTTCCTATTTCCGTAACAACGAATTTAAATTCATGTCAAAAATTATCATATTACGAGTTATATTTTGCGTGAGAATTTAACAAGCATAATCTCTTAATTTTTCCGCATCGAGAATTCGACATTTCGATAGATTATTTTCAATTGACGTTTATGAAAATTGCATTTATTTGATTGGTAACCAAGGAGTTTAATTATAGTGACGAATTATCACATATTAATTTTATTAGTGGAAAATTATCAAAATAACTTTAATTTCATTGGTTTATTTTCAAACAAATTCATGATTCTATTGGTTCCCACAACATATATGCGGTAAATTCTCTTAAAAATGCCTCACATGATATTTATTTCTTTACATGAGAATATTCTATAAAACTTGTTAACTGCAAGTCGTGTATGAAGTGGATAGAAGAATGCAAGTCTTAGAAAAGTGGAACTATTGATTGAATATGCAGAGAAGTGAGAGATGTAAGAAACCTAAGGAAGGAAAGATGTGCACTTACCGCCTCGCAGCAATCCAGGTCGAGGAGGTATACAGCACATCGCTCGCATTTCAGCAGATCTTGCGCTTCCGTCATGATTTTAGTCACGAGGCATTCTAAGTTGTTTTGTTCCTCGAAAATACTGCGCGCCAGATTCAAGAGAATCTATCAACACACAGGTCGCAAACAATCAAAACTGTGTGAACATTCGCGACATAGTCGGCATAGCTCACTTGATTCCGCCTGTACTCCAGAACGGACACTTCAAACAGTTGCGCGTTTTGGATGCCGATGCCGCAGAAAGTGAGATACCGCTGAAATACCTCGACGTCGTGCTGCGTGAATTCTTCCGAGTCGTTGGTTTTGTTGATGATCTGCGCCACGCCGATCACGTCTCCCTCGTAATTACAGATGGGCATCGATAAAATTAGGTTCGTCTTGTATCCCGTCCGCATGTCTATTTCGCTGTTAAACCGCGGGTCCTTTAACAATCAAATTCATCCGAAATGGATTACCTATCATACCAACCATCAATGCATGCATCACGTGTCCACAAACGTAACTACATGTACGAGTACATGGGGACATGTACAGGTGCTTAGCGTACTTAAACGAGTCATATGTATGTACGACTGGTGCTTGATATGCGATATCAATGTTCACGGCCATCTCCAAACAACGAGGCAAATAAAACAAATTAAACTAGTGAAATGTGTATACGTTAATATTTTTACTATAAGCTGAAATTTGTTTGGAGAAAATTTTCAAGGATATTTCCATATTAAGTAGCTGTTATGTTGCAACCGTGTGTAATGATGAATGTTGTCCAACCACCAGCCGTCCTCAGCAGCCACAGTCCATTGCGGTGTGTCGGTGCTACCAAATAAAGGCAAGACGGCGTACCTACCTGATATGCATCCTTAATGTTTACAAGTTGCTTGCTGTGTGCGACGGTGCCCGCGATGCCAACGCCGAATGGGATGCGGATGTCCTCGGTGCGGGCTTGGCGCACAGCTTCCTCGAACTTGGTATCCTGGCGCACGTCAAACAGCTTGGCGGTGAGGTAGCGCGCCTCAGGCGGCCCACGAGCCAGAAACAAAGAGCCACGATCCGCGTGCGTCAGCAGACTCACGTTCACCAGAATCTTGTGACACAGAACATCGATATCAAGCTCGTTGGCGACGTCGCGAATGAGTTCCATAAATAGCTCGGATTCATCGAGCTCTTGTAAGTCTTTGCGCGCCGGCCGAGTCGGAGTGTCGCTGGGCTTGGTGATCGGCGAAGCAGACAACCACAGCTGGAACAGGTCCGACGTGATAGAAGTGCGGCGCGAGGCCACAGAGACCGACGTCGATGTCGGCGGGCTGGTGGCCTGGTGCACTCGTTGCCGCAGGTCGCCGCTGGCTCTGTCGCGAAGCCATCGCTCCACCAGGGCGCCGTTGGCCTCGAGCCAGGCCCCCGCCGCCGCCAAGTCATCCTCGGCCGTCGGCGGCGGCGTCATCCCACCGCATGACCTCAGGTGTCCCGCTCGACGCACGCTTGCCGCATGGCGTCACACAACAAACAACGCTCACCGGTCGCTGTCAGGGCCCGATCACTTGTGCCGTGCGCTCGAGCGCCGCGCTCGCGCCGCTGCCGCCTCTCGCGCCGCCGCCGCCGCAGCCGGGCGCACGTCCGCGCGGCCCAAGCCCGGCCACACTTGCTGCCCCCGAACTGCGTGCTCTTATTGATCCGAGATGCGCCGCCGCAGCTACCTGGTTCACATGTTACGCAGATAGCCGCCGCGAGCCACCAACCATATAAATAACAAAACAACAAGTCAACCCTTTAATATATCACTTCATTTTTATTATATCTACATTTATACAAGTAATACATATATCAAATACAACACTGTACAAATTACAAATAATTGCTTCATGTTTACGGTCGCTGAACAGAACAATTTGTTATTTGGCCAAATGTTTCACTATAGTAGAATGTACACACAGCAGCATTGTTGTCAAAACTGATTTCCGGAACCTTAAACTCGGGGTTGACTGCCACCTTGAGTGTGTACATGCCGGGCTCTAAATCAGAGATGTCCACCCACTGGCAGTCCACGCTGTGGTGATAGATGTCCGAACAATTGACGGAAATACCTTGATCTCCGTAGTTGGCACAGGCGTATCGCGGCTTCACTCCGGGTATGCATTGATTGTCTTCCAGACAAAATGATGCTTTATGACCTTCCGCTACTCTCGCACCGAATTTATTATAGATATCAAACGTTGCAAATACTTCCATACTGTGATAATGCCTGTAAAATATCCAACAGATTATTATTGACAACAACAATTAATTTCATACTTACATATGACACATATGCCATTCCCATAAATGCTTTGGTATTGAAGGTCTAAAATCTTCTGTTCCAGCGTTTAAAATCCTCGCAGTAAATCGTAACAAGCGTCTTGTTTCTAAATGCCAATTCGGAGATTCTTTTTGAATTGTGTATGCTTGAGACGCTAAACAATTTTCCTCCATTGCACATTGCAGAAAATATAATTGTTTATCTTCTAAAAACGCGGTTCGCATTAATTCGATATGATCCATAACTAAATCAGCCATTTTATCAACACAATAAACTGAGGCGACATCGTTTCCCGGACATGATCCTTGCTGATTTTTATCATGAACACATTCATTCAAACTTCTTTCATTACCCGTGCACCGAACTCCTCTCAAACTTTTGTTTGTTAAATTTCCGCCAAAGAAATCAGTTTGTGGAGCATCATTTGCGTATCCGAGTCCAAGAGAGCGACATACAACCATTGCTTCAAGTAAAGACCAACCATCTCCACAAATAACTTCCCACTTGTCGTTTGTTTTTATTTCAACTCGACCTTCTTCGCGCATTCTTCCGCCGCGTAATCTTATTTTTGTGATATCAGATATTTTCGTTCTATAACGATACAGTTACGTGCAACAAAAAAGTCTTGACAAATAATTGTAATTAAGTTTATGAATACTCACAACAACACTGGTTGAATATCGTTTTTTTCTTCGACCACTTGAGGAATCTCGTCCGGTTCTTCTTGGCACACAACGCCCGCGGCTTCGTTCGCTTTACAATCGCTTTGACCCCAGCCGTCGAATCTACAAGTTGTCAAATCATGTTCGGATCCATCGCAGTATATATTGTCCATCCAATAACGACCTGATGAAAACAATAATAAAACGTTTCTCCTTAGTTCAAGGACTTGACCTACATACGTCTAGCCGGTCCAAATGTCGAGCTCTCCGTGGCTCGACCCGTGCCGTCCGTGTAGCCGAGCTGGCGGCACACCACGCGCGCCTCCGCGTTGTCCCATTCGTCATCGCACACCGCACCCCACTGGCCATTGTGTAATACTTCCACGTTACCTTTAAACACCACCCGCCTAAATAAAATCACACAAATCGCGCACGGGTCAGCTACCTTCAAATTCTCCACGTCCTCCGATCAGTTTAATGGCCCCTTCTTGTTTCTTCAAGCGCTTGAGGTGCTTCTTCACCAGGTTTGCCTTCTCCTCGCGACTATCCTCCGAAAGACAAAGTTGTATGTAAACAGCAACGCACAGAGCGACGAGAATCAGCGATCCCGATTTGGTCCGCATCCTAGCTTGATCTATTATCTCACTGCTAGAGATAAACTGCGCTAGTTAGATCGCTGACTAGAGCACATGTTTTTCTCATTTTATGATTTTTTTGTCACATTGACACCAGTGCGGTTGGATGACCTTTACTACATGACATACTAAGAGATGGGATGGCATGTGCTTCACGTAAATATTTTAGGAATGTGACAAGTGACAGTGAATGACATTTGGTAAAGATATTAAATAATAACACAAATAAAAACACAGTAAAACAATATAATGGTCTTTTAATTAAATACATCAATTTCCTAATTACGATATTAATATAGTAATAGTCACAATATTCAAAAATTCACGATTGTGGAATGAACAAAAATTTTTTGCCATCAGGGAGTAACATCCACATTCAAAATGTGCACGCTATTTACAAGCGTGCCCTACTAACTTGCGTGTGCATTATTTACTTGCTAACCCGTAACTACCTTTGTGCATGCGAAATGTAATGAGTTATTTACAACTTGACTAAAAGATGATGATAGTTAAATATAAAAATGTTTGATTTGCTTCTCCAGCTAAGTCGCTTGTGTGATTGTGCGTGCAACGCCTGTTGTGCATGGTATAGAACTGGGGAAGACATACAAAGCACTTGATACAAGTACTTGGACAAACTGTACGTGAACGTGAACGTGTCGAGATTACAATGCATCATCAGCTTTCCGTTGCAGGAGGAAGCAGATTTGCAGCTATCGGGATGGGACGGGTTCGGTCTGGCTGCTTTTTCTACAAAACCAAAAGAAAACTCATCAGCTTCGATCCCACTGCAACAGCACCACCAGCTAAACGTGATACCTTCCGTCGGAACGGGAAACAGCCGCTCTTCTCGGGGCTCGACGTTGCCGCCACCGACACTATCAGATCGGGCGTTGGGGTATCGCTTACTCCGAACACGTTGAGTTGACGGAAACAGTCTGTCTCGATCATCTCTTGTTGCCAAGGTATGGACACACTCCCTGTATTAAATTTGCTGTAGAAAGACGCGTCACTCGCATCCAAATTTACACCTTTCACTGTTGAAAATTGCTCAATGTCCAAAACATCCTTGGCATACACTGCGTGTGGCTGCAATTAAAACATAAATGATAAATTAATCCTTTTATAGAAGATTTACGAGCGGACTTACGTCAGGTATGAAAGGAGCTTCCACCATGCCTGCCTCTAGTCGCCGCCAGTTAATTGTTTGAAAAAATACATGTTGTTTAATGTGATATGCACCGGAGCGTCCTGCCTTTCCTCCTAAACGCGAGGCAGGGTTTTTCGCTAGCAATTGTTGGCACAAAGATTTTGCTTCTTCGCTAAATTTACTTGAATATTTTTCAGGTTCATTTTTTACTCTACGGTCAACTTCTTCGCGTTTTACTTTTTCTTTTCTTGCTCTGAATGGAGCCTGACCTTCAATCATTTCGTACAATAAACAACCAAAGCTGAACCAGTCCGGCGAAAACGTATATTTTTCATTATCGATAACTTCGGGAGCTATAATTGAATCATGAAAAAATAAAATTAAAATCTATCTTAAAGATATAAATAGGAGAACATCGAAATCAGTTAACTCTTAATTTTTATTTAATTAGTTATTATAAAAATTAGATTAAACTGTAGCTCTTTTTTAAGTAGCTAGCTTTAGAAGATGAACAAAATGCGACAAATGTGTAACAATGTAAGTATCAAATATTTATTTTTTATTTCAGATCTTATGTTTAGTAACATTTCAATTATTTAAAAAGAAATTATACATATTTACCAAATAAAACGTTAAGTACTTGTTTGAATTCAATTCCATTTCCATAATTATTCAATATAAAAACTGATTTTTTAATCGTCGACTTGTTAGTCGTTATTAAATGATTAAAATGAATTTAAATCTTTCCAACTTTTGTTTGAAACATTTTTCTAAAATTAATTGGAAGCCAACGGCTGCGGAAAAACTGATTTTCCTTGTTAATCTCCTATTTATGTCTATAAGATAGACACATGGTATAAATGACTACAAAACATACCCATATAACCTACAGTTCCTACTCTTCCTCTAACACTTTCTCCTTCTGGAATATCTACAGCCAATCCTAAATCTGAAATACGAACATGGCCAGCGTCATCTAATAAAATGTTTTCCGGCTTGCAATCTCTATATACAATGCCCTAAAACAAATGAACAGATTGAGTAATGTTCATGTTATGGTAATTAGTTTGTCGTGTTTACCTGTTGATGCAAATGATCTAACCCACACACAACTTCAGCAGCATAAAACCTCGCCCTAGTAATTTCTAATCCCGGTTCTCCTCCCATGTTGTAAATGTGAAATTTTAAATCTCCACCATTCATGATTGTGAGCACAAGACAAAGAGCATCCTTCGTTTCATAAGCATAAGCTAAACTGACGATAAATCTTGAATTTATTTTCTGTAATATCTGTTTTTCTATCAAAACCATTGCTTCTCCTTTTCGTTTTTTAATTCGTTTCTTTTCTAATTTCTTACATGCATACATTTTTCCAGTCGCTCGTACTTGACATGCACACACTTCGCCAAAACCACCTTTACCCAAAACACGATACATTCTAAAAGTCTTATAAGTTACAAGTTGTGCTTCCAGCCACTTCCATTGCAGATAGCGATGGAAATACATAGATTGAGTAAAATCTTGAAATGGTCGCCCAGCGAGGCATGCTTTTACAGCAGCTACGCATGGTGCAAACAGATCTTTGTGCCCTTCTGACAGTTTATCATTCACCGCAACGTTGAGTTTAGGAATTGAATACGTATCACCACTCTCATTTGGTGACATAAACTGTTGTTTCAGGGTACATGCAAGTTCAACACGTTGTTCATCGTCCTCCAATTCATATTGCTCACAGGCATCCAAGAAGGTTAAGTAACGATGGTATTCGGGTCGTTTTATTTCGCACCATTGACGAAATAATAATCGACCAATAGGTTGTTGATCAACAACGTATTCATACCGAACATCTGCAACAAACAATTTAGTTAAACAATGCAGTCATTAGTAAATTGTTTTGAAACACAACTTTCTAATAATCTTAAATTAGTCTAGAAGTTTAAATGAAGTCAATCAAAATGAATCGTGAATCTAATAATAAAAATATAACATACCTATTTTATTAATCAAATCTATACAATGAGATATATGTGGGAACTGTAAGATTTTTCTCCACTTCTTACTTTTTCCTTTATTGCTATCGGAGCCACCTTCAAATAAAAGTTGATATATAACCTCAAATTACGTGTAAATATTTTCTACTTTAGCCAACTCACCCTCTCTCGCTTTTAAATAAACGGTATTTGCAACTATATTTTCCAATTCCATGAGTTCCAGCTTGACTGTTTAATTTACCCGTTTGTTCGGGTCGTAAACGACCCGTTTCCATTAATTATAAATAATTTATTTTTATGTATGTGTTATAAATTTGCTTATTACGAATAATACAAAAGCAGTCGAAAGTGTTCTTTACACCCTTCACGATTTAGTACAACGAAAACACAGGTTGTTTAGATGGCCGTACCAACAGAGTAGAGATGCTGCGTTTTAAGATGAACACTACTTTGCAATTTTTGAAATAATAAACAACTGCAGACTCACTTTCACACTAAACTCTCGTTACATATACATTTAAATACACCCTTCAAATATTTAAGTTAACCACTATTCACACTTTGACACTTTCTACGCACGTATCTTTCCACACAACTGACAATCATGCAATGAATGGGCGTAAGGGCGGGACGAAGTGTACGGTGTACGGGTCCACAAGAGGAGAGAAAACGGTGGACGGCAGCAGCATACAACACTGTCGAGTGTCGACCGCGTTCACATGAGCATAACCTAGCGTAAACGCATTGCATGGTTATCTGCAAATCGCTGTTTTCAAAACCAAATCTGATTATAAATTTTATCTTTATCGTTTTAAGTACAATATTTATTTTGCATAAAATACAAAATTATAACAGTATTAACAATAACGTAGTAATCTTAATAATTCTATAAATATAAAATGGCAACAAAACAAAAATAAGCGCAGAATTATTTTCAGTTATAATCCTGTAACAACAACTGCTTTGTGTACAAAATTAGAGTTTATCATTAATGCTGGCCAGAGATAGGAACGAATTATGTCACAATTTCTATCAGATGAATGATGTCGCACGTGTCTATCAGGTTGCAATTGCGTAGGTGTCGTAAAATCTGTGTCCAGCTCATATGGCGGTGTTTGGTTAACAAGCATCCAACTAACTCGTGTTATATCCCGAATGTATCGACATAAAGCGGTGCAATTTTCCAGACAGGTGTACTCTTTCAGCGTGCCGCAAACCATATTCCGCACCTGACGCTCCACTTCCTGCAAGGGAAACGATTCGGCCGTGGACCCCAAACATTTAATAACATCGTTTCGTAACGTGATCCCAGCATGTGATCGCACATCCACGTGCAAACAATTGCACATTTCGTGTATTTTATGTTCTCTCAGATTCCTGCACGATCTGAAAGCAAGCTGTAAAAAAATAGTTAATTTGTCAGGGTTGTTCAGTTCTCTATTTGTTAGGCATGCTTACAACTACTACAGAGAAGAGTATTTTTGATTTGAGTTGGGTAGCATGCATAAGTTCTGGAAGAGAGTCGAGAGCTTCGAGCGCTCGCGGACGATTCTGCATGTACAGCGCTCCGTATCGACCAATAACATCCGCCCTGAGAAAAATAAAGATTACCGCACATGCGTAAATGCAACCGCAAGCAATCAAGTGCGTGGTTTTAATATTTTTCATACTCGCGCTCTGTTTCCGGTTCCGTTTCGGAGTGATAGCCGTCACTACTGCATGGACTGCCACTGCTGTCATTTTGCATCAACTCTAGAAGGGTCGCGCAACCTCTTGAATATGACATTAATAATGATGCCACTGGTTTGTCATCAGAAATCGGCTGTAATCTATTGTACACAAAAAATTGTTTTCCATATTATAGAAAATTTTCAAATCTCATTTAATTAATAGCAAAACACTTTCGTACTTGTAAATTATAAGAAAACCTAAATTACATTATTACACTGGACAAAATACAACTAATGTAACAATGAAATAATAGTTCTCGTAAAATACAACTGAAGTATTTCTGTTACTAATATAAATGTAAGGTTTCAAATAAATCTGTAAACCTTTTGAGTTGTGAAACACAAAAAAGTGCTTCCTTGTCACTTTGTACTCTAGCACTTAGTGTTTCCACCAATGGTCGAAGTTGTTGCAGTGCAGGTTTGTCAATGAGCGTTAAAAGAGTCTTGTTGTCGATAAGTCTTTGTTGTACGTCAGAGTAATGCAGTGATAAAAGTCTGTGATGGGAAGCGTCGGTCGGGTTTTTTGAGTTACTCGTACTGAATTCGTCTAAACGATGCAGAGCACTTTTGTATGCGTCTACGTGACGTTGTAGTTCGGTTTTTAGGGCTACGTGTAGGTGCGTCAGACCGCTTGCATCCGCTGTCAAGCCATGGCATCCCAAACCTGCAAAAATATATGCGAGTATACCCTAGTAAAGACCCAGACATTCATGGCTCAGCCGTTCTAACTTCTGTAAATTTTATCGAAAACTTTTAATCTTTTTGTTTTTGCCGTAGCAGCTTATCAACTTATTTATACGCAAAACTAATAAGGAAAGTTAGTTCACGATTAGCTACAAAACAAAGATATTTTATCAAGTTTTTTGTCAACAAACTTCAACACAAATAAATATAAAAATAGATACACATTAGCAAGTACATATGTTAATAAACATTGAGACAGTTATAAGTTATATTTTTTTATAAAAACTTTTTCTTATAAACACATTTCGTAATAACGTAAAAAAAATCAAGTTTTGCTAATAAGAATATATTCCTACCCTGTACAGCTTGCTCAAGAGCTTTTTTCTTTGATATAAGTTGACGTCGAAAATCCGGTTGCCATTCTACCAAACTTTTAGCCAGCTTTGCGACTTTAGATTTCAGAGTCGGATCTTCGTAGGAAGCCAACAATCGTACTAGCTGCCAAATAACCGGATCCGCCGTGATGGATGGTCGCTGACAAGAAGCAACTAACCTAAAGAGAGCATAATAAACACACGTGAATAGACATAAGACGGATAATCGTTTCATCTTCTCTATTCTGTTTCGGTAAAAGCAAAGCGATGTGGTTTCGAGAATAATTTCATTCTCACACACGTCCTACTTCAACCTGCCATTCCACTTTTTGTTTTTGCAATTAATTTTTAATATCGTCTAACTTTGGTACGCATTCAACGATCAAAAAGGAGCACAGACGGCCTAAATTTAAAAGCGAAGATATCTAGACGGATCCAATACATGTTCAAACAGGTCTAAATAGTGAAATCTGATAAACTGATTCTGTTTTTCTGTTTACATCCGATCCTAAATCGTGTTTGACTATAAATTATAACGATATTATAAGAGAAAAAGCATAATAACAAAAACAAATCATATTTACGAAATTTGGTGTATTTTTTGTAATAATAATGAATAATTTGAAAGCCATGTTCTTCAATCTTGTGAAGTTCATAGGAGAAAGTTTTATTAATTGGAACATTTCTAGAATGATCTACTAAATTTTTAAATCGATTAGTTGTTTGTAATAAACTTTGTACAGTATAGCAGTGTGAAGTATAAAAGAAATAAAACAATGCAAAGATATAATTTCGGTAAGACATTTCTAACGATTTTATGATTACTCGACGTACAATTTAATTATCCCGGCATAAATTCTTTCTTGGTAACAATTTTATTGTTATTCGTGCAATTAACTGTAATAAAAATGTATAAAAATAAACACAAATGATAGATTTCCAATCTAAATAAAATCTGATAATTTTTCTCTGGACTGTGTCAATAAAATAACAAAGTACATTGTTGTTCAACCGGAAATGCAGTATTATCACCACTGAGAAGAGAAAACTGTGTAACTATAGTTTACAACTGTTGTTTATCTTCAACAATCGTAAATTTAAAAACACAAAATATGTGGCTAAAACAAAGAGAATAGTGAAATTATTTAACTAACATTATCTCCTAATTAGAATTCGTTATCGTTAATGGAATCTCCTAACATGATTATTTATTTCCTTCTAGTGACCACAACCGCAATTAATAAATAAGGTTTTATGATAAATATTATAAACATAATAATCATTTCTGATAAGTTATGCCATGTAAAAAATACTAATTCCAACCTCGATCAAGGGAACCAGACCAAAATCTAAATTTAGGAGAATATAATTATTTATTAATTCAAACAGTTGATTGTATTCAGCATTCATATTTAAGAACGGATACCTTTAATGAGGATTCAGGGAGTAATTGTTATTTATTTATTGATATTTTTTGAATTATTAAGTGCTCGTTTCCTTTATAAAGCTGCCACCACCAAACTAAATAAAAAGTTTGAATGAACTGTAATATATTTCAGAATACTTACTTGGAGAAGAGCGTCTCCAGCAGCTGTGCTGAATGCGGCAGCGACTCCACCAGGATATCCAGCGGCAACTCCGACGCCACCACCGCAAGACCCGTAGGTCCAAGTCTCGACAATACCGTAGCAGCTTCTCTAAACTGTCTTCCTTCCGCGAGAACCAGCACCCTTCTTAGAGCCAACCTGGGGCTGAGCGGCGTGGTGCGATCTCTTCGGACACGCTCTCCATCGCGCAGGTCCACGTAGGGCACTCTTACCGCACCGCAGTCCGTCATCGGGCAGCGTGGAGTAAAGACTGTTAGAGATTCTGCAGCAGTAGTGAGGACCAAGCCGATGGCACACTGACACACTTGAAGATACAGACTCTCTCCAGACCATGCATCAAGTGGACCAGCGAACGCCCGCGGGCCGGCAAGTGCGTAGCAGACCGGACCCTTCTGTTGCTTCTTGGGTATGTTTCTCTTTTCCTCTCTCTCCGCGTGACTCAAAGTCTTGTTCTCTTGCTGACCATTGACCATCGACTTCCTAAATTTCCTCCGGTCGATTCAATGAAAAGTTTTACATCAAACTTATTCTAGGTTACAATATGCGCACAATCTACCTGCCGTTGTTATTGTTGTTACATTGATACACGAAACTAATTATTGTAATATTCAATCTCTCTTTCAAATTGTTGAAATAATTATACGTTTAATTAAAGTGTGTAATACGCAGTATTAAAAACTAATAGATAAAAAAGAGCAATACAGTAATAATAAAAAACAAACAAATTAGGTATAATTATTTATGAATGTAGTACTAGTTTATATTATTTATTGATTGTGAGTAAAAAAAGCTATATAATTAATATTATGTAGAAGTATTCATAATATCAAAAGTCATATTTCTATACAAAAAATTCACTGTCACGCACTACAACGATCATAAATGCTTATCGGCAAAATATTCGTAAATATTTAACATTGTTTTTATAGAAACTGGATAGAAAATTGCTTTTCTGCACTTTTATATGCAAAGTAGATATTTGCTGAAAAACGTGCGAATGTTTTTTTTTATGTTACCATATCGTATAGATAGATTTCTTCTGAAAACTCTCAACATTTTCCAGCAAATTTCAAAACAAATAAACTGTCAATTGTTTTTTCCATATAGATGAAAGTTGTCCTTTTTAACAAAAAGTATAGAAAAACTATTTTAAAAATCGTAAAAAAGGATAAAAAGTAAATATTACTTATTTTCATTGGTTTAATATTATTTTTTTTCACAACTTGTTTTTATTTATCTTCATGCTATCAAAATGTTGACAACTGTCAATTGTATATTGTAACATTAGTGTGGCAAGATTTTTATTGCAAAACTAGTATGAAAGTTGGGGCACGAGCGTCAGCGAGTATTCTCAATTATACGAATTTTATATTTCACATTAATTCAAATAAAAAGATTGTTTTACAATGGTTGTCTTGGAAACAACATCATATAGAGTGTTGCAAAGAGATACTTTTACCACGACCGTAGAAAAAATAATTTTTAATTTTTATCTCCGTAAAGCAATCTCATATCAAAAAACAAAAAAAATATCAGTACAATACATGATGAAAGCATCTTTCACTCATTTTATTTATACCCTACGTCTTGGCCGTCATGCATCGAATTTCAAATTCATGAAAAAAGTATTTTCGAGGGCTGTGAAGTGAAAAAAAAATGTGTGCTCTTCGGACAGAATGTGTTCTTACCGGTTTTTAATGGTTCGACTACTTTCTGCTCTAGGTACACAAATAAATATTACATTTTTTTATATTTACTTTTTACATGTACTTCAATGACAGTACCTTTCTAAATTTATTTAGATTTTATTCTTAAAGTGCATATTCATTTAAAATTATAAAGTAGGAATGATGAATTGATTCTAAGATGGAAGACTAGAGAAACAACATCCTCAAACATGTATTAATGTTAGTATGTCTGCATCAGACGCGAAGAAAACGACTTTCTCGTTAATGAAATTATTTTTATTTAGATGAAACTTACCTAATTTCATTACGTCAAGATTTACATTTGAATTTTTCTTACTTACAACGTAATCAAAGTAATAAATTTTAATTTCATTCTGTAATATTATATTTCTAAGATCAAATTAGTTACAAATTTAGCATACAATCATATTTCTTGAAATGTATAAAAAGAAAAATTCCCAAAATAATATAAGAAGAAATTACTCTTTTGTTCTTTTGTTCAAATATAATTTCTTAATTGTCATTTTTAATCTCATATTCTTTTCTAAGCCACTACATTAGATCTGGAATAAAATATCCAATCTAGCATTATTAAAAGATATTGCACTTTTAAAGATATTTCTATTTATGGAATTAGAGGCGGTAGAGAGAAAAATTTCTTATAAATGCTATAGAAAAGAATAAAATAACAAAGAACTTTTGTTTGAAATATTTTACTAAATTAATAAATAAATATATCATTACACCTGTTACCCATTACTGGGTGTGGCTCTCTGTTGTAGCACATTTCGAGGCTAAAATGCAGTATCACTTACCAATTTTTAAAATTTCCCCCACCACTATAATGACATTTATTTATCAGTGATCCTAAAACTTTTTCAGAGATTTGAAGCTCATCGTAAAGAAGTATAAATGTCATAAATGTATGAAAATGGCAAAGACTGAGATAAGGTTTGGTTGAGTTAGAAAGAATTATTTTTTATTTCCTGATAATTGTAGATTACATTATGTTTGAGGTTTGAGGCTAGAAAATGTTTTTCAAATAACTGTTTCGAAGCACTGGTTTATTTAGTAATTTTTAGGGAGTTTTGAAATTCAAAAAATTTGACCAACCTAAAATTACATTTTTTTAAATTGGTTGTGATACTGCACACTGATCTCTATTTATTACCATTATTGCCAAAACTAGACGTTATTTAAAAAAGTTTTTCAAATAAAAGTTGTTTATAATTTCATTCTCTACAGCTTCTGTTTGAAACTTTTTCTCTTCAACCCTTAACTTCGAAGATACAAGTAACCACCCTTAAATTGGAATCTCACTAAAGTAGTGTATCTGTGTAAATTTATCAATGTGCTGTGTGATTAAATATTATAAATAAAAAAGTATAAGCTATTTTAAATTCATTTATTGGCATTTTGAAACTGTATACAACAGAGACTAACATTTATATTACAAGTACAATTTAATACAATATATAATGGGTGACAATATTATGCTTCAAGTCTGCTGCAAAGATGAGTCCATATATAGGAATGTACATTTCTAAATAAAATAAAGACATGTAATTTTAAACTTATTTCTTATTATGTCAAAGTTGTATACAACGGATACTAACATTCTATATTGAAATTATTATTACAAGTACAATTTATTTGTTTTAAACAATAAAAAGGTATATTTTAAATTGATAATTTACAATAACTCTCTTTAACACATATTTGTTCTTTAAGAATAAGAAATATTGTAATAAGATGTATGGTTTCGCAAACAAAAAACATATTAAATTACAATCATTTTATTTATTTATGATTACAATATTTATTCCAATTGTTTTATTTATTTGGTGAATACAATGTTGGTTGGTATAAAGCCTGGATGAGTGACCTGGTGAAAACTCTTGGCAGAAGACTGGCTTCATCGCGGCTGCAAACAACTGCGTCTGCAAAGAAACGAACAAATCATTTCTAATCTGCACAAATAATATCATCATCATTACAAATACAAAACTTATTTTATTTATTACTCATTTGTAAACATTATTTATTCGAACAGCTCAGCTGTCAATTTTAAATAAATATAAATATATTATAACACCTTTTACCTATTATTGGGTATGGCAGCACACTGCTGTCGCAGATCTTGATAAGTGATATATTTATGTGCGTACCAGCTCCCAAAGATAATAGTGGAGAGCAAAGACACAAGGGTAATTTAAAATATAAATAAATAAATACAACAGAGTGACACACCCAGTAATGGGTAAAAGGAATGATGATATATAAAATTTATTTATTTAAAATTTTCCCCTGTGACGTCTCCTTCACTTACATATTTGGGGGGGGGGGGGCTTTGATTTGGCGACTGGTACGCACATAAATATATCACTTACCAAGATCTGCTACGGCAGAGTGCCACACCCGGTAATGGGTAAAAGGCGTGATGATATATTTATTTACTTTACAAGTTATACTTTCAAATAATTTAATACATTTTTTCACACAACTGATAGAATTTAATTATTATTTTTAAATTTGTTTACTAATGAGGACCAAATAAAATATTGTACAATACACGCAAAGTAATTGTTTTTACTGCATCAAGCAGTAAATTCCTCCTTTTAACAGTAAAAACTGTTTTACTCTGCTAGTAATGTAAGTAACTATAAATAGGGAATAATTTAAATGAGCACCGAAATAATTTTATCAATAATAATAAATTACTGTTACCAGAAATAATTAAATAAAGGCCAAAAATAGTAATTGAGCACAAAAAATACTAAACGATCTTTAAAAGTAATTGTTGAAAGCCAAGAATAGTAAATAAGCTTTCCAGAAAAATAAAATGGCAAATAAAGGGTTTAAAATAAGTAATAATAATAATAATGGGGTAATGGCACAATGGTAGCAAGTCGGCCTGTGGATTCAAAGAACCCTGGTTCGATCCCCACAGCTGACAAAACTTTTTCACCAATTTAAAATTACCCCTGTGGCTCCCCCACCACTAACATCTTTGGAGGCCGTGATTTGACGACTGGCAACCGCACTTCACGTGCATAAATATATCACTTACCGAGATCTGCTTTGGCAGAGTGCCACACCCAGTAATGGGTAAAAGGCGTGATGATATATTTATTTTATATTTGTTTTTAAAGAATATTGAAAGGTATCTCCTAAAATAATCATTTAATCTAAATAATTTAAAAAATGTTTCGAAACATTATTTTTTTTAATTATTTAGATTAAAAGATCATTTCAGGAGATTAATTTCAATATTTCTTACATATTTTACACTCTGTATATTGTGTCAAGATTTATTTTTGGTTTGCTACAGCAAATATTAATTGTTTAAATTGATAAACAAGCCAGCAAAATTTTAATATTTTGATGCTCGGTTAAATACAACCCAATTAAAAATAATTATGTTCTTACAATTGTTGCTGCGAGCTGCGGACGACATTCTGCGATGACTGCTGATACTGCAGCCAACTTCTGACATAGTTGAAGAGATGTTGACTTAGGTGATGTTGTCCACGATGATGATATAAGTACCGGTGACGTTCTCCACGATGACGGCAGCCCCGGTAACGCTGGTTAGAACACCAGCTGCTCCAAGATGATGATATAAGCACCGGTGACGTTGTCCACGACGGCGGCAGCTTCGGTGACGCTGGTTCGAACACCAGCTGCTCCAGGATGATGCTTGCAGGTCCCGTCATGTCCCTATAAACATAAAAACAATGTATTAGTAACATAGAATAGCTGGAAACATTAGAAAAAACATACATAAAGACATTTGATGATTGTTGAACCTGAAACAGAAACTCAGAACAAAATTCAATAAAATAGAATAATAGACAAGTTATGACAAATCAACATGCAACATGCAGCATTTATACCACACATTCCATTCATCCCATAACATCCCATTTATACATTTCTTGATCTTCACGTTGTCTTCAATGTTGATTTCTTTGTTCTGTCTTCACTTCTGTTCTTGCCTGTACCCTACCTAAGTTTCTGTGTACGAATAGCTAATTTTAAGTGTCAAGTGGCGCAATGAATCTACGACAAGCAGCCGGAAGTGTGCTTGTACAAATGCAAAGACGTTGGCTATATTCCGTAGCCACGACCTCTCGGTTTCCGCCTACTGAACCTACCCGAGTCGTAGGGAGAATATTCCACAGTGTTCGGGGCAAGAGAAGCCTCTATGTACTCGCCCGGAACTCCAAGGCCACCTCTAACGAGGGGATTTGGCGACCCCGACCCCGCAGTCATCGGCAGAATACCCTCTAGCTGGGCGACCCGGCACACCAAACTACGACCTTGGTCGCGAGGGACTCGTCCCACCCGCCAGCGATACGCTAATTAAAACTTGCCTAATGTATGTAGAAAGTATGTTGGGCCCCCACGTGAAGGCACTAGCGTTGTTGGAGGACAATTGTTTAGATATGATGGCCTTCTAAAAGGCAGAAATGCAAAGAAAAGTACGGAGCGCGGTTCTACGTCTATACACAACAACGATTTCGTGGCAACTGAACGATGCTTGCGCAACCATTCCATTGATTACAATGTGCTAGAGAGAGACAGACTTATGGCTAGAATGTACAGTGAGCAGTAGCAATGGTACGGGTTTGCAGGTTTCGTTCGGATTAATTAGTGAAAGGCACGTTCTAATTCAAATTTATAAATGTTACCTTGAACGATACAACAATAAAAATATACACTGCAAATATAATATTTATCATTTTACTTTTGATATTATTATAAAAAATTATTTTATTATTGCTATTGTTTGTTACAAACATATGTGTAAAATAATTGCAATATATGTATTGTTTGTTTTTAAACAAATTTCTAATAAAAAGTTTAAATTATAACGTCTCAATAATTAGCATTTACTTTAAAAACGTGAAATAAATATTTATCATATCAAAAATACTCAACATAAATGAATATTTCATCATTTAGGCCAAATTATTGATAAGTAAATGAAATGGCTTTTACGTAAGACACAGATGTACACAAGATATGCCATGACCGCGTATGACAAAAATAAAAGTATATATTTAAACCAACTGCAAATATTAAGCATTTTATCGAATTAATCAAATATTTACATGTGTTACCTCTATTTAACAAATTACTTTTAAAAGTAAAAGGCACAAATTATTTATTTAAACCAAGTTGAAAATTTAATTGAAAATACATCAAGTAAATAAACTATAATATAATAGCAAATAATATCTAAAATATTATGTCGTGGACTGTGAGAAATATAGCAACCGCTAAAACTATGTTTGTTTTACCTGTCGTTGATTTAGAAGACTTTTTGGGAAGCTGATTGTCTTTGAATGTCTTCTAACAAAATTTTTCTCAATCTCACACTCATACACCAAAGTATTCCGGACACGATATCTCTTCTACACCCAACATTCACTACCATACATCAATGTAGCCACCGAAACTCCATTATAAACACAATATTTAAACAAATAAAGTAACCAGTCAAATAATTGCTCGCCTCCATACTTCAACATCTTACCATTCTTCACACGCATCAATCACTCTCATGTATTTCACATTCTGCACCTCAAACATTTTCACTACAACCATTCGCTCCATTTATGCTACCATATAAAGCCCTAAAATATTCACACCATTTATTCCTAACATCTAATTTTGCACGCGAACCCTTCACCCTTTACCTGAATATTTTATAAAACTTGTCAATTTGATGTTTTGTTTTAAAACCAACTTCATAGTGTGTTTCAAAACTACTCAGAAATTTGATATTTAAATAATTTAGGTATAATTAAAAATGCGACATGTCCACTAAGAAAAGTCAAATCGACCTTAAACGTTCTTTTTAAATCAAAAGCTAACACATTCTTAGCTGATTTTGCTCAAAAAATGAGTGCTTTTTCAAGAATCCTCGCACATCAAGCGAAGTAAAATTATGAATTTATGAAAAGCATGTCGCCCTAGTTGAACTCTATCAAACAAAAAAGTTTCAAATTAATCGAACAAACCGATATATATATATATATATATATATATATATATATATATATATATATATATATATATATATCGGTTTGTTCGATGAACAAATGAAAAAATTATAATATTTTTGTTTGTTTGATTCATTATTATATGTAAATACAACTATTTTGTGAAAAAGTAAATAAATAAGTTTTATTAGTCATTTGTTTCTATCATAGCACGCTGATTCCTCTGCGGTTTAAATTAAATTAATGTAAATTTTTGTCAAAAAAATTGTAATGTGAGAGTACCGAAATTTGTAGTTGTTGAATTCAGAAAAAAAACTGAATCGAACAAGCAAATTAAAAAAATAGGTTTCCATTTAAAATAAGAAAATTACACCCCGTACTTTGAGAATCACTGATCAAAAAACATTTTTGTTAACAGTTTTATAATAGACTTTGGTATTTCGTTGTTAATATAACCAACCTTGTAGGGCTTATAGTTCTCGAGATAGCAATGGTGACACAGCTAAATTGAACATTCTGTATATTTTATGAAAAGATTTACAGGTGAACTCTTAAATTAACTGAATATAACTATAATGTCTTGGTGAATGCATTTTGACTAAATGTGCATTATTATACCACGTGACTATAATTTACTGACAAAAATTTTTGAGTTGGCTACCCTGTTTAGTTGGTAATGACATGACATCTCTTGAATAAATTTCTAGGTTAAAGTGTTCGAAATTTGATGTTATTATAAATAACCATTTTTATAAATAAAGATGAAATAAAGTTTGACAATGACAATCATTTCTAATCACCTGGTATAAGATTAATTTTTTAATGTATTAATAAAAACGGGGAGCATACCTTTTCATCAAAACAGCCAATGTACGGTATTCTAGCGATGAGCAACTCAATATTGGTAACCGCAAAAGCGATCAAAGACATTTTTAGGCATCAATCGAAGTCGTTCGTTTCGTTCACCTGTAATATTCAGAGATAAACTATTATTATTTTTTAAAGAAAATACAGTCTTACAAGTACTTCAGTATTTTTCAGAAACTGATGGATTTTATTCTTGGGAAAACTTAAAATAAATAAAAAAAATATTTCAGATTTTCTTTTAGAGACTTAAGATTTTTTAAGGGTTGCAGTATTTTTTTGATAAAGATACAATGTTAAATAAAATAAAAATATCATCACGCCTTCTACCCATTACTGGGTGTGACACTCTGCTGAAGCAGATCTCGGTAAGTGATATATTTTGCGCGTGAAGTGCGGTTACCAGTCGTCAAATCACGGCCTCCAAAGATGTTGTGGTAGGGAAGCCCCAGGAGTAATTTTAATGTGGTGAAAATGTTTGTCGGCTGTGGGGATAGAACCAGGGTTCTCAGGATCCACAGGCCGATTCGACCTTATTACAATGTTAACTAGGAATAAGCAATTCATTGTTGTATTAATTCTAATAGACCGTCGTCGAATTTAATATATGAATAAGTATGTAGTTCAATTTATAACTTATAATAAAAAGAATATCAAAAGGCATACAAGCATCTTGGATATTGTCTCCATTTTTCAACCTGTTTTAAGAAATGAAAAATGTAGATTTTCAATCAGTTCAGTTATTTTAAAATGGAATAAATACGAGAATTAAAAAGTCAGTTAGTTCATCTTTCGGATTTAACGTATTATTGGACACATTTATTTTTATAGATCGTTTTTGAAAGACAAGAAAATAGATAAATTTAGTTTCAAACAGCAAAATAGCATTAGAATTTTATGAAATGCTTACGTACGAGTCCTAGAGCCAGGCATTAGAGTAGTTTCCTTATTTTGAAAAAGGGGAATCATCGGTTAAAATTTCAAAACATTCTGGTCATTTTTCTTTCGGCGGGACTGACAAAAATATTTCCATAAGCCTAACAAATATGTTAGGCTTTTGGAAATGTAATAATAATTGGTCACTTATTTTTCTACTCAGCATTCAACATTATGTACTGGCAAAAATAAATATTTTAATTATTTCCATTAGGTTGTACGAAATACAAAATTGTTATGTTGGTTGCCCGACAAATTGATTAAATTTAGTTTTTCATTCACATTTAGTTTTAGATCATTCTTATTTGCTACATCATAATTTAGTATTTTTATAAATTTCATATATTTTCTAATATTCAATTTATAAAAATTAATTGTTATTGCATTTTTTCGATTATAAATCCGTACAAAAACGAATTCAACGATCCTGTACGATCTTACCTTGGTGTAATGAAAGTTCAATATAAGTAACATGCAGGACATATAATTGTACAGTTCGAAACAAAAAATGAAAATGTGCACAGTGCAATTTATTTCATTGTTGGTATTAACAATATTATTATTTAATACAGGTAAGTTCAAAGAGAATATATATACAGGGTGTAACATACGTAAGGAATATTGATATTATCTACTGAACATATAATCTAAATCATAAAAAAAATGTTTCGAGGGCTTTATGATTGTACATATTTTGGCAAGATCAGATATTTTTTATCTATAGTCATTTTTTCGCAATGAAGAGGAAGGCATTTTTTTCTTAAATGGCATGCTATATTTTTTTTATCCTATTCGAAATAGTATTTCTTCCTCTATACAAATATAAAAAAATATATTTTATTTGAAAAAAAAATCAGAAAAATCGTGTTGAATAAATGCATTTTAATTTGTTTTTACCGAATATGAATTTTAAGGAGTCACACATATTAATGATTTTCGAGAAAATAAACAAAAACCATAGAGACGGCTGTTCTCGAGAATAACAGCCGTCTTTATGGTTTTTATTTATATTATCACTAGTATATATCTATGGCAACTAAAATCTATAACCAATAAAAAATAAGTCAAATTGCATGTATTTACAAATTTTTTAAAAAATAATTTCCAAATAATAGTAAGTCAAGAAAGTGATGTTTTACTTGACGGAGCGGTTATTTGAATCAATAATTAATCATAAATGAATCAATAATTAATCAGAAATGATTCAAAACGTTTAATTTTTTCGATTAAAAATATCTGATCTTGCTAAAATATCAACAATGATAAACCAGCGAATAGTTTTTTTAAAATTATTTAGATTAAATGATTATTTATTATTAAATAAATATTTCTTACTTATTTTACAACCTGTCGTTTCTACACTATTAACATTCGCAGTTCCAATTATAAAAAAAAAACACAGCTCAATTCCCAATATTAACCCTTTCTTAATTCACAAAAATATGTGGTTTCAAGTATTAGAGAGTACTATTTATTATGTCATTTGAAAAACCAAAATTTAACTATCAATCATTTAAATCTGGAATAAAGTTAGTTTTAAAAACAAGCGGCGATAATACTTTCTTTTCTTTTCTTTTTGTTTCATTTTCATTCATTGCATTGTGTGGAATTTTCTTTCAAATACAAGCGGAGGCTATCATTCTCTTCGTTTCTAATCTTTGTAGATTCATGGTTTAGAAAACTTGAGTAATTTGAGATGTTTTATGCCTAACGTACGTCGAATAAATATGAATGAAAAGTGAATAGGAGTGATTGAAGGTTTGTTGTTTGATAAATGATTTTGATGATCATGAGCAAATGAGCTTATATTGAGGGATCTATGAATGTTTGACGAGGACTGATTATTTGATGAATCTGATGAGTTTTATGAACGATTTTACGATTCATGCTACCCCAGTTAATGGGATATAGCGTGATGTTATGTATGTATGTATCAACTATAATATTCTAAATGCAATGATAATAATTTTAACACTGTTCGAAAGTACATTTCTTGTTATCTAAAATTTAAACATTCTGTAGGAAATTGGGATAAAATTATATGTTTTTAATTATTTTATGTTCAAACCGTGAAATTGATATTTTAAAACAATTGTAATTAAATGTCAAAAACTGTTTGTTAACTAGCGTATAAGTGACATCAAATAAGAAATTATCAGGTAGTATAATAATATCCCAAGAGAATTGATGATACGAAATAATTTTATCACTCTGAAAGCACGTTGCTTGGTAACAGCCCGACCGAGATGCTCGAGAAATATTCGGACAACATAAAAATTTATATAAATTAACAAGTTCGAAACAATTATTGTCATTTGGATGAATAAATTTTATTTACTTTGCACGTAAATTAATTTGTTATTGAAAATCGGGCATTAATAATTATTTTTATAAAGTAACATTTAAAAATATATTGAAATGTCAAAAAAATTTTGTTACCTAGCAACTTAATGACACAAAGTGATAATTGCCTATGTATGTGAAACAGATGAATTTAATTAGACATTTATTTCAACAAAAACTACACTGTGTAATGTTATTTTGATTGATTATTTTCACACACGTCGTAATTAGAAATGAAAGAATTTAATTGGATATATTTCACTAAAAATTTCTGTGTAATTTAATGTTGATTGGATATTTTTGCTCATGTGATTACAAATGGACGGATTTGATTTATAACTTTTTCGTGATCATAAATAAAGATTTACGTATAGAACAAAATAAGTTTTGACTCCATTGCAATAAGTAATTTCTTTTAAAAAGTGCAAATTATCATAAAAAAATATATTTTTGGAAGCGTATCATTTGAGCTGGTTTGTACATGTAAACCTTATGTTAAATTAATGAAAGACAGATGTAACGGTGTATAATGATAAATTTGCGTGTACAAATAAATTGACAGATATGATTGAAGCTTATATGAAAGGAATTATGAATGTAGATGAAGGATGTTATTGAAAGTTTCGAATACGAAAAAATGTACGGTAGTTAAAAAATGATATAGTTTACTAAAAATCCAAGTTTCTTTTTAAAACCTTCTATTTCTTCTATGGAGTAGATGGCTCAGTGGTATCGAGTCCGACTATGAATTTGAGAACTCGGGTTTGATTCCCACAGCCGACAAACAATTTTCACCACATTAAAATTACCCCTGTGGCTCTCTTTTCGCTAACATTGTGCCATCATTTGACGACTGGTAACAACACTTCACGTGCAAAATAATATCATTTACTGAGACCTGCTACGTCAGAGTGTCACAGTCAGTAATGGGAAAAAGACATGATGATATATTTATTTACTATTCACGCTTTTTACTCATTACTGGGTGTGGCACTCTACCTAAGCAGATCTCGCTAAGTGATATATTTATGCGCGTGAAGTGCGGTTACCAGCCGTCAAATTATTATTATTATTATTTTTAATATCTAGGAACAAATTCCGAACGGGAGAGTCCAATCCGCGAAGCTCTATTCCTGGGCAACACGTCTATAAACAACAACACGCTCGACGACTGCATATGGAGACGCGGAAACGACAAAGACTCATGTCCGGATCCGGAAGTGCGTGTGTTGCTGTATACCGGAAGCGGTCCGGGCGGCGCGGAGACACGAGAGGTGCTGGACACATCGCAAGCGGACTGGTTGCGCAACAGCGCGTGGAATCCAAATCTGGATAATGTGATGTTAGTGCATGGGTACGCTGGCGGAGAGGATACTTTGCCGATTGTTGTACTCAAAGATGGTAATTGCAATATTATAAACAAATGTAGCATATGGGGTACGTGGTTTGTAGATTTGAGAAACCGGGTTTAATTTCCACATCCGACAATTTTTACCACATTAAAACTAACCCTGTGGCTCGCCCTCCAATAATATCTTTGAGGGCTGTGATTTGACGACTGGTAACCGAACTTCACGCGCAAAATATGTGTGATGATATATTATTTATTTATTTTTTTAAACATCATTACGATATTTCACACGATGAAAACTTATGATGCGACCAGGGGTACTGCTTTTACAAAATTTATGTAAGAAGAAAAATACTGTTTTATTTAATTATTATTAATTGTTTAAAATTTCAAATTCAAGCATTTTTTAATTTACTAATATTTTTATTTGTTTTTAAATTTTGTTGGGTTTTATTATAAACGTTTAAACGCGACAATTTTTTATTATACCCGAATCGGCATCCATGGTTGCGAGAATAATTTTTTTTCATGAACTGGTACGGTATAATTTTCATATTTTTTATGTATCTGAATAATTCTTATAATTTCACGAACCGGAATACCGTTTCAGTTTGCACTGGTATATTTCCAGTCTGATAAGAGGTGATTTTTATGCAATGATTATTTTTTAACGTTTCTCAAAACCAATAAAATGCTTCATTGTATGTCACGTGTCTGCATCTTAACAAATCCTGTCATTATTATACTGAGAATAAAGCTATTGTGATTTTTCCCGGGAATAATCTCTGTAGCTTTTTTTTTTGACAAATGCTAGGTAGTTGCTGATTTAAAACTGTTAACGCGTCAAGTAAAATGGGTGAAAAAGATCGATTTAGTTCCATTTCAGATACAGAAATACACCATCAAATTTTGTAAATAACTTCCAAGAATACATTAATAAGTAATCAATCAATATTGATCCAGTTCAAAATCTTTGAAGTTGGATGAATCGACCTCAACAGCTAAGTCAAAAAATAATCCAATTAAATATAACTCGAGAGTTGGATAAATTAGAAAATAATTCTCCAGTATCTTTCTCAAACTTGATGCCATTTGGCAATAGCCACTCAAGCCCTACGGGCTTTCGTGATTATTGCCTGGCAACAAGTTTTTGAAAGTTCTGTCAAATTATTTTCAGTTTATTCTCACTCCTTGATATATTATTACAGAAAAATTTTAACATGCGTCAGTCTAGAACACGAATGGAAAATATAATTTCATACTTAAACAGCGCTTCAAATGTCGAAGCTTACTTCCAATTTTGGTTTATCTGTTTATATGAATGATTGAATCTAAGTTAGAATTATTATATTATGCGTCTTAACTAAAATAGACAATATTTTGGAAATATAATTTTGCGACAACTTACGGTATGCGTATCATAATTGTTTGTGAGACTCTTTTTATTTACAAAAACTGGTTTAAAACACATTAAACTTCTCATCTCTTAAGCAGATGTATAGTGATCGTCTTTTGCTTCATAAAATTTTCTCCTAAATATAGTAACATACCAGGAAATAGTTTTTTTAATACATAATTTATCTTGTCAGACAGCATTTTACAATGTATTTGAAGTATTTCTTTTTATTATGCCGAAGAAGCATTCCTAATGATTCGTGAAATAAAAATGTTTACACACTTCGCTGCATTCCACATGCTTCTTGCTTTCGTGCCTCGAGTTGCGTGCCGAGACTTCCAAGAAAAAATAAACATCTTTCATTCTTCATTCAACCGTTTTATGGGATATATTAAAAAAAGCTATATGATAACATTATCAACTGTAAAAAACATTTGGTTGTTCTTTCACTTCAGAAATCAAAATAGAGGTCGTTGCCAATCGTAAAATATCCGAAATTCGTGACCTTAAAAATTTGTACCCTACTTTGTGTTTTTATGTTTTGAGAACAGTTACCTAAATTTACAAATTTCTCTTTGCCACGTATTTCCAACTTATTTTCATTCAGCAATGATGCTTACCATCACGGTGAATATTTCGAATTAATATAAATTTCAATAAATAATTCTGATTAATTTGGCAGCCTAGTTTATGTTTTTAAAATATGTAAATAACTTTATTAAAATATATTAGATTAGGGAATGAAAACCAAAATTGTTTTGCACGGTGGACAGTCAAAATAAAATAAATAAATATATCATCACGCCTTTTACCAATTACTTGGGTGTGGTACTCTGCCGAAGCAGATCTCGGTAAGTGATATATTTATGCGCGTGAAGTGCGGTTACCAACCGTTAAATCACGGCCCCCAAAGATGTTAGTGGGGGAGGAGCCACAAGGGGCATTTTAATTTGGTGAAAATTGTTTGTCGGCTGTGGGGATTGAACCGAGGTTCTCAGGATCCACAGGCCGACTTGATACCACTGAGCCATTACCCTATAAATATTATTCATACATTATGGAAAATTTAAATTTTGTTATAAATATTTATTTTGTACAAATTCGAAAGAGTAACATCAAAATTTTATACTTATAAATAATTGACCAGTATATCATACTAGGTTATTTTCTAGCTGAAACTAGGCGCATGAATATTTTACACTCAATTTTACATTTTCGTATTCCTATTCTCAAACATTTATTCTATTCCCTCGCGTACATATTTTACACTTTTTTTTCTGTTTCCTTTGCCTTATTCGCTCACATAACTACTCAGGTGTCGCATAACCAAATTTTCAAATTCAAATCATAAAATTTTAAATCATTTTACATGTTTTGTCGCTTGCTATAATTGACGACTACATTTTATTTATACACTAGGTTACTAATGCTATTTGAACATTTATTATTTTCTTTATTGTTGTAATTAAATATTGTTTTGTGCCGAATTGCCATTTCGGTGCACATACGCATTGCCTCACAATGTGAAGTTGAGTTACCTACGTTACAAGAACATCAATGGTGATCGTTTTGAATAATTCACTTTTTAATTAAATATTTTAGAAGGTAATACGTTACTTTTGATCAATTTAATCAGCATTAGTGTAACCCATTGACAACTAAAATTAGTATACATTAAATATTTCATAAATGCCGTACTGTTGAAATAGCCTATTGTTTTAAAAGTAAACTATTGCCCAGAACTCCGCGAAACACAAATTTTTTCTTTTGGAAAAATTAAAAGTGAAATATCTCTAGAACGATAAGAGATAGAACAAATATTACGATCTGTTTATATTGTTAACATATTTTTTGGACAATAAATATTGTATTGTACGAGTAATGGTCTCATAAATGACTGTTATTATCAAGTCATTTTATATGGTGTATATTAAATTAATTTCTGTCTCCAGCGTACGTTCGTAACGGTAGTTACAACGTGTTCTTCGTGGATTGGGGCGTTCTTTCTCAGCCGCCTTGTTATCCATCTGCCGTGCACAATATGCGGCCCATCGCTCGTTGTGTGGCCGACGCTTTCACCTTCCTTCGAGCTAGTGGAGTCCCGGTGGATCGCACCACGTGTGTGGGGCATAGTCTCGGAGCGCACATATGTGGCATCATGGCCAATTATTTGTTGTTCAGGATTCATCGCATTATTGGTAAGTAACGAAAGTAACGAAAGGTGATAGTCAGACAAATTTTTCTTAAAAACATGTATATATAAATCATGAAAAGTAAATTTATTGAAATATTTCAATAAGAGCGAAACTAAGGAAAATGAGCACTTTCATTAGATTTGTATACTGTAATATAGAACACTACTATTTCAATAATGTTTGTGTAATTGTTTTAAATATTTTCGAAAAAAAAAATTGAACCTTAATTTCATCTTTATAGTTTGTTGCTTCTGTAAAAGGTGAACGATTAATATTGAATTAGTTGACATGATGCTTATTTGTGGGAAAGTGTATCAAAATGATAACAAACTACAACTGACAGATAAACAAATTAAAAAACAAAAGAAAAAAATGAAATTTGTTAGTTCGCAGGTGACTACAACTTTTTCCAATATTAATTTATCGCCCTCTTATAAAAACTATAAAATATCTCTTTAATATAAAACTTTTACTGTCATTTTACTGTCAAAATTAATTACAGCACTTGTATCGTAGTAGAACTCATTACGCTACGCCTTTTAGTATTGTAATATTGATATTACGTTATGAAATTAAGTTCTTTACCGTATCCTTAGGTACATAAAACAATCAGTCTACTCTTAAAATCAGTAACAACAAATAAATAACTAGTCCGATTCGAGATATTAGTGAAAATTCGAAAAAAAAATAAGGCAGAAAAATTGTGGTTTTTGTTTTTTTTTAAATCATTTTAAACTTCCCATCTCCTGTTATTTTCCGAGCAAAGTTCGGTCTTCCAGATATTTTAATATGAGTATGAGAGTCAAGTGATTGAAAAAGCAATGTGTGCATCTGATTTTTATTAATGACTGCGGTACGCATAATAATTAATCATCATGATATTAATACATGTCAAACTGATTGTTATTAAATTGATCGCATAATTCATGCGTTAATAATATGAGATTACAATTACATACAAATCTTGTTACAAATTGATTTATAGTCAAACACTCGAAAGTAATCGTATTTGAAGTGTTCAATCAATAATTTCATTCATATTTTAATAAGTATGTATTACTTTTTTAATTGTTAATTTTGCTTTCTTTTATTTTATATTTCTCTTTAAATAGAAAAAATTATTAAAATTTTAAACGAAAAACTTGAAACTCATTTTATTCAGGAAACTAATTTACGTATTTAAATAATATTCCATTGTTATGGAAATTTAAAACTAATTTATTTTTGTACCTTGAAAATTTTTGCCTTAATGAAAATATGTATGATGAAATAAATATTGTTAGCCAGTAAATCTAAGTGCTGTGCTGCAAGATAATATATTTATTTAATTCCGTGTGGTTTCCATTGTATATTTTAATAAATTTGGTGAAATGTTTTTAGGACTAGACCCGGCGCGTCCTTTGGTTCGCGCAGGATACTCGAACCGCCTGGATCCAGGAGATGCAATTTCCGTTCAAGTAGTTCACACAAACGCTGGCCATTACGGCGAGATAGGCCGCGTTGGACACGTCGATTTCTGTATAAATGGAGGAAAAATGCAACCATATTGTGAAAATACACCTAGTAAGTACCGTCTTTTCCTCTTTTCTCTATTTCCCAGACAAGGGGATCCATTTGACGAGTTACATTTCAACCTTTCCTAATACATCAACAAATTTGGTTTTCTACGATCGGTAAAAAAGTAGGGTTTTCGAACGTCATTTGGTGACAGAAAGTAAAAAATGGGAGATATTGGACAAAGCTCGTCGTAGATGGCAGCAGCAGACAAAGACACTTTAAATTAGGTACATGAAGATCCCTTGAAACATATGCTGCATATTCATTCATTAGATTAATACTGCTGCTATTATTCAACGCCAAACATTCCTATCATAAAAGATTACTATCGTTTCATCCACATTTATATCTCCTTTATCCATATTCATTTATTCCTCATACTAGAAATCTTTCGTGAAATAAAATAAATAAATCATTACTTCTTTTACCCATTACTAGGTGCGGCACTTTGCTGTAGCGTATCTGGGTAAATGATATATTTATGCACATAAAGTGCGGTTACCGGTCATAAAACCATGATCCTCAAAGATGTTACTGGAGGGGAAGCCACAGAGGTAATTTAATGTGGTGAAAATTGTCGAATCCGGATTCTTAAATCCACAATCTAATTTGATACTATTGATCCACTTACGCCATAATCTTCCGTTTACAGAACAAATCTTCAACCATTCCCATCCATTTTGTCCTAGCTCGTTTAATCAATCTTTCACCCTCAATTTCAACTCACACACCCATTCTTCTTCTTATTGCGAAACAAAAAGAAATGATTGTCACTTTTATATTGTATCTAAATGGACCAAGTGTGAATAGTAGTGTCTGAGTTGAGAAAGGTTGTAGTGAAAAGCATTTTCCATTTCATGGCTGATTCCCTCATTTCCAGATGCCATCTGCTTTTATCTTTAAATTTTCTTTTTTTGTAGTGCGCGTCTTTCCATAATATCTGTAATATTTTTTTACGATCGCTGCGAATAGCTGTCCCTCTTCTATCTCGTAAATCAGGAACTATCACATTTGTCCTCTTCTCTCGTTGGTCGTTGTCACTCATCGTTCATCAAAGTTTGTTTTAGGAGTACATTAAAATTTTATTCAGGGATTCTTACAGCTAATAATCGTAAAAGAACACTAACTTTTTTAATTTAGCTTTTATTAGAAGGTGATAATATAATGAACAATTTCATTTAATACTTGATGTCCATAAATATGCTATTAAATTTTGTTTAAAAGCTACTCTCCGATCGGATAAATCGCTATGTGAATAATCTAGATATAAATTTTAATTAAAATATTTAGTATGTAAAATTTTCAACACCGTTGGAATTTAATCCGAAGCAATTATTTTTGTGACAGACTCATCGCTTGTTAGTTATTGGGTGTTAGTATCTAAAATATAATCTACAAATCGATATTTAGTTTTTGTAATTTACAACATCGTTTCCAATTCGCGATTATTAGATAAACTAAAACAATAACTACTGTCATAACTTCTACCAATTTAATATTTATTGAACAAAAAAAGAGATTTTTTTTTTTAAAAAAAAAACAATTAAGCAATGGATGAATGTGACTGCAAAATTCCGTTTAAAAATTGCAGTTATCAAATAACTATCTATGTTTTTTACGAGGTAGGTGACTCCATGGTATCAAGTCGGCCTGTGGATTTGAGAACCCAAGTTTGATTCTCATAGACAACAATCTTTATTACATTAAAATTACTCCACTAACATCTTTGGGATCGTGATTTAACGGCTGGTAACCGCACTTCACGCGCATAAATATAACATTTACCGAGATCGGGTTCGGCAGAGTGCCACACCCAGTAATGGATATAAGTCGTGATAATATATTTGATGATATAAAATTGTCGATTTGAGAAATGACTTGAAAATAAATTAAAATGATAGATTATTGGGCTTTTTTCAAAAGAATGCAGAAGAGAAAATAATAAGCACTTGGAATTTCATTCCCGAAACCTTTAGTTGTTTAAAAAAAAACCTAACGATTGTTATTTTATCAATTTACTCTATATATGATTGTGAGTCATTATTTTTAGAAATGGATTTTATAAAAGACAGTTTAAGAAATTGAATGACTGATGAATCTAGTTCGGTGTGTGTTTTACTAAAGGTGACAGAATCTGAAATAATATAAAGTAATCCAATTTACAACAGCAAAAATCGTATTAATTGATTTTTATACGACAAAGTTTACAGAATCGTTTATTAATTTTTTTAATTGTCAAATTAATGGAATAACTAAATGTATATTAATTTTTCTCCTATTAAAAACTGTCCGGCACGGCAGCAACTCAATAAAAACTATTTGCAAATTTTCAGCACGTACGCATAAAAAAGTTCACCATCACTGTTATAGATTATAAGAACCTGGAACCTATGAACTCCGGTCATATGCATTAAACCAACTAAGCTACGATCGCCATATGATTCAAATCTGATTTTATTCCAATTTTTATTATATGTCATAGGCAGCCTCGAGCCCATGACTTAGTTGGCCTCAGGTTCATATCCTGGCGGTATCCCAATTTTTCTCTTTATAATTCTAGGGATGGCTAGCTCAGTGGTATGAAGTCGGCCTGTGGATCCTGAGAACACTGGTTCGATTCCCACATGCGACAAACAATTTTCATAATTTCACAAACTACCCCTGTGGCTCCTCCACCATTATCATCTTTGGAGGCCGTGATTTGACGACTGGTAACCCCACTTCACGCGCAAAATATATCACTTACTGAGATCTGCTTCGGCAGAGTGCCATACCCAGCAATGGGTAGAAGGCGTGATGATATATTTATTTATTTTTATAATTCTGTTTAAATGTATGTTATTTTTTCACATTTTTTGTTATGGTCTAACAATTTTAAGTAAATGTTATCTACTAATTATATAAATTAATCGTATATGTATTCTCCTATATTTAACAGGTAGATAATTATAACAGAAAAATAACAGTTGAATGAAAAACTGAGCATAATTGGAGTAGCGCGAAGTATCAAAAAGAATCATAACTTGTTTCATCTTATTAAAACTTTTTGAGTAATTTTATAATTTAAAAAAATTATAAACACTCACCAGAATAACTTGTTACAGATGACAACCTCTGCAGTCACGTGTGGGTGATCTGCTACATGGCAGAGAGCATCAGCGGCAACTTGGCTAAACCCGCAGAACCTTGTTCTCGAAGATGTCCGACAGGTCCTAGACCGGGTCACCGGCTTGGCATTCCGATCGCACTGGGGCAGCACACGCCGATGACGTAAGTCACATTGGATGGTATTTATTACCTATTAAAAGATAGTCCGTTAGTTTTTATATTAGTAGGTACCGAATTTACCTGCAGGGGACCATTTTATAAGAAAGAAAAGAATTTTTGGTAAAAAAGAGTTATTAATGCGATAAGATCAAAATATACATGTTTGACTTATTTTTTGATAGTAAGGAAATAGAATATTATTTTTTTATTTTTTTTTAAATAAGGAAATATTTTAGTGAATGATAATCATTTCACATATTGTTTTATTTATTGTATGGAATTCTGTATGTAAGAACATTTTTTACGCCATATAAATATTTTATGTTCAAGATATTTTTTTTTTAAAACAGTATTCAATTTCAAATATTACTCAGTCTATACAGCATTACGTCATTTATTCACGGCCAATAACGATAATGTCATTTTTGCGAGCAAATTTGAAACTATTTTTGCCTGATGCTAGAGTTGTGCTTATCGATATTAAAAATGTATCGATACAATATCGATACACAATATTAAATATCAGTAATATCGATATAATTTATAAAAGAGGAAGTTTTAAATAAATTATAATAAGTTACATATATAAAAAATAATAATTACAGTATGATTGCAAATTAAAGCTTTAAATTAACATTAATACTAGTTTTATTAGTTTTACATTTTCAAATTTTATTTATTGTAATATTTTAAAATAGAGCAAAATTTTGTACTAATACAAAAAATTTAACACATTATAAAAATTTGAAATGACTCCATAAAATTATGAATGAAAAGTTTTATATTTTCAAATATTCCTTATTACAATTTTCAAAAATAGAACTAAATTTTGTATTAATGCAAAAAATAAACACTTTTTTATTTGAAATGACTCCATTTGCATTAAAGAATTTTGTCTGTAATAAAAAAGTAGTTCATGGTCTTTTAAATACAGTAACAAAATTATTTATGATAAATAGAACAATTTATTATAGTGAAACAACAGAATATCTGACCTAAAATGTACTTACTTGCACAACAATATCTTTGACATGATTAAAGAAAATTTATACGTAAATACATAGATAACTAAAAAATACGTAAAGTATTTATTTTTTCGTCGTGTTGCTAAGAAGGATGCTTGTTATTTTTTGTTTTTGTTTTTTAGGGCCACTGGTTCTTACTGTGTCGCTGATAATCTACCACCTTTTTGTCCAGAAAATAAAGGAGCTGTAGGAGATAAAAGATGCTGTCTGTCTATTTACAATGCTACCAACAGTATCACATAAAACAAACTGACATTAATTTATTTCAAAAGTCTGATTTACTTCATTATCATTCATTACAAAATACGTACTTTTGTGTCATATTAGAACATATTTATTTATTATTAATCATTATGACAATACTCTATAATATTATATCATATTTTTAGTACAAAATTATTTGTTCACGTTTTTATTTTTTTATTTTAAACAAAGAGAAATAATAGTTATTTCTATCATTTAGTAATACAGTCACTGTGAAATATTACATATCTACCGATTAGAAAACAATACCCTAAATGTATCACTACGTGCGTCAAATTAGTGATCAATGTTTTTAATCGGACACTGCAATCGGAATTTTAATTAACTTGAAGGATTTTTTGTTGTTGGCAGCTACAGTTTTCTTTCCCCTATTAAACAATACTTTATTTAAATGTCTACGTGAACAGGATTCCAAAAATGAAATTGACATTCGTAGTGCAATATCGGAAGTTAATACAAATTATTTTGCACGTAATAAATTATACTGTTTAGTGAAAATGTCAACGTAATACTTAAAGAAAATTACCAATTCTTTTTCAGTGGCCAAACATGTTTTTATAAACTGATTAAGTTTGATGTTTCTTTGTTTTTATTTATTGTTTTCTTTGATTGTTTATATTAACCAACACAACATGTCCAGTGTTACAAATTAGTAATTTAAATAAAAATGTATTGAAATTAAAGCTAAAGCTATTTTATTCTATCCGAATATTTCTCTTCCTGAATTTAAATTAACATATAAGTGCTAATGTATATCAAAACTACAACTACTATTTGACTACTTTATAAACCGCATCGTTTTCTCTTTTTTTTTAAATTAACCCATAACAATTGTACTTAGGGCTAGTTTTTCAATCATCGATTAATGTTAATCATGATTAAATAATAATGGGAACTATGGTTTCCATTATTATTTAATCATGATTAACGCTAATCAAGAGTAAACCGGTGATTGAAAAACTGGCACTAAATATATTTTTTATAAGACTCATTTCGCTAGTATTTTACAAAATTAATAATTAAACAATAAAGTCACTTTTTTGAACCCCTAAATACTCAAGTCGTTATACTCGGTTGTACAAAAATAATAATAATTTTTTTCTAACAATATAGCTAGATAGTTTATAAAGTGACCAAATAGGCAAAGCTCGCTTCTTTTGTAACTTTACATTTAAATCCTTTTTAAGTTACTTGTACCTAACATACAGCTCGATTTGTAAAGAAAATGCAAAATTTAAATTTGTATAAAAGTTTGTTATAGAACAAAGTAGATAAATAAATATATTATCACGTCTTTTACCTATTACTGGATGTAGCACTCTGCTGTAGCAGATCTAGGTAAGTGATATATTTGCGCACGAAATACTTTACCAGCCGTCAAAAATGTAAAGTTTATTACGTGCGGGAATCAAAGTCGGGTTCTTAAATCCGCAGTCCAATGATCTATTTACCTTATACAAAATAACTAGTTAGTTTATAAAGTAACCAAGTAATGTTATTTAGCCTAACTATTTATAAATTAACCTTGCTCCTAGGATATTCAATGAATGTAAAATAACAAAAGTGTTTTTAAAATGGTTACAATCAATTTATATGTCACTACACGAACGGTTAAGTTAAAAATTAAATACGTGACCAATGACAAAAGGATATAATTTTACTTTTAACATTCAGCGTTAACTGCAGTTAAGGAAATGAATATTACTAGACTCGAGCTCTAACTGAACAATTCTCGTTAAAAATGAAATAAACGTACAAAGACAATACCATCATCAAATATATTGCTTTTAAAATTCAATGTAGGCTTTAGGAATACCTTTTATATCTTCAGCCTTCACAACTTTTTCCAAACTGGGGGAACACAACTAAAAACTGATGCGGTGACATTGAATTACTAGCTAGTTCTAGTAACTAACAGAGTTGTACTTCCAAATACTACATTACTACAACAATAGCCAGCGGTATGTGCATCAGTGCTGCGTCCACAGAATTTCACAAGACTTGTTGAATTTTTGTTATTCTTTGGCGTTCATTCGGTGTTGAAATGTAGTCACTCGTCATCGCTGTTCACAGTCAGGGTGACCAAACCACAATTATTTCATGATAAGATACTTAGATACCGGTTTAGCAAGAGTATAGCAAGATGATCCACAAAATCAGTGAACTATTTGTGATGTGACTTACGATGGTTGTGGTTGTGGTTGCAGTAACCAGCGTGCTAGTGTTAGGTAAGTTGTGTTGTGGTTTAGGAGTTTGGTCGAGAATATGCGGTGGTTATATTTTGTGTAGTATGCGGGGTTGGAACTTTACTGTGATGTGGAAAATTGTTTGGAATGTTATGAATTTTTTTTTTGTTATTGTAAAATATTGTATCTTGGATGTGTAAACATTATTTATAAATTGATCTTCACAGTCGTCATTTTAATCAACTATTTCAAAAATTGTAAAAAAAGGAAAAAAGTTAATACTACACTCTCATGGGTTTAATTTTTGTTCACTATTTTATTTATCTATCTCCATGGAGATCATTTAAAGTTTAACAATATGCTATTGAAATATGGGCATCTGTCAAAATAATTTTTTCTCAAAAATATTATTGTTTTCATTACTAATTGTACAAATAGCTGCTGATATTAAGGGCCGATATTTTGATTTCCTAATATCTGTTAGACAAACAAACAATATTGCATCGAATCAGTTTAAATTATAAAAATTATATTTGGTCCCTTGTACCAACAAAAGTTTATATAAATAAAACCATATCGAATATTTAACAGTAATACCAATTATATCATACGACATGTAACATGCTTTTGTTCATTTAAACCAAGTTTAAAATTTAACAATTGTTTGTGCAACTGTCCCTTTAATTGTCACTTTTTAATGAGCTTTTTTGTTAAATGGATAAATTTATTAGGAACTTTGTTAGGAAATTGAAATATTAACCCTGTTAAATATGCCGATGAAATTAAAAATAAGAGATTGCGAAAGTGATCAGAAATAAATCAATAGATATGATTGAACGTTCGTTGTGTGAGTGAAAGATTCCGAGTGAATGGAAGAAACGAGAGTATATGAAAGGAATTATGAATGTGAATGAAGCGAAAGTGGAATGTTTAGATAAGAATTTTTCAAGGGTTTCAGCTATCCTATTTGATAGGACATGTATATTAAATTTATTTGTATTATATTTTAAAAATTTGAAGAATAAACAAATAGGTCTTCACCTCTAGATAAAGTGACTGATCTGTTGGGTAAATAAAAATTTTCGTATTATAAACATTTTTTTAACAATTTTTTGTTGTGAATTAATATTCATTTATTCTGCGGATAGTTATGGGATATATAAAATACTGTTGTATTCCTAAAAATCCTGATTTTAGAACTTTATAATAAAATTAATCACAGTTTAAATTTTTATATTTGAAATAAGATGATACGATGTCATCTGACAATAACAGTAGGTATATTATTTTATAAAGAACTCTAAAGTGATACTTTTTTGGCGGATCTGTAGGTATTAATAATTATGTACAAATAAGGCATAAAAAGTGATTTTCGCTTTAAAATATGCTATTTTTTCTTAAAATACCCTGTCAGCAAAAGAATTTGTCAGAAAAGTCAAATTTGAACTGTTACTATGGAGTTCTGAGATGTCATCTTTTTCTGACATTTGAAGAAAAACAAATTTATATTGCTGTACTAATTATTACTATTTCTTTCTTTTTTTATTCGAACTCATGGTTTTGCTGATACTAAATTGCATCATACATAAATTCAAATTGTGTCCTTCGCAATTGCATTACTGCATTTAAGATCTAAACGGGATTTACCTTCAAACGTGACAACAAAGAAGATATAATAATCGTATAAACAAATACATATATAATTAAAGGAAGGCGTACATTTAAAATTTCGGTCAATAACGCAATTAGTATTTGTTTAAGTTAGGAATGTATTAAAGTGCATCTTTAAAAACTTATAAATTATATGACCTCTGCAATTTTCTACATCATCAAAACAAATATAACTGTCATTTAACATTTGGCAATAATTTGATAAAAAAATAAAAAGTGATGACGTAAAGGTCATCATGTTTGAAACAAAGTTTAGGTATCTATTTCATGAACAAATAAAATTTTTATGACAACAATGAAAATCGATCAATACTATAAAAATAATATATCATAAAATATCTTTTACATTTGTAGAAAACAGATACAATTTAAAACGAACCCAATATTTCAGATACATAAACACAATCACTACAAATACAGCTAAAATAAAAAAATCTGGTGTGGGCACCACACGACTTTCTTATACACAGCATATTTAATATTTAAAATATATGTATGTTATATGTATAATATTATTAAACATGTAATTTAGATTTTCAGTAATTCAGCATTTATCTATTTGAAACATATAAAATATCAAATTTGTTTACATATAATTTTTTAGTAATGTTGAATATTTTATGTCTAACAGATGAGGCATATACAGGATGTCCTTTCTTCGAGCCTAATCTGTGGTATCTCAAGAACCGTGAGATACGAAGTCAATTAAATTAAAGCATGTATTTGTTTTTCCAAAAAAATTACGTAGATAACTAGATAAAGCGAAAATTAAAATTTATGTTTTTTTGTTTCTATTGCTACTATGATTATTGAAATATATTATTAAATATAAAAATTAGTTTTTCTCAAAATTAGACGCATATACAGGAAAATTGCAAATTACATTTTATGTTCCAAATATTGTTGCTAACATCTTTTATTTGAAACTTTTTTTCGTAACTGATTCCATTTTTGAAATAAATGGAATTTGTTGTTTTGTGTGTCCAGTAAACTTCCTCTTCCGGTTTCTTAATTTCACTCAAAATCAACTCAGCTCTTCATTTTTTCATGAAACTTATAATTACCAAGTTTCGTTAACAAATCATATCTCGTTCATGAGATATTGCACACTCGGACATACATCCATCCACACGCACACAGACATAATTGAGAAAATGATGAAAACAGATTTAGTGGACCTCAAAACACGTATTTCCGCGAAAATCTCGTCGACGATTTTTTTCACGATTCCAATACTTCCTTATACTGTGTATACGAAAGTAAAAAGAATACGCCATGATAATTTTAAACAAAAAGTATAAAAAGACAAAAATTGGAACTTTATGGATGTCCCCTATAATAGGAAGTCATTATCAAAGTAGGTCAATACCACTCGAATTACGCGTGTTATCACTAATTTCAGTGACCTTGAGCGAGGCGTATCAATTGACGATCGGGCCGTGTCCGCTGCATATCGATGAGCCATGTGACACAGGAGTCATCAAGTTCTATCTCTACCAGAACGAGTCACACGTTAAAATCCTGGATCCCTTTAAACCACAGCTCCCACCGCACTTTAATCGCACGGCGCAAACCAAAATTATCATCCACGGATACAGCGGGAATCTGGATTATGCTACTGCGTCACTCACGAAAGGTAGGTATGAAAATGGTGCAGTGAAGATTTATAGAAGAGGTGGTGATGAAGAATGGAGATTGGATGAATGGTTAATTAAAGAGAAGAAACTGCCGAAATGTTAAGCTTGAAATTGTTAATTGGTAGGATTGCTACATTTCGTTTTGAAAAAGATGAATTACTAGTTTTTTATACCTACATATTTGAATAGCTATAAATATAACTGTAAAAAGGTTTTAAATGTATTTTGTAATTTTAAATACTACCTGAACTAAAGTTGAAAAGACAAAATTAAAATAAAAAAATAATTAATATACGCCATGTTAAATGGCCTGGCAATAGGCTATTCCACAAAAATTTGATTATTTTATATGTTAATTTACGTAAAAAAGGAATATTACCCAGTTTTTTTTTTTTTATTTTGTAAAGTTAATTTCCTACTAAGGAAGAAAAAATAATAAAGATTTATTAATTAAATCGTGACGTAGGTAACAAATATGGCATTCATATTAAGAAAGAAGGCATGATAACGAGAAGGAAGGCTTTCTTTTTTGAGAGAGATGGGTATACTTTGACAAGTGCTAAGTTCACGGCTGTTAATATACGAAATTTGAATTTGTATAACATTAATCACGTTCCAATTGTTAATATTCAGGTAATAATAAAAATATAAATAAATAACATATATCATCACGCCTTCTACCCATTACTGAGTGTGGCACTCTGCCGAAGCAGATCTCGGTAAGTGATATATTTTGCGCGTGAAGTACGGTTCCCAACCGTGAAATCACGCCCCCCAAAACTGTTAGTGGTGTGGGAGCCACAGGGGTAATTTTAAAATGGTCAGGCCGACTTGATACCACTGAGCTAGCAATCCCATAATAATAATAAAAATAATAATAATTATTATTAAGAAGTAAACATTGATGTACTAGGTCACTGTTCAATCTAACATTTATTATTTTAATTATTGTTGTAATTAAATATTGTTTTGATTAGAATTACCATCTCGGTGCATATGCGCATTGCCTCACAATGTTAATCTAAATTTTAATTGAGCTGCCTACGTCACAAGAACATCAATGGCGATCTTTTGAGTAATTCACTTTTTAATTCAATACTTTAGATATGAATACGTTACTTTTGATCATTTTTTAGCATTATTGTAACACATTTACAATTAAAAGCCTATTTTTCCGTTATTTACCACATCATCCAACTATATTGGGGAGGAAAAAAAGGTAACACTTAAAATTCGTTAAATTTTCCCATTTTTCAAACAGTAATAACTTGGCAAAAATTTTAGTTAATTTGGACGAATATTAGAGGGCGAAAAAGTTTAAAGTGTCTACTTTAGGATAATAAATGCGATTTTAGTTTTACATTCACTTGAAACTTTTACGCCCTCGAAAATTCGTCCAAATTAGCTAAAAATTCCCCAAGTGATGGATAAAAAATTAGTAAAATTTCACGAATTTAAAGAGTTTCTTTTTTTTTTTTCACATCAGTGTATTAAAAAAAGACAATGATATATTTTATAATGTTTCTCTTCTAGCCTATGCCGCCTCAGGCTCCCACAATGTCATCTCCGTAGACTGGAACTTCCTAGCGCAGCTGCCGTGCTACCCTACAGCAGTTCTCAACACGTGGCAAGCGGGCCAATGTACAGCCGTGCTGCTTGTGAGTCTCGCAGCCCGAGGAATCGATCCACGGTCGCTGCACGTGCTGGGCTTCAGTCTCGGTGCACACGTGGCCAGCTACGCGGCGAATTGGATCGCGAGTACGATGGGCGTGAAGATCGGCAGGATCACAGGTGGGTGTAGGGAGAAGGACATTGTGGGAAATGAGAAATGTGAGATGAAATACGAAAAGATATACTTAGACATAAAAATACTGTTGATTAAATTTATAGTCATTTTCATGCTTCTACTCAGTTATCTGATGAGGTGGCTTCCATTGCAGAATTTGTGTATGAACATACGTCAATATATGTATATATATTTTTATGGAGTAGGTGGCTCAGTGGTATTGAATCAGACTGAGAACTCTGGTTCGATTCCCCCAGCCGACAAACATTATCATTACATTAAAATTATCCCTATAGCTCTCTAACCACTACCATCTTCGGGAGTCGTGATTTGACGGCTGGTAACTACACTTTACGCGCATAAATATATCACTTACCGAGTTCTGCTTCGGTAGAGTGCCACACTCAGTAATGAATAAAAGGCGTGATGATATATTTATTTATTTATATTTTTTCTCATTTAAATTTTCAATTTCTCTTAAGGTAGTACTAGTGTGACGGTGGTACCATCGGTTGTCGAGTGGCGAAACTGACGCTCAAAAAATATAAAAATTGAATAAAATAAGTGTTTTATACCTATTATGATTTGAATATCATGAATTGTTAACAGGTTGTTGGTCTAGTGAATTTTCAAATACCATACCACCGTGTGGTATTGCCATTATAAATTGGGATTCTTAATTTTTCGTTAAAAACAAGGCTTTGCATGGCTATGTATTCATTACTAAACGATAAAAAAAACTCTCTCCTTCTGATACAATATACATGGATAGTTCTAGATCATACTAGTTTTTCAAATGAAACTGCAAAATTATAGAGGTACACAAACCAAATATGTGCGATTCTGAGTGATGATCACCATAAGCCCCGTGTATAAGAACTCAACTTTACAAGCGAATATATTTGTTCACAGACGATGAATGTGTTTCATATTTTAACAGGATGCGTATGAATCCAATGTTTACGTGCACCAAATTTCATTCAGTTCTGCAAAACAAATTTTCACGCTAGTACTACATTAAAGCCGGTCTTTCCAACTCAGGATAAAATTCTCGATATCTATCGGCGAGATAAAGGAACAAACATCACATCAATAAATGACATTCAGTACAGTTCTACTATTTATGTTCTGATATGATTGTAATTCATACAACAAAAATTCGCTATAGTTACGGAAATTAGTACTGGCTCAGACAAAATAACATACCTTCAGACATCCAACTGAAAATGTATTCACACGGCAGCGTTTTTTATTAATGAAATTCACAGTTTTAGACGAGTATGTATTGCAACAGTAAAATCGATTTAATTCATGGGCAATTAATTAGGGAACTAACAATAAAGCGATTATAATTCACAATTGACAATTCACAAAATGAGATTAAATCATTTCCATTTCATTAATACAGTTTACGAATATATTGCGATAATTACCCAAAGTTACACTGATTATATTATTTAGATGCAGTGGGTACATGGCTATTATCAAAGCTTCTATAAGCTAAGCACCCGAAGGAGAATTACTAACTACAATTTCTAATCAGCCCTTCTGAATTAATTCAAAGCAACCTTGAAGTAAAATTTCTGACAATGAAATACCTAGTACCTAATCCGACAGTTATTTAAGCAACTTGTATTAAAAGTGTTAATTTATTGTATGAGTGGCAAGCTTATATCGCAAGCTGTAGACGAGTGTTGCAAACGTATTTTTTCTACGATCAAGTTTCAACTAAATAAAATAATAGTAATGGAATATAGTATATTAGTCATGAAAAGAAAAGTTTAGTCACGATGACCGAATGGCGAGTGGCTACTTTTCTTGAGTGACTAGTATGCATTCCACACGAGTTCAATACGTTTCATCCAACACCTCTCTAGAAACATCTTTAATCGTTTATTCTTTGAAACTGACAAGATATTTAATATAAAAAAAAAAAATAAATATATCATCACGCCTTTTACCCATTACTGGCTGTGGCACTCTGCCGAAGCAGATCTCGGTAAGTGATATATTTTTGCGCGTGAAGTGCGATTACCAGTCGTCAAATCACGGCCTTCAAAGATGTTAGTGCTGGAGGAGCCACAGGGGTAATTTTAAATTGATGAAAATGTTTTGTCGGCTGTGGGGATCAAACCAAGGTTCTTTGGATCCACAGGCTGACTTGATACCACTGAGCCATTACCCCATAGATATTTAATATGATATTAATAAAACATACAAATTATCAAATCGCCATGGAACGGTTATTATAGTACCGTGAATTCTCTATTATTTTCTCAATGGATGACTAATGATGAACATTATTTATTTCAAATAACTATTGTAACAGGCTTATTATGAGTCGGTGTTTATTTAGTTATTCTACTCTGTACAACAGGAACTTAATCCCAATTACAGTACAGAGTTCGGACTCACCGAGCAGAAATGTTAGATAAATAAATATATCATCACGCCTTCTACCCATAACTGGATGTGGCATTTTGCCGTAGCAGATCTTGGTTATATATTTTGCATGTAAATTGCGGTTATCAGCCGTCAAATCATGGCTCCCAAAGATGTTAATGGAGGAGGAGTCATAGGGGTAGTTTAACTTTGTTTCGTAGTAACTATTTCATTACATTTTTTCTACGATCGTGCAGAAAAACGTTTTATTTCACTTTCTGCGAGAAACACTAACTTTTTGCACTGAAAATGAGTACATAATGAGTCACTTTTTGCACGATTGTAGAAAAACATTTTCTTGTGGTTTTATACAATTTTTCCTACAATGTAATAATTAAGATTTTCGTCGATTCGTCAGATTAAATTCAATTTAAAATGAAGTTTAGTTAGTACAAACAGGGAAAAGATAAATAAAAAAAAGTAAATTTATCGTTACTGTAAATTTGGATGTAATTATTGAATCTCAAAACTGGTTAATGGCTTAAATTAAAAATGATTTATTAATGTTCAATAATCTCTCATAATGGAGTTGAGTTGAATAGCCGAACGAATTGAATACGTATAACTGCGACATTTGAGAGAAGAGACAGAGACACAGAATCCCACTAAAATTTAATTAACAATATACAAAACCCGTTCTTCTGAAAATCATTATCTTCCTCAAAAGTTGGAAAGCTCTTATTGTTGTATAAGCATATTATGAATTTGAACATTTAACATTCACATTTCCATTGTTATTTTAAATTTTATTCTCAATAAGTATTATCATTTCGTATCATCACTTCCATTCGCGTGTATGTTTAATAATATTTATCAGATTCGTAGTTTTATGCGGGTATTATTACGTGCGAGTTCATAAATTTGTTTAATTCGCATTGTGTCCAGGATTATGTATAAATATATATTTGTGATTAGTTAAATATCAATACTAATCTGCATATGTAAATTTAAATGAATAATGGTACAGATAGAGATGTTTAAATAGGTCAAAGAAATTATAATAATTTTTTATTTAGGTTTAGATCCAGCGCTGCCATTTTTTGCAACCCTGAAATCGGATTGGAAATTAGATTCCAGCGACGCAGAATTTGTGGATATTATTCACACGAACAGCGGGATTTACGGCAAAGTCGAAGCGTCTGGACATACTGACTTTTATGTCAACGGCGGTACTTTTCAGCCAAGCTGCTCCGAGCACAAAAGTAAGTCAGTAAACGCAAATAAAATTCGGAACTTTCAAAGAATTTTAAATCATTGGTTGGTATTCTGAATATAAAATACGTGACAATATTGACAAGTTGACAATTATTGCTGTAAATAAATTTCAGTAATAATATAACAAGAGAGTGAGAATAAATTGAAAATAATTTGACAAATCTTTCGAAAACTTGTTGCCAGGCAATAGTTACGAAAGCCCGCAGGCTTGTATTTCCGTCGCAACGACAAGCATGCAATGATTAGATAAACTCCATTCCCTGTATGAAAACGATTACGTCATATGTGGACGAGGTTATCATAGATACTATGAAATATAGCCATCTTTTTTTATAAATATTATTCGTACCTATGCGAATGGCATTAACGTATGTCTTAATAAGTAGACACACGTTTCATATTTTTTCACGTTCTATCACATTTATTATTTTAATGAAAACGTATGACAGTTCTTACTAATACAAAAATTTATATTTACTTTGTTCACATTTGTTTATAAAATAAAAATAGAGACCTATGGCCATGATTTTGTTATTTTTCCGCCTGTCATTTCTAAGTTTATGACATTTTTGATACATAAATACAGACTGAGAAATAAGAAATGGCTAGAAAAATGTTGGGTAATCAAATGCAGAAATGCGTTTATCATCTTCATTATTATTTTGCGCTGGAGTTAGATAATCGAGAACCTTTAATTAATTTAACTGTAGTACAAGAGGTAATGTGCATTGTATTTTGTATTTTCATGTTATTTATTTATATATAATAATAATACATATAAAAATGTACATTTCTTTGAGTTTTATTTTACAAAATTACATATTTCAATCAGGTAGGTAATATATTACGTGGGATAAGATAAATTTATATTTGGTTATTATTTAATATATGCAGTAATTGGTTTTATTTATAAACTAATTAAATGTTATACAGTAATAAATATTTTAATCTGACATTTAAATTTTAGGTTATGTTTTAAAAATGTCAATCAAATACCAATGTAAACGTTTTAAGTACAAAATCTTGAATCACATGGATACCGAATGTGACGTAATCGTTTTCATACAGGGAATGGAGTATATTTCCGTCGCAACGACAAGCATGCAATGATTAGATATCTTAGTGATAGTAGAAAAAACTATTTGTTACATTGTGATATTTTTATCTTGACATCAGCATTTTTGGTGATGTCGAAACATACTCAAAATCATCTCAACTGTCTTAACACAATTTACCCAGCAACATTCCTTTCAAAATCGCATTCCTCAAACACAGCACATTCTTGACGTTCCGATCTTACATCTCTAGTCTTTTATCGTTTCTTTACCTTCAAATTCAGACCAAATTTATCCCTAGCATTTGAATCTAAATTTTTACCAGCAGCTATTTCGCGAGTCAATACAAAACCAATCTACGCGGTCTCAATAACTCCACAGATATGAAAACGCGGAACTCCGCATTCAGCATTCACTTATTCGTGTCTGCACATTCCGATATGAAATTCTGCGAAAGTGATTATGTTTTGGCCAACAGATCCACCGATATGCAGTCACATGCTTGCCCCGATCTACTTCGCCGAATCGATAGGCACCGCGGAAGGATTCAAGGGAGTGCGGTGTGCGGGGTATTTGCAGTACATGCTTGGCTGGTGCCGTGGAAATGCGACGGTTGACGACGCCAGCGCCGTCAACGGCGTCGACGAAAACCAGAATAGGACGGCCGTTATGGGAGAGCACTGCGATACGAGGTTAGTGTGTTTTGTTTGTTATGGTTTCGAAACAAGGACAAATTAGTTTTGTTTTATTTAACAATTGATTACATTTTTATTTGGTTGTAAAATGTTGTGCATGATACTAAATTATGTAGCAGATAGGAATTATTGCAGTAGTTTGTTATCACGGCGCCAGATGGTGTGAACTTGACATTGATTTTTAGCAGTAGCGCAACAAAAGGGGTTTACAAATTCATATCTCAACCTAAACTAACTTTGTAACACACTGTTTGACCTACTTAGGATACAAACTTGTTCAAGGGACGGTCTTTTCATTTTTTGATAAAGAGTGAAAAAATATCGCATCAAAAACAACAATATAACTTATCCCATAATTCTGATAAGATACTTTTTCTTTTATCTAACCACACGTTTCCGTTGTAAATCCAAGTTAAAAAATTAATAGATTCATAAAGAGCATTTTATTTTATTTTACAATGAAATGATTGTTCTACTAATATTTTAAATTACTATCAGTTTGTCGAAACTCATATTAGGTAATAAATTTATCTCTTTAATCATAATAACAGTTTTAATAAAATGGTATTTGCTACCAAAAAAAGTTACAGTTAATCCGTTCATTCAATCTGCTGGTAAAAAGAAATAATATCAAATTTATTTTTAACCAACATTTATTTCAATCGTTTTTTTTTCTAACTAATTTAAATATATTTAACAGCTAACATTTTACTTAAACTATTTTTTATTACAAGTTAGCAGTTCTCTATCGAATCATGTACTTAACATATCAATCGATATAACAAAAAATAAATAAGATTAATATATAATAAATTATTTTTTCAAGACATGCGTCGATAACTCAACTTTCATCACTTGAAATAATTAGGAAAATCTCTTTTTTACTATTGATAATGAAAATTGCCTTTTTTAACGAAAAAACGTTTAGATCTTTAAAATCGTGTAAAAAAATAAATACTACAATTTCATTGGTTTCATTCTCTTTTTTTTTCACTATTTTTATCTTCTTGGAGATTATACAAAATTTTCCAACATAATATTGAAATTTTGACATGTCAAAATAATTTTTGTCTTCGTAAAAACAATCAATATACAAAAAAAAATACAAAACAACACGTAATGAAAGCATTTTAAGTATTGTTTTCATTACTAGTTGTACAAATAATTATTTCCCTCTCTAGACAGGAAAAAATAAGGGAGTTGTAATTTTTTTTTATATTACTATTTTATTGACAATTCCTATTTAATATATCTTTAAATTATCTAACAATTTTGATTCAAATAAATAAAGTATCACTTATACCTACTAGTTTTTTCCTTAAATGTAATTAAAGTTCGAATAATTTTTTTTTTCTACGACCACGCGGATTGGACTCATTTTCTGTACTCATTTGCCTGCGAAAAGTGATTATTTCCTGCAAGTGTCAATAGAATGACATTATTGTTTTCGGTTATTATAAACATAAAAATGATAGTGAGACAATGGATTCGCAATAAACTTTGATATTGTTAGAAAATAAAAAAAAGATCTAAAAATTAAATAGTGTCCTGTAGCGTAAAATGCTAAATTATCGTAGAAAAAAATACAGGGTGATCAAAAGGAATTGTTATAGTTGGCAATACAATTCCAGAGATCTTTTTATTCTACAGTTGGCACAACGTCAGATAAAGGCGGAAATTTTATTGGACATTTCTAATAAATACAAATAGGTTATGTCAGGAGTCTGACAGGTAATAGAATTTTGACTTTTTATGTAATAGAAATACTTTAGAAATAAATGTAATAATAAATGTACTCAAATTTAAATTTTAAATGTCCCTGTCAACAACATGACATGAATTTTGTATCAGGCTTACCAATTGCAAGTAGTTTTTTTTATTGCCAACTGTAACAATTCCTTTTGATCACTCTGTAGTATGTAATTCACGCTTTCCAATGATACTCTTTCAACACTTGTATTACAATATACTAATAAAGCATGTCACGAATTTTTTTTGTGTCTTACACGAAAGCATTTTTTCCGCTCTCGTTCAAATGCCTCACTCGAGTAGGAAAAACAATCGTTTGACAAATAACTATTTTTGCTAATTACTTCTTTTTCAGGACCAGAGGAATTTTCTTCGTGGATACAGCTCTTATTCCACCCTTCTCACTAAACTCAAAAAGTAAAAAATCTGACTAGTAATAATTAATTACAAACCTTGTGTTAAACTTAGCCGTTAGTATACAGTACCTACATAAAAATCCGTCCTACTAGATAATAATTTTACATTTATTTATATATTTTATTATTTATACATTTATTATTAAATAAATACACTGCCCAATACCCATAAATTAATGCAACATTCATTCACTGTGCAACAAATTATTCGCTTCAAGGAAACAAATGGCAATGAAAACAAAAATAAACTGACATTAGAACACCAGCGCTCAATGAAATAATGAAAATAGATGAGCGCGAATTAATAAGATGTGCGAAATAGAAATAGAAGATAATCAAATAACAACGATATCTGAAGCGGCCGTGGGTTTCAATTCAGTGGCCGTGTCAGTCAGTGACAGTGAAAACGTAAACGAGGCATATTTATGACAACGACGGTGTCCGCATTGTGGTGCGATGTGCTGTGATATGTGCACAAAAATTGTGATCAAGTGTCAGTTATGTGTTGCTAGAGTTTTGACAGTCATTTTAATTGGTAAGTTTGGAATTTGTTTTATTTTTTAAACGTACTGTACTGCTGTTCATTATATTTTAAGCTTGAATTAACTATATAATTATTCGATTCAATATTGTTTAACTAAGTGACATTTAAAATTTAAAGAGCAGAGGTGCAACTAATCATTTTGATAGTTTATATTCAATGTTCAGTTCTAAAAAATGACAATTCTCGTATAATATTGGAAATTACAAAATTATTTTTATTAGTTCTAATAGTAAATTATATTATTATTTATTCATTGAAACATGTTTTGTTCTTTTATACATTATTGATGACTTAATGATCGGCAATAATAATACACTTAAATTATAAGATAAGATAAAAAAAGTTATGTTAATGTTAAGTTTTATATAGGATAGGTAAGTTAACAATCAAACATTCGATTCGACATTGTTTGATTAAGGTGCACATTTAAAATTTAGTTTTATAATGGCCGGTTTTATAAACGATAAATATATTTATTATTTTTATTTATTTCGTATAATATCGTAAATAAAAGATATCATTTTGTTACGTTACATTTATGGCCAGTTGTACAAATGACATTTAAATTTTATTGTGCTTCAAAACGGCAATACCGATTCGAATATTTAATAAAAATGTAATAATTATATTTAACTTCGATTTATTACAGGGTGATCAAAAGGAATTGTTATAGTTGGCAATACAATTCCAAAGATCTTTTTATTCCACAGTTGGCACAACGTCAGATAAAGGCGGAAATGCTATTTGACATGTCTAATAAATATAAATAGGTTATGTCAGGAGTCTGACAGCTAATAGAATTTTGACTTTTTAAGTAATAGAAATACTTTGGAAATAAATGTAATAATAAATGTACTCAAATTTAAATTTTAAATGTCACTGTCAACAACAGGAAATTAATTTATGTATCAGGCTTACCAATTTCAAATAGTTTTTTTTTATTGCCAACTGTAACAATTCCTTTTGATCACTCTGTAATATTTAAACCAAATTTAAAATGTTAGTTTTGTCGATTATATTAATGTATATTAATATTTTAATTGGCCGGTTTTATTAACAACAAATAAAATACATTCATTAAAATGATAGTTGAACTTTTGACTTGATTGGAAGTTGCTAATTTAAATATATTTATTATGGAAATAAATTTATTCTGTCCTTTATGTAACTAATTATTAAATAAATCAAAGAAAACCCAAATTACATGTAATAAAAAACCACTAACATCTTTGGGGGCCGTGATTTAACGTCCGGTAGCCGCACTCCACACGCAAAATATATCACTTACTGATATCTGATACAGCACCAGTGCCACATCCAGTAATGAGTAGAAGGCGTGATGATATATTTATTTATTTATGGAACAATTTCATTACTGTCAAATTTTCGATTTAATTTGACAATTAAAAATACCTTTTGTATGTGCAATTAATCATGTTAAAATATGTATCAAATTCGATCAGAATTACTTTTACGTTATTATTAAATTTTTACGTATAAGGTTTTCATAAAGTTTATAAAATTGACATTTTAAATTTTTAACAGAACAAACTAATAAGTGGTCGCACGTCATATAAAATGTAAATTCCTTAGAGAAATCAATTTCAGATTAAATTTGTTCAGTTTCTCAGAATTTAATCTGTAGTTGGTAAAAGTTAACCACACATACTAAAAACTTTTGTTGATATATCTACACACATGTTCAATTTGATAAATTTTGTATCTCTTATTTGCACATGGATATTATTTATGATGTATTAATAAAAAAATGTTTTGATAATAGCAAACGATAATGATACAAATATTATCTTATCTATGACTACAAAAAATTGTATACACAGCTGTACAAAAAAAAAGAAAACAATATTTTTTTATGATTTGTGTGTATCAATCAAATGAGTTAAAAAATAATGCTTTCATTACATGTTGTATTTGCAATTTTTTGTGTATTGATAACACGAGTTAGTTCCAGATCAGTTCAGGATGGAACCCGAAGTTCCCAAACAAATATCTTACTTGACCGTCATATATCAAGTAACAATCCTAATTTATTCTATTCTGTTTACCATGATCTTAATCACAATTACAGTATTTTGTTCATTATGTGCAACACCATCAAGATCTTTTGAAAATACTTTATTTCCTGTTCAGTAATATGTTTATCCGCTCGCGCTGCGGAAATCATCACTGCGCATCAACCAAGAGATGGCAGCTACGCTATCGGATCTTGCAAAGTGGCCATCAACGAGCCATGTCCGTACCCAGACATCAAGTTCTACCTCTACACACGACGAAGACCAGAATATCCACAGCCGGTTCAAATCGGTGACTCGATGGACACGTCTAACATCACCAAGACTGACTTTGACTATCGGCTCCCCACTAAGATTATTATACATGGGTATAACTCGGATATGTTCCTGAATGCGCTTGTGGAAATCAAAAGACGTAAGTGAGGAATATTTGTTAATCTAGCTTTTAACACTATATAGTTATTTGTTATTTAATGGGGTGGCTAGCTCAGTGGTATGAAGTCGGCCTGTGGATCCTAAGAACCCTGGTTCGATTCCCACAGGCGATAAACAATTTTCATAATTTCAAAAGCTGCCCCTGGGTTCCTCCACCACTAACATATTTGGGGGCCGTGATTTGACGGCTGGTAACCGCACTTCACGCGCAAAATATATCACTTACCGAGATCTGCTTCGGCAGAGTGCCACACCCAGTAATGGGTAGAAGGCGTGATGATATATTTATTTATTTATTTTTAATTATTTGTATTACTAGGATGGAAACTGATACTCGCAATTTGCAAGACTCGCCTTCGGCTCGGCCTGTCAAAATATGCTCGCACTTGCAAACCAGATTCAGGACGTGGGATACACAACACTTTTCGCACCCATTTAAATGAAATTATTGATTTAAAATTGGTAAAAATCTCTAACTTCCAAGCACGAAATTGACAGTCAATCTTATAAACATCATAACATCCCTACTTTCACATGTTGAACTCGCCCAGCTGAATTTTCTCTAAGGTGTATTATATTATAAATTTTATTTATTAAAGATAGTTCAATTATCTGTACCTACAGATATTTTTTATTGGTTGTACACAGCATCTGCAAAGTGAATTATAATTTTTAACATTTGAATTTACAATTAACAAATTAGCTTTAAGGTTGGTAAAAATGTTTAACCTTCAAGCACTCACTGACACTAATGTTAACATTACAAAATCTCTAGTTTTTTTCGAACGATGTTCGGTAAACGCATGGTTTCCGAACGAGATTAATGTTTGGTGGTATATCAAATAAATAAATAAATATATAGTCATGCCTTTTACCCATTATTGGATGTGGACCTCTGCCATAGTAGATCTCGGTAAGTGATATATTTATGCGCGTGAAGTGTGGTTACCAGCCATCAACTCACGCTCCTTTCCCGAAAATGTTAGTGGTAGGGAAGCAACAGGGGTAATTTTAATATGGTAAAAATTGTTTGTGGACTGTGGGAATCGAACCCGGGTTCTCAAATCCAATGTTCAATACCAATTGGTGGTACGTGGCAGCTTATTAAATGCCATTCGTATAGCTTTATCCGTGAACAATCATTCTTAAAATTTGATTACAAATAAATTTAGTGATCCTAAATATTTGTTATTCTCGTAATATAGACATGGAACAAATTTAAAACTAAAAAGCGTAAAAACTTTCACTATGATTATATCTTTGGTAAAACCAAGTTCCCGCTATAACCGATGCTGCTATAAATAAAGGATTTCGATCTATTGAAGTTTGTTTAATAAAATAGTTGAATTTAAATAAAATACTCGATTTGGCCAATTATAAATATGAATATAATTATACAGTATAAAACAAATTTAATCTAACTTACTTAATATAAAACAATAGATAATTAGTACACTACCTTATACAGAACTGTACATAGTACTCGTACTTCTGTTCCCAACAGAAATTAACGAAAGTTATTATATTAATTTTCAATGACTGTTCAACTACAAACTATAAAAATTAATTTACTTTTTACTTTCAATTGTTTCATGGTTGGCTGCACCATTATTGCAGAATTCTAATTTACATAAGCAATACAAATTACAAAAGTTAGGTAAACTGTAAATTCTGCAACTAAACTACAAAAATAAAAAAAAACATGAAGCCGGAAAAATCGCCTATTAAGTTGTTCATCTGTGATAACGTCGCTATAAAAAAATAACATACACCCTCCTATTCGGTAACTCGATCATTATCTGTTAATGTTCGATAAGTTAATGACAACCCTTATTTCTTATGATTAATCTGTAGATTACTACCATTTTAACATTCTGTGAGTAAAATCATTTATTCTGTTACTTCTATTTTACTTTTATGAATTTTGCTCTCGTACAAAACTTCCTGTATAAAAATATACTTTTTAACCACACTTTTTATGGAACAGTCAGTGAGCTGTCATGATTTTTTTTTATAATAACAGCTACATAAATTAGTATACAAAATGTATAAATATAACATAAAAATGTCAGAGTAAATTATTCTGGTCTTCGAATATATGGGGTAATGGCTAAGTGGTATCAAGTCGGCCTGTGAATCCTAAGAACCCTGCTTCGATCCCCACAGCCGACAAAACATTTTCACCAATTTAAAATTACCCCTGTGGCTCCCCCACTACTAACATATTTGGGGGCCGTGATATGTCGGCTGGTAACCGCACTTCACGCGTATAAATATATCACTTACCGAGATCTGCTTCGGCAGAGTGCTACATCCAGTAATGGGTAAAAGGCGTGATGATATATTAATTCATTTTTAGAATAGAATAGAAATTGTGATCATCTGTAACATAACGATGAAAAATAAAAATTATCATTAACTTATCGATCATTAACAAATAATGATACACCCTCTATTCTTTAACTTGATCATTATTTGTTAATGATCGGTAAGTTAATGATAACTCTTATTTTTTATGATTAATCTACAGATTACCATCATTCTGTGTGATCAAAATCATTTATTTTGTTATTTCTATTTTACTTTTATATATTTTGTTTTACTACGAAGCTGCCAATATAAAAAATATTACTTTTTAACTATACTTTTTACGGTACTGTTAGTGAGCTATTATTGTTTTTTGAGAACCCGGGTTCGATTCCCTCAGCCAACAAATAATTTTCACTAGGTACATTAAAATTATCCCACTAACATCTTTAGTGGCCGTGATCTGACGACTAGTAACCACATAAATATATCACTTACCGAAATCTGCTACGGCAGAGTACAACACCCAATAATAGGTAAAGGGCGTGATGAATATATATATATTTTTTTTAATATGTTCCGATTTTTTTTGTTAAACGGATCTCTATTTGGGACAAATTTACTTTAAAATACTTGGTATTAGTTTGCAAAATTTCCTCAAATTCTTTAGTGCACAATGAAGTCAGTAAACACTTCCTTTTTGTTTTTTCACGTTCCTTTGGCGGACAGAGTCCACGGCTGTCGGTATTTCGTGGATATGGGTTTTAATTTGTATTCGTCGCGGACGCGACGGCTGAATAACGCAGTGCGATCACGTTTTCGGGACTGGAATAGCTGTTTTGTTTACATGGTAATGGGATGGTGTTACACTGACATTTTTATTCGTATTGTGCCGGTTCTGAACGCCGAATGGAGAATTTTAAAAAAGATTTCGCGAAGTTGATTATTGGAATGTTGACCTGTTGTATTGCAAATGGAAATTTTTATTTAGTTTTTATTGCTTTATTTTATTGTTTTTTTGTTATTACTTTCATATTGCCGGTATATTATGATTGATTTTTTTATAACCAAAGTTTTTATATTTGTTCTAGTTTGAAATAAAAATATTGTACGCTATGAATCATCTTGCATCGTAAATAGTTTTGAAATAAAGATATCTGCAATCAACATAATTGCAGTAGATAATAGAAGGAAAATCACTGTATAGTGTTGCAATTTTAAATTTAATTAATTCGTCAATTATAACAGTAAACTTATCAAGATTGTATCATTATCATTATTCATTGTTTCGGAAACAGTTACAAATCTGTTTAAATTATTTTATTATGAATAGCTCCGGTGGATTCTCTTTCTTGAGCCCACGAAAGATTATTTTAAAACAGACTATAGGATGCGGGCACTCACGTGACACTGTGACGTTTTTGTGAGAACCGGTTCTTTTCAAATCTCGTCCCAAAAAATAGTTCATTTTTGTAGGTGGCGCAGTGATCTTTCCCGGAACAACTGTTTTTACGTCACAAAAACGTCACAGTGTCACGTGAGTGCCCGCATCCTATTAGACAATGTTACAAATTAAATATTTTAATAATAATGAAGTTATCAAGATTATTTTATCGCTTTATCAAATCTAGAACGAAAGTAAAAAATATAAATAATAATTTTCCACTTACAGAATATCTGCGCTGTAGTCCTTATAACATCTTCGCCGTGGACTGGGCAGCGTTGGCCCCAGCTCCGTGCTACATCACCGCAGTGTACAATCTCCGCCAAGTGGGCCGCTGCACTGCACAGCTGGTGGACCGCATCCGAGAACTTGGTGCCGTGGACATCCACGTCATTGGATTCAGCCTAGGGGCACATGCTACCAATTACTTGGCGAATACTCTCAACCCTTATAAATTACCAAGGATCTCAGGCAAGTACAAGAAGTACAGTTGTTACCAAATTATTTTAGATCTGTAGTAATTCTTGCTATTTATAATTTAAACTTAACCTAACTTAATAATTATTTGCATATCTAGACTGTAAAATAAGTGGTTGATACAAACAACATTCTGATGCTGGGTTGCAAGAAAAAATAAAGAGCTCTTTAGTTAAAGAATTGTTTATCTAGCAACAGTATCTATAGCGATTTTCTGAAATTTATTAAACCGTTAGTTGCTAATGAACCGATAAAACTTTCATGCAACCCAGCATAAGAATACTAAACTGTATAGAAAACTGCAAAATTTATTACAAATTTTAATTCAAAGCCCATTTTATAATTTTGTAACCAAAGAAACGGGTATCTTGTTCAAAAATCATTTCATTTTATTTATTTAATATTAACAAGTTATTTCCATCAAATATTCAGTATTTTATCAATTTTACTGCATATTTAACGGCCGTCGCTAATAGTAAAGTATAAAATAAAGTAGTAGTGTACAAAAAATAAAACTTTGTGGACAGAATTGCATACGTAAACGTTATCTAATTTGTAACACTTTCATAAAAAAGATTGATAAATATAAAATGTATTATTCAACTGTCAAAAATGGGATAAAAAACATTTTTTATTTTATTATAATTCTACACAAACAACAACTCGAACAGATGAATAATTGTTATTTATATATAAATGCAAAAAAGTGATGTATTTCTTTCCGAAAGTGCCATTTCATTTCCCGAGCCGAAGGCGTAGGATATAAAGCAGCTGAGGGAAGAATGACACTTTCTTCATGAGGTGTACAATATCTAAAAGCTCGAGCTTTGCTCGGGAAATAACAGGAGATGGAAAGTTTAAAACGAAAAATAAGAAACCAAGAAATGGATAAAAGTAACAACTTTTTTCCACAATTTGCTTTCAAACTTTTGCCTTATATCTCGAAAACAGATGTTGATATGCAGTTGATTTTGATCTCAATTGATTTTCAGAAATAAATTAAAAATTTAGACAAGATTTATTATTGACAAATGTGATCTAGATGTTACTGTCAAATCATACCGTCGTTTTCTTGTTGCCATGAATATAGCTTTACTGACAAAAAGTACAGAGTCGTGAATAAAATGCATAAAAACTACACTTACAATTTCTTATAGGTTTGGATCCTGCGATGCCAGGCTTCACCTTCGTCAACAAAGACCACAAACTGGATGCCAGCGACGCAGAATTCGTGGACGTCATCCATACTAACGCGTTCATTCAAGGCAAGATAGAGGCATCGGGCCACGTGGACTTCTACATGAACGGTGGCGTCATTCAGCCCGGATGCTGGGCGGAAAATCGTGAGTTGAAACTACACATTCTGCTGGCAATTAAAAAGTTTCAGTTGCTAGTTGGATAGTTAGATTTAAAGTTTGGTGTTTTGTAACGACTAATTGAACATTTTTAATTAGACTGAGATGATCGTGTTAGATTACCTTTTTTAGGTTATCAACGGAACTACGCTGTTTTGTTTTAGTTTAGCAGATGATGAAGTTCATTTCCACAAAAGTTTCATTTTAACTTTGTAAGATAGTACTGATATAAATTTGTGTTTATTATTAAATTTCTAACTAATATCAAGAACGCAGAGTTCTACGTGTCACCTGTCTGTTACGCATGGCTGAACATTCGTGACTCGAGACTCGAGAGTTCTAAAATTGGTTAGATTTGCGCGTGACGTCACTTGAGTTAATGTTCACTAATTTGCTTGCAATTATTAATTCGGTTTAAAAATTAATTTTCATTAGATATATATTGGCGAAATTGAGAGTGAGTAATTGCGTGGACGATTTTCGATCTAGGAATAAAGAGATCTATATGATTCAAGATTGAAAGAAATATTCCGAGTGTGAGGAATAAACGAGCTTGAATGAAAATATGAATGTGGATAAAGTTTAGGAATGTTTGGTGAACATTAATAGAGACATAAAATTGACGAACCGTGTTTAAACAAATGAACAGTCAACCACGCGCCATAGTAGTGTTTTATCAGTGGATATATGAATTTATTATGAAAATTTGAATAATGATTGTTGCATCGTACCTATTTTTCTAATTTATTTCGCATTCTCGCTGAAATTTATGATGTGAAAGATCTGCAACCTCGAGCAATTCTACAGCGGGTAGAGATGTATACAGGCACACATTTCGACTGAATATAACGGGATTGTATACGAACAGAGATTCAACTGGACAAAAAATTTATAGCTGCTCGCCGAACTGCGACGCTGAGTGTTGTCACGGCGCCGTCCGAACTTGTTACTTAGGAAGTCTCGTTTCACGTTTATTACTATCTATTGTAATTATATAGGTTTCGCGCGGTGACAAGAATTGAAATAATATTATTTTATTGATCCGAAATAATACTATCTGTTTCAAAAATATTAGTACATTAAGAAAAATAATTATGCGTGTAATAATTTTTGAAAATGAATTAAATAAATTTCAGAATGCATTTCTACTCGTGCTTAATCTGCAATTGCAGATCTAATTGCGGTTGCAAACTTTCAAATAAGTACATGTATCTACGGTTATGAACAACATATATTTTTTAATTATTGGTTAATTTATTTTATTATTAGTTTATTTATTTTCTATGGGGTTGTTGGCTCAGTGGTATCGAATCGGACTGTGGATTTGAGAACTAAGGTTCGATTCCCATAACCCACAAAACAAATTTCTCCATATTAAAATTACCCTTGTGACTCCCCCTCCACTAACATTTTTGGCATTTTACGCGCATAAATATATCACTTACTGAGATCTGCTGTGTCAGAGTACCACACCCAGTAATGGGTAAAAGGTGAGACGATATATTTATTATTTATATACTAACACAAATTTTAGAATTGTTTTATTGGGCCAGCAATGCTTCCCTTATTCCAAACTTAACGCTTCGTCACTGATTATGCATTACTTGCGATGAAACTATGGTGATAGAGAAATATAAGAAAATATGATTACATTGTCAATTTTTTTGCTTACTTATATTTGTTTATTTGACTTTTCATAGTTACTTAACAGTGTTTTGCTTTTTTTATTTGCAAAGAGAAATTGATTCAGGCATAATAATTTTCTTATGTGTGCAGAAGAGAGAATAATGATTATTGTTCCCTCATTATTATTTTCTGCGGAATTTCTACAAAAAAAATTACTGCCATATATGCAAACTGAAATACCAATCTGTTGTAATTATTGCATATGTGTCAGGCTTTTGACATACGTTCCACATAACCTAATCTCAACTGTTCACTTCTACTCATCATTCTTCTCAATCATTCACCAACCTATTTCGAACATCCGAACCAGACACAAATCTGTATCAGTTTTATCATTTAAATAAATAAATAAATATATCATCACACCTTCTACCCATTAATGGGTGTGGCACTCTGCCGAAGCAAATCTCAGTAAGTGATATATTTATGCGCGTGAAGTGCGGTTACCAGCCGTCAAATCACGGCCTCCAAAGATGTTAGTGGTGGAGGAGCCACAGGGATAATTTTAAATTGGTGAAAATGTTTTGTCGGCTGTGGGTATCGAATCAGGGTTTTTAAGATTCACAGGCCAACTCGGATACCACTGAGCCATTACCCTTATAGTTTTATCATTTAACCTCTGTTATACTCGTATGTATGTCTTACCTCCAATAAAATAAATGTCAGATCTTTCTCCAGGTTTCTTCGCTTGTAACCACCACCGAGCACCCCTCTACTTCGCCGAGTCCATCACCAGCACCATCGGCTTCTGGGGTTGGCCGTGCAGGAACTACTTCATGTATCTGATCGGCCAGTGTCCACCCGTCGAGCCTCAGATCATTGCCGGAGAGCATGTCAACAACACCGCCAGAGGCATGCACTTGGTGATCACGGGGTCTGTGTCACCCTTCGCCGTGGGCAAGTTCACCGGGCCTGCGATAGAAATCAAACAGAATAGAACAGAGGCGATGATGATACAGAAACTGAAGAGGATTGTACAGTATAAGAAAGAAGTTATGACGGAATGTGCGGACGCTGATGGGTTTATGGATACGTTTACGCCGAGTAATAATTTTGATGATGATGTGCGGATTAATGGGATTTTTAATTAGTTTTGTTTAGTTTGTTAGGTATTTATTTTTAAGATATAACTTTGAAAATATACCTATTTATTACTTTTATTTATTTTGTGTACTATTGTAAATAAAAGATATAATTTTGTTACTTACGCTTATGGTCAGTTGTACCAACAAAATTTAGGTTTTATTGTGCCTCAAAATGACAATATCGAATCGAATATTTGACAAGAATGGTAAATGAACCATATGATATTTAACTTCGATTCATTAATATTTAAATCAAATTTAAAATTTTAATTTTGTTGGTGCAATTTATAGCTAATGATTTTTTTCTTTATATAAAAATAAAAAATAAATATATCATCACGCCTTTTACCCATTGGGTGTGGCGCTCTGCCGTAGCAGATTTTGGTAAGTGATATATTTTCTTTTAATTGGAATTAACTTTTATAAATAAAATAAAATATATCATCACGCCTTCTACCCATTACTGGGTGTGGCACTCTGCTGAAGCAGATCTCGGTAAGTGATATATTTTGCGCGTGAAGTGCGATTACCAGTCGTCAAATCACAGCCCTCAAAGATGTTAGTGGTGGAGGAGCCACAGGGGTAGCTTTTTTTTTGAAATTATGAAAATTGTTTGTCGCCTGTGGGAATCGAACCAGGGTTCTCAGGATCCACAGGCCGACTTCATACCACTGAGCTAGCCACCCCATATTAACTTTTATTGTAGAATTAATTTTTTAAAAACTATAATTGTGTACATATCGTAGGTAACTTATTTTTTATTGAATAAGAGTAAATCAAAATACAAGATACCAAATAGCTTCATAGTAGATCTGGAAATAAGAGTTTCGAAAAAGTATACAGGGTGCATGCATTTAATTTTTATATTATAAATAATAATAAAATTGCTACGTAATTTTTTTTTATTATTTTAAATAAACTATCAGATGACAGAAAAAAACATTTTAAAAACAAATTCGGCTAACACCTTATGAATTGCAACTTTTCTTTTTAAACGGATTTTATTAATATAAAAAAGGAATTTTTGTCTTTTCAACAATGTATAATTTTTCATTATGAAAAAAATAGAATAAAAAGAGTATGAAATTTCAGATCTAATATTTATTCAAATATTCTAAGTGACCTTGTAAAAATAAACAAAATGTGACAATGTCAAACAACTTAACAAGGTAAAACAGTTTAAAATATAAGTAAATTTTGTTTATTTTACATAATTACATTTTGTTTATTTTGATAGCTAGAATATTTGAATAAAAAATATATCTGACATTTCTTATTTATCTTAGTTTTCCAGTATGTTTCTTACGCAATTATTAAAAATTTTACGTTATGGAAAATATAAAAAATTGCGTTTTTTTCTTTTAATAAAATAATTCTTATTTCGAAAATAAAATTTGTAGTGATGGTATGAAGTATACTACAGTCTACTAAGGGTGACAACTATATTCAAACAAATTATACAATTGTGTAATACTGTACGTAAAATGCAGTTACCAGCTGTCATAATCAAGACTCAATAAAATATTTTAATCTAATTTAATTTGAAAATTTTAGTTGGCGGCTAAATAATGTAAATAATATATCGTCAAATCTTTTACTCAATTTTGGACATGAGCGCTAGGCATAACTCGTAAAATGACTCAATTATTAAATAACAGATCATTGTGTCTATCACTCAAGGTTCTTTCGCTAAAATAAATTGTAACGAAATAGTGCGAATGAACTTGGGATCTCCAAACCAAATTAACAAGCCATCGTTTAACACACTCAGCTATCCATGTCATAACTGAATAATAATATTAATAATCCAATGATCTGCTCTGTTAAATAGATTGTGTATATGCTATGTTAAATTAACGTGGTAGGTGTTTTTGTATGACAATAAAGTTAATTGTTGAAATTTGTACATATACTAATATTTATTACTCTATAAAATATTTTGTGGTACTCATATAAATTTTAAGTGAAATAAAGATTATTTTTATACTTCTAGAAGTAGAACAAGGATTTTTATTTCTCTTCTTTTTCAGATATATCATAGTTTATATTATTGTAAATATAGAGCGTATGATTAAAAACTAGTGTGCATCACAAATAGTATTCGTGTTAATGTATATTCATACGAAAACTACAGAGCAATTATTTAAATTCTTGTGATAAAATTAAATAACATTCAATATAATGAACGGAAAATGTAAATAACTTGTCAGATTTTTCAGAATTTTAATAAGTTATGTATTTTATATTAATAATATGTAAATTTCACTAATTTATGAATATTTATACGACACATTTTTTGCTATTTTCCATATGGGAAATATAGGAAAATTTATTTAATCGCTCGCAAAATAATTGTAAAACAAGTAAGTATGCATTTTATTTAATATTTTCTTAAATACTTATATGCAGATTCATAAAACAGATTAGCTGCTAATACTAATCTTTTAGATTCATTGTTAGTTATTAGATTCGTTGTTAGGAGTAAACGTGAGTGATTTGAGATGTTTTATGCATATGTTATGTACGTTGAAGAAAGAAAATGAATGATATGTAAGTGAATAGGAATGATGTGCTTGAAGGTTTGTTGTGTGATAATGATTTCGAGTGTAATAAATGAATGAGTTTAAATGGAGTGATCTATGAATGTGGTTGAAGTGAGGGTGGTTTGTTTGGATGAAAATGTTTGACGAGGCCTGATTGTTTGATGGGTGTGATGAGTGAATGTTTTATGAGTGATTTTAGGATTCGTACTACCCCATTTGTTGGGATATAGCGTGAAGATATGTATGTATGTATGTACTATATGGAATTTTAATTTTAACTCAATTTCTAGTATACAAAAATAAAATATAAATGTAAACATATCATCGCGCCTTCTACCCATTACTTGGTGTGGCACTCTGTCGAAGCAGATCTCGGTAAGTAATATATTTTTGCGCGTGAAGTGCGGTTACTAGCTGTCAAATCACGGCCCCCAAAGATGTTAGTGGAGGGGGAGCCACAGGAGTTGTATTAATGTGGTAAAAAGGTTTGTCGGCAGTGGGAATCGAACAAGGGTTCTCAGAATCTACAGGCCGACACGATAACCACTATGCCACTAACTCCATAACAAAAAAATTATAATTATGAGATCAACTGTCAAAATGCTAAAATAATATATCATGATAATAATAAGTAAGTCTTTAACGACACTAGTGCTTTAATAGTTATTTATGCAACTAGTGTTAAAAGTGTCACTTTATTGCATGAGTGGGAAACTTGCAACACGAGTTGTAGGCGAGTGTTGCAATAAAGTGCAATAAAGACACAACGCGGCCCTGTCTACAAGTGATGTGAATCAATTAGATATGAAATTTATTTCTAAATAAAAATTTATAACTTTTTGCCTGCACTTCGATTATATAGTATTTTACATTACTAGCATGAGAAAACAGTTGTTACTGCCGAAAGGAGGAATTGACTGGCGAACCGATCAGGCGAGCCTATGTCCTTGACGCATTAAAAATAGTAACCTTGCGTGTAATGTACAATTATTTTTTTTGTTACTTGTTTGTAAACAAAATAAATAATTATAATTAAATTGTATCAGTTACATATGTTTTAAAAATAATTTTTCTATTCACATGTGTGAAGTACTAACTTCACACGACGTAGCTAAAGTTTGACTTTTAATAGCGATGCGTAAAATGCAATGTAATTCTTATGTAGTTTATTTTACGCACTATATCCATAAAGAGCTCTATACTTTTTGGCACGGATACAAATGTTTAATAGATTGCTGTGCTTAGTTTTTGTTTGATTTTTCATAACGAATTGTTTGATTTGAGATAACTATCAAACGAAAATAGTTCAAACTGTTTTAATTTACGTATTTTGGGCATTTGAATTAATTAGTATGGATTGTGATACATGATTATTGTGAAGATATCGTTAGTCGACAAGCTAGTGTCATGTTTGAGAATCTGACAAATTGTAATGTTACCATTAATTATTACAATAAAGAAAATTAAACCATATTTTCATATTAATTTTTTAAATATAAGGTCGTAGAAAAATTATAGTGTGCAACACATGTGTGAAGCCTTTTTTTATCTTATATGGTTGCGCCCCTTGGGTACAGCTCGTGTCGCAAACTCTACACTTATGTAAAAAAGGCAGCTTCACACACTTGTGAATACAGTTTGTATGTTAGCTGTATTCAATTTGCCACTTAGTTCACTGAAATAAAACTTCAGATTCGACCAAAAAAGAACACTTTTACAACCTTGAAACACAAATAACTAATTACTACCAAAAATTTGTTTTATAACAATAATCATGATAGAAAGAATAATATTTATGAAAAGTAGTTCATCAACAAATATTAAATCAATTAACTAATCATTGTTAAATATATTTTGTAAATAATTAAATTGTGAGATTGACCGATTGGTATGAAAATATAAATTCAAATTAAACACTCAACTAGTCATGATTAATTTTCTCATTGACTAAAAATAATAAACAATTCAAAAGCATACGATAATATTATCGAAATACAAATTACCATTACGAAGTAGGTAGAAATTATACAGAAAAAATGACACGTATCTCAAACGATACATAATAACTTACCTCAAGCAAAAATTCTTGTGATTACATAAAAATGTATAAATATTTCAGTCATGCTTTCATTGCATTTATTCTATCTGCTGCAGTGCGATGGAGTTCTTGGTGCTGTCAATTTCTTGTTTCTCGTTATTCCCATGTATGTAATTCATTAATTAGTTTCTACTACAATTATACTTTTAACAATTTAACATAGCTATAATTAGTTTAGTGCTAATTAATTAATTAATAAACTAAGTACCTTTCAAGTTACCGATATTAATAGAATTCATTTAATTGCTGATTAGTTTATAAATTTGCGAATGCAAGATAAAAATTACTTTGTATTTGTAAGTTTAAATTTCTTTTTAATATTTAAAGTGATGTTGAAAGTATTCGAAAAAAAGAACAAAATGTTCTAAAAGTAAATTAAATATAGGTTTATTCTGAATTTAAAACTCTATTAAAAATATGTATAAAATTTTAATAAGCAGTTAAAAATTGTGCTTATATAAGAAAGCAGATATAATAATTCTGTTTCATCTAATTTTACCTTAATTCAAAATAATTTTGGTGCTTTTATATTTAAAAAAAAAAAACTATTATAAAACAAGAAAATATTTTCAAAATTCGGAAAAGTAAAAGTCAACATGTTTTGTATCATTGATTTGATAGCTATTTCTAATATCTAATAATAATAAAAATGAATATGGGGTGGCTAGCTCAGTAGTATGAAGTCGGCCTGTGGATCCTGAGAACCCTGGTTTGATTCCCACAGGCGACAAACAATTTTCATAATTTCAAAAACTACCCTTGTGGCTCCTCCACCACTAACATCTTTGGGAGCCATGATTTGACGACTGGTAATCGCACTTCACGCGCAAAATATATCACTTATCGATATCTGCTTCGGCAGAGTGCCACACCCAGTAATGGGTAGAGGCGTGATGATATATATATTTATTTTTTATTTATTTATAAAAATGAATATATCATCACGCGTTCTACCCATTAATGGGTATAGCACTTTGCCGTAACAGATATTGGTAAGTGATATATTTCACGCATGAAGTACTGTTACCAGTCGTCAAATTACGGCTTCCAAGGATATTAGTGCACGTGGAGCTACAAGGATAGTTTTAATGTCGTGAAAATTGTTTGTCGGCTGTGGGGAATCGAACCTGGATTATCAAATCCACAGGCCAACTCAATAGCACTGAGGCACCTATTAAATTATAATTATATACACTACAATAGTAAATTTATTCATTATACAACATCAGACAAATGATGTACACTTCAAGAACTATGTTCTAAATTTTGCGAATTTTGAAAAAATCTTTTTGTTTTTTGATCCGTATGTCGTACGACATATCCTATTTTTTTCCTGAAGTATAAAAACACCCGGTATGAGAATTAATATTATTAAATTTATTTAATATTTGTATCATTTTTACCGCCCATCACAAATTCCTGGATACGCTCCTGATGTTTGTACAGAATGCACCCAAAACTGTTAGTATGGAAATCGGTTAAGGGTAATTGTGATTATATATTTTTTCACAACATTTATTTTTCACTGTCGAATAATCTCATATTATTTTTAAGAAAAATAATGAAAATATTAAGCGGTGAAAATTTAGTTCGTAATGTCTTTTGTCTGAAGCAATTCTTTCTAAAAGAACACCCTTACTCGGCTGCCATACTAGCAATCTGTTTACGTAGTTAATAGACTAATTTTTAAAAATAATTTTTAACAGATATGCTTCATAATATAAACTACTTTAATTTTTCTTTTAGTTGTTCACACTCAGATTAATTTACCAAATATAAGTTTAGAAAATCCATTACCAAATATAAAAGTTGAAAATTTATTTCAAGATATAAAATTTGAAAATTATAATCCCAAAGAATTATTTGAAAAACTTCCAGGATATGGAAAATCTTGGATGTACTTCCCAGATGGTAAAGGAATACCAAATATTGTGCAACTAGGATTTAACAATCTGATTCCGAAAATTTATTCTCCAACTGGGAAATTTGTTACGTTTCATTTATACTCAAGGTAATTATTTTCTTTCATTAAACAAGGCTAAGTTTAGCTACCTTTTTCTGCATATTTAACATAATACTGCAAAATATTAATTTAGCAAACCACTCGTTTATAATTCTTGGAATAGTAGAATTAATTAAATTTCTGTAAATTTTAAATATAGTTTATTTTTACATTTTTATTCAAGTTATGAATGAAAAGCTTAGGTTGCTACGTCATAAGTATAAAAAATTACACATTTATCAAATAGAAAAGTTTCAAGTTTATTCAGAAATCTACTTAAAGATAAAATGTCAAGTTCTGATTGTTTTTATCATGATCAACTATCTTTAATTACTAAAGGTGGTTTTAGTAATTGATGAAATTAATTGCAATTAATATAAAATTATAATATAATCGGAGACAATTATCGTAGTCAATTTCTTTTTGAGTTTATCACGTTCTAATCACAGTTTTTTGTGTAATTAAATGAAAACAAAAATTAATTTAATTATTAAATATAATAACTATTTCATTATTCTATATATTCCTGTATAAGACAGCTGAGCCATGATAGAGCGTGTATTAAATGGTTATTAACCGTCAAATCACGGTCCCCCAAAGATGTTAGTAAGAGAAGAGCCACAAAATTAAATTTTTTGTGGTTAACATGTCATCAGATCAGTATTATTAACTAACTAAACATAAAAGTTAAAGCTTTGTTCGAGCAGGCAATCAGTAATTAATTTTTCCATGGTCGTGTTGAAAAGTCAATATATCAACATTCAAAATGGGTGAAAAGTATCTTTTAGCAATACTCAGTGCGGCATAATTTCTTACTGCACTCAATGCAGCAAGAAATCGTTTATTATATTGTTTCGATGACAACTATTGTTGTACAATTTTTTTTTAATGAATGTGATATATCATAGTAAATAACAGATGTTAAATATCGTTTCAAATACTGATTTAAAAAATAAAAAGTCAACGGCCATGGCTGCGCTCGTTGGTACTGATCTAAGCGATAACGCGAGTTAAGCAACGTTGCGCGCGGGTAGTATTTGGATGGGTGACCGTCCAGAGAAAACTCGCGTTGCTGTTGACAATAACAACTAAAACGCAGATCAGGGCGTAATGGCGGCATATGACCTGAGTAGTTGGTCCGCCAAAGAAGCCAGAAAAAAAAAAAAAAAAGTTCACAAGTTTAGAAAAAATAGTCAGTGTGGCAACGGCTATTGCAAAACTTGTGTTACAATATACTATTAAAGTACATTTTATCATTTGTCCAATTAGTTTGTTTAATTGAACTGCTTCCACAGTAATGTTATATTTTGAATACATATCAAACATGTCTTACTGAATATTTATTTATTTATTTGATACTCTCATTATAGTTTATTAACATCGATAAACTACTGTCCAAGAACATTCACAGTGTGGCAAGGTGACTCGCAAATACATTCCAATATATTTATATTTACAAAAGTATAAAAACACTATGTTTAAAAATATTACGATACAACATTTAGAACATAATTTTTAAAATGGTTCAGTGAACAACTAATTTCAAATATTAAATGAAACACCAAAGCGCATGTCACTGACTGACAATTCAGAAAAAGTTCAAGGATTAATCTGACAATTTGAAACAAATTTCGAACTAATTTTTGTACACAGGCTTGAACAACTGGCTACTTATAAATTACGTATTTTGCGCTGCTTGAAAGTTGAAATCTAACTGTGTATGCTTCTGATAATTTTGACAATTGCGGATTGCTGCTGGAACAAAGCTAAAGAAACCCGGGCGTAGAAGCCTTATTTAAAATTTTGTCTACAGGTTAAACCCGACTGAAAGTCAAATAATCGAGATTGGCAACAAATCAACTATAACGAATTCAAATCTCAACTTTTCAAAACCCATTAAATTTGTGACACACGGCTGGACATCAAACTACCAATCTGACACAACTCAAACGATTAAAAATAATTTCCTGGACGCATATGACTACAATGTCATTTTAATTGACTGGGAAAAAATAGCGTCGAATATTGTTTATCCAATTTCAGCTATGGAAACAAAAAGTGTTGGTGATAATACAGCAGAAATGATTGATTTTTTGGTTGAAAATGGAGCGAATTTGAATGATATTCATTTGATAGGACATAGCTTAGGTGCTCATGTTGTTGGAAGAGCAGGATATTCTGTCAAAAGTGGCAAAGTTGATAGAATTACAGGTGAAACTAAAAAATTAATTCAAAAATTATTTATCAAATTATAAAATATAACTGCTACGTTCGTTTGCATCAACGAAATTTATTTTTTTTGTTTGACTAAGGGTTGGTTTTTCCATCTTCAAATAAAGTTCCCAATAACTATTTCACTATTAAAAAATATCGCATCAAAAAATGGAATTCAGTATAATTGTTACCATTTGTGATATGATTTTAATGCGATATTTTTTTATTTATCCCGCTGATAGTTATTGGGAACTTTATCCGGAAATTGAATAAATGACAAATGAAGAAGTATACATTAGCTGTATTCCATTTGGCACTTGGTTCACTTTTATCAGTTCAGGTAAATTAGACAACATGGGTAATTAACTAAATTAGCAAACTTATGCCCTTACTGGATTGAATTACTTCAAAGTAAATTAAAATTAGCAATTCTGGAAATAAAGTCAACGAAGTAATCCAGCGAAATAAATAAATGATCTGGTTCAGTAAAAGTAAGTTAGATCTGATCCAAATGGCAAATGGAATACGCCTATTGGCTAGAATTTATCTTCAGTTGTTTTACCTGCACAATAAAATTTGAATTTTTTGATAAAAACATCAATTACAAATTTATCTTGAAATCTATTTTAAACTCGATCAGTTTTCTTTATCTAAATAAACACGCCCTATATTAGAGAAATTAATCAATAATTCTGCGCATTTAATATAATTTGATGTATTTTTTTAGGATTGGATCCAGCGCTACCAGGTTTTGAAATTGTTGCTCCAAATGACGGCAAATTAGATAAATCAGATGCAAAATTTGTTGATGTCATTCATACTTGTGGAGGCGTTCTAGGATATTATTCAAGATTAGGCCACGCTGATTTTTATCCTAATGGAGGTATTCCTTCTCAGCCAGGATGTTTTGGTGTTCCACAATTAATTGGTAAATAGTGTTTATTAAAAAGCGATGATTTTAGAAGTGCAGTTAAAATATTTAAAAAAAAAACTAATATGTACATTATAGGTCCCCTGCACTGTACTTGGAAATAATTTTCAATTGTACAGAAAAATAAGTAATAGCTATAAAATGTCAAATGTTCAAGCAGAATATATAGCCTTCAAATAGAAAATTAATTATTCTAAGAATGGTTTACCACATAATTTCCATTTTGTTTATTCACCATATAAATAATATTATGTCAACAAATATCATACTATGCATGTTTATTACATGAGTTTACAATTCTCAGAAAAGTAATTTTTATGTAACTGTCAAGAACAGTTAACATTCATGTACACAATTCTGTAACGAAATTAATCTTTATTGTACAAATACTACTTTCCCGGACATAAAGTCCAAGAAGGTAACTTTTTCACATATTCATAATGAAAGTCGTCTATTTTTAACGAAAAATCGTGCAGAAAGTGACACATTTTTTAACTATTTTAAAAATTGTGAAAAATAACAGTGAAAATGAAGTAAAAGTAAATACTACATTCTCATTGGTTTTATTCTAAATTTTTTCACTATTTTTATTTATTTATCATCTCCTTAGGGGGGCAGTTTGTCGATCACCGATTAATGTTAATCATGATTAAATAATAATGATAACTATGGTTTCAATTATTATTTAATCATGATTAACGTTAATCGAGAGTAAACCGGCGATTGAAAAACTGGCCCTTGAGATCAAAATTCGGAAGGCGAGTTCAGGCGTCTCGCGAATTTTTCTGTCATAAATTTAACTTTAAAATTATCATTGTCACTGAACTTCAAAGTCATTCATATGACAAAAATTTCAATTTACTTCGTGGTATGATTTCCTTTAAATCATACATGTGTCGCTTCACACGAAACCTATGATACATAGCAGTCTTGGTATCGATGCCTATGTTTAGACAGAGGAATACGATTGTTGCATTTACTTACAGAGGAGCCGTGGTCTAGTGGTTAAGATGCCTGTCAGGCAAGCAGGTCTCTGGTTTGAGTCCGGATGTCTCCCGAATTTAACTTTTAACATTAAATCAATGTTTAATTTCAGAGGGGTGCAGTCATAGTCGCGCTTGGCAATATTTTGCAGAATCCATCAAATCTACAGATGGATTCATGGGAGTCCAATGTGATTCTTGGGACAGTTTCAAAAAAGGAAATTGTGGAAATAATACTAAAATGGCAATGGGAGAAGCAACCCTTAATTCAGCGGAAGGAGTCTTCTATTTAAGAACAAAAGATAAACCACCTTTTGTTGCATCTGTTTTTTATGATTTAATTAATATGACAGAAGTTGGTTTCTCGGAACTTACAGCATTATTTGGATAATATCATTGTAGTCTGTGTTATTGTTTCTGAAGAATTATAATATTTATCTTTATTTTATAAATAATATACGTAATATATTTAAGTTGGTAAACTTTGATATTAAAAATATTTATACCAACGTTCATACTGATATTGATTATTGTCTGACAAAATATTTTTTTAATTATTCCACTTAATACGTATTATAATTATTTATGTATAAATTTTATTTTGCAATATCTTATAAAGATTATAAATTATCGTTTTGATAAAATCTTTTGATGCATTGTACGCAATTGGCAGCACGCTATTGCTAGATTACTATTGTTACTTCGAGAATTTTTACCAAATAATGTATAAAGTTCATCTAATCGACGAAATCAAGTCTTGACAAGCTGATAATAAGAATAATTATAGATTTTATCAGTTGGTCATAATTGATTTGATAGAAATGATAAAAAATAATGCGATAGGGGTACAATATAAAAGGGTTTTGGATTTGGCGTGTTATAGTTAGTTCGTTGTTTATATTGTTGAAACAAAAATGAAAACGATTGTTGCTGTTTTATTTGTGGCTCACTTAGCCGCCGGTAAGTATTATAATATTTTTTATATACAACTGGTACATAATGTTAACTTTATTCTTATCAAAATCATTACTTAATGGGATTTATTATTTACCGAGGGAAATAAAAATGACTTACTTACTCCCCACAAACAGAAGAGTAAATGTCACTTAATTGGTACTGGTTTTTTTTTCTACTACTGTAAAAAAACACGACATTTTTACATCACTATGGATCCGTGAAGTTTGTATTTTTTTCACACGTGAAAAAAATAATAGTTTTGTTTTTATTGATAATTCAAATTCGTCGTCACTTTTTTAATTTATGTATAAATCATTTCCACGTTTCCTTGGTTACTACAAATAGTACCAAATCCATTTGAGTTTTGATTTTTTTCCTTCAATTTAATTAAATAAATAAATAATTATTGTATTATTTTTTTTGAGTGTTGTAGATAACATTTTGTATTTCGTGGGTGAAATGTTTGTTTTTTTGCGCGTTCGAATGACTTTTTTGTCTCGAACTAGAGGTCTCTCAGGCGTAACAAAAAAATCACGCACTTAATACAAAAATATAATTTCCGTCAAAATTACTCGTACTTTTGGTTACTATTTATTATATTCTTTAGGGTTTTCCAACTGCCCAAAAAACAAAAATGCCTTCTTGGACATCACAAGATTCAATGACCAAAGCATAGATTCTTACGGACTCATCAAGGTTGCAAGAGATGAAGTAACCTTCCGTTTATGGACGAGAGATCAAAACAAAGTCTTCGCTCCTTTGTATTACGGCCACCTTCGCGACGAACCCAGCATCCGACTAGACAAACATTTCAAAGTCATCATTCACGGCTGGTCCGACTGTGCTAATGCAGACTGGTACAAATACCTGAAGGAAGAATTCCTGAAGAAAGACGATTACAATGTCATCCAAGTCGACTGGAAGAATCCAGCAGGAGCATTGTATCCTCTCAGTGCAGGTTATACCAAAGATGTTGGCCAATATGTAGGCGAACTACTCGTAGACTTGAACCAAACTCTTGGTGTTCCATTTACAAACATGCATTTGATTGGTCATTCACTTGGAGCACATATCTGTGGATTCGCTGGAAAGACAGTTGAAACACAGACAAGGAAGATGATTGGTAGAATTACTGGATTGGACCCGGCTGGACCATTGTTCTTATTGGCTACAGCTGCTAATAGATTAAGCCAAGGAGATGCTTTGTTCGTTGATATTATTCATACTGATGGAGGGAAATTCGGATATACTAATGTTCTGGGAAATGCTGATTTTTATCCCAATGGGGGTTCTGCTCCTCAGACTGGATGTGCTTTGCTTAACACTTTTGACGTTATTGATGTTGGTAAGTACAAGAAAATTGCATCTATGCTCATGTTTAATAGATCATTTGATAATTGGTAACAATTCAATATAAAGTAAGAGTAGTATTGATAAATAAATTATAGGGAGGTAGAAATATTGCCACCATTTTCGAGCTTTTCTAATACTTGTTGGTGTACTAAGATCGTGAATAACTATTTAGTGCAATCGTTCTGAACTGTTTTCAATCAATGTGCCCCTTGGTCTCACTGTAAAGAATCAGGTACTCTTTGGCAATTTGCTATGTATTTTTTTTCTTGGTAAGTTAAATAGCACAGTATTCACTTCAAACAAAATTGATTTATACATAAAAAAATACATCATCACGGCTTTTACATATTACTGACTGTGAAACTATTTATGCGCGTAAAGCGTGGTATGAAGTGGGCCTGTGGATCCTGAGAACCCTGGTTCGATTCCCACAGGCGACAAACAATTTTCATAATTTCAAAAGCTACCCCTGTGGTTCCACCACCACTAACATCTGCGCAAAATATATCACCGAGATCTGCTTCGGCAGAGTGCCTACCCAGAAATGGGTAGAAGGCGTAATGATATTTTTATTTTTATTTATTTTAAATCACGGCAACCAAATATTTTAGTAGTGAGGGAACTACAGTGAAAATTATAATGTGAAGTCAAGTTTTCTTAGTTAATTTTGTATTTTGCCTTTGTTTTTATTGAAAAAGAACTGACATTTCTATTTAAATCGAGAGGCAGTAAAGAAACGGAACTAATTACTTTGTAAGCACTGGATAGATCTTACATTTCTGGCACCAAAACTGATCAATTTTTAAATTGAAATGAATACGAGTAAAGAGAATTAAAACTTACTAGATAATGTATGAATATTATAAAAGTAGAAGCTTCCCGTAGATTGGTGTGCTAACTTGTACATTAAATTTATTTTTTTGTTTGTTTTAATTCGTTTTATACTACAAGTATGATCACGTAACGAAAGAAATCCTTTTTTGATATTCATTTGGTATTTCAGCAGACGTTGTCAACAGCGTTTTAACGAACGCTACCATTGACAATGTTCAATAAAGTCGTATTGTGCAAAAAAAGTTTAACTTCATGGACAGAACCACATAAATAAATTTTAATTTTTGTTGATAGTTAAATAAGAAAATAACTAACTAAATAAAAAATGCGTTACGCAAAATATTGAATAGTTAACAATCTTCCTATATATTTATTAAATTGTTGTATAATTTGAAATTTAAAGTATATATTTTGACTTATTCATATCTTTAAGTTATCATTTGACAAATAATAATAAATTTATCTTCATTTCAGCATCTTGCAGTCATACGCGATCCTACTATCTATTTGGAGAGAGCATCAATTCTGAAGGATTCATCGCCAGTGAATGCGCTACATACAAAAAGTACAAGAACGGAGAATGCAAAGAAAACCCTACAGCCGTCATGGGTGAAAACATCGAAATAGGAGTTAAGGGAGTGTTCTATTTGAAGACAAATGGTCAAAGTCCTTTCGCCAAAAATGGAGAACTATAAATTAATGTTTAGATTATAGCAATTATTGTGTTTTGTTGGAATATAACACATTCTTTGCATTGCAGTTTTATGCAGTGTACATGTAAATCAAATTACTACTTCTATTATTCAATTATGTACTATTATCAGATTTTATTTTTAATCCATTAGTTTGGTCATTATTGTCATGTGCAATATATATTGTGTATTAAGAGGTCAGTTTTTTAATAATTAAATTTAAAAAAATACTATTTTTTGTATTTTGCGGAACATTAAACAGGTCGCTGTAACATATAATAGTATAAATAGAAATGTGTCCTAACTAAAAGCACTTGTTACATGAACAGTGTAAGGGTAAGCCAACAAAACAATTCATCACAAAATTAAAATGAAGACAACAAGTTGTTTAATTATTGTTTTGCTTCAAGTAACTACAGGTAAGTCATATTTTTTTCTAATTAAATAACGTTAATTCTACCTATACTTTAACTTTCCAGCATTCAGTTTTCTTTGTAATCCACCAATCAGCGATGTTATATGTCCAGAGGGAAGTGAAATAAAATATAACTTGTACACTCAAAATTCAAATAGTTATACTGAAATATTCATTGACCAACTTGCTGGTATTTCATATAACAAAGACTGTCCTTTTGTTTTTATTACATTTGGTTTTACTGATTACGCAACAGATATATGGATTTTAGACATGATAAACGAATATTTTAAAAAAGGATGTTTTAATATCATCGTCGTTGATTGGTCAGCAATTTCTTCTGTAATCAATAACACAAATCCGATTAATTACGTTTATCCGTATACAGCGTTTAGAACATGTTGTTCAGGAGAATATGCGGGACAATTTATGATTGCTCTGAACACAAATTTGCAAATAAGTTATGCGAACATATATTTCGTGGGACATTCGCTCGGGGCTCATTTCGCCGGCTGCGCAGCAAAGTTGGTTTCCAGTAAAGTTGGACAGAGCATTGCAAAGGTAACAGGATTGGATCCTGCAGGACCTATGTTCAATGGAATACCAGAGGACTGTAGACTAAGCACTGATGATGCGCAGTATGTTGAAGCTATTCATACAGATAGGTTGGCGTTAGGTTATTTTGAACCTTTAGCATTTATTGACTTTTTCCCTAATGGAGGCGCACAACAACCTGGCTGTCCGTTTAATACTAATGCTAGTAGTAAGTAAATATTAAATTATTAATATATGTAAGAGAGTTCTTAGTCGGCACTTGATGAAACGTAATTAATAAATAATAATAATAAAACACTTGGTTCTTTCACAACTGATTTGTGTGAAGATGTACGAAAGAATGAAACGATAAATATATCATCACGTCTTTTACCCATTAATGGGTGTGGCACTCTGCCGAAGCAGATCTCGGTAAGTGATATATATTGAAGTACGGTTACCAGTCGTGAAACCACGGCCCCAAAGATGTTAGTGGCGGGGGAGCTACAGGGGTAATTTTATATTGGTGAAAATATTTTGCCGGATCGGACCAGAGTTCTTAGGATCCACAGGCCGACTTGATACCACTGAGCTTGCTACCCCATATGAAACGACCGTTACATAAATAAATTCAAATTGTGAAACAACCAAGTGTTTTATTATTATTAGTTACTAGATTATTAAATAGAATGCCACTTTCCTTTTTCTATGCTTGAGTATGATTAGCTCTGCATTTGCAGATCGTGGTGGATCACATAATTTTACTTACTCATCATTGCCAGGTGTCTCTATTTCAAGGGGTTATCATTGCTAACTTCTAAATTATAAGAGCTACGAATTTAGTTTAATGGAGCTTTTTAGTTTTTCCAAAAATTACATAGGTCATTAGATAATGACGAAAAATTTATTGGATGTATTTTTTTATATACAATTATTTTCTTACATGATGGTATTGTGCAAAATTTTTCGATATTATTATTTTTATACAATAAGTGCTGAGGCTAATGCACAATTGCAGTAAAAATAACAAATAATAATAATTGTTTTTCAAATACAAAAGTAAAAAGAACTATAATAACCATTTATTGAGAATGGAATTCGTAAATCTTATATTTTAGAAATTATCTCTGTTAATATCTATAATGGCACAATTACATCAAAAATAACGCACACTAATACTTGCTTTTCAAATACAAAAGTAAAAATAACTATAATAATCATTTATTGAGAATGGAATTCGTAAATCTCATATTTTAGAAATGATCTCTGTTAGCCTCTTAAAATTGAGATATGTATAATTATGATGGTGATTTCATAACTTGATTCATGTATATTTTTATTTTTCTTTTTTGATAAAATTAGTATTAACTAAAGAGAATAATAATTTGATTCAAAACAAGTTTTACTTGAAATTATAAATTAACAACACTAAAAGTGTTTTTTTTTTTAATTTGTATAAAATTGAACATTATGAATTTCTATCCCTATTATTTTTCTGACATATTTTTCAAGAGAATATCAAAATTATTAAAATAATATTTGTTTTATTTTTCAGTACCACTCGCCTGCAACCATTTCTTTTCAGTATTTTTATATACTGCAAGTATAAACACGCTGGGATTTACATCTACCCAATGTTCTAACTACGTCAGCTACGAAACTAACTTATGTTCTACTAATCCACAATCGGAAATGGGGTACAATAGCAAGAAATTAGTATCAGGATCCTATTATCTTGATACGTTGGCCAACGCACCATACGCTTTGAATGGTAAAACCAAAGCAGGTTCTGCTGTGTCCTCAATGTTAGGCTAAATAAAAATTTGTTGTATTTATTCAACATAAATTAAATCTGTAGAGCAAGTACCAACAAACATATAACTACTTTTTTATCCATTCCATCTACCGTCCTTCAAGTTCTATCAGTCAAACAGAAAAACTTCATTTACAGGACAATCAAATTCAAATAAATGAATGACAACGTAAAAAAAAATACAGTCAACAAGTAGACGTCAAACAGATGTAAATAGAAGATTCTAGAACAAAGTTATATACTCAAATAATATTTCAAAATATTGGAAATAAAATATGATAAAACCAAAAAACAAATCAATAAAATTAACAATAGTTTTTTGTTTCATTAGGATTAAAATATAAGTTGCGAGACTCGAATTATTGAGTCGGCCTGTAGATTTGAGAACACGGTTTCGTGTACGAGTTTTGTACAATGCTTTTTGTAACGAGCAAAAATTACATAATTGACAATGAGGATATTTATTAAATTTAAAGCGTGACATTTGTAATTTGTACAAAAAATTCTTTATTTTTGCTCGTAAAGTTTGTTAAAATATGTCTGTTTGATAGCATTATAAGCTAATGTCACTATTTCTTTTATAAATTCCTTAAAATGTGTGTATATATACATAAGTACAATTAGCGTTTTAATAGTCAAAATTTAGAATAATAAAAAATGGGTGATTCTTTTTCAATTACGTTGCGCACAAGTGCGCAAAATCAAACTTTCCATCGGTTTCCAAGGTAATGTAAAACTTATTTTGAATGATGCGAGTATAAAAAAATATTTCGTAAGCAATTAAGCAATAAGCAAGGATCATTATTCAATATAGACAAAAAATACAAGATACATCAGAACGTCATAAAATAAAAAATAAAAGTTTAATGTTATAATTTAAATATGCTCCAGATAAATTAAATATTTTTATAAATCGCAATCTATAAACATTTTACTAGTTTTCTTCTCTAACAAATTATATCACATTGTTTTTCTTTATATTTAAATTTATCAGTGAAAAATAGAATAGAACAAAGGCAAGAAACAGAAAATGCTAATAGACTATATATTACTTTAGAAATGATGTATCAATCTCACTTAACTGTAATAATAATATTAATCATACATAATATAAATTACAAAATATTTGTATACTCGTAGAGTATTAAGCCAGGGACAAAAATAATAATAATAACTAACTAAATAGCATCAAATAATTGATGTGTATAAAAAAAATTGCGGAAATAAATACTCATACGTACCATAATATATAAAATTATATCTATTATATAATTATTTAATATTTTGCGGATTATATTACTTTATATGTATGTATTTATATGCTATTTTTGATTCCCACCACCTCTCTAACAATGATATCAGGATACATAAATTTAAAATTTATACAACGCAATATTTTTATTCATCAAGGAAATTATTGTGAAATTATGGCTATTGATATATTTAATGATTACATTTTAGTACTGCTGTTTATCAAATTACTGCCTGATGCGTCACACTATTTTAGTAGGTAGATAATACATAATTATTATACATATACATTTTAGTAATATTACTATTATTATTTACATTGTTTTCTTTTTTACAAATAGTTATTTCTGAAATGAAAATATTCCACATTTTCTATGCTGTTAGGTGGATTATTCAGAATGTTTTCTGTGCGATTCTCGCTATTGGCATCTTGAGAACTATACGAGTTACGATTTAGGTTAAATGATTGATTTTGTTCGTTTTTAGGGTGTTATTTGAGAAACTTTTTTTTTCAAACTTCAATATATAACGACGATATGCTAATTTTGATACATTTTACCTTTTGTAAATCTAAATACAAGCAATTCTTGTCTGTCTATCTATATGTGTGTCAACGATCTCGGAATCGGTTCTAATAATTTTGATGAAACTTGATATTCTAATGTTTTTTGTGTCAGAAAAGTTCTAGCTAGGTTTCATCTTTCTATAAAATTATTTTGTACGTCATTATGAAAAAACAATTGGAGGGAAAATTTAAGAAAATATAGATATATAAAAATATAGGCATGTGAATATTTAAAGGCAATGTAATTTTAAATAATTATATAATTAATATTATGATTATTTTTAAAATATAAACCAAAATTCAAAAGAAATTTGAAATGAAAAGTTGTTTCTTTTATCCATTTCTTGGTTTCTTAGTTTTCACTTTAAACTTTCCATCTTCCGTTATTCCTCAAGCAAAGCTATGTCCTTTTGATATTAATTTATATACTGCTATGGGATGGCTAGCTCAGTGGTATGAAGTCGGCCTGTGGATCCTGAGGTCCCTGGTTCGATTCCCACAGGCGACAAATTTTCATAATTTGAAAAAGCTATTCCTGTGGTTCCTCCACCACTAACATGTTTGGGGGCCGTGATTTGACGACTGGTAACCGCACTTCACGCGCAAAATATATCACTTACCGAGATCTGCTTCAGCAGAGTGCCACACCCAGTAATGGGTAGAAGGCGTGATGATATATTTTTTTTATTTTTTTACTAAAAATTTCAAATAAAAAAGAAAGATAATAGAATATAAAATTTATCGTTCTGGTTTATTTTATTTAAAAATATCAACATTAAATGTATGTCGACTAGATCAATTCGAGAGATGATTGAAATTTAAAATCATTAAAATAATTCCAGTCAATGTGAAAGTCAAAAATTATTCAAATTATATCTGCTTTTAATTAATGATTCTATATTTTTTTAACCAACCGGCACAAAGGTGAAATAAGTTGCTTAACTTAAACTAACTTACTTCAAATTACTTGGCTAATTTTAAATCGGCAATGAAATTATTTGAAACATAGTTACAAAATTATTGAATTATTACCTAATAGAATATGTAAAAACTAATAATTTACGTTAGTTTTTTTCTTTTAAGTAATAAAATGTACATGATACAGTATTTTTATTTTATTATCTAATAAATTACATTTACCTACCTACTCTTACTAACAAAATAGGTAGGCACTTGTATATAAACAATCAACTAAAAAAAAATCGTATTATTAACCAAACAGTGTAACCTAAAGTTCAAGAACTGTAGAAGACAATAAAGAATTTATTTTAATTTGTTTTATATTACTGTACAGGTATTTTTTTGTAATGCACAATTTCAAGGGAAATTTTAATCAAACAACTAAACCTATATGCCATGTTAAATAATAGAATAGTAAAATTTGGGAACAACATATTACATCAATATCTACGATCTTTTGTAAAATATGTAGGGAATTTGCCTGTACGATAATATTTAATTTTATAACTGAATTGATATAAATTTTGCTTGCAATAATAATTAAACGCTGTATTGTTCATTTATTGATTATTGTATTAATTATTTTTATAAACTATTATATTTTTCAAACTGAGATTTAGAAATAGGAGTTACGGTTATTTGAAGACAAATGGTTAAATTTCTTTTGTCAAAACTGAAGAACTATAAATTAGTGTTTTTTTTAAATATTAAACTTTATATTGCAATTTTATGCAATATTAATGTAAATAAAATTACTATTAACTATTAAATTAGGTATTCCACTATTTTTAATTTTTGTTTTTAATAAAATAGTTTGGTCATTGTTGTCTTGTTGTCTATGTTAATTAAAAATAAATATAAAATAAATATATTATCACGCCTTCTACCCATTACAGGGTGTGGCACTCTGCCGAAGCAGATCTCGGTAAGTGATATATTTTGCGCGTGAAGTGTGGTTACCAGTCAATCATGGCCCCCAAAGATGTTAGTGGTGGTGGAACCACAGGGGTAGTTTTTTAAATTATGAAAATTGTCTGTCGCCTGTGGAAATCGAACCAGGGTTCTCAGGATCCACAGGCCGACTTCATACCACTGAGGTAGCCACCCCATGTTGTCTATGTTATATAACGCAAATTACAAAAATACTATATGTAAATTTTTCGCAATATAAAAACATTCTGCTGTATATACGTACAATGTAAGAAGTATAAATAGAAATGTGTTTCAGCTAAAAGAACCCGTTACATGAAAACAGTGTGCGAGTGATCCAAGGAAATAATTAATTTCAAAAATAAAATGATGACAACAAGTAGTTTAATTATTGTATTACTTCAAGTAACTACAGGTAAGCCATATTTTTTTCTAATTAAATAACGTTAATTCTACCTATACTTTAACTTTCCAGCATTCAGTTTTCTTTGTAATCCACTAGTCAGCGATGTAATATGTCCAAATGGAACACAAATAAAATATAACTTGTACATTCAAAACTCAAATACTTACATAGAAATATTCATTGACCAACTTGCTGGTATTTCATACAACAAAGACTGTTCTTTTGTTTTTATGACATTTGGTTTTACTGATTACGCAAGAGATCCATGGATTTTAGACATGATAAACGAATATTTTAAAAAAGGATGTTTTAATATCATCGTTGTTGATTGGTCAGCAATTTCTTCTGTAATCAATAACACAAATCCTGTTAATTACGTTTACCCGTATACAGCGTTTAGAACATGTTGTTCAGGAGAATATGCGGGACAATTTATGATTGCTCTGAACATAAATTTACAAATAAGTTATGCGAACATGCATTTCGTGGGTCATTCACTCGGGGCTCATTTCGCCGGCTGCGCAGCAAAGTTTGTATTCAGTATAGTAAAACAGTACATTGCAGAGGTAGTAGGGTTGGATCCTGCAGGGCCTATGTTCAATGGAATATCAGAGGATTGTAGGTTAAGTGAAGATGATGCAGATTATGTTCTAGCTATTCATACAGATAGGTTGGTGTTAGGTTATTTTGAACCTTTAGCGTTTATGGACTTTTTCCCTAATGGAGGCGCACAACAACCTGGCTGTCCGTTTAATACTAATGCTAGTAGTAAGTAAACACTAAATTATTAAATAAGATATAACTTTTCTTTATCCATGCTTGGGTCTGAAAGCTCTGCATTTGCAGATTGTGGTGGTTACTTTTTCGACATATACAGATGTCTCAATTTCAAGGGGCTATCATTGCTAACTTCTAAATTATAAAAACTATGAATTTAGTTCAATAGGACCTTTTAGTTTCCCCAAACATTTTGTTAGGTCACTAGCGAATAGCGAATAATTTTGGAAGTATTTTATTAATCACAATTATTTCTTGAATTGTTGATTATTGATTAGAAAAAACTTTCAAACAAACAAGTATCTGCTATTAATACTTAATCAGTGGTGTATGCAAATAATAATAATTCAAAACAGCTTCATTAAAATGCTTATATGTTCTGCTTTCAATATGCTAGGTTTCCTATGGAATTAATTACGAAATAGCAAAAAAAAATAATAATCAAGTAACCTATGCATTCTAATTTTTGTATTTTATATAAACAATCATTTTAAAATACAATATAAACGAAATCATTGATACAGTCAGAAAACTAATTATTGGTTTCATTTAAAAAGAATCATAAGTTTATGCCATATCTCAAAAATATGTCGCTGTAAAAAATATCTTTTGATTTATTTTTTTTTCGATATTATTATAGTTTAAATACAAGAAGTGCCAAGGTTTATACCTATAAAAGCACAATTACAGCAAAAATAACGAATAAGAACACATGTTTTTCATACAGAAAAATAAATATAATTATAATAATCATTTCTTGAGAATCAAATTCGTAAATAAATATAAATAAATATATCATCACGCCTTTTACCCATTACTGGGTGTGGCACTCTGCCGAAGTAGATCTCAGTAAGTGATATACTTATGCGCGTGAAGTGCGGTTACCAGTAGTCAAATCACGGCCCCCAAAGATGTTAGTGGTGGGGGAGCCACAGGGATAATTTTAAATTGGTGAAAATGTTTTATCGGCTGTAGGAATCGAACCAAGGTTCTTAGGATCCACTGGCCGACTTGATACCACTGAGCCATTAACCCAATCGAATTCGTAAATCTTATATTTTAGTAATAAGCACTGATAGCCTCTAGAAATTTAGATATCATGTATATTGTGATGGTGAGTTTATAACTTTATTCATGTATCTTGTTTTTTTTTTTTTAATTTTTACGTTTATTATAATATTAGTATTGACTAAAGAGAACAACAATAGGGACTTACAATTTTGACGTCACATACAGCAGACCCGAAGTTTTATTTTTCAGTATCACTCGCCTGCAACCACATGCGTTCAGTATTTTTATATACTACAAGTATAAATACTTTCGGATTTACATCTACCCTATGTTCGGATTACGACAGGTACGAAGCTAACTTATGTTCAACTAATCCACAGTCGGAAATGGGGTACAATAGCAAGAAATTAGTATCAGGATCCTATTATCTTGATACGTTGGCCAACGCACCATACGCTATGAATGGTAAAACCAAAGCAGGTTCCGCTGTGTCCTCAATATTAGGCTAAATAAAAATGTAATGGTTGTTTTTATTTAACATAAATATAGAATATGCACGCAACAAACATATCACTACTTTTTTTAGACATTCCACTTACTGTCCTTAGCTTATTTATTTAAGGTAGTACTAGTGTGACGGTGGCGCCATCGGTTGTACAGTGGCGAAACTCACGCTCAAAAAAATATAAAAATTGAATAAAATAAGTGTTTTATACCTATTATGATTTGAATATCATGAATTGTTAACAGGTTGTTGGTCTAGTGAATTTTCAAATACCATATCACCGTGTGGTGTTGCCATTATAAATTGGGATTCTGAATTTTTCGTTAAAAACAAGGCTTTGCATGGCTATATATCCATTACTAAACGATAAAAAACTTTCTCCTTCTGATACTATATACATGGATAGTTCTAGAACATCATACTAGTATTTCAAATGAAACTGCAAAATTTTAGAGGTACACAAACCAAATATGTGCGATTCTGAGTGATGATCGCCATAAGCCCCGTGTATAAGAACTTAAATTTACAAGCGAATATATTTGTTCACAGACGATGAATGTGTTTCATATTTTAACAGGATGCGTACGACTATCCAATATTTACGTGCATCAAATTTCATTCAGATCTGCAAAAATTTTTTTCACACTAGTACTATCTTAATTAATAACTGCTTTACAGAAAAACATCATTTACAGGACAATCAAATTAAAACACAAACGATAAAAAAGTGAAATAAAATACAGGTACTTAAATAATATTGAAAGTAATATTGGAAATAAAAAATGCTAATACAAAAAAAAAACAAAATTAACTAAAATATTTTTTTATGCTCAACTATTACTTCATTTGTGATACAATTTAGTAACCATAAAACAGCTCCTTATTGATCTCGTACCTACTCCTGTCAATGTCAAAAAATAAAAGTAAAAATAATTATTATACCTAAATATTTAATTTATTTCTTCGCATTTAATGCAATATTTTAATTTCTTTTGGGACTTTCTTAAGTCTTGAGATAATATGAACACATTTTCCACTTTTCTTTGATAAATTTGACAATTTTTTAATTATAAATAATATTGTTAAACAAACGCAACAACAAAGCACACTTTGAGATACAACTAAGTTATTAACATTTTAAGAAAATAAGACTTTTGAAGGCAGTCAAACATAAAGCTTTGTGTACAACTCCTACATTATCGGATAGCTATTATAAAGTAAACGCGTAACTAATAGCCAAATAATTCTATAACGTTTGTAATTTTATGCAAAGTTAATGTAAATAAAATTAATACCTGTATTATTAAATTAATTAGGTATTAAACAATTTTAAAATTTTATTTTTAATCAAATGATTTATTACTGTTATTGTTATCTTGTCATAAATTTATGAAAATAAAATTAGGCCTGGGATACATCTTTATCCACCAACAATTTGGTCACTGGTGATCACTATTCACGCGACAATTATAATTATATCACTTATCATGATTTTTGACAATAGAGTACCATTCTCAAAAATGAAGAAATTTTTTAAAAAATAACATACATCGTGTTCCAAATAACTTATTAAGCACTGAGCTCTCGAAAACCGTAAGAGATATTAGATCACTAAAATAAATAAAATTTTGGGGTTGTTGATTTTTCGAATATTCGAAACTTCGATTGTTCGGATTTATAGAACCTTCGAATATTCGAATTTTCGAATTTTCGAATTTTGGAATATTCCGAATTTACGAATTTTAGAATTATGCGAATTGTGAATCTGGATCCTAACGTGAACACGGCAATCACGGCATGTTGATATGAATTATTTTCAGAATAAACTCATTTGCAGAGTTTTGTATTAATTCGTAAGTAATTATTATTAATTATTATAATTTGCCAAATTAATTCAATTTAGACTTAAAATTTCGCTACACTGTCAAAAACGTTGTAATTAAGACGTTTTTTATCCTTTTTATTGTCATTTTCAAACGTTTTAAGTCCATAGCATTTAGATGGGCGGTAAGAGAATAAATGTCTTAATTAAGACGCCTAAACTTGCAGAGTTTTTGCAAGATACTTCGCCGAGTTTATTATTTAATTCGTGGCCGATTTTTCGCGAATTATGCGTGAGCGTGTTTGGAGATGACAGATGGCGTTAATTCAGTGGCAAAAAATTCGAGAATTCGAAGCTTCGAAAAAATGCAAAATTCGTAAATTCGAAGCTTCAAAGAATTTGTAAATTAGAAGCTTCAAAAAATTCGAAAATTCGAAGTTCAAAATATTCGAATGTTCGAACATTCAGAAATTCAAACTTCGACCCTATAAAATTTAAGCTACCAGCAAAAAAATTTGCTTTAATTTCAATCGCAAAAATTAGTAGAATATAGAATATACCGTTATTGTTTACCGAACACTTTTTATTTTATTTACTTGACACACACAATATATTATTATAAAGTCAGACATAAGGCGTTTTGAGTTTTTGTGTATGAAGATAAAAAGATTAAGAAATGAATAAAAATATCTCGTATGCAATTAAGCAATAAATAAGGATCAACATACAATATAGACAAAAACTTTTCCATGGCATTGCGTCAGAATGTAAATAAAATAAATAAATATATCATCACGCCTTCTACCCATTACTGGGTGTGGCACTCTGCTAAAGCAGATCTCGGTAAGTGATATATTTTGCGCGTGAAGTGCGGTTACCAGTCGTCAAATCACGGCCCCCAAACATGTTAGTGGTGGAGGAGCCACAGGGATAGCTTTTCCAAATTATGAAAATTTGTCGCCTGTGGGAATCGAACCAGGGACCTTAGGATCCACAGGCCGACTTCATACCACTATGCTAGCCATCCCATACGTCAGAATGTAAAGATTAATTAAATTTAATGTTATTATTTAAACATTCTGTAAGTAAATTAAATATTTATAAAATTCGTACACTAGAAATATTTCACAAGTTTTCATCTCCATCAAATAAAGGTTTTATTTATCCCAGATTATCACAACCGAATAAAAGCGGTCCTAAAGACAAGAAACAGAAGATGCTAAAAAAATATTTTACATTAGACATAGAATGCCAATTTCATTGAACTGTAATAATTATGTTAATTATGTTAACATAAATTGTAGGTGTAAGAATAATAGTATTGACTAATTAAATAGCATCAAATAATTGATGTGCAACAAGAAAAAATTGTGGAACGAAATAATAATACGTAATATAAAATTATATTTATTATATTATTATTTACTATTTTGTGGATTAAATGATTTTATATTCATGTATTTATATGCTATTTTTGATTCCCACCTCCGCTCACAATAATATCAGGATACATAAATTTAAAATTTATACAATGTAAAATTTTTGTTAATCAAGCAAATTACCTACTATAAAATTGTGGGTATTGAATATTTAATGGCTCTAAATTTTAGTACTGCTATTTATCAAATTAATATCTGATGCTTCACACTAATTTAGTAGGTAGATAATAAAAAATACGAATATAAATTGTAATAATATTATTATAATTATTAACAGTGTTTTTTCTTCTTTTGTAAATAGTTATTTCTATTAATTCCAGCACATCAGTACAGGGTCTGGACTCACTGAGTCATAGTATGGTAGTTCATGTATATTTAGCTTGAGTGGGATTCGAATACGGGATCTCCGAATTCGAATGCCGTACGTTATACACACCACCGTACTGCCGGAAAAATGAAAATATCTCACTTTTCCTATCCTGTTAGGTGGGTTATTCAGAATATTTTCTATACGATTCTTGCTATTGGCATCTCGAAAACTATAAGAGCTACGACCTACGTTAAATGGTTGTATTTGTACGTTTTAAGAGTGTTATTTGAGAAGTAATTATTTTTTCAAAAATTCTTACACTTTAATAGATAACGATGATATGCTAATTTTACCTTTTGTAAATCTAATACAAATAATTCTTGTCTGTCTGTCGAAATCAGCTTAAAAGATTTTGATGAAACCTGATGTTCTAATTTATTTTTATCTCAAGACAACGTTCTAGCTAGGTCTCATCTTTCGAAAAATGTTTTTTTGTACGACATTATGAATAAACAACCTTTGACTACAGGAGGTGACACTCCTTTCAATCACAAACTGTTTTATTCACTATAATATATTTTTTGTAAAGAAAACTTATTTTATTCGATTTGTAAATGAACTCAACAAGAAATCCAATCAACGACGTAATTTATTTTAATTTTTTCCCACATTACGGCTTAACTAATTTTCATCAAAAGTGCTTCTTTATCCACTTTCTATTTTTAAATGTGACGATAGATACCTAAGGTGGGTGCGACAAATAAAACCCAGGGGGTAATAAAGCCCATTTTCAAAATTTCCGCCCTTTTGAATTTTTTTTATAGTTTACTGCAATACCCAATTAGATAAAGTAGTATAAAATAATGTAATACATGGAGACACCGGAATCTTTGTTTCAGTACCTAGTGAGGGCAGTTTTAAATTGGAATGCTGCTTGAAGAGACGAAAATATAACCTGAACGCTTGGAATTATTTAAAATTTTTAAGTAATTGAAATTGTAATTCATTTGTACCATATATTATTAAACACATTAGAACCTTAGTAACCTGATTATAATTGTGTTTTGTTACAAATTGTTTGGAGTAAGTTGAAATTTATTCTAATCGATATCAATAGGAGTGCAGTAATAGAGCCCGCCAATTTTTTGGTTGGGCTTTATTTATTTCTGTAGTTAATAAATATATATATATTATTCTTCAGATGTGTAAAGTTAGTCAAAATATACGAGCAAAGTGAACAGAGGAAAGAATGGAAGCTGCTGCTTGTTTTGAGATTCCCCGAAGTACTTTACGTATTCATGATTATTACCGGCACTAGAGAAATATCTTGTTGGGCGGATTTTACGATAGCTAATATCGGCTACCCTATAACACCAAAAATGACGCGTCACCAAGTAGAGATCAAAATATGAACAAATTCATTGTAAATGATTATTTTATTAAACTTAATGAAATATATGAAACAATGGACTTTAAAGCCAAACCTGAGCGAATTTATAATATGGATGAAAAGAGGTGTAGATTAACCATCCATTACCAACAAACAGTTTTAGCACGTAAGGGAACTAAATTTCCACCGTGAAAATACTTAGATGAAAAGTAATAAAAAAATCTGGTGTGGTCACCACACGACTTTCTTATACACAGCATATTTCATATTAAAAACGCTGAATTGAACACTTATGACTTGCTCCTTGCGTTTGACAATTATTATTTGACATATAAATGTTAAACATGTTTTTGTTTTTTGTTTCTATTGCTACTATGATTATTGAAATATATTATTAAATATATAAATTAGTTTTTCTCGAAATTAGACGCATATACAGAAAAATTGCAAATAACATTTTATGTTCCAAATATTTTTGCTAACATCTTTTATTTGAAACTTTTTTTCGTAACTGATTCCATTTTTGAAATAAATGGAATTTATTGTTTTGTATGTCCAGTAAACTTCCTCTTCCGGTTTTTCAATTTCATTCAAAATCAACTCAGCTCTTCGTATTTTCATGAAATTTATAATTACCAAGATTCGTTATCAAATCTTATCTCGTTCATGAGATATTGCATGACCGGACACACATCCATCCATCCATCCATCCATTCACACACACAGACATCATTGAGAAAATGATCAAAACAGATTCAGTGGACCTCAAAACATGTATTTCCGCGAAAATCTCGGCAACGATTTTTTTTACGATTCCAATACTTCCTTATACTACGTATAAGAAAGTAAAAATTACAAAAAAAAGCATTTTTTTATAATATAGATTTTTTTATTTTGCTTATAACATAGTTGTATTTAGTTGTAAAAAGAGTCAAGTTTATTACTGTAAATTTATTGTAATTAAAAACATTTCCGAAAAAATAATAAAAATTATTTACTGTTGCGTGGCCTTATTTGTCACACCTACCTTACTGTTACAACGTAGGCAACAACATGGCAACATATTATTTTTCTTGTGCATATTTTTCCGGATGTAACACAGCTTTATGATTTTTACAGTGGCTTTCATAAAATTCAATTTTTTTCTGCTTTACCGGCACTAACGAAAAGTAATTTATTTCGAGTTACTTGAATAATCAGAATTCAACAATGAAATAATTTGAAACATTGTTTCAAAATTATTTAAGTATTACATAATAAAATATGTCAGAACTAGTAATTTATTTTAAGTAATAAAATGTACATAGATACAGTATTTTTACTTTATTATTTTATTATCAAATATGGTAGGTTCCTACCTACTCTTACTTAGAAAATTGATAAAAAATGTAGGTACTAATATAAAAACAATCAACTCGAAAAAAATAATATTCTTAACCAAACAGTATAACCTAAAATTTCTAAAACCACAACTAAAGATAACATGAAATACTTCAATTTAATTTGTTTTATGTTACTACAAATATATACAGGTAATTATTTTTTTTAATATACACAATTTCATGATCAATCTTTTTCAAACAAAAGCAATCGTACCTATATGCCATGTCAAATAATAGTTCAATAGTAAAATTTGGGGATGAAGATATTAAATTAACATCTACGATCTTTTATACATATGAAGATGATATTTACGTATGATAATATATCATTATATAATTGAATACAATATATATATATATATATATATATATATATATATATATATATATATATATATATTTATTTAATGGCAATCGTAGCTCAATATGTTAAAGCGAGGTTACGAATTAACAAGCAAGAGATCGTGCGTTCAAATCACATTGATTTCAACTTAAATAAAAAAAATGCGATTGTGTCTGAGTGGTTCGGATTCCACTATATGCTGTATGCCCCCTGTACTGTAATTTGGATTAAATTCCTGTTGTACAGAGGAACAAGTCAATAAATAAAACATTAAGGCATGCGCTCGCCCTGCGCCAGTACTGATTCTATAAGTACTGTCAAATGGAAAGACAATGAAACATATGTTTCTCATTTTATACCTGTCATTTACATTTTCTAATGTATCTCAAGAAATCAACAAATATTTCATTTGTTGTTAAAGTCTTTTAGTTTAACAAATAACATAAATGTTTCTCCAACTTGATATGGGCGTTTATATATGATTAATGTTCTATTAATTATTTTATTTGTAGCGAATGGTACTTTGTGCCCTTATAACGTACCATGTGACGGCATAGAAAACAAAATAAAATTTCTCTTATCCACGCCAAAAAATCCAGGGCTGATTACTATTGATACTACAAATTTAGCTCAATATAATTTAAACGAAGAATGTATAATAATTAAAATAATCGTCCATGGTTTGTCACAGAGTCCATTCAGTTCATGGGTTCCACTAATGACAAATGCATACTTACAAAAAGCTTATTGTTGCATTCTCGTTGATTGGTCAGATATTGCTTCTGTTAACAACACAGATTTTGTAACTTTTATGAATGTGATCTATCCAATTACAGCAGCAAAAGCAGATTGTGCAGGAAAAGTTTTAGGAAAATTTATCGTAAACATTATCAAAACTTTTACTATTAGTCCTGCATTTATTTTTCATTGCATTGGCCACTCTTTAGGAGCGCATTTGTGTGGTAGTGCCGGAGAATATGTTCAGAAGAATTTTGGCACAAAGGTTGATCGGATAACAGGACTGGACCCTGCTGGACCGTGTTATGATCAATCATGTTGTACGAATACACGTAGACTTAGGATGACTGATGCAAACTATGTTGATGTTATACATACTGATTGTGGCTTTCTTGGGACTGAAGTAGCTTCGGGTCACAGTGATTTTTTTGTAAATGGTGGACATTATCAATGTGGATGTCTACAGTCAAGTAAGCAATAATTTTTAAGTTATTAATTTTCTATCATATACAGACTGGCTCTTGTTTCGAGAACAAATAGATCTGGGATTTTTGTAAAGATTGTAAAAAGTTTATATAGTAGTAGACCACTTTTAACGATATATTTTCCAAAATATAAATGTGTAGTTCTCTAGATTGAGGAAATATATGAGACTAATCAGTTTTTAATAATTAATAATAATAAAACACTTGGTTGTTTCACAATTTGTATTTATTTATATGAAACAAGCAAGTGTTTTATTATTATTAATTATTAACCACGTTTCACCAATTGCCAACTACGAACTCTATTACATATATCAATTTTTAATAGTTCTTTGTACAACTAATAATGAAAGCAATAGTTTTTAAAAGATGCTTATTCTTTTTCATATTGATATTACGTAGATTGATTTTATGAAGATAAAAATCGTCTTGACAGATATCAAAATTTCGTTATAATATGGGAAAATTTTAAATAATCTCCAAGGAGATAAATAAATAAAAATTGTGCAAAAAAATATAAATTAAATCAATAAAACTGTAGTATTTCAGTTTTTATCACTATTTTTATTTTTTATTTTTTACACAATTTTAAAATAGTTGAAAAATGTATCACTTTCTACAAGATTTATAGGTAAACAAATGCAAAGTTAATGATCAATATGCAAAAAATTAATTTTAATTCTTAGATGTTGATGGACAGAGAAAAAAAATTGTAGAATGAAAAGCATTCTTCACTGTAGACAATTAAACTATTTTATTCGTTTATAAACATAAATTTACAATTTTTCAAATGAAGTAAACAGTTTAAAATTAGGTACTTATTTAAAAATAATCCGTTTTTATTTATAATATCAAGCCAAGCTAAATTTAATGGACAATAATTAAATCTGTCTTTAACCTAAATAAATTATTAAAACAAAATATAAATACGTCCAAACGGTTCACACAAAATTATAATTTAGGTCTTTTACATTCTTCAAGATATTGACACAGGGCCATTTATAAACCTATACCTTCAAGTTTCATAATTAGAAAAGTACTAGGTACATATAATATTTTTGATGTATTTAATTTTCAATATATTATATTAAATTGTTATGTTTATTTATAGCTTTGCAACAACCATCCTTTTGTAACCATATACGAGCAATTTATTTTTTTATCGAGAGTATATTATCGAACTTATTTCTTGCAAATACATGCCAAGACTTTAAAACTTATCTATGTAATGCATGTATAAACTCTCAACCAGCAATAATGGGTGAAAATATAATAATAGGTACAATTGGAATATATTATCTATCAACAAATTGTACCGCACCATTTGCAATGAATGGGACAAGAAAAATATGTTGTGATCAGATTAATTTTATTATATGCATCTAAATGGATTGGGACAAGAAATGGAAAAATAACACCAACAAAAAAAAAACTACGCCAAATAAAAGAAACAACAATGCCATGGCCATCTCTAAAACGTAAGATAATAAATTGTCACAATCTTCAGAATCGGACATATGCTACTCAAACACGGACACATCTTAGACTGAATAGATTCATTAATATACTAGAAGTGCAACACGAAAATCACAGTTCAACACCTACTGACTATATGCAAACTATACAACATACAAAGTCAACAACATAATATACCGAATACACTCCAAAACGCATTTTCCAACAACACACAACATGTAAATAACGAATTATACTACTTGAATGAAATACATCATACAAACAAAATATAAGGCAATTATTCACATAATAAATTAATAATTAAATCTATAATGATATAATAAAATTATTGGCCCTATTCTGTAACAAAAATTGCTAAGTGTAGCAATTGTTAACATGATCTTTTGATAGCAACGTCCCTAGCAACAATTGTTGTTTCGGGTCTTAACAATTGCTATACTTAGATTAGGTTCATATGTACCAATATTAATACTATTTATTTATATTGGTACATATTGATTTACAAATTATTGTAACAAAAATTGTTAAATATAGCAACTGCTAAGAACCCAAACAACAATGGTTGCTAGGAAAGTTGCTATACTCCATTCCCTGTATGAAAACGATTACGTCACATTCGGTATACATATGATTCATGATTTTGTACTTAAAACGTTTACATTGGTATTGGATTGACATTTTTAAAACATAACCTAAAATTTAAATGTCAGGTTAAAATATTTATTACTTTATAAAATTTATTAACTAAATTCTGCAATATATTAAATAAAAACTAAATATAAATTTATCTAAACCCACGAAAAATATTACCTGCATTAATGAAATTTTTCATTTTATAAAATAAAACTCAAAAGAATGCACATTACCTCTTGTACTACAGTTAAATTAATTAAAGATCCTTCATTCTCTAACTCCAGCGCAAAATAATCATGAAGATGACAAAGGCATTTCTGCATTTGATTACCCAAAATTTTCCTAGCCATTTCTTATTTCTCAGTCTGTATTTATGTGTCAAAAATATCACAAACTTAGAAATGACAGACGAGAAAATAACAAAATCATAACCATAGGTCTCTATTTCTATTTTATAAACAAATGTGAACAAAGTAAATATAAATGTTCGTATTTCTAAGAACTGTCAAACGTTTTCATTGAAATAATAAATGTGATAGAATGTGAAAAAACCTGAAACGTGTGTCTTTACTTATTAAGACATACGTTAATGCCACTCGCATAGGTACGAATATTAATAAAAAAGGATAGCTATATTTTATCGTATCTATGATAACCTCGTCCACATATGACGTAATCGTTTTCATACAGGGAATGGAGTTTATCAAAAGATTTTGGTAGCAATTGCTACACTTAGCAATTTCTGTTACAGAATAGAACCAATATATTTTTTTTATATCATTACAAATTTGATTATAAATTTATTATGTGTCTGATTGTCTTATATTTTGTTTGTATAATGTATTTAATTCAAGTAGTTTAATTTATTATTTACATGTTGTGTTGCTGGAAAATAATTTGAAGTGTATTTGGTATATTATGTATGTTGTTGATTTTGTGTGTAATACAATTCGTATTTTGTTAGTAGGTGATAAACTGTGTTTTTCGTGTTGCACTTCTCGTATATTAATGAGTCAATTCGTTATAGAATGTGTCCGTGTTTGAATAGTATATGTCCGATTCTGAGGATTGTGACGATTTATTGTCTTATGTTCGCTGCATGATGTATCCGTGTGTGAATTGCGTATGATGTTAATTTTTTTTTCGGAGCTCAAATAATTCTAGAGGTTAAATAAAAAATGTATTTGTTCTGTTAGAAAATAAAGATGAATATTAAAGATACCTGATGTTTTTTCTTATATTAGGGTACCCTCATAGGAAACAGATTGTTATATTACAGATTTTAGTAGCAATTTGTTCAAAATTATTTCTTAATACCTACTTAGTTTATGAGTTTCAAAAGTTTGACATCAAGTATTTTCATTATGCAAACTTAAACGTCAAAGTGACATCTTCATTTAGTTCTTTTAAACTGTTAGTCTTTTATTTATGCGTTCTACTGCATAATAAACAAACAAAAAATAATAATAAGACAAGTTAATTAAAACATATATTTTTATAATATAGTTTTATACAATTTGTACATAAAATTGGAGACAGAATTTGTATTTACATAAATACATACAACGAATGAAATAGTTATATTTGTATTGTTATTACACTCAGTAATAAAGAATAATTTAAATTAACTAACTAAACTAACATTATTTTAATTTATAGTTGAATAAAATATATTATTAGCATAAAATTCATTATTAAATAAGCTCGAAATTGTTTTATCTAAAATTTTGTCCGCAAAAACTGATGTAAAATTTTATTTACATAACAAATAAAATTTTAACATACCATTTATATTAACCACTGGTTCCGTAAACTCAAAAAACATTACAAACTTAATTTTACCATTTAAATTAATAATTCATGGAGATACGAACAAAGCCACCATGTCATGAGTACTAAATAAGAAAAACAGATATTTAAAGATGATAAATAATAGGTAGAAAGCGTGATGATATATTTATTTATTTATATAAAGAAAATGTGTTCTTGTTCAAATATTTCTAGTTGGCTAAATCGTTAGGCAAGAATTCAAAAGGTCCCAGGTTCAAATCCTTGTGGTATCCCAATATTTATTTCTTCTACAAAAATTTTATATACAATTATATTTAGCAATATTACACCATACCTAATTTACAACACAGTTCACGTTCATAATTTCATAAATGTCATTTTTCTTTTATGAATGTTGTGAATTACTACCTATACACTATTATAGTTATTTATAAACAATACTGGTGGATATAAATTAAATTTACAATATATATTGGGAAATGGCGAGGATTTTACTTTGGTTACAAACTTCAGATTCATTCAAACTTTTCAACCGAGGTGCACACACCTTATTGAAGTGTTTATCAAAAAAAGTTATAAATTTTTATTTAAAAGTAAATTTCAAATTTCATTGATTCATGTCACATGTGCTGTCTGGACAATAATTAGCAAATCAATCTATTTACAATCAATATACAGGGTGGTCCATTTAAAGTGTTATCAGGAAATATCTCGGAAACTATAAATTTTACGCAAAAATGACCTACACGAAAAACAATCGTACAAAAGGGGGCCATAATAACGAAATATTGGTTTTGTCCTAGATGGCGCTGTTGTCGCTAAATCATGGTCAACTCAATTTTTTTTAAATGAAAACCCCTATTTTTTTTAAATAATCAGATTCCTCGTTAAAAAGAAGAAGAATTTATTTAGTTCACTTTTTCGTCAGCATGATAGATGACGCTGTAATCGCGAAAAATGATGTTGCTTTCGGACGTTCCTGTATTAGAGCTTATGCGCGCGGCTGTGTGTGTGTGTATTATTTGAGTTTGTGTGCGTGTGAGTTTGTTTGTGAGTTTGTTAGTTTTTGTTTGTGTGCGTGCAAGCGCATCCACTAACACGCACTTCTAAAATCACGAATAGTCTCATTACATTCAATTGCCATTTTTATAAAATATGGTTCATCTGATTGTTTACATTCTGTCTAAAATCATATGGTGTAAATTTAAATTGCATTTTATTTTAGATTTTAATTAAATTAAGCATAAGCTCTAATACAGGAACGTCCGAAACCAACATCATTTTTCGGGATTACAGCGTCATCTATCATGCTGACGAAAAAGTGAACTAAATAAATTCTTCTTTTTTTTAACGAGGAATCTGATTCTTTAATAAAAAATAGGGGTTTTCATTTTTAAAAATTGAGTTGACCATGATTTAGCGACAACAGCGCCATCTAGGACAAAACCAATATTTCGTTATAATGGCCCCCTTTTGTACGATTGTTTTTCGTCTAGGTCATTTTTGCGTAAAATTTATAGTTTCCGAGATATTTCCTGATAACACTTTAAATGGACCACCCTGTATTTTAATACGTAAAACAAAACTTAACTAGATGGATAAAAATTAAATTTACAATATATATATATATATATTGGGAAATGGCGAGGATTTTGCTTCGGTTACAAACTCCAGATTCGTTCAAACTTTTCAACCGAGGTGCATACACCTTATTGAAGTGTTTCTCAAGAAAGGTTATAAATTTTTATTTAAAAGTAAATTTCATATTTAATTGATTCATTTCACATGTGCTGTCTGGACAATTATTAGCAAATCAATCTATTTACAATCAATATATTTTAATACGTAAAAGTAAAAACAAAACTACATTAAATAATTAAGCAATAGCGGGGGCAACAATGAGATTTCAATATTCCACTTGATATTTATGAAGCTGCAATTTACTATTTAAACAAACGATTGACTACAGCGTTTGTAATTTAGTTTTTGATAAATGTCAAAAAAAGAAACACTTTAAGGTTGCCAAAAGATACGTAAATGAACTATTTATATAGTAGCCGCCTAAATATATTTATTTATCATAAAAATAGGTATTAATTTATCACATAAATATGTTTTTATCTCAAAACTATTTATTTATCGCAAAAACATTTGTTTTAGGAAAAATATTTTTTTTAAATATTATTTATCAAATGTACTTTTATTTACTGAGATGCACTTTATTTATTAAAATAATAAAAAAAATATTTACTTTACTTTACCTGAGTGAAACAAAAGGTGCCATATAATAAAATGTGGGTATATAAGCACCATTATCTTAAAGCAAGAATATATTCATAACCGAATAGTGCAACATTAAACGTTTAATACTGCAACTAATCAAGTCATTATGGAAAAATTTACTTTTATTTGTTTTATGGTACTGCAAATAATATATTCAGGTAATTATTATGTTTTTAATAAGTATATATAATTACAGTGGCACTCTTAATCAAGTCCGTCCAGGGGTATTTCACTACTCGTGCATAGCCCCACTAGAGTATGAAAGTTGATGTTTAAATTATTATATGGTTGTGGTTTAAGTTTGAAAGAAATATGATCTTTATGTATTTTGCTATAAAAAACTAAACTTGTAAGAAACTCTAAGTACCTAAGTAATATAAAATATCCAAATACTAACACAGGGGTGTATTTTCAATTTTAATAGAATTTTTGTGATACAGTTATTTAACATATTTAAATCGTATCTATATACAAAAAAAAAATTACGATAGATACATCTATTCAGAATCATCACTACCATAATCGTCCGAGTTTAAATTTATAATTAGTTGATTAACTCTTCCACTCATATCACTTAAATATTTTACGAAAAATACACAAATACTTGTCACTTTAACGAAAACTTAGGATATGATAATTATAATTCAGTAGCTTTTATACTACATATTGATAGCAGTTCCAAAAAAAATATAGATTATTACTAAGTAGGTACTTTACGGTACAAAATTTTTAAATACATCCCTGTGTTGTTATTCGGCGATTAGAACTGTACTGCAGTGAACCATCTAATTTAAGCCAGACATGTTAATGTTATTCTGGAATTTTCAAATGAAACATTTGACTGGGTACCTAGAAACAAACCCTTGGTTCCCATGAAAAGAAACCACAACCATATAATAATAAATTAAATACCAACTTTAATACTTTAGTGAGACTATACAAACCCATTTTACTCGCCCGTTCATTTCTTTCAATTATATTTTGGGGAAATAATCGTATTTACAAAATAACAAATACATATATATGTAAAATCAGTTTTCTGTAAATAAAAAATGTCCGGCAAAAAATGTTGGAACCAAATTTTATATCACAATACTGCTAATATTCATATCTTCCGAAAAAACAATTACATTGTTAAAGATACGCCAAGATTGCGCAGATTCCTTCCCCAAAAATTGTAATATCTATGTATTACAGATTTAAAAAAATTGATATCTAATTAAGCCAAGAAAAATATTCGAATTTAAAAAAACTTATCGACCAGTTTTAAAAATATCGGGTCAAATAAAAAAAAAACTAATTAAAAAAAACCTTGGCGACCCCCGTGTTTAAAATGTTACTTAAACTGGTAACATTTTAAACAAAAAAATCTAATTCTGCATGCAAGCCCTTGAAAAGACCTTTCATTTGATGCCAAACACGATAGGTTTCGAAGTACTTTCATTAAAACAATTGCCAATCGATAAAATTTTAATTTTGCATGCAAGTCCTTAAAAAAACCATTCATTTGATACCAAACACGATAGGTTTTGGAAACTTTCGCTAAAACAATAGCCGATCGAAAAAATTTTAATTCTGCATGCAAGTCCTTAAAAAGACCTTTCATTTGATGCCAAACACGATAGGTTTTGGAATACTTTCGCTAAAACAATTGCCGACCGAAAAAATTCTAATTCTGCATGCAAGCCCTTAAAAAGACCTTTCATTTGATGCCAAACACGATAGGTTTTGGAACACTTTCGCTAAAACAATTGCCGATCGAAAAAAATCCAATTTTGTATGCAAGCCCTTAAAAAGACCTTTCATTTGATACCAAACACGATAGGTTTTGGAACACTTTCGCTAAAACAATAACCGATAAAAAAAAATTTCAATTCTGCATGCAAGCCCTCAAAAAGACCTTTCATTTGATGTCAAACACGATAGGTTTTGAAGCACATTCATTAAAACAATAGCCAATCGATAAAATTTCAATTTTTCATGCAAGCCCTTAAAAAGACCTTTCATTTGATACCAAACACGATAGGTTTTGGAATACTTTCGCTAAAATAATTGCCGATCGAAAAAATTCTAATTCTGCATGCAAGCTCTTGAAAAGACCTTTCATTTGATGCCAAACACGATAGGTTTCGAAGCACTTTCATTAAAACAATTGCCAATCGATAAAATTCCAATTTTGCATGTAAGCCCTCCAAAAGACCTTTCGATTGATACCAAAGACGATGGGTTTTGAAGGACTTTCACTAAAACATAGACAATCGAAAATTATTAAACCAACGCCTGTCTTGATTATATATTTTTGAATACAGAAATACTTACATATGAACTTTAAACATATATTTTACAATTCGCAATGTCAAAAGTCAATAAATTTTTGTTTTGTACTTCTGGTTTTGCATCAGTTTCCGATCGACAACGAAGCGAGCTCGAGAGCCGAAGTTGTCGAACTGAGCGTAAGGTGTTGCCACCAGTCGGACAAGTCGCGAAAAACCAAAATATTCCGGAAGTCGGGAGGAACGAAAAATTGATTGAAAAAAATCTTATATAGGGAAATAATAGCTTGTAAAGTAATAATTAATAAAAAAATTGTATCTAATACAAACAAGGGTGTTATGTAGTAAATTATCATATGTTTAACGTGACTAATTTATCGGCTAATAAAAAGATAAATGGAATTACAATTTTCGAATATTGGCTCAAAGTTTATATTACTGTAATATAGACAGTCAGTGTCGCCGGCCGTAGGCTGCTTGATCTTGGCGTCGACAACTACCGCCTGTCTTGATATCTTATTTAATACATACTATTTTATTTTGATAGCGTAATTTAATGAAATTAATAAGTCCTTATTTTTCGCCTACTCTTTTATTGCTACTGACGTAAAGTGCTTGCAATTTGTTTTCAATATTTTTATCTCTTACTGTCACTGTTACTGTCATGTGAAATGGAAAGACTTTGAATTATTATATTACTCCAGTTACGTTTTTTAATGCATCTCAAGAAAACAACAAATATTTCGTTTATTGCTAAAGTCTGTTAATTTAACAAATAACGTAAATATTTTTCCAACTTGACATGGTGTTTATTAATGACTAATGTTCTATTAATTACTTTATTTGTAGCGAATGGTAACTTGTGCCCGTACACTTATAACGTACCATGTGACGGCATAGAAAACGAAATACAATTTCTCTTATCCACGCCAAATAATACAGAGCCGATTACTATTGACACTACAGATTTAGCTCAATATAATTTAAACGAAGAATGTACAACAATTAAAATAATCGTCCATGGTTTCTCACAGAGTCCATCTAGCACATGGATTCCAAAAATGACAAATGCATACTTACAAAAAGCTTATTGTTGCATTGTCGTGGATTGGTCAGAAATTTCTTCTGTTAACATTGCAGATTTTAAAACTTATTTTAATTTGATCTATCCGATCACAGCAGCAGAAGCAGATTGCGCAGGAAAAGTTTTAGGGGAACTTATCGTGAACATTACCAGAACTTATAATTCTGCATTGGTTTTTCATTTAATTGGACACTCTTTAGGAGCGCATTTGTGCGGTAGAGCTGGAAAATTTGTTCAGGAGAATGATTTCACCGTTGATCGGATAACAGCACTGGACCCTGCAGGACCTTGTTATGATATATCATGTTGTACGAATACACGTACACTTAACAAGACCGATGCAAACTATGTTGATGCTATACATACTGATACGACACTTTTTGGGAGTAAAAAAGCTTTAGGTGACAGTGACTTTTATCCAAATGATGGATGTTATCAATGTGGATGCCTAGCAGAAAGTAAGCACTAATTTTTAAGTTAATAATTTTCTATCATATACAAACTGACTTTTGTTTCGAGAACAATAGATCTGCGACTTTTGTAAAGATTGTAAAAATTTGATATGGTTGTAAAAGCAATTTTAACGATATTTCTTTTTGGTAAAAGTGCAGTAGAACTGACCAATTTTAAAAAATGTAGTTTTAGGTTGTAAAATAATTTCAAAACTGTCTAAAAATTACTAAATAAACCAGTGCTTTTAGATTGTTATTTGAAAAATATTTTTTGGCTTCAAACCTCAAACATGATGTAACCTACTATTATCAGAAAATAAAAAATAATTCTTTGAAACCAAACCAAACTTTAGCTCAATCTTTGCCAGTTTGATACATTTATGACATTTTTATTCTTTTGCGATGAGCTTCAAACCTATGAAAAAGTTTTAGGATCACTGATAAGTAAATGTCAATATAGTGGTGGAGGAAATTTAAAAAAGAGATAAGTGATACTGCATTTTAGCCTTCTTTTTTTTTTAAATAAAAATGCATGCTTCTCTAGATATGAAGAAATATAAAAGATGGTTTGGTTTCCAGTTTCCAGGCGATATTTCGTAAATTAATAAAGTAAGAGAAAAGTTTTTCAAATAAAACTTATTCAGTATTATATACTGCATATTATAGCATAGAATTTTTTTTTTAATTAAGCCATTTCGTTGATTGTAAGCTGGAATAAATTTTAATTTTTAAAAAGGCAATAATTTTATAAATTGAACAATGTATAGGAATTTAATTTATCAAAAAAAGGATATAAGTATCGAGAAAATATTGAAATAAAAAATTTAAATACTTTCTATAACGTAGTAGTCTATGAAAATATATTGTTTCCTTATTATGATTCATAATTGCATAATATTGGTAAGAATAGTGTATTAAATATTAAGGCTGACAATAAATAAATAGTCTTAACCACTAGACCATGTTCCACCTGTCCGATGCAGGCGTCAACCAAATTCCTCTGTCATAGTGTCTAACACAGCATCGATCCCAAGACTCCTATGTATCATAGGTATTAACCACGGGTTTCGTCTGTAGCGACACATGTCTGATTTTAAAGGAAATCATACCACGAAGTAAATTTTTGTCATATGACATCGGCCCGGTAAGCTGAAGGTCCCCGGTTCGAATCCGGGTGTCTCCCAAATTTTTCTGTCATAAAATTAAATTTAAAAATTATCATTGTCACTGTACTTCGATGTCATTCATATGACAAAAATTTACTTCGTGGTATGATTTCCTTTAAAATCAGACATGTGTCGCTACAGAAGAAACCCGTGGTTAATACCTATGATACATAGGAGTCTTGGGATCGATGCTGTGTTAGACACTATGACAGAGGAATTTGGTTGACGCCTGCATCGGACAGGTGGGACATGGTCTAGTGGTTAAGACATCGGCCCGGCAAGCTGAAGGTCCCCGGTTCGAATCCGGGTGTCTCCCAAAATTTTTCTGTCATAAAATTAAATTTAAAAACTTTTTTTATAAATTAAATTGGAAAATATGAAAGTTATACATTGTTGACTTCAGAAAATTATTACCTTTTTCAAAATATAAAAATAATTACAAGTTCCTCTTCTAACAAAAATCATTTTAAAAAAAGTACAACGAAAATGCCTTATATATAAAAAAAAAATTATGCTATAATGTGAAGTATATAATACTGAATAAGTTTTATTTGAAAAACTTTTGCCTTATGTTATTATTTTACGAAATATCGCTTGGACACTGTAAACCAAACCATCTTTTATATTTATTCATATCTAGAGAACTATGCATTTTTATTTTGAAAAACAAAGAAAGATCGTTTAAATTGCTTTTATAACCATATCTAGTTTTTACAATCTTTAGTTCCAGATCTATTCTCAAAATAACATCCAATTTGTTTAATTATATGTTCTACAACTAATTAATTTTTAATTGATATTAGATCAATGTTATGAAGATAAAAATTTAAAATTTCACTGTTTTAAATTTTTGTACACTGTTTTTAAAATAGTTAATCACTATCTAGATGATTTGTTCTAAAAAAAAGACAACTTTCATGACCAATATCCAAAAAAAAATTATTTAATTCTAAGATGTTAATGGACATAGAAAAAAAATTGTACTACTCTTCACACTAGAGAATTCAACTATTTTATTCAATATATAAACATAATCTGACAATTTTTCAAATGAAGTAAATAGTTGAAAATTAGATACTTATTTAAAAATAATACTTTTTGCTCTTTATAATGGTGTCAAGCGAATTTAATAAAAAATAATTAAATCTGTCTTTGTTCTAAATAATTTGTAAACCTATAATTCAAAGGCTCATAATTAAAAAAGTACTATCTTATTTTAAATGTATTTAATGTAGGTATTTTCATTGTATAATATTAAATTCTTATGTTTATTTATAGCTTTGGAAAACCCAATCTTCTGTAACCATCTACGAGCAGCTTATTATTTTATCGAGAGTATAAATTCCGATAAATTTCTTGCAAATACATGCCAAGACTATAGTACGTATCTATGGAATGTATGTACAAACTCTCAGCAAGCAATAATGGGTGAAAATATAGACAGAAACACAAATGGAAAATATTTTCTATCAACAAATTGTACTTCACCATATGCAACGAATGGAATAAGAAAAAAATGTTGTGACAAGATGTTTCCAAATAAATGCTTCTAAATGAAATTTAAGCAAATGGAACGAGGAATGGAGAAACACCAAAAACTATGCCAAATAAAAGAAACCACAATATCATGGCCATCTCCAAAACATAAGATAATAAATTATCACAAGCCTCAGAATCGGATATACAGGGTGTTAAAAAAGTTCCGGGACGGTGAAATATCTCGAGAAAAACACATCGAATCAAAAAACCAAAAAACACGTGTTTCATATTTTGCAAAAACCTATCGAAGCACACCAAACACAAACCCCAACCCCCACCCCCAGGGGGTGGGGCGGGGGACAACGTTAAAACATTAAATGGGAACCCCCATTTTTTATTACAGATTCGTATTCTGCGAAAAAAAATAAGTTAATTTTATCTGAAACTTTTTTTCCAATTCGGAATAGATGGCGCTCTAAACGCAAAAATAAGTGTTGACATGATTCTGAAAGAAAAGTAAAAAACGGTCTAATATCACAAGAAATAAACATTGAATCAAATAAAAAAATCAACATAATCACAAGTAGCCACAAGCCTTTTTTTTGCAAAATATGAAACACGTGTTTTTTTGTTTCTTGATTCGATGTGTATTTCTCGAGATATTTCACCGTCCCGGAACTTTTTTAACACCCTGTATGCTACTCCCACACGGACACACATTCTAACTAACTCATCAAATACGACAAGTGCAATATGAAAATCACAGTTCAACACCTACTAACAAAATGTGAACTGTACAACACACAAAACACACTTTCCAACGACACACAATATTTAAATAACAAATGAAGCTACATGAATGAAATACATCACATAAACAAAATATAAGACACACACATACACACATAATCAGTTAATAAGTAAATACGTAATGATATAACAAAATTATGTACCAATATAAATAATACTATACCCAAATAACTCTAGAGGATAAAATAACCCAATACAAAATGTATTTTTTCTGATAGAAAATAAAGATGTATATTAAAGATACCAGATGTTCTTTCTTATATCAGGAATGAATACGAATTTTTTTTTAACTTATAAGTTACAAAAGTTTGACACTGATGTTGGGTTGCATGATATTTTTATCATTTCATTAGCAACTAACGGTTTAATAAGATTCAGAAAATCGCTATTGATAAAATAAAACAAATAAATATATCATCACGCCTTTTACCCATTAATGGATTTGAACGCACGCCCACTTGCTTGCTAATTAAGAAACGCAAGTTTTACCTCGCTTTTATCCACTGAGCTACGATTGCCAGTAATTGAGATACAACTAAGTAAGACGTTTCGAAGGCAGTCAAAAATAAAGCTTTGTGTTCAACTCCTACATTAGGCGCATTCCATTTGCCATTTAGATCAGATCTAACGTACATTTACTGATCCAGATCACTTATTTATTTCGCCGGATTACTTCGCTGACTTTATTTTCTGTACTAGAATTACTGATTCTAGTTTACTTTGAAGTAATTCACTCCAATAAGTGCATCAGCTTGCTTAGTTCAGTTCATTTAATCATGTTGTCTAATTTATCTGAACTGATTTAAGTGAACCAAGTGGCAAATGGAATACAGCTAATATCGGATAGCTACTATAAAGTAAACGCGTAACTAATAGCCAAATAATTCTATAACGTTTGTAATTTTATGCAAAGTTAATGTAAATAAAATTTCTACCTGTATTATTAAATTAATTAGGTGTTATACAATTTTAAAATTTTATTTTTAATCAAATGATTTATTACTGTTATTGTTATCTTGTCATAAATTTATGAAAATAAAATTCGGCCTGGGATACATCTTTATTCACCAACAATTTGGTCGCAGGTAATTTCTATTCACGCGCTAATTATAATTATATTGTAGTATCGTTGCGGTCGAAATAATACGAAGCGAAGTAACTTGTGTATAGTTTATTTAATACCGCACTAACAATAACAATAATAACAATAATAAAATAATAGAATAGTAATAAAATAACAAAAGACGGGTTGATGCCGATCGCAGGGCCGAAGTAGACTGGTCGTCCAGGTCAGAAGTGCGGACCCTTCTTCCTGTCTCTTTCCCCTTGGTTTGGATGCGGGGGTGGCTGTCACGTTGCGATCACGTGATTACCATGCTTCGACATCTGGTGTTCACGTGATCGTTTGACTAGGGATGAAATGTCCGGAATCGTGACGCCAAGAATGTTGTCGCCACAATATCAGTTATCAAGATTTTTGATAATAGAGTACCATTCTCAGAAAAGAAGAATTTTTTTTTTAAATAACATATACATCGTGTTCCAAATAACTTATTAAGCATTGAGCTCTCGAAAACCGTAAGAGATATTAGATCACTAAAATAAATAAAATTTAAGCTACCAGCAAGAAAAAAATTGCTTTAATTTCAATCACAAAAATTAGTAGAAAATATAATGTACCGTTATTATTTTAAAACGTAAAAGTGAAAATAAACTTCATTAAATAATTTGTTGAACAACAAAATAAGCAATAGCGAGTGAATCAATGAGGTTTCAATATTCCACTTGATATTTAAGAAGCTGCAATATGCTATTTAAACAAATAATTGGCTGTAGTCAAGATTGTAAAGTAATTTTTGATAAATGTTTGTTGTTGGCAAGTGCGCTGCTCAGGTCTGTGGGGATGTTGTGTTGGTTTCGTTTCTGTGCGTAGTTTGGGCAGGTTTCTATTATGTGTTTGATGGTCATGGTTGTGTTGCAGTTTTCACATGTTGGGGGGTCTGTCTTTGATAGCAGAACACCAAACTCTCCCATAGTCATCTGCTATCAAAGACAGACCCCCCAACATGTGAAAACTGCAACACAACCATGACCATCAAACACATAATAGAAACCTGCCCAAACTAAGCACAGAAACGAAACCAACACAACATCCCCACAGACCTGAGCAGCGCACTTGCCAACAACAAACAAGCCGAAGAAAACATCATACTATTTCTCAACGACACTAACTTATACAACGACATTTAACAACACAACACAATACACTTACAAACACCAACAGCAAACAATTACAAAGCATAATACTCGTATATAGTAAATGTATAATAACAAATAATGTATAAACACAAACTTAAATAACTATGTAAACAATGTACCAGGGTTCAAATAACCTAGATGTTGAAGAACCCTTAAATATACACAATAAAAAAAAAAAAAAAAAAAACAGAAACACTTTAAGGTGAATGAACTAATTATATAGTAGCCGCCTAAATATATTTATTTATCATAAAAATAGGTATTAATTTATCACATAAATATGTTTTTATCTCAAAAATATTTATTTAACGCAAAAACATTTGTTTTAGGAAAAATATGTTTTTTTTAATATTATTTATCATATGTACTTTTATTTATTGAGATGATCTTTATTTATGAAAATAATAAAAAAAATATTTACTTTCCTTTATCTATGTGAAACAAAAGGTGCCATATAATAAAATGTGGGTAAATAAGCACCATTATCTTAAAGCAAGAATGTATTCATAACCGAATAGTGAAACATTAAACGTTTAATACTGTTAATCAAGTCATTATGGAAAAAATTATTTTCATTTGTTTTATGGTACTGCAAATATATTCAGGTAATTATTATTTTTTTAATATATACAATTACAGTGGCAATCTTAATCAAGTTCGTCCAGGGGTACTTCACTAGTCGTGCATAGCCCCACTAGAGTATGAAAGTTGACGTTTAAATTATTGTATGGTTGTGGTTTATTTTCAAAGGTTTGCGTACGAAAAAAGTTTGAAAGAAATATGATCTTTATGTATTTTGCTATAAATAACTAAACTTGTAAGAAACTCTAAGTACCTAAGTAATATAAAATATCCAAATACTAACAAAGGGGTGTATTTTAAATTTTAATAGAATTTTTGTGATACAGTATTTAACATATTTAAATCGTATGTATATACAAAAAAAAATTACAATAGATACATCTATTCAGAATCATCACTACCATAATCGTCCGAGTTTAAATTTATAATTAGTTGATTAACTCTTCCACTCATATCACTTAAATATTTTTCGAAAAATACATAAATACTTGTCACTTTGACGAAAACTTAGGATATGATAATTATAATTCAGTAGCTTTTATATTATATTTAATAGCAGTTCTAAAAAAATATATATTATTATTAAGTAGGTACTTCACGGTATAAAAATTTTAAATACATCCCTGTGTTGTTATTCGGATATTAGAAATGTACTGCAGTGAACCATCTATTTTAAGCCAGACATGTTAATGTTTTTCTGGTATTTTCAAATGAAACATTGGACTGGGTATCTAGAAACAGACCCTTGGTTCCCATGAAAAGAAACCACAACCATATAATAATAAATTAAATACCAACTTTAATGCTCTAGTGAGACTAGACAAATCCATTTTACTCGCCCGTTCTTTTCTTTCAATTATATTTTGGGGAAATAGTCGTATTTACAAAATAACACATATATATATATATATATATATATATATATATATATATATATATATATATATATATATATATATATATATATATATATATGTAAAAACAGTTTTCTGTAAATAAAAAGTGTCGGGCAAAAAATTTTGGGACTAAATTTTATAACACAATACTGCTAATATTCATATATCGTATTAATACATACTATTTTATTTTGATAGTGTAATTTAATGAAATTAATCAAAATAATTCCTCATATTTTGCCTACTGCTACTGATGTAATGTGCTTGCAATTTGTTTTCAATATTTTTATCTCTCAATGTCACTGTCATTTGAAATGCAAAGACTTTAAATTATTATATTCCTCATGTTCCATTTTTTAATGTATCTCAAGAAAACAACAAATATTTCGTTTATTGCTAAAGTCCGTTAATTTATCAAATAAAGTAAATAGTTTTCCCACTTGACATGGTGTTTATTAATAACTAATGTTCTATTAATTATTTTAATTGTAGCGAATGGTAACTTGTGCCCTAATAGCGTACCATGTGACGGCAAAGAAAACAAAATAAAATTTTTCGTATCCACGCCAAATAATCCAAAGCCGACTACTATTTACCTAGAAACAGATTGGGAAAATCAAGTTATAGTGGATCTTTTCGTGAGCATTTTCAGTAATCCTAATGTCAAGTGATCTTATCCAAGCAAGAGCGACATGAATGAAATAAATATAAAAAATATATCATAGTAGTTAAAAATGTTTTTAATGTAATTCAATTTTGTAAATAAATAAACATAATCATTGAACTGTCAATAAATATATATATTAATAAAATATAAAGCCTTATAATTCTGTTTTATTTTTCAGTTAATTGGCCATTCTTTAAGAGCGCATTTATGCGGTAGTGCAGGAGAATATGTTCAGGAGAATGATTTCACCGATTTCAACAGCACTGGATCCTGCAGTACCATGTTATGATATATCATGTTGTACGAATACACATACACTTAAAAAGACCGATGCAAAGTATGTTGATGCTACACATACTGATACGACACTTTTTGGGAGTAAAAAAGCTTTAGGTGACAGTGACTTTTATCCAAATGGTGGATTTTATCAATGTGGCTGCCTACAATCAAGTAAGCACTAATTTTTAAGTTAACAATTTTCTATCATATACAAACTGGCTTTTGTTTCGAGAACAATAGATCTGCGACTTATGTAAAGATTGTAAAAACTTGATATGGTTGTAAAAGCAATTTTAACGAAATTTCTTTTTGGCTAAAGTGCAGTATCACTAACCAATTTTTAAAAATGTAATTTAAGGTTGTAAAATTTTGTGAATTTTAAAAATCTATAACAATTACTAAATAAACCAGTGCTTTTAAAAATTTAAAATTTAAATATTTTCTAGCTTCAAACCTCAAGCATGATGTAACCTACTATTATCAGGAAATAAAAAATAATTCTTTGAAACCAAACCAAACCTTAGCTCAATCTTTGTCAGTTTGATACATTTATGACATTTTACTCTTTTACGATGAGCTTCAAACCTCTGAAAAAGTTTTAGGATCACTGATAAGTAAATATCAATATAGTGGTGGAGGATATTTAAAAAAGAGATCATTTTAGCCTTCTTTTTTTTCAAAATAAAAATGCATACTTCTCTAGATATGAAGAAATATAAAAGTTTCCATGTGATATTTCGTAAATTAATAAAGTAAAAGAAAAGTTCTTCAAATAAAACTTATTCAGTATTATATACCTACTGCATATTATAGCACAGATTTTTTTTTAATTAAGCCATTTCGTTAATAGTAATCTAGAATAATTTTTAATTTTTAAAAAGGCAATAATTTTATATATTGAACATTGTATAGCAATAATTTATCAAAAAAAAAAAAATAATATCGAGAAATTATTGAAATAAAAAATTTCAATACTTTCTATAACATAGTAGTCTATGAAAATATTATATTGTTTTATTATTATGATTCATAATTGCATAATATTGGTAAGAATAGTGTATTAAATATTAAGGCTGACAATAAATAAATATTTATATTAAATGATAAAAGGCAGTAATAGACTGTGATGAATTTTTTTAATTTAAATTAAATGTTCTTTGAACGATAATGAATCTTGTTTTTATAAACTACTATGTTATAGAATTTATTGCAATCACGCATAAGTATTTTCCCTAATATTTTCATTATGCAAATTGGTTGTCAATAATGTCTTTTATTTATGTGCACTACGGCGTAATAAACAATAAAATGATTCTTAAACGACATAACCTTCAAAATAATTCTAATAAATAAGACAAGTTATGTAAAATATCCATTTTTTCTACATAGTTTTATGCAATTTGTACACAAAACTAGATACAGAATTTGCAAGTTACTGAAATAAAGAATGCATAATATAGTGATATTTGTTTTATTATCACTCTCAATAACAATGGGTAAGTTAAGTTAATTAACTAATCTAATATTATTTTAATTTATAATTTAATAAAACGTATTTTTAGCACAAAACCCATTATTAAATACGATTGAAATTGGTTTGTCTAAAATTTTGTCCGATAAATTACGTGATGTTTCAAAAACTGACGTAAAATTTTATTTATATAACAAAGAAAATTTTGACGTACCAATTAAATTAACTACTGACTTAAAAAATATTACAAACTTAACTTCACCATTTAAATTAATAATCCACGGATATACGGACAATGGCAACAAGTCATGGGTACTAAATATGAAAAACGAATATTTAAAAAAAGGAAATTACAATATTATTGCAGTAGACTGGTCAGAGCCAGCTTTAAATTTGTATCCAATTTCTGTATCTTTCACGAAACCAGTTGGAAAATACATTTCAAAATTAATCATTTATTTAAACAAAACTTTTAATATACCTTACGAAAATTATCATCTTGTTGGCCATTCGCTTGGAGCCCATGTAGCAGGATTTGCAGGAAAGTACTTAATCAAGAAAAAAGGACAGAAATTTGGCAGGATAACTGGAATGGACCCTGCAGGAGTTCTATTTGTAGGAAACAACAAAAATCAAAGATTATCTAAGGACGACGCAAATTTTATTGATGTAATTCATACTGATGGATATAAAAATGGGTATTTTGATCCATTAGGTCATGTTGATTTTTACCCAAATGGGGGTATTGCTATTCAGCCTGGATGTTTGAAACAAATTAATGTAATAGAACTACGTAAGTAAATAAGTGAATAACTTAGGAGTTAGGGTCGTTGATTTCCACCGAAGTTTGAATTTCTGAACGTTCGAACATTCGAATATTTTGAACTTCGTCAGAAAAACTTCGAAGCTTCGAATTTTCGAATTTTTTGAAGCTTCGAATTTAAGAATTTTCGAATTTTACGAAGCTTCGAATTCTCGAATTTTGCCACTGAATTAACGCCATCTGTCATCTCCAAACAGGTCATGCATAATTCGCGAAGAGTCGGCCACGAATTAAATAATAAACTCGGCGAAGTCTCTTGCAAAAACTCTGCAATTAAGATATCTATTCTCTTACCGCCCATCTAAATGCTATGGACTTTTAGTAAAACGTTTTAAAATGACAATAAAAAGGATACAAAAACGTCTTAATTAAAACGTTTTTGACAGTGTAGCGAAATTTTAAGTCTAAATTGAATTAATTTGGCAAATAATTATAATTAATAATAATTACTTACGAATTAATACAAAACTCTGCAAATGAGTTTATTCTGAAAATAATTCATATCAACATACCGTGTTCACGTTAGGATCCAGATTCACAATTCAAATAATTCCAAAATTCGTAAATTCGGAATATTCCAAAATTTGAAAATTCGTATATTTGGAATATTCAGGAATTCGAAAGTTCGAATCAAAATTCGAAGGTTCAATAAATCCGAACAATCGAAGTCTCGAATATTCGAAAAATCAACAACCCTAATAGGAGTAGTAATAGATAAATTAATTAATTAAAATACTAGTCAATCGTTTGGATAACTTGGCTTGGTATAATTAAAAGTTTACAAAAACACTATGAATGACGACGTTTCGAGACTTTTGGTTGGTCTCATTTTCAAGTCAAAAATTAAAATTAAATAGTTTACAACCATAGTAACAAACTTTTCAATAAAAACTGAAGGTCAAAAAAAGAAACCTTTTCTTTTAACAAGAACAATATGTTAAAAAAGTAAGTGCTGACGACACCAGAGTCAAAACACGATACCACTTACTTTTTTAACATGTTGTAAACTGTTTAATTTTTATTTTTTATTAGAAAATGAGGCAAACCCAAAATCTCGAAACGTCGCCACTCATCGTGTTTTTGTATATTTTTAATTATACCAACGGTTGAGTAGTATTTTAATTAATTTATTTACCTATTACTACTCCTATTTTATCTATAAAATTTATGACTAAATAAACACAAAATCTCAATTTTGATATTTTATAAAATAATTATGTAAATGACCAGTTATTAATAATTAAATATACGGGATGTTCAAAAATTCGTTTTACAAATTTTTAGGGCAATTAGAGGAGACCAAAATAAGAACATTTTGTTATATAACAGAGGATCGGTTTTTTTTTTATAAACCTGATATCTCCAGGTGATTATTTTGGGTATATTTATTAAAATGAACAAATCTAGTATGTGGAAATCGAATCATTCAATTTACGAACATCAAAATTTTGAAAAACAATGGAAAAATCAAGTGAATGATTAGACTTCCACATACTAGATTTGTTGAGTTTAATGAACATACCCCTGGGGTTTTCATTATTATAAAAACATAACTGGACTCTGTATTATAAAACAAAAAGTTCTTATTTTGGTCTATACTTACTCTAAAAACTTGTAAAACTAATTTTTGAACAACTTGTATAATGTGTACTTTTTTCTAGTGTCTTGCAGTCATTTAAGATCGTACATTTATTTTACTGAAAGTATTAATTCAAACAAATTCATTGCAAAGAAATGTAAAACTTATGCTGAATACATAACTGGATTATGTTTAAATAATCCGGAGGCAATGATGGGAGAAAATATAAAGTCCAATGTCCGTGGACTGTATTATTTAAATACAAATGAAGAAGTACCTTTTGCTAGAAATGGCAGTATTTAATAAAGATGTCGATTTTGAAACAAACAAGCCAATGAATTGTCAGCCGAATATTCGTATCCGAACAGGTCGGATATTTGTTAGTCTCCATATTCGTTATTCGGATATTCGAATTATTTAGATAATTACACATTATTGTATTTAATTATTTAATCTTTAATAATTTTAACAATTTTCATAATTTCAAAAAGCTACCCCTGTGGCTCCTCCTCCACTAACATCTTTGGGAGCCGTGGTTTGACGACTGGTAACCGCACTTCACGCGCAAAATATATCACTTACCGAGATCTGCTTCGGCAGAGTACCACACACAGTAATGGGTAGAAGGCGTGATGATATTTTTTTTTTATTTATCTTTAATAATAAAATTAGAACAATAGTACGTAATTCTTCACTGAACTGTTATTAATGTCTATAATTATTTCATTTAGCTAACTATTTCATTTACCTCAAATATGTTAATTTGACACTACGCATAATTTTAATGTTTAAAGTATTTACTGTTTAGATTTTTGAATTCGTTTGTTTATTAGAATTTTGCATCTAAACTAAATATTTAAAGTATTAATTATTATTAATTAATTCGGCAAGCCGACCTTTTCGTTCATTATTATTATTTGAATATTCGGTCTCTTCAATTATTTGAATATTCGAATTATTTTGGGCTGTTCTGTTAAACGAAGTATTTAAATAGCTAAAATCGAATATTAATTATGTAAATATCCGAACATTCGAATATCCGGATAAAATCAACATCCCTAGTATATAAACTGCATTATGTAGAACAAGAACAGTATTCAATAAAAGTAAAAAACAAATTATATAGTTATATTAAGCGTGAATGTATAAACTGATTTGTATCTGTAAATTAAAATACAATTTATACAAAGAAAAATATTTCACTATTTATTAAAATTTTAATAGAAACTGACAGATGATAGTCTACAGTTCTATTAACAGAGTATAATCATTTATGCGATAGGCGGTTCAGTAGTATCGAGTCGGCCTGTGGATTTTAGAACCCGGGCTTGATTCACACAGCTAACAAACATTTTTTATCACTGTGGCTCCCCCGTCACATCCTTAGGGGTCGTGATTTTACGACTGGTAACCGCACTATACGCGTCTAATATATCACATACCGATATCTGTTACTGCAGAGTATCACATTCAGTAATCGATAGAAGGCGTGATGATATATTTATTTATTATAATTTTAATCATTTTGATTTTGAGCTCATTGGATCCGGTTTTTAATTCTGAGCACAATTTGTATTTTCAACTTAATACGACAGAAACCAACGCCTTATAAAATAGCATTACATTTACATAAAAAATACACCAAGTACATCTAATATTAATTGTACAAATAAACTTCTATTAAAGCAAATGTCTAATAGAATAAAACTGCATACTTAGCACTTAAATCATATCTCATACTAGAAACATTTGACATCGAACAAAGTACAATGTTGAAACAATATCAAGATATTTTGATTACACTTTATTTATTTTAGTAATAAAGTTTTGCAATCCAGTAATTTAGTTTTATATAGTTTCGAAATAAATAAATAAACTTGATTAACTCCTACATAGTGACTATGTAAAGTGAATGTGAAATCGATACCAAACACCTTTCTTTTCACGTCAAGCAAAAAGATAACTATAAAGTCATTATAACAATTTAAAGGTTAGTGTAGTGTAGACAAAAAAAACACTTCAGATAAGATTAGAAATAAAAAGTCTCTTATAAGTTAATATCATCGTGTGTCATTCATTAAACATCATATTTTACTTTAAATCGTCTTTTTTAGTATTCCAACAGCGCGTATCAAAATATTTATACATTCATTAACATAAATTTAATGTGCATAATCACTTTGTGGAGATAAAAGTGTTTGTTTTTGTTTTGTTCATGATAAAGTGAAACTAAAATGAACAGATTTATATTTGTTTTAGTGTCTTTACTGCCTGGTAAGTCACATATTTATATATGGTGTTGAGAAATGTCTCGATTTTGTAAATTTATAATAGCTAGTATAGTAATTGGTATTGTAATAGTGATTGTGTTTGTCAGCCTGTCAAGTAAGTACCTCTAAGTGATTATTTATCTTTATTGAACTTTTAAATATTTCTATAATCATTCAAATATGATAAAATTTTAAAATTTATATTGATGGACTGAATAAAACTTTAAGGTAGAAATTAAAATTGTTAGAAACTAAATCATCGTTTCTGTTAAAATTGAATTATTTAAAATCCCATAAAATAAAATGATGTTAAACGTTTTCTAAAAAAAAATTAAAATAAGATATAAAATCATTGTAATGGTAAATGAGTCAAGAAGTTTTTATAATACTTTAACCAATATGCAATGTTGGATACATGCTATTTCAAAGATCCTGAGTTCTTATCCCACACAAGTTAAAAATATATGAACTACAACACTGCGGCTCGGTGTGTACGAATACTGTACTGTAATTAGGATTCAGTTCCTGTTGAGCAGAGTAGCATAAACAAATAAATAATGTATATATCTGTATACAGAATAATTGGAGTAATAAAAACTATATTCTTTATTGTTAATTTTAAACGCAGAATACAAATAATATTAAGGATAAATTAAAAAACCACTTTTTGACGTAAAAAGGTCTCGAATTATAATTTAACTTTTGTTTTTTAATAGAATATTTGGCTAAAATGCAGTATCACTGACCAATATTAAAAATTTCCCCCACTACTATAATGACATTTTCTTCTCAATGATCCTAAAACTTTTTCAGAGATTTGAAGCTCATCGCAAAGAGGTGTAAATGTCATAAATGTATAAAAATGGCGAAGACTGGGATAAGGTTTGGTTAGGTTAGAAAAAAATATTTTTTATTTCCTGATAATAGTAGATTACATCATGCTTGAGATTTGAAGCTAGAAAATATTTTTCAAATAATAGTTTCAATGCACTGGTTTATTTAATAATTTTTAGGGAGTTTTGAAATTCACAAAATTTCACCAACCTAAAATTACATTTAAAAAAATTGGTTAGTGATCCTGCACTTTTACCGAATATTTTTTAATAATATTTTACTTTACAATGATAAACAATTGTATTTTCATAAAAATCAATTCAGACATTATTTTGTTTTTATTATGAACCTTGCTTGTATTATCAATGAAGCCTGAGAACTTAACATATTTCTCTTTGTTTGTTTTATCAATGTCAGTAATGTCATATTGACAGATGACACTGCTGCTTTATATATAGTTCATGTTTTATTTTTTTGTAAACATTAAAATATATTTTCGATGAATAACAATGTTTGAAATTAGTTCATTTATTTCCCAGGGAAGATATACAGTTGGTTTATTTGTATTCAAGAACAAATCGGATTATGTGATATTACTAGTTATTCTAATGAATAGTGAGTGTATTTTAAAATCTTGGTATAATAAAAAATAGTACACAAGCAACGACGACGGTTGACAGAACATGGCAACCCAGTTAAAAACGTACCACCTATTGACAAAATACTGAATTTTGTTATTTTTCCAGGGATACATGAGATATGGCCAATTGCACCGCCAAAAGTAAAATTTGAAACTCAAATATTTAACAGCAATATCAATTATTTTATAATGGCCAGTTGTACCAACAAAACTTAAATTTTAAACTTGGTTTAAATTAATAAGACCAACTCGAAGTTATTTGTCATATGGAATAATTGATATTGCTATCAAATATTTGATATGCTATTATTGATTTAAATCAAGTTTAATTGGTGCAACTGACCATTAGACTTCTAACTTCGCTTTACTATTATTTATTTCAACTAAGTTTAAAATTTAACTTTTGTGAATCGAATGGCCATTATTCATTGGATTGTATAGAAAAATAATAAAACCTTGATTCTGAGGTCCCTGGTTCGATTCCCACAGGCGACAAATTTTCATAATTTGAAAAAGCTATCCATGTGGCTCCTCCACCACTAACATGTTTGGGGGCCGTGATTTGACTACTGGTAACCGCACTTCACGCGCAAAATATATCACTTACCGAGATCTGCTTCAGCAGAGTGCCACACCCAGTAATGGGTAAAAGACGTGATGATATATATATATATATATTTCTGGCAACCACATGACGAAGGCTATTACATTTATTAGGATTTATTTTTGTACTACATTATATAAACTTGAAACACAAGATCAAGAGTATATTAGAACGAATATTGTCGAGTCTTCAAAAATGGACACAAACGGTATATAAAAAATCATTTTCACAAAAACTTGATAATGACGTCATTAAAATATGTAAGTAACTTTCCTGCTCTCAAACTTTCTTAAATTATTTTATAGACAAATGCTTAAAATGAAAGTTACCTTCTTAGAGAAATATGCAGAATAAATCCACTTGAAAATTTTAATGAATAATAACTACACTAATGAATACAAAAATATGATATATATTTTATATTTATTTTATGAATAAAAAAATGTATTTTAATAAAATAATTGTCAGGAAAATTTAAAAAACCATGATCTGACCTTTTCTGAAATGTTCCATATTGTGAAGAATAACAAAATCATAAATAAATGTCAAATATATTAAATTTGAAAAAAGGTTCACTAAAATCACTAAATTAAAAAAAATCTAAGCGATGGGGAGGGGTGATTTTTGAAATATAAAATTTCAGTGACTCATTCTGCAGTTTAGCTGGTACTCGCATGGAGGCATAATTGTTTTATTTGAAACATTCCGACATTCAATCGGGGTATAAGGATAAAGGAAAAGAATAAAAATAGTTGAAACATTTGTGTCTTTAATAATTTAAGAACAATTGACAGTGCGAAATATTTTGAAATCATTGTCAAGTTTTTATAAAAAAATGTATACCTTAACTTCATTTGAAATTTTGCTTGTTGTAAATTAAATATTGTAACGTCATTTCTTTCTGAATCAAAAATTAAAATTACTTCTGTGACTCTCCCTCCCCTAACATCTTCGGGGACTATGATTTGCCGGCTGGTAACCACATAAATATATCACTTACCAAAATCTGCTACGGTATGCCACTCCCAGTAATGAGTAGAAGGCGTGAGGAATATTTTATTTAAATCGTTGGACTATCAACAATGACGTAAACATCATCCTATTTAAAATAAACTGTACCTGATAATATACAGCCCAATTCTCAAAAGAGTTTTTACTAGAATCCAGCTAATCCTGAATGTTAGATTTTTCAAAATAAGCTAAACCATAATCCCAAAAAAGTTTAAATAAACTTTAATATAATCTTCTTCTCATTTAGTTTTCGGAAAGTGTATTGAATCAACTTTTTTAAATCGAACTAGCGTAAGATTAACTAAACCAAAACTCAGGATTACCTAAAATTGTTTTGAGAAGCTGGCTGTTAGTGACTATTATAAACCGTATTAATATTTTACTTTATTTTTTCAGCTGTTTCGTCAAATGTGTTACCGTCAAGCATTGAGTCGCCAGAGTCAAAACCAATAAGTGAAGAAGTCTATTTTTACCATTATTCCAAAGATAGACCAGATAGCTCAATAGAATTAAAAACAGGCGAACCACTACCTAATTCAATAAATTTGAAATTACCATGGAAATTTTTCATTCATGGATATACGACCAACCCAGAAGTTTCCCCTTGGTTCCATACTGGTAAAGCCGCCTATTTTCACAAAGGAGAATACAACGTAGTATTCGTTGATTGGTCAAAACCGGCGAACCAGTCATACTTGTCATCGGTGAAAAGTGCTGTGGATGTAGGAAATTTTTTTGGAAAATTCATTATTTATTTGAATGAAAATGGTGTCTCCTATGAGGATATACATCTTCTGGGACATTCCTTAGGATCACATATGGCGGGATTTACAGGAAAATATGTCAGGGATAACGCAGAAAAAATTGGAAGGATATCTGGCTTAGATCCTGCTGGACCGTTTTTTGAATATAATAAGCTGTTAAGTCAAGTAAGTTCTCAAATAAATGTCGGTTTATTTTTAATGGAAGAAAGTGAGAGATAATTCAGAGAAATAAATACATATCGCATCAATAAGTCACAATAGACTATTCCAAGAGTACGGTGTTAAAAGAAAACGGCAAAATTATTTTTGAACTTAGATTAACATATAAAATAATCAAATTTTTGTGGAATAGCCTATTTTGCAGTGATTCTGGTGCAATATTTTTTTTTAGTTATGGGTTATTCGTCACTTTATCCCAGATTTGAAAAACCGGCTATTAATAATTTCAAATATATACGAGCCCTGTCTCGCATCAGTTGACCCGAATCTAATGTTTTCTTTTTATTTTTGATTTTGCAGTTTTATTTCTCGTGTTGTATGCAAGAGAATTAAATGAAATTTTAATGAGACATCTACTAATATATTGTTAATACACAGATAAAATTAGACGTCTAACGATACTCACATCTTGGAATGTCAGCCATTGAAAGATGAAGTAAACATTTCTGAAGTAATTGTTAAATAAAAAATAAAAATAAATATATCATCACGCCTTATACCCATTACTGGGTGTGGCACTCTGCTAAAGCAGATCTCGGTAAGTGATATATTTTGCGCGTGAAGTGCGGTTACCAGTCGTCAAATCACGGCCCCCAAACATGTTAGTGGTGGAGGAGCCACAGGGATAGCTTTTTCAAATTATGAAAATTTGTCGCTTGTGGGAATCGAACCAGGGACCTCAGGATCCACAGGCCGACTTCATACCACTGTGCTAGGCATCCCAAATAGTAGTTGTAAATAACAAATGCGTTGAATGTTAATTAAATTTGAGTTGATTTTTTCAAATTTAATTAATTTCTGAAGTAACTAAATTTTTTTTTTTGGTTTTTTCAAAACCTGTATAATAATAAAGTTTGTTCAAATAATAATTAACTTTGATTTCATAGGTCAAACTGACTATAAGATAATAATCATTATAGTATATTTTAGTGTTGAATTAGTTTTTTTGTAAAAAAATTTATTGCTGTAATAATATTATACAGTTTGTGTCTACGGAATATTCAATGTTAAATTTTGTTTAAGATGTTGAAAATAAATTATAGAATTTAGTAAATGTCAGATATATGCGTATTTAGTATTATTTAAATTTAAGGAAAAATAAGATTCGGGTCAACTGACGTGAGACAGGGCTCGTATGTCAATTAAATAACTATGGTCATTTAATAATTGAAGGATACGTTACAAGATCACGATCCAAGAGTTCTTGAAGAAATAAGATCATTCAATCCACACATTTTTAGCGTAAGTAACTAGTAAATTTAAATGAACTATTAAAAGCAAAATAACTTTCTGTGTCCTGTAATTTTAGATTTCAAAATTGTAAAATAAAATAAATATATCATCACGCCTTCTACCCATTACTGGGTGTAGCACTCTTACGAAGCAGATCTCGGTATGTGATATATTTTGCGCGTGAAGTGCGGTTCCAGCCGTCAAATCACGGCCCTCAAAGATGTTAGTGGTGGGAGAGCCACAGGCGTAGTTTTGTAATGGTGAAATTTGTTTGTCGCCTGAGGGAATCGAACCAGGGTTCTCAGGATCCACAGGCCGACCTGATACCACTGAGCTAGCTATCCCAAATTGTACTATCACCAAATGACCAAATTTATATTAGAAGATTGAGAACTATATTTAAATAGATTAAATTTTTTTGGCATACAGATTCTAAATTATTACTACAAGATATTACTAGAATTAATATGTTTTTGTTTTACAAATATATATTTTTCTGCTTGTTGTAAACTTAGCCAGATTCCGAAAAAAGTTTTAGCTAATCCTGAATTTTGGATTAGCTAATCTTATGCTAGTCCGATTTAAAAAACTTAATTCAATTCACTTTCCGAAAAGTAAATGGTAAGAAGATTACATTAAAGTTTATTGGTTAGCTTATTTTGACAAATACAAAATTCATGATTAGCTAAATTTTTTGCAAAAACTTTTTTGAGAATTGGGCTGAATATGATACAATTACGGGTATACTATAATTACCACATATTTTAAATATTTTGTTATTAACAGGGCGAGAAATTTATAGTTCCCAATTATTTAAGACTCTCAAACGACGATGCCAAATTTGTAGACATAATACATACAGACGCCAATCACTTTGGCATATTAACAAGTATTGGCCACTGCGACTTTTTTCCAAATGGCGGATTGCCATTGCAACCAGGCTGTGAAACAACTACAGACGGTAAATATTTAATCAAATAAAAATAAATATAACTGTCAAAGAATGAAACTAATGGGCCTTTCAAGACTTTTTTGAATTTTTTATATATTAATCTACATAATAAAATAATTATACCCAAAATTTTTATTTTCTTAAAAAACAAATGAATATGACGTAGTTGCATCTTAGCTTAAAGAGAGACAGATAAGACAGAGATAAATAACACGTAACTTGTCGTTGTCAGCAGAATTCTCAGACAAAACATAACTAGACGGATAACATCGGCGTTTGTTGTGAGTCAGAAAGGGATAGAATAACTGGTTGGTGAGGAGGGTGCGCGGCAAGGAGCAACTTGCATAACATCAAAGTGTACTCGCTCCTTGCCGCGCATCCGGTGGATCAACAAGTTATTCCATTCCTCTCTGCTTCACAACACTGCATTGACTTGAATACGGCATAATTCGTCTAGTATTATACGTCATTGGCAGAATCGTAGAATGCTGAATGCTTATTTCTTCTTCGTCTTCTTGAGCACCGACAAACGTTTCAGACAAAGCTCTGTGATTGGCTAAATGCAACTACGTCATTGCAATATGGCAGTGCGAACGTTTTAAATTATTCAACTTTAACTTTCATATTTCAGCAATAAAGATATAATTTATGGTATGATTTTATATTGTATTAAATATGATGTACGGTCAAGAATTTATTTTAATAAATATATATTAAAAAACTCTACCACTTGAATCCCCCATTATGTTAGAAAATCGAACTATTACAGCGTAAACTCTACTCTGTCGAGGTTGTATAGTACGTACGAGTAAATAAAATAAATATATCATCACGCCTTTTACCCATTACTGGGTGTAGCACTCTGCCGAAGCAGATGTCGGTAAGTGATATATTTATACGCGTAAATTGCAGTTACAAACCATCAAATTACGGCCCCCAAAGATGTTATTTGTGGGGGAGTCACAAGGGTAATTTTAATGTGGTGAAAATGTTTGTCCACAGGCCGACTCGGTACCACTGAGCCACCTACCCCATACTTGTACTTGTATATTAACATGATTAACTGACAAAACGTCAATGAATTATTATTAAATATTATCTACCAGCATTTGTAAAACTACAAAAAAAGCTGTCACTGTCATAAGTTGTAATAAGTCTTTATTTTTGCGTTTTAATCAGCCAATCATACTCAAGATTAAATACGTCCCCGATGTAATCTTTCGCTGAACGAACTATAGCAACTTTATTATCCTGAAATTAAAACTTTTGTTTTTACAGATAATTGCAGTCATGCAAAGTCGGTAGAATTTTTCGTGGAGTCGATTAACTTAAATAATTTCGTTGGCAGGAAATGTTCATCATATGAAGAGTTCATTGAAGATAAATGTAAAAACAATACAACAGCTGTCATGGGTGAACATACTGATCATAGTACAACAGGAATATTTTATTTACAAACAAATGCACAACCACCATATGGAAAAGGATTTGATTAACTTTAATTGTTAATTAGTTTTCACAATTAATTGTTATTAGTATTCATATAGTTATAGTCTAGTGTAAATTATTTAATACACATTATTACGTTTTAAGTTTAATTGGTGGCAATATACTTGGCATACTACAGAGAAAAATATGTGATTAATAAAATTTTATGAAGAGCTATTATTTATTTATGTGAAATGTTTTCGCAAGTGATAGTCAAAAATGTTTTTAAATATGCAGTTACCATATCGATGTTATAATTAATATTATTTATAAACTAGTAGAGTATTTTAGTAAGCCGAAGTAATATGGAAAGGTAATAATGGACAAACGGCTTAAAGATATAGTTATTTTATTAGCGAAGTAATAACGACGTTTCGGCCAAGGTTATGGCCATCTTCAGGTCTAATAATAAAATACAAAAAATTACAATAGAAAAACTGTTAGTCAAAAACAAACAATTACCAAAGCGTTAAAATAATCAAAAAACATTATTTGATTATTTTAACGCTTTGGTAAGTTAATTATTTGTTTTTGACTAACAATTTTTCTATTGTAATTTTTTGTATTTTATTATTAGACCTGAAGATGGCCATAACCTTGTCCGAAACGTCGTTATTACTTCGCTAATAAAATAACTACATCTTTAAGCCGATTGTCCATTATTACCTTTCCATTATTTATAAACGTAAATGAACAATTTTAAATAGAACTCTTGATAATACAATATACATCTATTTTTACAAATATATGAAATGTGGTTATTTTCTTTAATTGGAATTTTATTATATGCAGCTAGTATTGGCAAATTAACTAAATTGACTATTGCAGTGGTTTTCAAACATTTCGAATCCCCTTGGAGGCAAAAATAACAAATATATTCTTTCGTCATCCCCTTACTTTTTATGTAATCAGTTTGTAAAAGACTCATTTAATAATGTACTTTGCAAACGCAGAACAACGATTTCAGAAATTAGTAAATCACGCCTTGTACCCATTACTGGGTGTGGCATTCTGCCGAAGCAGATCTCGGTAAGTGATATATTTTGCGCGTGAAGTGCGGTTACCAGTCGTCAAATCACGGCCCTCAAAGATGTTAGTGGTGGGGGAGCCACAGGGGTAGCTTTTGAAATTATGAAAATTGTCGCCTGTGGGAATCGATCCAGGGTTCTCAGGATCCACAGGCCGACTTCATACCACTGAGCTAGCCACCCCAGAAATTAGTAAAGGAAAAATTTCTCATTAAGGTGGTTTTATGGTCTCATAAAAGTATAAGTAACCGAAAAAGTTTATAAAAACAAGTATTTAATTATATGGATGGTAAATAAAAGAACTCATGGAAAATATCATATTTAAATTTCATTAAATCTGTCGTAAATGCTTCTATGATAGTATCACCTTAAGCATTAATTAAAAATAATATAACACTAGATATGAAATTAAGGATTTCATCTTTCAATTCCACATATATTTCTGCATAGATATGCATATTTTGATCCTCAAAATATATTTTTTTTAATCGCCGGTGTCATGATCGCAAAAAATTCCGTTAATGAAAATGCAATTTTTTTTATTGAACCAGTTTAAAAATCGAAAAAAATTAAAATATGGTTCTATATAAATCAGACTACGAGAAATTGAATGCCGGCAATCGATTTCTCGTACTCTGATTTATATAGAAACATATTAAAAAAAATCAAGTTTTAAATTTTTGCGATCAGCGATTAAAAAAAATATATTGAGAATCAAAAAATGCATAATTATGTAAAAATATATGAGGAATTAAATATCATATCTAGTTTCATATTATTTAAAATTAACCGTAAACAGAAACAAATGTGAATATAAACATCTAAATAAATAGTATATATTATATTTTTCATTTCATTAATCCTTCAAATTTAAATAAGAGCTTGAAACTGAATGAATCTTTGGAAACATGTATTTTAAAATTTGTAAATTGCATCCGACGACCCCCTCCTCCAATGTCAATGCGACCCCCCGAGGAGTCGCGACCCATACTTTGAAAACCACTGGACTATTTTTCCGGATGAAATTTTTCATAAGTAAATAAAGGACTTTACCATAAGCGTCCACAGGGGATGATGTACCTCCCTTTGATCCTGTAGCATAGTTCTTTATCTAATTTTTAATGAAATGCATAACTGCAAGTCTGGTGGCATAACATTTAGGAAACTGTTAAATCGTAAATCGTAAACCACGATTAAATTAAAACCGAGCAATTCGTAAATGCAACTACAAGCCGCAAAAGGTCCTTTAAATTCATCCTGTCATATTTTATCAATTGTAAATAATTGTGCCCAAATTAATCTAATTTTTATCAATCATTGCATTTTCAAAGTTTAGATATGTTGCATTTAGAAGTTTTCAGCTACGAGAACTTCTAATTAAAAACTTTAGTTATATCATATCTTTTTCATAATTTGTTTTCAGCTATTTCAGCAAATGTAGAACCGCCAAGCACTGATCCGGTACCAATATATGAACAAACCTATTTTTACCATTTTTCCAAAAGCTGATCAAACATTAAATTGCCGTGAAAATTTTTTATCCACGGCTGGACAACGAACCCTATACAGGCAGATTCATAAAGCAGATTAGCGCTAACACCATTTTTTATTTCGTTTGTAACTCTCTTTCCAATGTGAGAAACAAGTTTATTTTAACTTGAGTTAAACAGACTATTAATTTGCATCAAATTTAATAAAATTCTTGAATCTGTTTTAATTTGAAACATAATTATAAATAATATTAAAAATGGTGTTAGTGTTAATCCGTTTTATGAATCTGCCTGATAGTGTCTCCATGGTTTTGCACTGGAAAAACCGCCTATTTTCACCATGGACAATACAATGTAATTTTCAATGATTGGGGAAAATCAAGAAATACAACATTTGTGGAGTCGATGAACTATGCTATAAATGCCGGGATTTATTTAGGAAAATTTATCAGATATCTGAATTAAGGGGTAATACTACCCGTCGCACTGAAGAGTGAACCTTTTTTGGGAATTTATTTCCCGATTACTAATCTATAGATTAAAATTACATTTGGAGACTTTATTATACATGTATTAAGGTATATAAAAATATTTTTTATTAAATTTACGATACAAAATGGTGTCCTGGCACTAGATAACTTGAACACATGTTTTTTTTTAGGAGGAAATCGGCGTGCACTGTATCAGTCTCCGTACACCACCTAGAGCAAAAAAATAATTTTTTCCTTAATCTACATTAGTTTTTCTTTGGAAGTACCTAAGATTATAATTTTTTTTGAAAATTCACATATTGGCATCAATTTTCTTTTTTTTTCTCATTTTTTGGCAAAAAATCGAACTTAAATTTTGTGTACTTCGATTGATATTCTAGCTAAGAAGCTACAGTTAAAATTTCAAGTAAATCCGATAAAAATTGAACGAGCTACGCTGCACGACAATTTGAAAAACATGTGTTCAAATTACTTATTGCCAGGACGCCATTTTGTATCGTAAATTTAAATAAGAAATATTTTTATATACCTTAATACATGTGCAATAAAGTCTCAAAATTTAATTTTAATCCATTGATTAGTAATCGAGAAAAAATTCCCAAAAAAAGGTTCACTCTTCAGTACACCTGGGTAGTATAACCCCTTAAAATGCATCGTTTTGGATGTTTTTGGTAGCATTTACATAAAAATCTTTCAGGGAAAAAACAGAAAAAATGGTAGGATAACTGCTTTAGATCCTGGTGGTTATTTTTTAAGGACATCTGCTGTTAAACGATGTATCTCATATTTCTAATTTCATAATTTTATGATTAACTGCATGAAACTGATTAAACTTAATTTAATAATATAATATTATAAATAAACAAATTAATATATGATCATGTCTTTTATTCAATACTACCGTACCAGTCTTAGTAAGTTCTATAGCGTTAAATGCGATTACTAACCATTAAATCACGGTCCCCAAATGTGTTAGTGAACTGGGAGCCACAGGGGTAATATTAATGTGGTGAAAATTGTTTGTCGGCTGTGGGAATCGAACCGAGGTTCTCAAATCCACATGTCATCTAGGTACCACTGAGTCCTCTATTCGATAATAATATAATATAATAATTATAAACCGTCTAATTTAAGATTATAATTTTGAACTCTCGTTGAACGGACTATACATTTATTAAAAAACAAACAAAATCAAAAAGCTTGATTAAAATGTCAAAATGATTAACTGCTCGATATTTCAAAATCCTATAAATTGGAAAAACAATTATACTTTAAAGGAAAAACTTTCCGGACCACTTGACTGGTATTTTTTTACCCGACATATTACAGAGAATAAAGTGACTAATAAAAATTTATTAACCCTTTCACTGTGCATTTGTTTTATACAGCCCTTTGCTGTGTGCGCAATGCACAACAAATAAAACGACGCAATCATAGAAAATAATTAAAATATTCAGTTTTTATTACAAAAAAATAATTACATTTATAAATTTCACAATTCTTTATCAGAAAACGATAAACGTATATTACGTCCAGAGCAGCGAAAAGGTTAAACAACTACTATTTATTTTTGTGGAGTGTTTTAGCAAGTGATAGCCACAATTTTTTTAAACGTGCAATTACAATATCAAAAATAGAACATATGGTGTTTCCGGTAAATTAACAAATTTAAACTGAATCATTTGTTATAAATCTATTATTTTTTTAAATATATAAAATGTGGAAGTTTTCTTTGATTGGAATTTTATTCTATGCAGCAGGTATTGACAAAGAGAGAGAAGGCAGTTTAAACAATTATTAAATGCACTACATACTATAATAATCTGATAAATTCTTGAATAAAATAAATAAAATTCATGTTTATATATTTTTTTTCAGTGAACGTAATGTCTCAATTCTCGTATAACAATGAATTTCAAATGAGTGTGAAAATAGGTAAGTTATATATATATATATATATATATGTAAGTACTTAAAGTGCAAAAGTATAGCACTCCACACAACAGGGCATACAATAGATGCTAGTACGGGTTGTATTTAAGCAATTTTTGTAATGAGCAAACGACATAAGCAGGCATTTGTTTTAATTAATATTTTAATATTTACCGTTATACATATTCCGGTAATACAAATTCCAATTATTATTTTTATAACGGATATTCGGTTTTGGCTATCCGGATAGTTCGAATATCCGAATAGCGAGGGTACCTGATCTGATCGAATATTCAAATAACCGAGCAGTCCGACTAGTTCGAATATTCAAATAGTTAATGAGATCGAATAGTCAAATAATAATAATGAACAAATAGTTTGGACTGGGCTAAAAGTTTGCTAATAAATCAATTCGGACACGGGGAATTCAATGCCGTTGAGCACATCTTCATATCTTATTTAGTTTTTAAGATATAGCTTCCGGAAAAATTCAACTTTCCAAAAAAATTACCTCATCATATTCCCGAGGCTATATCTCAAAAACTAAAGAAGATATGTAGATGCGCTCAATGGCATTGAATTTCTCGTGCTTCAATTGACTTGTAAATAAATTTTCAGCATTTTAAATTTTTCAAAAAGTCTGTATTAAAATTTTCTCATCGAACAATTTTTGAACAATATCTCAAAAACTAGAAGGCATATGCACTTGGGGATTTTCCCATTGGATTCAGCGGGTTTAAAATACATATGTATATAAATTTTCGTTACAATATTCATACGAGGAAGAATTTTAGAGCAATCTGTCTGATGCTGGGTTGCATGAAAGTTTTATCGGTTCATTAGCAACTAACGGTTCAATAAATTTCAGAAAATCTCATTTGATACTGTTGCTGAATAAACAATTCTTTAACTAAAGAGCTCTTTTTCTTCCCAGCATGAAAATAGCGTAAAATCGAAAAAAATCTGAGGGATACCTCTTAAGAAAATTTCAAAAAATCAAAATCGCTAAAAAATTTCCTATAAGTCAATTCGGATATGGGAAATTCAATGCCGTTAGCGCATTTTCGTATCTTGATTAGTTTTTAAGATATAGCCTCCGGAAAAGTTCAATTTTCCAAAAAAAATACATCATATTTTCGACTTTCCCGAGGCTATAGCTCAAAAAATAAACAAAATATAAAGATGCGCTCAACGACATTGAACTTCTCGTACTTCAATTTATTTGTAAACAAATTTTCAGCATTTTTTAAGTTATAATTTGCTTATAAGTCAATTCGGATACGGGAAATTCAATGCCGTTGAGCGCATCTTCATAACTTGTTTAGTTTTTAAGATATATCTTCTGGAAAAGTTAAATTTCAAATCCGAATAATTTTTGAATATCCGAATAACGAATATGGACACAACTAATATCCGAACTATTCGGATACGAATATTAAGTTGATCGAATATTCGTTTGACAATTTTTTTTTCAAAATCGACATCCCTAGTATATAGATTAAGAGGTTGCAAGGTCTCAGAATTCTATTTCATGCCTTTGTTAAATCATATCTGCTTCATAATTTGTTTTCAGCTGTTTCATCAAATGCAGAAATGACAAGAACTGATCCGATACCAATATATGAACAAATCTATTTTTACCATTATATCAGAGAGAGGCCAAATAGAGCAATAGAACTAAAGATAGGGGACAAATTTCCTAATGCAATAAACACAAAATTACCATGGAAATTTTTCATCCACGGCTGGACAACGAACCCTATAGTGTCTCCATGGTTTCATTTTGGAAAAGCTGCGTATTTTCGCCATGGAGAATACAACGTAGTTTTCGTTGATTGGTCAAAACCAGGAAATAAAACTTATATGGAGTCGGTGAAGTATGCTATAAACACCGGGAAATATTTGGGGAAATTTATTATTTATCTGAATGAAAATGGAGTTTCTTATAGTGATATACATCTTTTGGGACATTCTTTAGGATCGCATATGGTTGCATTTACAGGAAAATATCTCAGGGCTAATACAGAAAAAATTGGAAGGATATCTGGCTTAGATCCTGGTGGCACTTTTTATGAAGGACATACGTTTTTAAACGATGTATGTTATATTTTTAATTTAATTATTTCAGGGTAGACGTCATTGAAAACGAATTATCCTGACGCAGAGATAACAACTGAAACGTTGTAGGATTATTTCAAATCATACAAAAAACACTCCAATCAAATGTTAAAATGAATGACAGCAAAAGTTGAAAATAGTTAACATTTTAATTTAATTTCCTTCATTTATTTTTCTAGTTAACTTCCATAAACGCGTACACTTAAAATAATTAACTCTATTTTATTTTTATTTAGTTTATGGCCAGTTGCATTGCCGCACATTCAAATCGGGACTTTACTGTTAAAAAATCAGAGGAGACCTTAATATCCATCGGATCTGAATAATTTTTGTTTTTAAGTTAAAGGTAATTAAATTCCCTACACATCTGTCGAGACAGATTTTTAAATGATTCTGTCAAATTTTATTAATTACATAATTAACTGTCCAAAAACTAGAAAAAATATCAAAAATTTAAACAATGAAAATTATGTATTCTTATATTATATATATATATATATATATATATATATATATATATATATATATATATATATATATATATATATATATATATATATATATATATATATATTTACTGGGATCAATTGTGTACAAGTCAAATATATTTAACGATTAAAATACAGCAATTATACAATTATGTTATATATATATATATATATATATATATATATATATATAAATGGGATGGCTAGCACAGTGGTATGAAGTCGGCCTGTGGATCCTGAGGTCCCTGGTTCGATTCCCACAGGCGACAAATTTTCATAATTTGAAAAAGCTATCCCTGTGGCTCCTCCACCACTAACATGTTTGGGGGCCGTGATTTGACGACTGGTAATCGCATTTCACGCGCAAAATATATCACTTACCGAGATCTGCTTTAGCAGAGTGCCACACCCAGTAATGGGTAGAAGGCGTGATGATATATATATATATATATATATATATTCAAGCAACATGACAGATTTTACAAAAGTATTGACAAATGTAAACTTTATATTATGTTGAGAATAATTACAATACGGAATCCCTGTCTTAAGATACCTTAACTAAATTTCTAATCTATTCATTAAATCCGTATTGTAATTATTCTCAACATAATATAAAGTTGAAATCTGTCAATAGTTTTGTAAATCTGTCAAATAGCTGTAATATATAAATATAATATAAGAATAAACGATTTTCATTGTTTAAATTTTTAATATTTTTTACAGTTTTTTCACAGTTAATTATGTAATTAATAAAATTTGACAGATTCATTTAAAAATCTGCATCGACAGATGTGGAGGGAATTTACATAACTTTAATTTAAAAAAAAATATCCAGATCCGATCGATATTAAGGTTTCCACCGATTTATGAACAGTAAAATCCAGATTTGTCCCACCGTGCGGCGTCCCTTAAATATTAAGTTTAACCTAAGAAAGTAATTTCGAATCAACTCCTTAACAATATTGTTTATTAATTGTTTTACTTAAATAACTATTAATGTTTAGAACTCTTAATATTTGAGGAACAGCCATGCAATTAATAATTCAATTTCTTCATTTAGTAAATAAAATAAATATAAATATATCATCACGCCTTCTACCCATTACTGGGTGTGGCACTCTGCTGAAGCAGATCTCGGTAAGTGATATATTTTGCGCGTGAAGTGCGGTTACCAGTCGTCAAATCACGCCCCCAAACATGTTAGTGGTGGAGGAGCCACAGGGATACCTTTTTCAAATTTGGAAAATTTGTCGCCTGTGGGAATCGAACCAGGGACCTCAGGATTCACAGGCCGACTTCATACCACTGAGCTAGCCATCCCATTCTTCATTTAGATAAAATGTAAATTAAATACTAATGCACCATCAAATTTTTTAGGAGATTAATAATTCAAAAATTAATGATGCAATTAAAGCAATCAAAAAGTTATATCCTCATCTTTATCAAGTAAGTAAATTTTACTTTTTCTGCGACTACCATGAAAAGTTGACAATTACACTCTCATTTGTTATCATAAAGTTGTCGTTTTCTGTAGAACAATCGAAAAAAAAATGCGCGACAAAGTTATTTTTTCGCGCGTTTCCAATGGTAACGCGAGTAAAACATATCGTATATCAATAGTTACCAGAAATACAAACAAAACAGAAACTTGTCATATTTTTTTTTATACGTATATGTTTTTTAATCATTTAAAATGCAATCGTAGACAAATTTATGTATGTAACACGAGCGCAAAGTATCTTTTTTCTATCGGGAAACCTTCTGTTATCAATCAATGCAACTCGAACTGCTATGTTATAAGTATGTGTAATAATAACACATTAATGAGTATTATTTTCAATATTTTGAGATTATTTAGGGTATTTTGAAGGCTACTTTCATAAGAGGTCGTCTAAAAAATTCATAACATAGTATTTAACAAAATTTGATCAGTTTGTTGTTTGTTCACAGGATAAAAGCAAATTATTTTTAGTTCCCGAACATTTAAGGCTAGCAAAAGATGATGCTAATTTTGTTGATGTAATCCATACAGACGCCACTCATTACGGCATGGTATCAAGTATGGGTCATTGTGATTTTTATGTAAACGGTGGCTTTCCCCTACAACCAGGCTGTGAAAATACTACAGACGGTAAATATAGAATCACAAAAAATAAATATAGCTGTCAAACAGTAAAACTAGTTCTGTTTGCTAAATGCTAATAGAACCAGATATTTATTATCCTGAACAATAAATTAAAACTTTTATTTGTTACAGACAATTGCAGTCATGCAAGGACAGTATATTTTTTTGTTGAATCGATCAATTTAAATAATTTCGTTGCGAGAGAATGCGCCTCATATAAAGATTTCAACGAAAATAAGTGTAATAATAATACGAAAGCTGTCATGGGGGAACATACTGATCATAGTACGAGAGGCATTTTTTATTTAAAAACCAATGCACAGCCACCTTACGGAAAAGGAGATATTTAACTTTAATATCATTATAAATTAGTATTTATGTAGTATGAAGTCTCTTGTTAATTATTTAATAAATAATTCATAATAATCGATTTTATTAATGTATTCACCAGAAACAATCAATTGTTTTCTAATTCAAATGAAAACAAATACAAGTCTAACAAGGATTTCATTGCAAAATATAGAATTACTAACAGCAAAAAATATGCTTTTTACATAAACAATGTTTCAAAAACGATCAAATGAAAAACTGAATTTCTATCTTCACGCCTTTTACCTATTTCTAATTGACCGTAGTAAATCTGAGTAGGTTATGCCAATGGCATACTGGTCGAATGACCGTCGAGGAACTCATCGACGAAACAACAGCACCTGTCATCGATGAAAAATAGAGGCGCCTCCATTTCCATCGAGGAGTTCCTCGATGAAACGATTGTGTCTCATTTCATGTTAGCGTGGTCTGTCATTTTGGTTTTGCTTTGTGCTATTTTTTCGTGTTTGTTTATTTTATCAGTCAGGGTGCGTTCTGTTGTTTCATCGATGAGTTCCTCGACGCTCATTCATGCTTCTCGACCAGTGTGCCATTGGCATTATATATTCTAGCGCTTGAATTGTGATTACCAGCTATGAAATCACAGCTCCCAAAGATGTTAACGGTAAGGAAACTACAACAATAATGTTAATGTGAACCAAAGTTTGCCTGCTGTGGGATTCGAACTCGGGTTCATGATATATGGGACATGATACCACTGTCTAATTATCTGAACAAAAATTATCAATTTTATATTCTTGCTTGTATCTTTTAACTTTTTTATGGGACTCAGTGGTATTGATCGACCTGTGAATTTGAGAACCCACAACCGACAAACAATTTCCACCACTTTAAAATTATCCACTTTGCTTCTCCTCCACTAACATCTTTGGAGGTCGTGATTTGACGGCAGGTAATCGCACTTCACGCGCATAAATCTATCACTTATCGAGATCTACTACGACAGAGTGCCACACTCAGTAATGAGTAAAAGATGATATGATATGATATATTTATATTTATTTAATAATAAAAGAAAATAAAAAAAAGCTATCCCTGTGGCTCCTCCACCACTAACATGTTTGGGGGCCGTGATTTGACGACTGGTAACCGCACTTCACGCGCAAAATATATCACTTACCGAGATCTGGTTTAGCAGAGTGCCACACCCAGTAATGGGTAGAAGGCGTGATGATATATTTATATTTATTTATTTAATAATAGTGAAAATCAAAAGTTTGAAAAACACTGATCTAAGACAAAAAATAATTGTTTTCGATATTGTTTCACCTTCTGCCAACTGTCAAATCAATAAATAAATATAACAATTGCTTTCTTTAAAAAAAAATAAGCAATTAGCACATATATTTCAAAGTAAATCACCGTAATTATAGACAATTTGCCGGAATGATGACGGATCATTTTGCATTATTTGTATAACTAGTAAAGGAAGTAATCTATGCATGCATGTAATTTAGTGTCCGTGGGTTTTCCTTCAAGTGCAATGAATTGAATAAATCGGTGTGTGTATTTGTGCAATTATTAAAATGATTCGACTACTCTGCATAAGTATTTGCAACAATACCACAGTGAAAGGTCATGTGGGTATATATAACATGAATTTATCTCAAGTATCTAGTCTAAAAACAGTTTCCTAAGGAACAAAATGTGGAAAATTATATTAAGTGTTTTTGTTTTATCTTTCGCAGGTATTTACCATAAAACACAAAGTGATAGTGATTCATCAATTATTTAAAGCATAATCATAAAAATCTTTCTGTTCTGTTCGGACATATTTAAGTCAAATTAAATTTCTGTTCATACAAATTTTATATTATCATTATTGCATTTAAGAACAGTATTAATTAGTTATTAATTGTATGTTTAGAGATTTTTCATTTATGTCAAGTACTAAAGGAACTTTCGGAACAATATTCCTATGAATTAAATATTGTTTTTTATTCATCTATAGCAGTAAATAAAAGAATAATATTTAACATTTTTCTAGCGCAAAATATTGCTTTATCGAAGATGTTATTTATTTAAATTTTCGTATCATCTGTAATACTAAATCAATGAAAACTATCTTATTTTATACAACGGAGTACAGTGACATTTGAAATATTGTCTTTTTGTGTATTTATTTTTTTTATACTAAATTGAATAAAATTCTTGCATTTTATTTATTTAATAAAGAATTCAAATTTCGTATACTTTATCTGTTATACGGAATTTATTGTCCAATACTATCATAAAATCATAATAAATGTTTAATAAATATGGCCAGAACAGAAAGGTTAACACATTTTTTTTTTCGATCGGACCAAATCTTATTTTTTCCGGTGTGTTTTGTGTCCACAAAGTGTATTATTCCGGTATTAAAGTGTCGTTACTAGCCTACGAGAATTTGTTTGTAGCCGCTGACAGTTTTCCCATATAGTACGCTTGTGAAAATAAATAAACAAACCATGGTTACGCCATGATCAGATATTTTTATCAAAAAAATACAATAATTTTAAGCCTTGTTGGTTGCCTGGCGTTTATAAATGAAATATGAAATAATTAAATATTGAGTTTAACCGATCGAAAAAAAAAATAGTATGTGTAACATGTAGGAAAAGTGTCTTGGTTTCCCACCATCGTACAGGAATATATCACTTTTCCTACTAGTTACACAATATACTATTCTTTCAGTGGACGTGACGCCTCAATTTAACCAATTAATGCCTCAATTTAACCAATTGATGGACTATTTAAACAATGTAACAGTGAATGATTTAGCAAGTGTGCTTCGTTGGTTACCATTTCCAAATCCTTTAGTTTTCGACGGACAACCAGTTCGACCAAACGATGTTATGTTTTATCTCTATACAAGAAGAAACCCTGATTTTCCAGAAATATTAAAAGGATCGTCAACTAAATTCATTAACCTAAACCCTAACCACGAAGTAAAGTTCATAGTACACGGTTGGATTGAAGATGCAAATCGCACTTACGTTCGAGGGTTAATCGATGCCTATATGAGAAGAGGAGAATACAACGTCATAGGTGTTAATTGGCAGGTTCCAGCTGCGAATGAATACACCGTCTCCTCTAGAAACACAAAAACATCCGGAAGAGCTTTAGGAGATTTCATAATTCGACTTAATAAACTTGCAGGAATTTCTTATAAACAAGTGCAAATACTAGGGCATTCTCTCGGAGCACATCTGTCAGGATTTGCAGGGAAGAGAATCCAGCAACGAACTGGACATAAAGTTGGAAGGATTACAGCTCTGGATGCAGCTGGGCCGCTTTTTGAAAGACCTATTCCAGTGGAGAGACATAATAGACTGGATAATAGAGATGCTGAGTTTGTGGATTGTATCCATACGGATGGAGGTATTTTTGGTATGACAGCAGCGGTATGTCATGCTGATTTTTTTCCTAATGGAGGAGTACCACGACAGCCTGGATGTTCGATGCTTAATATACAAGAATTGAGTTCTAGAGTCATTATTGATGATAGTAAGTTTTACTTTATTTAAAAATTTAAAGGAATATGGTTGCTTTGAATTTTTTACTTGACTACTAAATGCAAACAATTTTTATTGTTATTTTGAAATATTGTTTTTAGACAAATTGGCAACAAAATTAATAAATCTTAAATTTGATGGCTAATATTTTTCATAGTTCGTTCTAATTAATTATTATTATTATTATAAATAAAGTATTTAATCAGAAGTGTATCTATCCTATATACTATTTTATATCCGATTTATTTCAAACTTTTTTTATTTGATAGAGGTCAATCACGTGGAGTGCCTTTTGATAGTCTCAGATTTTTCGTACACATGATGTGCGAGAAAACTTGAAAAAACATGCGTTTTTGGGGCAAAATCAACTACGAGTGTGGAGGCTTTGAAATTTTTAAGAAGAACATCAAACGTCATTTTGACATTTGTCAGTGGACATGTCGCATTTTTAATTATAAATTATTTAAATATTAAATTTGTTAGAGTACTTTTGAAATATTTTACATATATTGGAGGAATGAGTGTACAGTTTTATTATAATTACGCATTTTAAATATGTGTATTTAAAAAGAAAATTTTTGTCAGTCCACTATGAAGTTGGTTTTAATTTTAAACGTCAAACTGAAAAGTTTTATAAAGTATAAAGAATATGGAGGCTTTGAAATTTTAATAAAAAAACATCTCCTGTCATTTTGACATTTGTCAGTGCACATGTCGCATATTTAATTATTAATTACTTAAATATTAAATTATTGTGAGTAGTTTTGAAATACTTTACACATATTCTGGAAATGAGGGGACGTTTTAATTATAATTATACATTTCAAATACGTGTATTTAAAAAGTAAATTTTTGACGGTCCACAATGAATTTGGTTTCGAAACAAAACGTCGAATTGACAAGTTTTATAATGTATACAGGTGAACTCAACCAAGTTTGATCTCGATAATAATATACAGTAAAACCAAGCAAATTTTGTTCAAAGTTCAATTTAGAAAAACCAGATAACTTGAATTAGAATCATTTGGACACTTCTAATTTTTTTATCGATAATTTAATTGAAAGTGCTTCAAAACCAGTCGAGCGTAAACCGGCGATTGAAAAACTGGCCCTTATTCTACCTAATATTTTCTTAAAATGTATTGAAGGTTCGAGACAATGATATAATTTTCCATAACTTACAAATTTAGAAGTATTTATTTTTAGGTTACTTAAAAATTGTAATCTCATTTCCGTTAGCTATAAAGAAATTCCAGTTTTGTTAATGTTACTTAAACTAAACCTAAGATAGTTATTTTAAATCCGGAGAAAAAGATTAAAAATAATATTTTGTACCCCTTGGGTGTACATTTCATGTTGCACTATCTCTCCAAAATGCTGCGTCAACTACCTGAAATTCAGCGCCGTCTCTGAATAAGTGGCACAATCCTGTTCTGTATATTTTTTTAACGCGACAAAAATATCACAATATACAGGTTTATACACAAAATTTTACGTGATATTGTCAAAAATTTAGTATATATAATGAAAAGAATTGTATATTTACGAGTCTGTATATTGTCGCAAACGGCGCCTCATAGTGTTTTGAGGTCTTATGACTTATTTTTATATTTAATAATATATTAGAAACAAAAAATATCAATTTTAATTTTCGCATTATCTAGTTTCTTTCCGAAAGAAGACATAGATAACTAGATAACCGGACACGGACCCGAACTTGGCTCCGGACCCGGGTCCGGGTCCGGGTACGGGTCCGGGTCCAGGTCCGGGTCCGGGTCCGGGTCCGGGTCCGGGTCCGGGTCCAGGTACGGGTCCGGGTCCGGGTCCAGGTCCGGGTCCGGGTCCGGGTCCGGGTCCCGGTCCGGGTCCGGGTACGGCTCCGCGTCCAGGTCCGGGTCCGGGTACGGGTCCGGGTCCGGGTCCGGGTCCGGGTCCGGGTACGGGTCCGGGTCCGGGTCCGGGTACGGGTCCGGGTCCGGGTCCAGGTCCGGGTCCGGGTCCGGGTCCGGGTCCGGGTCCGGGTCCGGGTCCGGGTCCGGGTCCGGGTCCAGGTCCGGGTCCGGGTCCGGGTCCGGGTCCGGGTCCGGGTCCGGGTCTGGGTACGGGTCCGGGTCCGGGTCCAGGTCCGGGTCCGGGTCCGGGTCCGGGTCCAGGTCCGGGTCCGGGTACGGGTCCCGGTCCGGGTACGGGTCCGGGTACGGGTCCGGGTCCAGGTCCGGGTCCGGGTCCGGGTCCGGGTACGGGTCCGGGTCCAGGTCCGGGTCCGGGTCCGGGTCCGGGTACGGGTCCGGGTCCGGGTCCGGGTCCAGGTACGGGTCCAGGTCCGGGTCCGGGTACGGGTACGGGTCCGGGTCCGGGTCCAGGTCCGGGTCCGGGTCCGTGTACGGGTCCGGGTCCGGGTACGGGTCCGGAGCCAAGTTCGGGTCCGTGTCCGGTTATCTAGTTATCTATGTCTTCTTTCGGAAAGAAACTAGATAATGCGAAAATTAAAATTGATATTTTTTGTTTCTAATATAATTAAATATAAAAATAAGTTTTTCTCAAAATTAGACGCATATACAGGAAAATTGCAAATAACATTTTATGTTCCAAATATTTTTGCTAACATCATTATCTAGTTATCTATGTCTTTTTTCGGAAAAACAAATACATCATTAAAATCTTATATACTAAACGGCTTAATTCCCTATGTATATATAATTTCATCACAATCAGTCTGACAATTTTACAGCCTAAACGGTTTATCCGATTTATTTGCAACTTTTTGCACGGGGAGTGCCTTTTGATAGTCTCAGATTTTTCGTGCGAGAAAACTTGAAAAAACATGCGTTTTTGGGGCAAAGTCAACTAAGAGTGTGGAGGCTTTGAAATTTTTAAGAAGAACATCAAACGTCACTTGACATTTGTCAGTGGACATGTCGCATTTTTAATTATAAATTATTTAAATATTAAATGGTTTAGAGTAGTTTTGAAATATTTTACGCATATTAGGGGACTGAGGGGACGTTTTTATTATAATTATACATTTCAAATGTGTATATTTAAAAAGTAAATTTTTGACATTTCACTATGAAGTTGGTTTTAAAGCAAAACGTCATATTGACAAGTTTTATAAAGTATAAAGAATATGGTGGCTTTGAAATTTTGAAGAAGAACATCTACTGTCATTTTGACATTTGTCAGTGGACATGTCGTATTTTTAATTATAAATTATTTAAATATTAAATATTTTAGAGTAGTTTTGAAATATTTTACGCACATTGGGGGCCTGAGGTGACGTTTCTATTATAATTACAAATTTCAAATATGTGTATTTAAAAAGAAAATTTTTAAGAGTCCACTATGAAGTTGGTTTTAATTCAAAACGTCAAATTGACAAGTTTTATAAAATATACAGACAAAGAGTGTGGAGGCTTTGAAATTTTAAAAAAGAACACCTACTCTAATTTTGACATTTGTATGTGGACATATCGCATTTTTAATTAACAATTATTGAAGTATTAAATATTTTAGACAACTTTTGAAATATTTGACACATATTGGGGGAATGAGGGAACGTTTTTATTATAATTACGCATTTTAAATATGTGTATTTAAAAAGAAAATTTTTGACAGTCCACTAAAACAAAACGTCTAATTGACAAGTTATATAAAGTATACAGGTAAACCCATCCAAATTTGTCTCCAGTAATAATATATAGTAAAAACAAGCAAATTTTATCCACGGCCGAGTACAATTTTAAAAAACCAGATAACTCGAATTGGAATCATTTGAGCACTCTTAAATTTTCTATCGGTAATGTTTGGTGTCATATTAAAGGGCTTTAGAAGAACTTTCAGATAAATGAAAAAAGTTGAAATTTTATAATAAGCAAATGTTTCAAACTTAAAGTATTCCGAATCGTAATATAGGTAATTGTTTCAAACTTAATAAATTCTATAAAAAAATGTGGAACTAACAAAAATTACATCCAACGGATTTTTAATAGATTAGCAAAATCTTTTCGGAAATAAAACACGTATTTGATTGAAATTTTAAGACTGTCAATTATTTTAAACTGAAAGTATTCCAAATTATGCCACGTTTGGTATCATATGAAAGGGCTTTAGACGAACCTTTACATAAAATAGTTAATACGTTAGTTTTTTAAAAAGCAATGAGCGTTCGCCGGAATTTGAACCCAGAACCTTTTACTCGCATGGTGACTGCTCCAACCAATTGAGCTACAAACACTCGGCGAGTACTCATGCCTTTCGTGCAACGTTTAGTTGAAGAAATGCTAGAACAGTCACCATGCGAGTGAAAGGTTCTGGGTTCAAATCCCGGCGAACGCTCATTGCTTTTTCAAAAATTATTTATAGTATCTACAAATAAACAATTGTCTCAATAAACAAATTCTTATAACAAGTTAGTTTAACAAAATGTTTTCGGAAATAACACACGTATTTGAAATTTTACGACCTTCAATTGTTTTAAACCTAAAGTATTCCGTATCATATCGTGTTTGATATCATATGAAAGGGATTTAGAAGAACTTTCAGACGAAATAAAAAATATATATATTTCAACCGTCAATTGTTTTAAATTTAAAGTATTCGGAATCATGCTGTGTTTAATGTCATATAAAAAAGTTTTGAAAGAACTTGTAGATGGAATAAAGAAAAAATTAAATATTACAACTGTTAATTGTTTCAAATTCAAAGTATTCCGAGTCATGCAGAGTTTGGTGTGATATGAAAGAGTTTTGAAAGAAAGTTCAAATGAAATAAAAAATATATATTTTACAACCGTCAACTGTTTCAAACTTAAAGTATTGGTGTCGTATAAAAAGGCTTTAGAAGAAGATTGTAATGAAATAAAAAAGTTGAAATTTGACCTATCGCGTTTGTATCAAAAAGAAAGGTTTTTTGAAGGGTTCACGACAAAATTTAATACTTTTAGATCCTCAATTGTTTTAGTGAAAATGCGTCCAAATTCTTCGTATTTAGTATCAAATTAAAGGTCTTTTGAAGAGCTCGCGTGCATAATTGGATTTTTCCTGTCATCAATCGTTTTAATGAAAGTTCTTCAAAATCTATTGTGTTTGGTATCTAGTAAAACGTCTTTTGAAGAGCTTGCTTTGGATGGAAAGATATGCAGAAATGTTTTAGATTTGTAATAATTGAATTTATATTGTCCTATAAATGTGAATTCTACTTCAGGGTCCGCGGAGCTAGCGTGAGGCCTGGCGAAGCCAGGGCGACCGCTAGTAACACTACTAAAACTACTAATAATTTGTATTATAAACGATTAAGGTTACTAAAATTACAGTAATTTTAAAATGTTAAAAAGATTATCACATATCGATGACATTATTTTCATACCAAAAATGTATAGAAATTAATTAAAATAATTATTTTATTTTCGTATAATAATAATAATTCCTATGGATACGTAAATAAAATGACAATTTTTGTTTATTGTGAATACTTGATTCTGCAAAATGTCATTTTGACGTATAACCTATGTACATATTTTAATCTTCTGGACGTATAATTAAATGTTATTTTGTTGTGCATAAAATATTGTATGTACCACGGGTGAAATTAGCCCTCGGCACTTTGCGCCTCGTGCTAATAATCATGCCACGGGCCAGAATCGTCGTGTTTTCACCCTTGGTACTAAATAACTATATTGGCCCTCATAAGCGGGTATAATTTAGCTATTATAGCTCTAGAACATATAAAGTTGCCAAGCAATAGCTATTAAACAAATCAAAATTGTGATTTATGGATAAATGTCAGACAACACAAAAAGTCGTATTGTTTCTCGTAAAGTCCATTTGCCTTCTGTGGTACTAATTTTCCCTGTGCAGACTCTAATTCATCCTATATTTCTTGGGAATACGAGTAGTTATTGATACATTAAATTTTATTTGACAATACATTAAAAAAAATTGTTCATAAACAAATAATATTGCAACATCAACAATAAACGCACAGCATACCTAAAAATAACAACGCAAGCAAAACGATAACGAATACCTACTGGGTTAATAATCCTTTAATTTCGAGGATCAAAATAAAACAAAATGTTAGATGTACCACATGCACAATAAAGATTATAGCATTCGTGAAATTTAAAACTTGAAACATTTAGTCAATGCTATAATCTTTTGATTATCGTTACGCCCTTAATACATAAATAAATATTATGAAAATAAAACAAAAATTTATATATTCATGGTGACAAGATTCTTACTACAATTATGATATTTAGTAATGAAGTCAAATTTAATTATAAATGTAAACAATGATTTTGGCAATAAAATTATGTTAATATACAAAACAAATTTAAAAAATCCAAAAAAATAATCTATAATCAAAAAGGCTAAATATTTTTTTAAAAATTACCAAAAAGACACTAATTTGCAAATAAATTTAACGTATCAAAATTTAATACTATATTTTGAGAAATATGTATAATACATAAATATTTATTAATTTGTTTCAAAAAGATCGGTATTCAGGTACCAACTGAAATTAAATTATTTTCGTAATCTTTACTCTAAATTCTAAAAATTGAGATATATGGTATGTACATAACACGTGCCTTTAATTAAATTGTAATTATTTTATAAATAAATTAATATATTAAAATATTGAATTCATAAATAAAATTACTTTCTCCATTATTCCATTAATTATTATTTAATATCAATTACTGTATATATTATTAATCATAAATTCAAGCTAATTATTTAAATATTTACATACATTTAACATAGCTATAACTTAAGAAAACAAGCTAACAATAATTATTTTGTACACTAATCAAAGTTCTAGATTTGGTTTCCAAGCTTCAACATAAAAATACAAACAATACAAACATTAACATACTTCACTACTTCCGGCATGGTAACTAATTTATCTTTCTAATAAAATATAATTCTACATAAAACAATAATTTTTCAGTGTTCTGCAGTCACTACAGAAGTCACGAACTATACGCAGAATCAATAAATTCTGACGGATTTACTGCGACCCAGTGCGATTCTTATGAAAACTACAGCGCCGGATTTTGCAATGGAAGATCCACGGCCCAAATGGGCGAATACACTCCTGCAACGACACGGGGAAAATTCTACCTGGTCACAAATGGATCTCCACCCTTCGGAAGGTCATAAATAACTAAATCATTTTAACAACAATTATTTCAACTGGGGAAATTTTATCTAAAACCACACACATATTTGCATAATAAGTGAAATAATTATCACTAGAATGTACTTGGACAGAAGGAACAAATATATTCGCAATTTTAATTAGAAAGTGCATGTTTCAAACAAGTGCAAATTGTAAAAATGTTTATTAAAATGTGTATGTTTGGCATTGGTTCTGTACATTTCGAGGTTATATGTGGTTATTAAATGTGAAAACTTGTTAAAGCGAAATGTAATAAATGCATTCATTGCATTAGGTGACTCGGATATTCAATATACGATTCAGTGTTTCTCAAACTGTAGCGGTACAAAATACTTAAAAAGAATGGTAATTTATTTGCAACTTACATCTGACAATACAACAAAAAAGTATTCCATGCTTCGACCGTTTAAAATAGACGAGTAAGGCAGCGGTCGCACTGAAAAAATTAAAATTAATCAATTGATGTACATTAATAACAATTGACCAATATTTTACTAGCTATATCACATTGCATTCAAACGATCAAATCGTACGACTAAAATTATGTTAATGTATTGCTAACTTCAAATTGTCTCTGTTTAACAATAGAAAACTAAAAAAAACCTTTCTCAATATATATACTTCAAAATAAATAAAAAATCATATTTTTGTCAGGTTGATATAAAACATGGAACAAGACTGAACATGGACAAAACACATCGAACGATATGGATCGATTTTTAAAATCAAACATGTTTGTTTCAGATAAAAAAACAACAGTTGCCAAAAAAAAAAAATAATAATAATAATTGGCAGTAATTGCAGTAACAAAACTTAAATGTTATACTTGGTTGAAATTAATAAAAGCAAATCGAAATTACAGTCATATGGAATTACTGTCAAACATTTTACTTGCTTACTAAGTTTAAAATTTAAGTTTTGTTGGTGCAACAGACCATTAATGAATTTAATCTAAATTGTTTGGAAATATATCATCACGCCTTTTACCCATTACTGGGTGTGGCACTCTGCCGAAGCAGATCTCGGTAAATGATATATATATGCGCGTGAAGTGCGGTTAACAACCGTCAAATCACGGCCCCCAAAGATGTTAGTGGTGGGGGAGCCACAGGGGTAATTTTTAAATTGGTGAAAATGTTTTGTCGGCTGTGGGGATCGAACCAGAGTTCTTTGGATCCACAGGCCGACTTGCTACCACTGTGCCATTACCCCATTGTTTTGGAAATAAATGTTTCAAATTAAAGTGGTAGATCATTTAATACTTTTTTTGTTTTTTAATTTAAACAATTCTCCTCTAAAATAATTTATAAACTTTGAAACCCAAAAATAAATTTACTCAACTGTTATTTATTCACCCTCAAAAAGTATATCGTTAAATGTCAGTAAACAGTGAATATAATTTAATTTAAAATTGTGCTATCCAATATTAATAACCAGTAGTATATTTGTAACAATGTCCAAACTCATCATAACATATATCGCGTCTATCAGATATTCTAACATTCTAACCTCCAACATATGCAAAAAAATTAAATTGTTAAATAAACAAACGAATCGTATAAGAAGGTCACAATCAAACTGTTTGAGAACCACTGCCTAAATCCAGAAGACATGCAATGCAATTTACCTGCACAATCTTGTATCAAGTACCGCGACAGCCAATGGCTTGACCTTCACATTTCTCCGCCATAAATCACAAATTGCACCGGTTGTTATGTTTACTCAAGAATGTAAACTGTTACATTAAATGAAATCGTTTTGTATATCCGTTTCGTTTTGAATAACTTCGAACTTGTTTTCTTTTATTGCTTATAATACAAAAATTGTTATTAGTGAACCATGATCAGTATATCAAAGCATGTTTAGTTTAGAATAATCATCAATGTTATATATTTTAAAGAGATTATGTTCCTCATATCACGTACGAAAAAATTATTTAAGTCTGTTCCTATTAATATAAAATATGCGTGAAACCAGTTACCATTTTAAGGTTAATCATTGTTTTATATACCTAATATTTGATTGTAATTATACCTTGTATTTACTAACCTAGAATATATAAAAAACTTACATTTAGATGTCCATAAGTTGTGGAAGATGCGGGATCCGCTACCAGCAAACAATGATTCAATGTTATTTCACTATTTTTTAAACACTACCACACACTACAATTTCTATACAACAACTAACGAAAAAGCCTCTAGACAAACTTAAACAAGTGCCTCTGTTCTACGTCATCGGTACAAGAGAATACAAGTATTGTCTTTATATTGTAAGTTTGATATGACTGGAACAGGCAATTAGATGAAACTGAATATTTTGTTGCACGAAATTAAAATCGATATTAATTATCATATTTATGTATGTTTCCATAGTTTATGAATTCTGGAAAAAATATTTTTTTTATATTTCATAAAAAAAATATAATTGATAAACAATAAAAAATGTAAAATAATTTTAATGACCTATGTTTATGAATTCTGAATCCTATTCTAAGAAAAATTACTAATATTAAATTAATATATTTATTTAGATGGGGTAGATGGCTCAGTAGTATTGAGTCGGACTGTGGATTTGAGAACCAGGGTTCAATTCCCACAGCCGACGAACAATTTTCACTACATTAAAATTATCCCTATGGCTTCCACTCCACTAACATTTTGGGGACCGTGATTTGACGACTGATAACCGCACTTTACGCGCATAAATATATCACTTACCGAGATCTGCTCCGACAGAGTTCCACACCCAGTAATGGGCAAAAGGCGTTATATGATATATTTATTTTAATTATAGAATAATTCAAATATATCATCACGCCTTTCACCCATTACTGAGTACGTTGCACTCTGCCGTAACAGATTTCGGTAAGTGACATATTTGTTTAGCGTGAAGTGCTTACCAGCCGTCAAATTATAACCCATAGAGATATTAGGAGAACGGGACCAACAGAAGTAATTTTATGTGATGAAAATTAGCCCTGAAATCAGCCCAATTATACGAATCCGATCTGAAATCAGATTTTGGATCGGATTAAAATTTTGTCAGATTAAATTCGATACAAAGTTCGGATAAAATATTCGATTCGAAGTTTAGATAAAACATCCGATTCGATATTTGGAAAAAAATATTCAAACGTAAATTTTCAGACATAGCTTATACACTTCGAATATTAAAATTTTCGCAAATGCCGATTTCTACTTTCTACCTCATTAAGTTTTAATTATGAAATACAAGATTTACAAACAATAACACAAGTTAAATCATTATGATGATCTAAGTTTATGAATTCTGAATCACTGTAGTATCATTTTCTTATGAAAAATTAATCAATATTTTGAGTATCACATACATTTCGTTATTAATCATCATCTCAGGTGTTAAAATTCAACACCGATATTGATATTATTGTTCTTAAAAATTAAATAATATAAACATTATTTGAGAGGTGGCAAATTCAATCATATAAATAGTTGATCAGATTATAAAAAAGTCAGTCTTGTTAAAAAAATACTACAGAAATCATTAAAAATGCAGAAGTACATCGCTGTCATTGCTGTCTGTCTCACTATGCTGATTTTGTCTGGTAAGAATAATTATTTTCTAATTTTTTCATTCAATTAACAACTATTTTTTTATCGTAGTATGTGTGGTTTATCTTATGAGTGCGGGTAAGAAAAATATTCTCCGAGAATAGATCGCGAGTTCAAATCTCGCTGACTTCAACTTTAAATACAACTGAGCCTCTCTGTATTATAATTGTTAATTGGGTTTAATTCCCATCATACGAAGCAAATAAATAAATTAAAATCATCAAATCATGATTCACAAAGATGTTAACGAAATGGGAACCAAAGAATATATATATAATAGTAAATATATCAGCAAAGCATAAATTGGAATATTACAACGGAAAACTTTCTAATTCCAATTTTTAGCACATACAAATTTTCTCTTTAGTTCCTCAAGTACTTAACATCTTTCTTTGGGGGTAGTAATTGGAGCTCACGTTGCTTGATTACAATAATATAACCTCTACTGAGATCTGCTTCACCAGATTCACAAACTGTCATAGTCAGAACTAGGTCAAATAGTAAAAGGCGTGATTATATTTATTTACTCAATACAAAATTTGCAATTGCAGAACTCGGTAGACACTACAGACAGATTCATGAAGCAAATTACTTGTTTTGAACTCTTTTGGTTTAATTCACAAAACAAGTTTATATTAAACTAGGTTAAAAAAGTATTAATTTAGCATCAAATTTAGTTTATTTTGTTAATCTGCCTGAATTTGAAACAGAGTTATGGATAACATTAAAAGTAGTATTAGCAGTTACTTCGCTTTATGAACTCCCTGTTGAATAATATTTAAAAATAATCGGTATTCGAAAGTTTTAAAGTAGCACTGAGCTATATCTACCTGATAAAATATTTATATCTTTTTTATTCTAATTAGATAAGAACGATGCTTTGAACCTACCAGAAGCTGCTGCTCTGAAGATGGACATGGAGATGGACAAGTCTAATCCTATGATGAAGCAATGCGCCTGCAACTGTGCTCATCATGAACATATTCGTGAAACCCGAGATTTGAAGTTCGCTGAAATGACCGCTGTAAAAAGTAACCGAGGCAAGAAACCAGACACCACCAAACGGAACAAAACTAAAATATGAACTTACCACCAAGTCATCCAATACCTAACCTCTGTTCATTAGAATATGGGCATTTTATATTAATATAATAATTGTAGCAATGTAGTCGAGCATCCTTAAAACCTTAAAAAAATAATAAAGAAATAAATGAGTGAAAAATATGTATCAAGCATTTTTTCTTAATAAAATATATTTACGTCTCTAACAATGTTTACATTTATCTATTCAAACTAATAAACAATTATCGAACAAAGTGAAAAGTATAAAAATTATATACATTACTTTTCACTACTGTCTCCCAAATACATTTATAATTAATTTTGCTCTTTTTCTAGTAACATCTAATAGCAACGGACAATATATAAAAACTAGTATTTTATTATTTAAATAGACAATGCACAGTATTAAAATTGTTTAATAGTATTTTAACAAACATTTATTAAACTAAGCAGGTTTTCTTTAGATTATTTTATCAAGTATTTATGTATTAATATAAAGTTACCTAAATCTTAAATTATATAAGTTATAAGAGATCATAATAATAATTATAGTCTTTGGCAATTAACAATTAGAATAGATTCAGTTTTAAAGTAATATGTAGTGAGAATTATCAACAAACATATTCTACGAGTGGTGTACAATGTGTATACTTCAAACTTAATCCATTTTTCATATTCCCAACTTATCGTTTCAACATTGGTATCTAGTTATTAGAAGATTACTTTATTTCCTACCATTACAAATTAAATGCAATCATGTTACAAATAAAATTAAGTAAATTATGTAAGTATACATGCTTTATAAATAAAATAAATAAATCCCGATAGTAAAAAAAATTGCTCAGTTCAGCACAATTTTCATTTTTGTAGTGTTAGACTCGGTAGTAATATAAACATATTTATGACCAGCTTCACCGCTGTTACTTTAATTTTAAGTTTTCCTTAAATGAACAATATCGTATCAAAATGAACTGTCAAATGAGTAACAACATTGTTGTCATTCGATTCGATATTTTTCATTTAAGTACTCGTAATACTTAAAATAAAATATAAGTTGTTGATATTTGTATTGTATAGGAAACATTTTGAACTAAGGAAACTTGTGACAATTAATTTAATTACCAAATGTTCTAAAATTATTTTTTAATTTTACAAAAATTCTTTTGCAATTAGAAAATTAAATTTATATTGAAAATATTTTGTCTGCAATATTTTTGGAACATTTACCACCGGAAATTATAGATATACCATATCCAAAAAATATTCACAAATTCAGCAGATATATTTCGCGTTGTTAAATATTCCTAAATTAATTTAGAGAAAAATATTTCAAATAAAAGATACAGAGAATTAAATTGTCTATGGCTTTTACTTGAAGAATTTTTAACGCCAGAAAATAAATATGCCGAACATTAATATTTTTTTTATATGCAATAGTTAGTCATAATACTAGGGATCTTAAAATACTAATTAGTATTTTACCGAAGTAAAAAGTGAATATGAAAAATAGATAAGATATCAAATATAAGTATATTTTACTTTGTAACCACTTAGTTTCAGGACACAAAAGTTTTTTTTTTCATTTCACATTATGGTTAAAGAACTTGATAATAAAAAATACGAATATCAAGTTTTTTCTTATGACGAATCAAGAAATGGCCACCTTACCTATTCCTAAAAATCCACCTCTACTACGCATTAGCACCCGCATTTGCTCCTGGAATATTCGGCATTCTACCGACAGTACTCTCATCCTCTTGCGTTTCATCATCTTCACCACTTCCACTTTCTCTAACCTCTTCTTCTCCCATGAGCGCCCGATACTTCTTGGAGATGGCTTCCCAATCAGCCACGTGTTCTATCCTGGTGGTGGTGTTCGCGAAGCTGAGCTGGGAACCCAGTGGACTGAGATGAACCACGGAGAGGCCTGTTGATTCTTTCGGCGCCACTTGGCTACCTTTCTTCACCTTGGATAACCATTTCATGCCTGCTTTCGTACGAGCCGACATTTGACGTTGGAGGCCCATCATGTGGATGAGACTTGGACGCTTGCGGGCGCGTACTTTGGGAGAGAGTTTTGTTAGGGGAAGAAGAGAAATGATGGACATTGTTTTACCTTTGTGATCATTTATGTAAATGAATATTTTATTTATTTTGTATCAACAAATATTTATGTGACTTTCATTATTTACAAATTTACGGATCTATAAACTTATAGATTTATCAGAGAATTCCACTATAAATTCACAGCAGACTACAGAAATTGTGGAAAAACATAAATTACTCCTGAGGCGTTTCCTCGACTAACATGTTAAGGGATCCTTATTTGATGACTGTAAACCGTACTTCATAAATAAAAATCTATTCTAACAACCAAGAGCTGCCACACTCAAGAATGGATAAAACGTGGTGACAGAACTCTCAGAACTTTTTGTAAGTATTCATTAAAAATAAAAGTATTTTGATTAGGTTTGTACAATGCACAAAGGTAAAACAATTGAGAAGATTTGAAAAATAGAATGTAGAATTATTAAATTCATGAAATAATTTCTATATAAAAACTATTCATTTGGCAGTACATTGATAAAGAGGAAGACGATTAAAATAAAATTGTTTATAAATTTGGAATAATCGAGTGCTTCAAAAGATATATTGGTTAATATTTTTGATAGCCACTTAGTACCACAATTATCAGTTAATTTTGTGAATTAGAAACAGAGTAAAATGAAAATTAAAAATGATATTCGCGGCTAGCGCCTGTATAAGTACTCTTATTTATTTCATGAATTCTAATTTTAGAATATATAGAGTAGAAACAGAACATAGTGCCTCTTACATCTAAAAAGTGTGAACAGAGAAGGAAGAATGAAGATGACAGCGTGTTATGCAAAGATGTACAAAGCCATTCTACTAAGAAAGACTATAAAAGTCAGAAAATAGAGTAAATCGTTAACAATTACAACTGCGAAAGCCCAACATACCTACTGTGGCCCCTGGTGCAGCAACAAATAATATGAATATGATATATACGTATTATATAACGAACTCGCCATATATGAAGGGAGGATACAAAAACCATCCACCTAATCTTGTAACAGAATGGTTGTGAGATATGTTGACAGGTTGACACCAAACATTCGTGTAGAAAATTTAAATTTACGGTACGGACAACAATACTAAACACATCTATAGATATTCATGTAAAATATTTGTGTTAGGTTTATGTTAGTAAATTTCAATGTAGCATTTTATATGTTAAGTATTTTTAAACTATTATTAGTGTTTAAATTAATATGTACTCGTAATGTCAAATTCACTAAAAAATGTATGCTGTTAAAAATGTATAAACATTATTCAGTCAATTAAAACTACGAGTAAATTACAAACTAAATTTTGTACAAAATATTAACAAGCAAATTCCAAAATACATTTATTAATTAATAGCCCAATTTTTAACTTTATTTTAACTTCATTTAACTTAATTTTAACATGAATTAAATATTTTTTTTTTAGGAAGATATCAAATTTAAAATGCTCTTTGTAGATTTTCTTGTATAATATATATGTTGAATTTAAATAATTGCTATTTAAGTTACGTGAATATCATAAAAAATAAGAACGAATATAATTTACGTGTAAAATGTTCTGAACAACAATTATTTACGTGTAGGTGTAAACACTTATATTTGGGAAAATATTTGATATAATTAAATTACCTTTAGCCTTGCAAATCCTGACTAAGTAGAACAACCAAGTAGTGATCAAATTGATCGGAGAAGGAGCCGTAGTGGTCCTATGCATGTTGCGAATGAGTTTCGATAACCCAAATTTCCATTCAATGTCAGATTGGGCCTAAACAGCAGCAAAACTGTGTAAGCATCTTAAAACTATACATGAGAAAACTACTAATGAATGCACACATAAATTCGAAATAAAAATATATGCTACGGGTTTTTGTTTAGTTTTTGTTTTAAAAATACTTATTTAACCTGCTCTAATTGTTAATTTTATTTATTAATCAAAAATTATTTACAAAAATACTCATACCAAAGAGGATTCTGTTTAATTAAAATGTTTAAATGTGAATATAAAAAATGTGTTATCGTGTTTTCATGACAGCTTGTTTATTAAAAATAAATTAGCATTCACATTATTCAATAATTATAATTAGTTCACTAGATACAAATTATAATAATTAAATAATTATGAATATATTTTATACTTTGAGAATCATTTTTCTGTTAACTAGAAACAGTTTTAATTATAAAAATTATATTTTTAAATTAGATACTATTCAGTTTATTTTATTTATCACTAGTAAAAAATCATAAAAATATTAATAATATTGATTATCAAAAACATCACACAAAAAGCAAAAGATATAAAAAATATAATTTCAAAAATAGATATAATAACTAAGTTTGATTCAAACAGATATGAAAAGCTTTCTAAAAACAATCATCACACATCAAAAACTGCTAATTGGCATTGGCATTCCAAAGAAAGAGAAAAAAGATTGGAACGAAAGATCAGATGCAAAACATCAAACATCGAATAACTGCCGGCACTACTTTGCGCTCCTATTGGTAGAGGTAGTGAGATGTAGTGGTAATGTCAGTTCAGTAACGCTGTGTCATCAGAGGCCGAGCCGAACGAGGATAGGTAAGATTGGTCTGCGTTTGATTGATGAATGATTGGACTAATTGAGTGTATGTAAAGTGGCCGCTGTGTTGTCTCTAACGAACGAGGAACGGGTCTAGCCGATGCCGTCATGCTGCGACAGCCATGCAGAGTCTCAGTGCGCCCAGGAGTGTCTCGTGGTGTTGAGTGATCAGACAGTTTACCTGAATCCTCTGGTATGTGTCAGTCATCATAGCAATGAGCAGGTTTATAAGTACTACGACAGAAACCAACATATAACAGCCAAACAGGAATTTGAACAAAACTTCAGTCCACAGAGGTTGGTTATTATTGCCCCTGGTCTTGTATTCCTGAATTTTGAGCTGGTCTGTCGACGTTTGTCCAAATACCGCGAAAAACAGCAACTCGAAAGCACGTATTGGATTCTTTGCGACTGGAAAAACAAGAAGTACAGAAAGATAATTACCTGGATTCTCTGATAAGTGTCAGACATCATAGCAATCAGTAGGTTTATTAAGACGACCACCGACACCAGCATGTAAATGCCGAAGACGAATTTGAACAAATTCTCAGTCCACGCTGGACGATACCGAGGCGCGTTGTTGTTTGCGGGCTGAATCATCATCTCATCATACGTTGTTTGACCAAACACGGCGAAAAACAAAAGTTCGAAAGCCACCAACGGGTTCATAACCACTGAGAACAAGCAAATTCAAATTCCAAATCAATGTCGATCGTGGTTGGACCTGTGGACACAATGCGCGACAAACAACGAGTTCGTACTAACGAACCAACAACATATAGCTGCGTTTTGGTTGGCGACACGCTGCAAACATGAAAACAACAAACAGTACGAGTAAGGCATGCAGCTGTAATAAAAACTATTTCTATCACCTCTATTTACGAGTAGAGCAACACATATTTAGAAAAAATCCACGCTCACACAACATTTAAATGGACGGATCACAAAACACTGCAACAGATAATCACAACGTGGTCCTTCACGTTGTTGTCGCAGGACAAACTGAAAGTCCTATTAAACATTAACTATCGACTCTTCGCAGCAAGCTTTCTTCTCCAGTTTGTCATTAATCTTTCAAAAACTATTTAATGAATTAAAACATCATATTTATGAATAAATATGTAACAAACTGGAAGACGACGAGCAAACTCTCTATCAGAGTGAGCGATAGGCACACAGCACACACAGGAGTAACAAGGAACATGTAAAAACAGATATAGCATGGCGATCTTCCCGGCTGAGCAACACAGACCACACAGTCACCGGGAAAACTTCCAACTTACTGCCCCGAGGCGCGTGCTGCTTTTTTTTCAAGTGCCCGTGAGTGTGATGCGGCGTATGAAACTCTGCCTCATCCAGCCACTCCGTGTCAGGAGCTGGATCTGTATCTAGTGTAATCATTTATTTGCCGACCTTATCAATGCATACAAAATTTTAGAGTACCACCAGAAAAATTATAAGTAAATATGGTACATTATTTACATTTACCTATATACAATAATACTTATAAAATTTTCAATTCTGTAGAAAACATATTTCATATTCAATAGTTAATTAGTGAATTTTTTAAAAATAATAAATTTTATCTTGATGTTCGCCAATTAAATAAAGTTCATAGTATGAATATATTTACATTTATATTTCTATATTCATTTAAATATCTATTTTGCAATATTGTAAATATATTCACATCAAAATTTTAATTTTAATGTAAGAATGTAAAAATAAATAATACTCACCATCAGAAAATATCGAAGATGAGGCAACAGTTCTTGGTAACTTTCGTAGCTCCTCAGGAGTAAAATTATGGAAAGGTTGATTTAAAGCAACAAAATGCATAGAAAACCCAAAAACGAATATAGCTAAGACGGCCAAAAATCTGGCAAGATCTTTCATCAAATTACCAATAATAATAGCCCAGGGACCAAACAAATGATGGAAAGACAAAAAATCCAAAATTTGTACACAAGCAAACAAAAATGATAACGCAAATAATTGATTTCTACAATACATTAAAGTTGGCCAATAGAGTTTTTCGATTGCTACCCAACCTAGTACATGAGCTGCTACCCCAAAAATACCAAATAGTAAGACGGTAATTTTGATCCAACCCAAACCAGATTTATCACTAGGATTTGTCAGTTCAAACAGTAGAAGACCGCTCAACCAAATTAATAAAATCCATTCATACCAATACGGTAACATACTAGGACGAACAGCGGGGTAAATAGGAGTAATACCGACAACTAATAAAAATATTAAAAGATAAACATGGGACGTGAGATATGACATGAATTTAATTATAGGAATTTTGTTGTACTTATGACCTAAAGGAAGAGTAAACCATAGCCATATAGGAGGACAAATTATAAAACCACAAAACAAAAGCATTATTCTCCACGCTGTCCAATTTAGAGATCCTCTCCATAATTCCTGCAGACAAAAAAGAAACTTAATAGTTTGTTATTACTTCTATATGATTTTATTATTATGTTCTTCGTTTTGAATATGTAAAAACGAATAGACTATTGATCTCAAATTATTCAAAGTTTATTCGAATTTATCTCAAGGTAAATTAATTACCTATTTTTTTACCTGAAGATATCGTTGAACAACTGTATGCGCAATCACTTCTTTCTGTTCATTCTCAATAAGAACATCAAGAAATTCAACATTTCTTCTATCAGTCGCAGTCAGAATCCTCCCTGCTGAATCAGCCCCAGCAGCCAGAGCTAACAATTCTGTAGCCATTGCTTCACATTGTTTTCCAGCAGCTATCAAATCTTTTGCTCGTTCTTTTTCCTTCGTGGATAAATTAATAAATATATTGGACAATTTAGCGGCAGTATCAACAGGAGCTGGCGATACAAGAACGAATTCTCCGATGGGTTTGTTGTTGTGATTTTTTGAACAAACCATTAAATTATAAACAAATCGTCGATCTTCCATCAACGCATAAGTATCGTGTTCTTTGGTCATTAAGAACTCAAGGACATCGTAATGACCTTCCTGAGCTGCAAACCAAATGGGTACTGCACCCAAATTCGTTTCTGATTTCGGTGATGCTCCAGACTCCATAAGTAATTTCACAACTTCAAAACAGCCGGCCCTTGACGCACAATGGAGTGGCGTCCAACCGTTTTTATCAGTAGCATTGATTTCTGCTCCTTGGCCTAAAATAACATATGATATTGTAAAAACAAACACGCGAACTTGTCATCAGAAGTTTTTCGTATACACTTACCCAGTAACACTTCTACCATTTGGTAATGACCATGAGTGGCAGCAATGTGTAGGCCAGTTTTTCCGTGTTTGTCCACACTTTGCAGTAATTCTGCTGATCGACTGAGCAATAAGCCAACCACAGACATGTGCCCTCCAAAACACGCCAGATGTAGTGGGTTATACCCCTGAAATCATTATAACCACATTAGGAGAACAAAAAATTAAAATTTGTTATTATTTTTTACATTTTCTGTTGTCGATGAATCGACTTGTACGCCCGCTGAGTTGAGCAACAGACGTACAACATTCTCGTTTCCCGAATACGCTGCTAAGTGGAGAGGAGTCATTCCAGATTCATTTCCAAGCGCGGGTACTAATGGAGCACCATTTGGAACTTCTGATTTTACCGTTCCAGGAATGTGGGATAATAATTCACGAACTGTATCTGCTTGACCATAATAAGCAGCAACGTGCAGAGCCGTAACGCCAAGCTTCTTACTCACAACCCTAAGACTATTGGAAGATCTCATAACTTCTAATACATGTCCGTGACCATTTTTTGCTGCGAGATGAACAGCGGTGAATCCGGCTCTGTTCTCGTCTGTACAAGACGCGCCGGCTCTGACTAAAGCCTTGACAACTTCTGCATGACCACCTTCTGCAGCAATTTGAAGCGCCGTGGCATCATTTAATTTATTTCTAGCAGATATTACTCCTTGTCTGTCAAACTTCATGAGTTCCTCAATTACAGTAACAGACCCTTGCGCTGCTGCAATATGAGCGCAAGTACTACCGTCTTTAGAAGTAGCCATTACAAGACTTGGATGCGTCTCCAGAAATAGTTGTACTACTTCAGAAAAGTTATTTTGTGCAGCAACGTGGATAGGCTTTTGTCCCAGATCGTCAGTAGCATCTATATTAGCTCCCAATTCTAGTAATAATTTACAAACTTCTATTTGACCAGCAGCAGCTGCTAAATGAAGTGGAGTTTGTTTTTTTAAAGTTAAAATATCTATGACAGCGTTATGATCCTTTATAAGAAATTTACAAAGATCGGTGTAACCATGCATAGCAGCAAGATGAAGAGCTGTTCTTCCAACTCTGGATTTAGAATTGATGAAGGCCTTGTGAGTTAGTAAAGCGTCGCATACTTGGATGTACCCTCTTTCCGCTGCTAAATGCAAGGCCGATCTACCATCAGTGTCAAATACATCAACCCTGCCATGATTTGCTAGAATTGTATTGACCAGTTCCATATGTCCTTTGTGGGAAGCTATTAATAATGGAGTCCAGCCAACAGCATTTTGCTTGTTCAAGGCTTTCTGCGATTCAGTGGAACTCATGTGCGATATCATCTCATTTAATACATCATTGTTGCCCGCAATAGCAACGTAGTGGAAGCATGTTTCGTGCGCGTGTCTCGTTTGTATTTTTACATCCGCCCCATTTTCCAGCAATAATTTCACGACTTCTCTATCTGCGTTTGGAACCTCCACTTCTTCTTTCGTCACGTTACAGGCGTAGTGAAGCGCTGTGCATCCTTCATCGTTGACAGTGTTGACGAAGGCCGCAGCCTTTTCATTTCCTAGTTTTTCTTTGACATAGTTTATCAGATGCCTGACTACGTCCGGTCGGCATCCACGACAGGCTAAATGCAGAGGCGTTTCTGAAGACTGCGGAGAAATCGATTAGGAAACTAGTAATTAATGCGAGTGTAGATAACAAACCACACCTGGTTTTTGCACTGCGGATCGCCTCCATCATCCAGTAAGAGTAATAGCGTAACCAAATTTCCATGTTTAGCTGCAACATGCACGGGTGTTTGCCCATCATCGGTCATTAAATTTGGTCCCGCCCCGCTTTTTAACAACATAAGGGCACATTTTTCGCCGTCGGGAACTCTAGCTGCGATGTGAAGTGGTGTTTCTTTCAACCTACCTCCTTAAAATCAAGGAAATTTAACTTCGTGTCTAACTGTGTCATGAGAAATGTAATATTTTACCCCTAACGTGAACATCGGCACCGTAACCAAGTAAAGTTTCCACGACTGCTGGTTTGGCTGATTCAACGGCTATATGCAAAGCTGTGTAATTTTCCTGGAAAATTATAACGATTACGCGACCGAACACGATAAAAAAGGATATTTCTTTCTTACGTTCGTGGTCACGTCAACTTTTTCACCTTTCTGGAGGAGAGTGTTTATTATTCCGACGTGGCCGTATCTCGCTGCTGTATGAATACTTCTCGCACCATCCTAAAATTATTTATTTATTATACATACTAACTCTTTTATTATACAATGAAAAATTAAAAAATAATAAATAAGTTTGCAGTCATTATATGCACGGGAGGTGTAATTATTTCTTTTGAAGTTAGTCACTGATTCATGGTAGATACGGAGGCATTAAGGGTCGCGAAATAATTCGCGTGACTTCGAAGGCGCCTGCCTTACAACTTTCTAGAGGTAATTACGTAAAACACGGCTTATTATTTCAACAAAAGGAATGTCTACACACCATTATTTGTTTTCAGAGCTATATAATAATTTTGCATTTGTGGGAAATGTAGGTACTACGTATGTAGAAATGTAATTACCTTGTTTGGCATATGTAGATACACCCCTTTCTTGAAAAGCATCATAGCACAGTCTGCATGACCATTTAATGACGCTATATGCATTAGGGTACTTCCATCTTTTGTTCTTTCTAAAATACTGGCTTTAAATTTGTCGGCTAAGAGTTCAATAATTGCTGCGTGTCCATTTTCTGCAGCCAGATGCATTGGAGTTCGATCTAACAAAATAATGACTTCAAAAATAGGGTAGCTCAATTATTATTCTTATGATAAAATTTAAGTGGCCATGAATGCAGCAATGAAAACTAAAGTGTTGATGTGTGATAAAGAATATTATGTTAAGAATACCAAATATAACTACAAAGGAGAAATCAAGATTATTTCATATTGTTGTTGCGCGAATTCTTTACAATCCACTTTTATAGTACAATAAAATAAGCATTTAGGGTTTACTTTTTAATTTGACAATATCTGTAACCTTGTCCTACAAACCTATAGACTAATCTTTAATAAAATCACATGACCAAATTTATTTTAGAACGAAAGATCTTGATAAGTTTTTAAATATACTTTACATGTGCGAGTGCAACTTTCATTCTCTTTTAAAATTTAGTTTATTTTCATTTAGCATTTTACTAAAATACTTTTCAATCAGAAAATAATCGATTAATCTCTCACGTAGAAACTCACAATTAAAAATAATTGATTAAACACATTTCATTAATCATAATTTTCCAAGAAACTGATTAACTTAAATTCATTAATCATTTTCCTTTAAAGATATTAGGATCATGAAAACCGTGGTAACAAGATAATTCATCATGAGTCCTGATTCTGATTCTGATTATTAAAAATATCTACATTAGCAGTTCTTAAACTGAAATTGTCTGTGATAGCAACCCCTAGTTGCCTACTATATAAAAAAGCTGATACTTTAATTTTTAAAACAAAGGATTTAACGCAATAAAAGAAGTATGTACATTATTAGCAATATTCTTTCAATATTTTTTTTATATGATTATCAAAACAGTTATATTTACATACGCGATTTCGTCCACGAAGTTAATTTTTTTTGTACGATAGGTACTATTTGATTCTAGCGATGGCTGTTACAACGGATTATATTATTTACCAGTTATTTTTTATATTAGAACGTATTTTTGGCGAGGCTTCTAACAAACAAATTGTAAGCAAGTTGAACATACTCCACAGACGCATGCATTCAATTTTAACTCAAATTATTCCGAATTTCATATATTTATTTAAACATGGATTGCGTTTTTGGCAAGGCTCATTTCGTTTACGTTTCAAACAAACTTTTATATCTGTTTTTGGCAAACTTTGCAGGATTTAATACTGCATTTCATACTTTGCCGGTGGCGTATATAAAAATGTTGTGTACAAATAATTATTTTGTTCAATTATATCGTTTAAGAGAGCTGTGTAGTAATACGTAGCAACATAGTTATTTGTGGATATTCGGAAACAAGACGAACTCTAATTAAAAAATATATATATCTTGTCTACTGGTTTAAAATAAATAAAGATTTTTAAGATGTAAAATTCAAATCTTAAAATAGTATGCAAAATCAGTGGTCTAATCAAATGTAGTAAAATAAAAAAAAATAGTGTATAACATGATCTGATAAACATAATGAACATAACAATCTCCCACCTTCAAAATCAGGGATATTCGCAGAGGCTCGCACACCGTAGAAGTACTTAACAAGCACTTCATCCCCTTCTGCAGAGGCGATGTGCAGCGCAGTCTGCCCTTCGCCGTTCTGCACGTCAACGTTGGCTCCATAGTCCACCAGGATGCGCACCATGTCGATGTCGCGGCGTCGAGCCGCCAGATGAAGCGCTGTGTCCCCATTAGCCGCCGTCGCTTTCAACTGATCAGCAGTCTGAGCGCCCAGGAGTTCCCGGCACATAGACTGGTTGCCGGCTTCCACAGCAAGCAGCAGAGGGATTTTTCCGCGCTGAGAACCGGTGACATTTAAAATATAGTTATTGACTTTATTATAAGGTAGAGATTTTTCCGCGCTAAGAAAGAGCGAAGTTTGTAGGCCTTATTAGGACTGCATTTAATTAGGAACTTTGGGTTCAACCCTGAACTGATCCAGAACTAACTCGTGTTGCTTCCAAATAAACGATTCAACTATTGTCAGTTGTAAAAAATAACGATAAATTTAAAATCTGAATGCACGTTCCAAGTGACATCTACTTAAATAAAAATTACAATGCTACCATTTCAAAACAGAAAAAATGGAACAAAAGTTAATTAGGAAGAGATAGCTTATGGGTTCAACCTGTCAACCCACTAAAATAGCTGGGGCAGTAAGATCAGTTCAGGAACTTTTCTGGGTTACTTAAAAAGTGCCAACTAAACAAAAGTAACCTACCGGGTTACTTTAAAAATGCCAAATAAATACGGCCTATGTCGGATTAAATTGAGGCGTCACAAAATCACCGTCTACGGTAAAATAATGAACTATGCAAACCAATAAAGTTTTGTGAGTTAGCATGTTGTGACAGAACTGACAAGTGAGTTTGGAATGAATTTTATTCGTCTAGATTTGGTGTCAACTAATATTTGTAATAATAAAATTTTGTCGTCCACATGCTTGCACCTATAATTTATATTTTTATTATATTTTCGTGTGACTTGGGAAATGTTATAAAAACAAATCTGTTGATAGTAAACAGCTGTTTAATGTTTATCCGCAACGGAGTGCTGATACACAACATACGTTACTCATTTTGTTTCTGCTATTTACACTTATCACAAATATTGATTAAATTTGGCAAAAACATTATAAAAAGATTCATTTTAATTCTAATTAAGTTATAACTACCTATTTGTTAACTTTAACGTTTCATTATAGAGATAAACAATCACAAGCAGATTCATAAGGCGGATTAGCGCTAACACCATTTTTTATTTCGTTTTTAACTCTCTTTTCAATGTACGAAACAAGTTTATTTTAACTTGAGTTAAAAAGAGAGTTAATTAACATCAAATTTAGTTCATTTCTTTAATCTGCTTTAATTTGAAACAGAGTTATAGATAATATTAAAAACGGTGTTAACACTAATCCGTTTTATGAATCTGTCTGTTAAATAATTGCATAATGCGTAAATTATTGTAAACAAGCAATACAGTAAATATTTTTATAATGTTAGTATATATTGAATGATTATGGACTTGGCAATTTCGGGACCCTACAAATCATGGTCTACAATATTTGTCACGGTTGCAGTGATGATGTTAAAATGAGCTTTGATACCATACTCGAAACAAAGAGAGTTAATGATAAAAACATAAAATATATATTTAATTATGACCTTTAGTGAAAAAATAGTTTAGTAATACACCCGAGATATATGCGATTGAAAATATAGTGATATCAGAAGTACTCAAGCATTCTCATTGGCCACAAGTATTTTTGCTGTGACATATCAGCACTGTTTTTTCAAACTGTTTGTCGTATATGTCAATACATTGTATATTTATTACAATAATTGAATTTCGTTTTCTTGGACTGTCAATTAATATAAAATATGATTTTCAACACAGTAAGATTATTTTATATTAAATAATTCGTACACTCATTGAATAAAACTATTTTAGTCCCACTTAAAGACATTGAAAGATACTTGTGACGTCACAAGCACATACAGAAATTTAAAAAAATCATATCTCGCTTAACTGAAGGAAGTTTAGCATCGTGCTTTCACTAATTGCTATAGTACTTTCATAAATAAAATAAAAATTAAATCGTTATAGAAGACTATTTTCTTAGAAAAATTGAGTCAAAACCAAATGTTTTAGTTTGTAACTTTTTTTCTATAGATTGGCAGTCGATAACGTATATTGATATCCTTTGCAACAGATAGTAATACAGTAATTTCTCGGATAATTTTAATGTTTGATCGAATTAGGAACAAATATATCTATGTCAAAATTTCAATTTTTACCGTATTTAGCACAGCGGTAGCAACTGACAATTACTTGCATGGATATTCATGGATTTTTGTGGCAGAATAACTATAGTGTGGTTGACAGGTGAATTAATCTTCATGTTAATATATTTAATAGTCATCTAAATCTTTACCAATATTAGTCGTACATTATGATAATCAGATTTCCTTCCTTTCACGTCAGAAATTCAGAAAATTCTGTGTTAATAATGTGGAATGCGGTCAAAGACATTTTAATTTATTAAAATCCGATATTCAACACCGGTATCAATGATGCAGTGAAAACATGTTGACGTGTGCACGGACATAAAGCGATTCTTTCATGAAATTAAGGGTGACTAATACAACTTTGCGTGGCTGTACCAGTCACCAGATGCCTCCAGTTCCAGTCTTTAAATCGTCAAATTCCAGTCTGGGGTCGCCGGGTCGTAAGTCGCAGACGCGGACATTTCGTGAACTTCACTCACGCAGAATGGGGCTTGATTTGTCTTTGTTTACCAAACGTCCAAAACCAGACTAATTTGTCATTGCTTTTTAAGAGTTTTTTTTTTTAATTATTTTTTGATTAAAATTATATTTAGGAAGGAGAATTACCTGATGTAAAAATAAATGAACTGAAATATCTTGAACTTTACAGGAATCGATTTAAAACTATGAAAGTGAAACTATTAAACAAAAAAAGTTCGTTATTAATATTGCATTTCTAGTACGTAATTTTAAATTCATGTATGCATAAAATAAAAATCTAAGTACCTAATTTAAAAAGTAACAGAATGATGCAACGGCAAGAAACAAGAGCAATCACAGGTTTAATAACGTTAAATTTTGTTTCTGAATTAGGTACCATAAGTACAGACCATTAGAAATGGAACAACAATTACGCGATCATTGAAATCCTAATAACTAAATAACAGAGCTGGATCAAATACTTAAAAACAAAATAGATTCAACTACCGATACTCTTTAAAAATCTAGCGAAGCTACAGCTACTAGCTACACTTTATAATAATAGCGAAGCTTCAACTAAAAACTATATTATAATAGTTCTTAAATTTTGATGCTACTTTTTTCAGTTAATATTTTGCATGTGTTGAAACTTAAGCAACAAAAAGTAGCTTTAAACTACAAAATGTTGTTTTGAGCTACAAAAATATCTTAGGCTATAAAATGTAGTTTCAATTATTCTAATATTATTTTTAAACTACAAGAGGAAAACTTAATCACTACAAACGATAGCTAAATATTTTCACATTTAGCGACGCTACAGCTATACAGATTTGTTTTGATTTTTTTAATTAATTTACATGAAAAACTAGAACTAGATACAAACTCTGAACAAAGTGTTAATTTTTGCAATGGATAAAGTAATTTTAAAACTACTTGCTGTGACGTATCCAGAGACAGGAAAACACCCATCTGTCAAAGATAGATGTAAAAAATATATAGTTATTTGTATACCAAGGGTTGAAAGTAATCGTTTGTAGACCGAAGTTAGAGTTTGTAGCACGAGCGTAGCGAGGGCTGTAACTAATCGAGGTCTGCAAAGATACTTTCAACAAAAGGAATGCAAAACATTTTTTCTACGATCAGGAATAAAAATTAATTGATTTTTAATTGTAATGGTCTGCAATAATTGTTCACTTTGTGTCGCCAAAGAACTTTCGAAAAGTATACTTTTTAATGATTGTAGAAAAATATATAGGTACACATTTTTCTGATTAGTAAAATTACAAAATTGTTAGTACTAATTTACTCTCACTATATTAAATAAGGGTTAAAAAAATCTTTTAAAATAGTGTCCTTTTAAAGGACTTCTTTAATAACAACCAATCCTTCTAAAAACATTATCATAGAACCTAGATCCTTAATCTTAAGTGATCAACATAAGACAAACCATAACTCTGCAAAGTACATCCTGTTCCATAACACATGTTTCATTATTACACATCAGGAACCAGTATACTCCGGCGTCATTTGCATTCATGAATGTTGATATCAAGTCATTGCCCTTAAAATAGGTAACTAAGGGGTACATCCATAACCGCAAGAAAGTGGGGATAAATACTCTTTCAAATTACATTTCAACTTTAACGACTTTATCATGATCAATAATTCCGCGAAAAAATGTCAACACAGTTGAGAAAATTATCTGTCAGGACATGTATTTATTGTTAATTATTATAATGTACAGTAAAATTTATACATGAACGGAAAAGAAAATAAAAATGCACCCGTACCAAGCGCAAGGTAGCATCCTCAAACCGCCGAAATATTGCCGAGTGAACACGCGAATTTCGATAAAATCCTACACCCTTAAGCATAGTTGCAATAAGAACTAAAATACCAAATACTAGTGGAATGTTTGTTCCAATACAGATGTCTGAATGCCTACGAGTCTACCATGTGAGTTATGGTTTCTGCTACGCTAGAGCAGACGAGAAAAGTTCCACAGCCAGAGTTTTAAATGAATATTCATTAATATTATAAATAGAAAACAGTGAAAATAACTATCTTAAACACCTGTTCTGTGAGGACTTAATTATTAAATACTTTGGAATAATTATTTTCTGAATTACTATCGCAGACACATTTTGATAAGTTTCTTTAGGTACATTAACAATAAACTTAATTTTTCTCTCAAATTTTCAATCATTTAGACTATTTTTAACAAACTAAAAACAATGTTTCATAAAATGTCAGAAAAAGATGACATTTCAGGACTCCATAGAAACAGTTGACTTTTCTGACAAATACTATTTTCCTATATCATGTTTATAAAGTGAATTTAGCGCAACTGTTTTTGTCAAAAACAGTGCTACAAAATACAGTTTTGTACAACTATTTTTAGAGATATTTTTTGTAAACTTTTTAAAAATGTCAAACATAAATCTTTAGATGTCATTTTCATATTTTTATAAACCATATTAACTCTTTCTTTGCTCTTTAAATATGCTGAAAATTATATCAAAGAAAGGTTGAATAACACTTCTAAAAAAATTATATTATTATGTAAACTTAGAAGTTTTTTAAGTACATGTGCAATGTTGTTTTCTCTTCTTTTTTTCATTTTTATTCAAATCCAAGGGTCGAATTTTGTTAAATATTAAAAGAATTAAATAAAGGCAAGTGATCCATTAAAAGTTATTTTTATTTTTCCTTTCACATACTTCCAACATTTTAAAAATAATTTAGCTTTAGTAAGGTCTAAAACGTGAAAAACGTCAAAATTTCGATGTTAGAAAATGACGAAAATACATATTTTTCCTATTGTAGTATAAAAAAAGTGTTAAGCTGTGATCGAAATGATAAGATTTATACTTTTTGCAGACTAAAAAAATTACTTAATTATATATGCAGAGTTCTAGAATTTATAATTAACTTTTTTATAAGCTAACAGAATATTTAATTGCATGGAATGAATTGCTTAAAATAAGGCTCAGGACAAAAAACGCGCACATTAATCTAAACTTAACTATTTTCTGTTATGATGATAAAACTGCATTTATATTTATAAAGAAACATGTAAAATATCTAAACTAGAATTTTAATATTTAAATATATCTAATAGAAAATCTAACTTACCCCGTCTGGTTTGAGTCTAATATCCTTCCCCGCTGCAGCAAGAAGCGCCCTCAAAATGGAAGTTGCAACTCCTGTTTGTCTGGATGCTACGATATGTACAGCAGTTTGTTGGCGAGACTGCACAGAAAAAATTCATATAAATACATATATTTTGACAATTAAACAGAAAAGAGACATACCCTTCTAGAGTAAATAAAATCAATAATCAGTTTTTTAAACATTCAAAAACCTTTTAATATTTTCCACCACGAGAAACAAAACAAATCGTGCAACAACTGCGTAAAACATGCAGTGGTGTACGTGAAATGTATCTTCGCAACAACTGATTTAATTTTATTGCGAAAACATCACCATGGAGACAGCAATTTAAGATTTCAATAAAATAAATACAAGGCACTCGATTTGGGAGGTACGCCCCTCAAGTTTATGTCATGGAAAGACTTTTCCAATACCACAGGTTGTTTTAAGAAAATGATCTCACGCACGCAAATACGAGAGTTCATACGGTGAAGAAATTGGTATTGGATTTACAAGTTTATTTAAAATTGGACAATTTGAAAAAGTAATTTAAAATTGTACTTACTCCTCCGGTAGAATATGGATCCACTCCTCTTTTTGACAAAAGAAGTTTGACCACCTCATCTCGGGAGTGCATTGCGGAAATGTGGAGAACATTGTAGTTGTCCTGTAAAATTCAGTATTTTATTAGACACTTGTAATCCTGATTGAGTACATAAGGATATCATTTAATGGTAAATAATGAAGAAAATTATCATGTTTTGTAATATTTCATACCTACTGCTAGGATATAACTAGAAGAACCTACTTGATTAACAAAATGATTCATGTATCATTGTACCAAACACGTTGTGTTTTTTTTTATTATTATTATTTCTGAAATTTCTTATTTATATCAATAATGATACTTAACATACTAAATATAAAAGACGTTTTTCTACCACCAGCATAATAAGCATATTACATCCTTGATAACAGTGATGTAATGAGTCATTTTCCGCCCATGAGCGATGAAACCAAATTTGACATTATTATAAGTTCTTCGAACTTAGCGCTTTGGGTACATAAATAACTGTTAATTCTACTTATATCTTTCTTTTTTTAAATAAATAAATAAATATATCATCACACATTTTACTCATTACTGGGTGTGACACTGCCGTAGCAGATCTGAGTGATATATTTAAACACGTGAAATGTGATGTCGTCAAATCACGGCCCCCTAAAGATGTTAGTGAGGGGGAGGCGCAGGTGTAATTTTAATGTGTTGAAAATTGTTTGTCGACCCCGGGAATTTAACCCAAGTTCTCAAATCCAGGGATCGATTTGATACTACTGAGCTACCTACCCCAGTGATTTTTAACCGGGAATCTGCGGATCCCTGAATGTCAGCGAAACTTAAAGATATCTTAAATTTTAATTGTCTTCTAGTATTTTCTTCTGTAATTATTTTATTTTTTACATATTTTATTTTATTTTTTATTTAATTTTCGTGCTCATTTAGTTTATTCTTGCAGACATCAGAAACTGAGTAAAATTAGAAGATTTAAAAGTTTTACCCTTTATAAAATTTCTAACAGGCAGATTCATACAAAAGATTACCGTTAATACAATTTTTAGTTCCAAATTTAACTTCATAAAAATACCTGATAATAATGGTATCAAGTTTTAAAACTATAAAAATACAACGTAATAAGTTTTAATGCCAATAATTTCAATCGGAATGAAATTGGAGTCGTTAACTTCAAATTTAATTTTGTTTATGATTTTACCTTATATTAGCAAACAAAGAGATAAAAATTCTTAGTAATATAATAATATAAAAGTTTAGGCGGTTTAAGCAGAACATCGAATAATCCTTTGATGTTCAAGTCTTTCAGTTGTGAATAGAACCTTAAATACAGGAAGTAAATCAACCCCCAACAATAAGGTAACTTATCAAACCTTTCAAACGTCAAAGATATCAATATCGACCACGTAATATGTATATATTAAAATACAAAGCCTTTCTTATAATATAATCGTTTCCAGTTTTGTATGAAATTTGCGTTAAGTAATTTGAAAATATGTTTCTTCATTTATCATTCAGATCTCTTGATAGTAATCGTAATAATGATACCTACATAATTGTTTTAATGTTAGATAAAAAAAGTGTTGGAATAAATGGTATAATTATTCATATTACGAATGTGACACAAAATTTACACCTTTTTGGCACGCAAATTTTGAAGTCATAACAAACAATATTAAAGTGAAAACACTTTATCGAATCTAAAATGCATTTATACACCCATATACGCTGCAAATCTATTGATTATAATATACTACAAATAGGAATATATTCCGAATGTGCAAGCTTGTCGTTATATCATTGTTTACACAGTCGTATTCATGAAACCGTAATTTTAAAATGATATATATTTTCCGTTTCAACTCACTTGAGTTATCTGTGTCACGCACATAATTATAAGTAAACATGGTTATTTATCTTTTAACGCGTTTATATGAAAATAAATCTGCAATAATAAGAAAATTAATTTGTAGTATTATCACATATTTCAATAGAAATATTATTATGTATTTTGATCTGTCATACTATCAATCATTTATTAATCAATTGAAGCATGCGGTTATTTTAAAATTATGCAGTTGGAATTCATTATAAAAACTTGAACTTTTATGTTAACATTCACTATTATTAAAGTAAAGCATTGTAGTTCATGAATAAATACTATTCAAGAGCAAATAAATCATGAAAATATATGAAAAAAATTATATAAATGAAGCAGCCAAATTCACAATTTTGAGTAAAATTTGCTCAAAATTGGGCCCTACGTTTTTAATAAAAAAAATATGTATATTTAAAATTAAGATAGTCTATAACACAAAAAAAATCAGCCAAATTAAACACAACACTTTTGAGAAAAAAAAGAAAAACTCTGTTTTTCATGGTATTTTGGCCTATTTAATTTTTTTGCTAAAAAATGTCGTGTTTAATTTGGCTGAAAATTTCATCAGGCTTAGACTGTCGTAATCATAATTTACTGTATTTTTTATATTGATATCGTAGGGCCCATTTTTAAATAAATTCAAATTAAATTTGGTGTAATATATAATTTATTTTCTTTTATTATATGACAGATATTTCAAATTAGTAATATTACTAGCGGTCGCCCTGGCTTCGCCAGGCCTCACGCTAGCTCCGCGGACCCTGAAGTAGAATTCACTTTTATAGGACAGTTGACACAATATAAATTCAATTATTACAAATCTAAAACATTTCTGCATATCTTTCCATCCAAAGCAAGCTCTTCAAAAGACGTTTTACTAGATACCAAACACAATAGATTTTGAAGAACTTTCATTAAAACGATTGATGACAGGAAAAATCCAATTATGCACGCGAGCTCTTCAAAAGACCTTTAATTTGATACTAAATACGAAGAATTTGGACGCATTTTCACTAAAACAATTGAGGATCTAAAAGTATTAAATTTTGTCGTGAACCCTTCAAAAAACCTTTCTTTTTGATACAAACGCGATAGGTCAAATTTCAACTTTTTTATTTCATTACAATCTTCTTCTAAAGCCTTTTTATACGACACCAATACTTTAAGTTTGAAACAGTTGACGGTTGTAAAATATATATTTTTTATTTCATTTGAACTTTCTTTCAAAACTCTTTCATATCACACCAAACTCTGCATGACTCGGAATACTTTGAATTTGAAACAATTAACAGTTGTAATATTTAATTTTTTCTTTATTCCATCTACAAGTTCTTTCAAAACTTTTTTATATGACATTAAACACAGCATGATTCCGAATACTTTAAATTTAAAACAATTGACGGTTGAAATATATATATTTTTTATTTCGTCTGAAAGTTCTTCTAAATCCCTTTCATATGATATCAAACACGATATGATACGGAATACTTTAGGTTTAAAACAATTGAAGGTCGTAAAATTTCAAATACGTGTGTTATTTCCGAAAACATTTTGTTAAACTAACTTGTTATAAGAATTTGTTTATTGAGACAATTGTTTATTTGTAGATACTATAAATAATTTTTGAAAAAGCAATGAGCGTTCGCCGGGATTTGAACCCAGAACCTTTCACTCGCATGGTGACTGTTCTAGCATTTCTTCAACTAAACGTTGCACGAAAGGCATGAGTACTCGCCGAGTGTTTGTAGCTCAATTGGTTGGAGCAGTCACCATGCGAGTAAAAGGTTCTGGGTTCAAATTCCGGCGAACGCTCATTGCTTTTTAAAAAACTAACGTATTAACTATTTTATGTAAAGGTTCGTCTAAAGCCCTTTCATATGATACCAAACGTGGCATAATTTGGAATACTTTCAGTTTAAAATAATTGACAGTCTTAAAATTTCAATCAAATACGTGTTTTATTTCCGAAAAGATTTTGCTAATCTATTAAAAATCCGTTGGATGTAATTTTTGTTAGTTCCACATTTTTTTATAGAATTTATTAAGTTTGAAACAATTACCTATATTACGATTCGGAATACTTTAAGTTTGAAACATTTGCTTATTATAAAATTTCAACTTTTTTCATTTATCTGAAAGTTCTTCTAAAGCCCTTTAATATGACACCAAACATTACCGATAGAAAATTTAAGAGTGCTCAAATGATTCCAATTCGAGTTATCTGGTTTTTTAAAATTGTACTCGGCCGTGGATAAAATTTGCTTGTTTTTACTATATATTATTACTGGAGACAAATTTGGATGGGTTTACCTGTATACTTTATATAACTTGTCAATTTGACGTTTTGTTTTAGTGGACTGTCAAAAATTTTCTTTTTAAATACACATATTTAAAATGCGTAATTATAATAAAAACGTTCCCTCATTCCCCCAATATGTGTCAAATATTTCAAAAGTTGTCTAAAATATTTAATACTTCAATAATTGTTAATTAAAAATGCGATATGTCCACATACAAATGTCAAAATTAGAGTAGGTGTTCTTTTTTAAAATTTCAAAGCCTCCACACTCTTTGTCTGTATATTTTATAAAACTTGTCAATTTGACGTTTTGAATTAAAACCAACTTCATAGTGGACTCTTAAAAATTTTCTTTTTAAATACACATATTTGAAATTTGTAATTATAATAGAAACGTCACCTCAGGCCCCCAATGTGCGTAAAATATTTCAAAACTACTCTAAAATATTTAATATTTAAATAATTTATAATTAAAAATACGACATGTCCACTGACAAATGTCAAAATGACAGTAGATGTTCTTCTTCAAAATTTCAAAGCCACCATATTCTTTATACTTTATAAAACTTGTCAATATGACGTTTTGCTTTAAAACCAACTTCATAGTGAAATGTCAAAAATTTACTTTTTAAATATACACATTTGAAATGTATAATTATAATAAAAACGTCCCCTCAGTCCCCTAATATGCGTAAAATATTTCAAAACTACTCTAAACCATTTAATATTTAAATAATTTATAATTAAAAATGCGACATGTCCACTGACAAATGTCAAGTGACGTTTGATGTTCTTCTTAAAAATTTCAAAGCCTCCCCACTCTTAGTTGACTTTGCCCCAAAAACGCATGTTTTTTCAAGTTTTCTCGCACGAAAAATCTGAGACTATCAAAAGGCACTCCCCGTGATCAAATAAAAAAAGTTGCAAATAAATCGGATAAACCGTTTAGGCTGTAAAATTGTCAGACTGATTGTGATGAAATTATATATACATAGGGAATTAAGCCGTTTAGTATATAAGACTTTAATGATGTATTTGTTTTTCCGAAAAAAGACATAGATAACTAGATAATGATGTTAGCAAAAATATACTTGGCTCCGGACTCGGACCCGGACCCGGACCCGGACCCGGACCCGGACCCGGACCCGGACCCGGACCTGGACCCGGACCCGTACCCGGACCCGGACCTGGACCCGGACCCGTTCCCGGACCCGGACCCGGGTCCGAGTCCGGGTCCGGGTCCGGGTCCAGGTCCGGGTCCAGGTCCGGGTCCGGGTCCAGGTCCGGGTCCGGATCCGGGTCCGGGTCCGGGTCCGGGTCCGGGTCCGGGTACGGGTCCGGGTCCAGGTCCGGGTCCGGGTACGGGTCCGGGTCCGGGTACGGGTCCGGGTCCGGGTCCGGGTACGGGTCCAGGTCCGGGTCCGGGTCCGGGTCCGGGTCCGGGTCCGGGTCCGGGTCCGGGTACGGGTCCGGGTCCAGGTCCGGGTCCGGGTACGGGTCCGGGTCCGGGTACGGGTCCGGGTCCGGGTCCGGGTACGGGTCCGGGTCCGGGTACGGGTCCGGGTACGGGTCCGGGTCCGGGTCCAGGTCCGGGCCCAGGTCCGGGCCCGGGTCCGGGTCCGGGTCCGGGTCCGGGTCCGGGTCCAGGTCCGGAGCCAAGTCCGGGTCCAGGTCCGGGTCCGGGTCCGGACCCAAGTTCGAGTCCGTGTCCGGTTATCTAGTTATCTATGTCTTCTTTCGGAAAGAAACTAGATAATGCGAAAATTAAAATTGATATTTTTTGTTTCTAATATATTATTAAATATAAAAATAAGTCATCTTTTATTTGAAATTTTTTTTCGTAATAAATGGAATTTATTGTGTCCAGTAAACTACCTCTTCCGGTTTTTCAATTTCATTCAAAATCAACTCGAATACACACACAGACATCATTGAGAAAATGATCAAAACGGATTCAGTGGACCTCAAAACACTATGAGGCGCCGTTTGCGACAATATACAGACTCGTAAATATACAATTCTTTTCATTATATATACTAAATTTTTGACAATATCACGTAAAATTTTGTGTACGGGTATATTATAAACCTGTATATTGTGATATTTTTGTCGCGTTAAAAAAATATACAGAACAGGATTGTGCCACTTATTCAGAGACGGCGCTGAATTTCAGGTAGTTGACGCAGCATTTTGGAGAGATAGTGCAACATGAAATGTACACCCAAGGGGTACAAAATATTATTTTTAATCTTTTTCTCCGGATTTAAAATAACTATCTTAGGTTTAGTTTAAGTAACATTAACAAAACTGGAATTTCTTTATAGCTAACGGAAATGAGATTACAATTTTTAAGTAACCTAAAAATAAATACTTCTAAATTTGTAAGTTATGGAAAATTATATCATTGTCTCGAACCTTCAATACATTTTAAGAAAATATTAGGTAGAATAAGGGCCAGTTTTTCAATCGCCGGTTTACGCTCGACTGGTTTTGAAGCACTTTCAATTAAATTATCGATAAAAAAATTAGAAGTGTCCAAATGATTCTAATTCAAGTTATCTGGTTTTTCTAAATTGAACTTTGAACAAAATTTGCTTGGTTTTACTGTATATTATTATCGAGATCAAACTTGGTTGAGTTCACCTGTATACATTATAAAACTTGTCAATTCGACGTTTTGTTTCGAAACCAAATTCATTGTGGACCGTCAAAAATTTACTTTTTAAATACACGTATTTGAAATGTATAATTATAATTAAAACGTCCCCTCATTTCCAGAATATGTGTAAAGTATTTCAAAACTACTCACAATAATTTAATATTTAAGTAATTTATAATTAAATATGCGACATGTGCACTGACAAATGTCAAAATGACAGGAGATGTTTTTTTTATTAAAATTTCAAAGCCTCCATATTCTTTATACTTTATAAAACTTGTCAGTTTGACGTTTAAAATTAAAACCAACTTCATAGTGGACTGACAAAAATTTTCTTTTTAAATACACATATTTAAAATGCGTAATTATAATAAAACTGTACACTCATTCCTCCAATATATGTAAAATATTTCAAAAGTACTCTAACAAATTTAATATTTAAATAATTTATAATTAAAAATGCGACATGTCCACTGACAAATGTAAAAATGACGTTTGATGTTCTTCTTAAAAATTTCAAAGCCTCCACACTCTTAGTTGATTTTGCCCCAAAAACGCATGTTTTTTCAAGTTTTCTCGCACATCATGTGTACGAAAAATCTGAGACTATCAAAAGGCACTCCACGTGATTGACCTCTATCAAATAAAAAAAGTTTGAAATAAATCGGATAAACCGTCTAGGCTGTAGCGATTTACAAATGGGCGTGATGAATCCAAAGAAATATACCTCACTTCTCAAAATAGTATATAGGACTAGTGGTCGGCCTGGCTTTGCCAGGCCTCACGCTAGGCTCCGCGGATACTGAAGTAAGGTTCACTTCTGTATGACAATTGACAAAATATAAACTGAATTAATTTCAATCTAAAACATTTCAGTTCTGTACGTTTCTTCATGCAAAGACCTATTAATTGATGCCAAACACAATAGGTTTTTAATCTGTATCACTGAAACAATTGCCGCTCAAAAAATCAATTTAATTCTCGTGCCCTTTAAAATACATTTCATTTGATACCACACACGCTAAAATTTTTAAATACTTTCACGAAAACAATTGAAGATCTGAAAGTATTTAATTTTGTACGCGAGCTCTTCAAAAGTCTTTTCATTTTATATCAAACATGATTGGTTTTAAAGTACTTTCAGTGAAACAATTCTCGGTCGAAAAAATTACCAATTTTATATTCGAGCCCTTCAAAGGCCTGTAATTTAATACCAAATATGATACGTTTTGAAACACCTTTAGTAAAACAATGGACGATCACAAAAAAAATTAATTTAACATGCGTGCTCTTTAAAAGACCTATCATTTGAAAACAAACACGATAGGTTTTGAAATACTTTCACTGAAACAATTGACTATCGAAAAGTATTACATTTTGTGAGTGAGTCCTTCAAAAGATCTTTCATTTGATACCAAACACAATAGGTTTTGAAGTACTTTCACTAAAACAATTGCCGATCTAAAAGTATTTCATTTTGTACGCTTGCTCTTCAAAAGACCTTTCATTTTAAATCAAATATGATTGGATTTAAAGTACTTTCACTGAAACCCTTCAAAAGGCATGTCATTTAATATCAAATATGATAGCTTTTGAACACCATTACTAAAACAATAGACGATCAAAAATAATAATTCATTTCACACGCGTGCCCTAAAAATTACCTTTCATTTGAAACCAAACATGATGGGATTTGAAATACTTTTAGTAAAACAATTGACGATTGAAATGTATTAAGTTTTGTACGCGAGCCCTTCCAAAGACCTTTCATTTGATAGCAAGCACGATAGGTTTTGAAGCACTTTCATTAAAACAATTGTCGATCGAATAAAATTTAATGCTGCACGCGAGTCTTTCAAAAGACCTTCCATTTGATATCAAACACGATAGGTTTTGATGCACTTTTACTAAAACAATTGACAAACGAAAATATTTAAATTTTTCATGCAAGCCCGTTGAGAGACCTTTCATTTCATACCAAACACAATATGTTTTGAAGTACTTTCACTAAAACAATTGCGGATCGAAAAAGTCAATTTTGCATGCGAGCCCTTTAAAAGACCTTCTATTTGATACCAAACTCGGTATGTTTCGCGAAACTTTAAATTTGTTGAAAACAGTTTAAAACATGTATCCTCAATTATGTAATGCCTAAATCAATTTTTAAAATTTTTCTAACTTGCCTAGAAATTTAAATAATTCTATCAGAAAATTCCATGCGTACCAAACAGAATTAGTTTTGATGCACTTTCACTAAAACAATTATCTGTCGAAATAAATAAACAATTTTTCACGCGAGCCTTTCAGAAGACCTTTCATTTGATACCAAACACAATATGTTTTGAAACACTTTCAATAAAACAACTGACGATCGAAAAGAATCAATTTTTCACGCGAGCCCTTCAAAAACCTTTCATTTAATACCAAACACGATATTTTTTAAGCTCTTTCACTAAAACAATTGACGATCTAAAAGTAATAAATTTTATACGCGAGCCCTTTCATTATTTTCGCTAAAACAATTGCCGAACGAAAAGATTCCAATTCTGCACGTGAGGCCTTCAAAAGACCTTTTATACCTGTATGATACCAAACACGATGGGTTTTGATGCACTCTCACTAAAACAGTTACCGATGGAAAATAGATAAATTTTGTACTCGAGCCCTTTAAATAACCTTTCATTTGATACCAAACACAATAGGCCTTAAAGTACTTTCACTAAAACTATTGCCGATCGAAAATATTTTAGTTTTGCATACGTACCCTTTAAAAGAACTTTCATAATATACCAAATACGACTGGTTTTGAAGCACTTTTAATTAAACAATTATCGATAGAAAATTTAGGAGTGTCCAAATGATTCTAATTCGAGTTATCTGGTTTTTCTAAATTGAACTTTGCCGTAGACGAAATTTGCTTGGTTTTACTGTATATTATTATCGAGATCAAATTTGGTTGAGTTCTCCTGTATAAATTATAAAACTTGTCAATTCGACGTTTTGTTTCGAAACCAAATTCATTGTAGACCGTCAAAAATTTACTTTTTAAATACACGTATTTGAAATGTGTAATTATAATAAAAACGTCCCCTCATTTCCACAATATGCGTAAAGTATTTCAAAACTACTCACAAACATTTAATATTTAAGTAATTTATAATTAAATATGCGACATGTTCACTGACAAATGTCAAAATGACAGTAGATGTTCTTTTTAAAAATTTCAAAGCCTCCATATTCTTTATACTTTATAAAACTTGTCAATTTGACGTTTTGCTTTAAAACCAACTTCATAGTGAAGTGTCAAAAATTTACTTTTTAAATACACATATTTGAAATGTATAATTATAATAAAAACGTCCCCTCATTTCCACAATATGCGTAAAGTATTTCAAAACTACTCACAAAAGTTTCATTTTGAAGTAATTTATAATTAAAAATGCGACATGTCTACTGACAGACGTCAAAGTGACAGTAGATCTTCTTCTTAAAAATTTCAAAGCCTCCACACTCTTAGTTGATTTTGCCCCAAAAACGCATATTTTTTAAAGTTTTCTCGCACATCATGTGCACGAAAAATCTGAGACTATCAAAAGGCACTCCGCGTGATTGACCTCTATCAAATAAAAAAAGTTGCAAATAAATCGGATAAACCGTCTAGGCTGTAGCGATTTACAAATGGGCGTGATGAATCCATATATATATATACCTCACTTATCAAAATAGTGTATAGGACTAGCGGTCGCCCTGGCTTCGCCAGGCCTCACGCTAGTTCCGCGGACCCTGAAGTAGAATTCACTTTTGTAGGACAGTTGACACAATATAAATTCAATTATTACAAATCTAAAACATTTCTGCATATCTTTCCAACCAAAGACCTTTTAATTGATACTAAACACAACAAGATTACGAAGATCTTTCATTAAAACAACTAACGATTGAAAAATATCCAATTCTGCTCGCGAGCTCTTCAAAAGACCTTTTACTAGATACCAAACACAATAAGTTTTGAAGAACTTTAATTAAAACGATTGATGACAGTAAAAATCCAATTTTGTACGCGAGCCCTTCAAAAGACCTTTCATTTGATACTAAACACGAAGAATTTTAAAGAATTTTCACTAAAACAATTGAGGATCTAAAAGTATTGAATTTTGTACGCGAACCCTTCAAAAAATCTTTCTTTTTGATACAAACGCGATAGGTCAAATTTCAACTTTTTTATTTCATTACAATCTTCTTCTAAAGCCTTTAAATTAAAAACAGTTGACGGTTGTAAAGAATTTTTTTTTATTTCATTTGAACTTTCTTTCAAAACTTTTTCATATCACACCAAACTCGGCATGACTCGGAATACTTTAAGTTTGAAACAATTAACAGTTGTAATATTGAATTTGTTTCTTTATTCCATCTACAAGTTCTTTCAAAACTTTTTTATATGACATTAAACACGGCATGATTCCGAATAATTTAAATTTAAAACAATTGACGGTCGAAATATATATATTTTTATTTCGTCTGAAAGTTCTTCTAAAGCCTTTTCATATGATATCAAACACGATATGATACGGAACACTTTAAGTTTAAAACAATTGAAGGTCGTAAAATTTCAAATACGTGTGTTATTTCCGAAAACATTTTGCTAAACTAACTTTTTATAAGAATTTGTTTATTGACACAATTGTTTGTTTGTAGATATTATAAATAATTTTTGAAAAAACAATGAGCGTTCGCCGGGATTTGAATCCAGAACCTTTCATTCGCATGGTGACTGCTCTAGCATTTCTTCAACTAAAAGTTGCACGAAAGGCATGAGTATTCGCCGAGTGTTTGTAGCTCAACTGGTTAGAGCAGTCACCATGCGAGTGAAAGGTTCTGGGTTCAAATTCCGGCGAACGCTCATTGCTTTTTCAAAAACTAACTTTTTAATTATTTTATCTAAAGGTTCGTCTAAAGCCCTTTCATATGATACCAAACATGGCATAATTCGGAATACTTTAAGTGTGAAATAATTGACAGTCGTAAAATTTCAATCAAATACGTGTTTTATTTCCGAAAAGATTTTGCTAATCTATTAAAAATCCGTTGGATGTAATTGTTGATAGTTCCACATTTTTTATAGAATTTATTAAGTTTGAAACAATTACCTATCGTAAAATTTCAACTTTTTATATTTCATCTGAAAGTTCTTTTGAATCCCTTTAATATGACACTAAATACGGTACGATTCGGAATACTTTAAGTTTGAAACTATTGACAATCGTAAAATTTCAACTTTTTTTTATTTTATATGAAAGTTCTTCTAAAGTCCTTTTATATGACACCTAACACAATATGATTCGAAATACTTTATGTTAAAAACAATTGCTTATTGTAAAATTTCAACTTTTTTCATTTATATGAAAGTTCTTCTAAAGCCCTTTAATATGACACCAAACACGATAGGTTTTGTTGTAATTTCACTGAAATAATTGACGATTGAAAATATTATAATTTTGCCCACATGCCCTTTAAAATAACTTTCGTATTACCGAAAGAATTGACAGTCGTAAAATTTCAACTTTTTTTTTATTTCATATGAAAGTTTTTCTGAAGCCCTTTCATATGACACCCAACACAATATGATTCGAAATACTTTATGTTAGAAACAATTGCTTATTGTAAAATTTCAACTTTTTTCATTTATCTGAAAGTTCTTATAAATCCCTTTAATATACACGATAGGTTTTGTTGCAATTTCACTAAAATGATTACCAATTGAAAATATTATAATTTTGCCCACATGCCCTTTAAAATAACTTTCGTATTACCGATAGAAAATTTAAGACTGATCAAATGATTCCAATTAGAATTATCTGGTTTTTCTAAATTGTACTCTGACGTGGATAAAATTTGCTTGGTTTTACTGTATATTATTACTGGAGACAAATTTGGTTGGGTTTACCTGTATAACTTGTCAATTTGACGTTTTGTTTCAGTGGATTGTCAAAAATTTTCTTTTTAAATACACATATTTAAAATGCGTAATTATAATTAAAACGTTCCCTCATTCCCCAAATATGTGTAAAATATTTCAAAAGTTGTCGAAAATATTTAATACTTGAATAATTTTTAATTAAAAATGCGATATGTCCACATACAAATGTCAAAATTAGAGTAGGTGTTCTTTTTAAAATTTCAAAGCCTCCACACTCTTTGTCTGTATATTTTATAAAACTTGTCAATTTGACGTTTTGAATTAAAACCAACTTCATAGTGGACTGTAAAAAATTTTCTTTTTAAATACACATATTTGACATTTGTAATTATAATAAAAACGTCCCCTCAGTCCCCCAATGTGCGTAAAATATTTCAAAACTACTCTAAAACATTTAATATTTAAATAATTTATAATTAAAAATGCGACATGTCCACTGAGAAATGTCAAAGTGACGTTTGATGTTCTTCTTAAAAATTTCAAAGCCTCCACACTCTTAGTTGACTTTGCCCCAAAAACGCATGTTTTTTCAAGTTTTCTCGCACATCATGTGCACGAAAAATCTGAGACTATCAAAAGGCACTCCCCGTAATTCACCTCTATCAAATAAAAAAAGTTGCAAGTAAATCTAATAAACCGTCTAGGCTGTAAAATTGTCAGACTGATCGTGATGAATCTATATATACATAGGGAATTAAGCCGTTTAGTATATAAGACTAGCGGTCGCCCTGGCTTCGCCAGGCCTCACGCTAGTTCCGCGGACCCTGAAGTAGAATTCACTTTTGTAGGACAGTTGACACAATATAAATGCAATTATTACAAATCTAAAACATTTCTGCGTCTCATTCCATCCAGAGACCTTGTAATTGATACTAAACACAATAGGTTTCGAAGATCTTTCACTAAAACAACTGACGATTGAAAAAAATCCAATTATGCACGCGAGCTCTTCAAAAGACCTTTCATTTGATACTAATCACGAAGAATTTTGATGCATTTTCACTAAAATAATTGAAGATCTATAAGTATTAAATTTTGTACGCGAACCCTTCAAAAAATCTTTCTTTTTGATACAAACGCGATAGGTTTTAAACACTTTCACGAAAACAATTGTACATTTTGCTAAACTATTAAAAATCTTTTGTACGTCATTTTTTATAATGTTCTACATTTATATTTTATATGTACATGAAATCAATTGTAATTTTTCTCTAAACTTTTTTTAAAAACTGTTGGAAATCGCTGAAATATACTTTTTTGCATTGTAGAATGCTGCTGTCAACTTTATTTTTTTTTTAAATGTATATTATTACCGCACACAAATTTTGCTTTGTTTTATTACATACTTTTAAAAATTATTTGTCAAGTTGACGTTTTGTCTTAAAATTTTTTACGCTAGCCCTTCAAAAAACCTTCCATTTGTTACCAAACACGATAAGTTTAGAAGCACTTTCACTAAAACAATTGCCAATCGTAAAATATTTAATTTTTTACGCGATCTCTTCAAAAGACTTTTCATTAGATACCAAACACGATAGATTGTTAAGTACTTTCACTGAAACAATTGCCGATCAAAGTTAAATTAAATGCTGCACAAAAATACTTCAAAAGACATTTCATTCGATATCAAATACGATAGGTTTAAAAGCAAGATCACAAAAACAATTGCGAAACGAAAAAAAAAATTTGCACGCGATCCCTTTAAAAGTCTTTTTATTTGATACCAAAAAATATTTTATGTTTAAAACAATTGACATTCTTCATTTTTTTTTTATTTCATATAAAATTTCTTCCAAATTTTCATATGACATTAAATACGGCATTAATCCGAATATTTGAAATTTGAAACAATTGACAATCGTAAAGTCTTAATTTTTTTATTTCGTCTGAAAGTTCTTCTAAAGCCCTGTCATATGATATCAAACACGATTTGATTCGGAATACTTTAAGGTTAGAACAATTGACGGTCGTAAAATTTCAATCAAATAAGTGTTTTATTTCCGAAAATATTTTGCTAAAATAACTCTTTTTTATTTCATCTGAAAGTTCTTCTAACTCTATTTCATATGCTCTAGCATTTCTTCAACTAAAGGTTGCACGAAAGGCATGAGTATTCGCCGAGTGTTTGTAGTGTTAGAGCAATCACCATGCGAGTGAAAGGTTCTGGGTTCAAATTCCGGCAAACGCTCATTGCTTTTTCAAAAACTAACTTTTTAATTAATTTATCTAAAGGTTCGTCTAAAGCCCTTTCATATGATACCAAACATGGCATAATTCGGAATACTTTAAGTTTGAAATAATTGACAGTCGTAAATTTCAATCAAATACGTGTTTTATTTCCGAAAAGATTTTGCTAATCTATTAAAAATCCGTTGGATGTAATTTTTGATAGTTACACATTTTTTTATAGAATTTATTAAATTTGAAATAATTACCTATCGTAAAATTTCAACTTTTTATATTTCATCTGAAAGTTCTTTTGAAGCCCTTCAATATGACACTAAATACGGTACGATTCGGAATACTTTAAGTTTGAAACTATTGACAATCGTAAAATTTCAACTTTTTTTTATTTTATATGAAAGTTCTTCTAAAGCCCTTTTATATGACACCCAACACAATATGATTCGAAATACTTTATGTTAGAAACAATTGCTTATTGTAAAATTTCAACTTTTTTCATTTATCTGAAAGTTCTTCTAAAGCCCTTTAATATGACACCAAACACAATAGGTTTTGTTGCAATTTCAGTGAAATAATTGACGATTGAAAATATTATAATTTTGCCCACATGCCCTTTAAAATAACTTTCGTTTTACCGAAAGAAAATTTAAGAGTGATCAAATGATTCCAATTCGAGTTATCTGGTTTTTCTAAATTGTACTCTGCCGTGGATAAAATGTTAAATACACATATTTGAAATTTGTAATTATAATAGAAACGTCACCTCAGTCCCCCAATGTGCGTAAAATATTTCAAAACTACTCTAAAACATTTAATATTTAAATAATTTATAATTAAAAATACGACATGTCCACTGACAAATGTCAAAATGACAGTAGATGTTCTTTTTCAAAATTTCAAAGCCACCATATTCTTTATACTTTATAAAACTTGTCAATTTGACGTTATGCTTTAAAACCAACTTCATAGTGGAGTGTCAAAAATTTACTTTTTAAATATACACATTTGAAATGTATAATTATAATAAAAACGTCCCCTCAGTCCACCAATGTGCGTAAAATATTTCAAAACTACTCTAAACCATTTAATATTTAAATAATTTATAATTAAAAATGCGACATGTCCACTGAGAAATGTCAAAGTGACGTTTGATGTTCTTCTTAAAAATTTCAAAGCCTCCACACTCTTAGTTGATTTTGCCCCAAAAACGCATGTTTTTTCAAGTTTTCTCGCACATCATGTGCACGAAAAATCTGAGACTATCAAAAGGCACTCCACGTGATTGACCTCTATCAAATAAAAAAAGTTGCAAATAAATCGAATAAACCGTCTAGGCTGTAAAATTGTCAGACTGATCGTGATGAAATATATATATATATAGGGATTTATGCCGTTTAGTATATAAGACTAGCGGTCGCCCTGGCTTCGCCAGGCCTCACGCTAGCTCCGCGGACCCTGAAGTAGAATTCACTTTTGTAGGACAGTTGACACAATATAAATTCAATTATTACAAATCTAAAACATTTCTGCATATCTTTCCAACCAAAGACCTTTTAATTGATACTAAACACTACAAGATTTCGAAGATCTTTCATTAAAACAACTAACGATTGAAAAATATCCAATTCTGCTCGCGAGTTCTTCAAAAGACCTTTTACTAGATACCAAACACAATAAGTTTTGAAGAACTTTCATTAAAACGATTGATGACAGGAAAAATCCAATTTTGTACGCGAGCCCTTCAAAAGACCTTTCATTTGATACTAAACACGAAGAATTTTGAATTATTTTCACTAAAACAATTGAGGATCTAAAAATATTGAATTTTGTACGCGAACCCTTCAAAAAATCTTTGTTTTTGATACAAACGGGATAGGTCAAATTTCAACTTTTTTATTTCATTACAATCTTCTTCTAAAGCCTTTTTATACGACACCAATACTTTAAGTTTGAAACAGTTGACGGTTGTAAAATATTTTTTTTTTATTTCATTTGAACTTTCTTTCAAAACTCTTTTATATCACACCAAACTCGACATGACTCGGAATACTTTGAATTTGAAACAATTAACAGTTGTAATATTTAATTTTTTTCTTTATTCCATCTGCACGTTCTTTCAAAACTTTTTTATATGACATTAAACACGGCATGATTCCGAATACTTTAAATTTAAAACAATTAACGGTCGAAATATATATATTTTTTATTTCGTCTGAGAGTTCTTCTAAATCCCTTTCATATGATATCAAACACGATATGATACGGAACACTATAGGTTTAAAACAATTGAAGGTCGTAAAATTTCAAATACGTGTGTTATTTCCGAAAACATTTTGCTAAACTAAATTTTTATAAGAATTTGTTTATTGACACAATTGTTTGTTTGTAGATATTATAAATAATTTTTGAAAAAGCAATGAGCGTTCGCCGGGATTTGAACCCAGAACCTTTCAATCGAATGGTGACTGCTCTAGCATTTCTTCAACTAAACGTTGCACGAAAGGCATGAGTATTCGCCGAGTGTTTGTAGCTCAATTGGTTAGAGCAGTCACCATGCAAGTGAAAGGTTCTGGGTTCAAATTCCGGCAAACGCTCATTGCTTTTTCAAAAACTAACTTTTTAATTAATTTATCTAAAGGTTCGTCTAAAGCCCTTTCATATGATACCAAACATGGCATAATTCGGAATACTTTAAGTTTAAAATAATTGACAGTAGTAAAATTTCAATCAAATATGTGTTTTATTTCCGAAAAGATTTTGCTAATCTATTAAAAATCCGTTGGATGTAATTTTTGATAGTTCCACATTTTTTTATAGAATTTATTAAGTTTGAAATAATTACCTATCGTAAAATTTCAACTTTTTATATTTCATCTGAAAGTTCTTTTGAAGCCCTTCAATATGACACTAAATACGGTACGATTCGGAATACTTTAAGTTTGAAACTATTGACAATCGTAAAATTTCAACTTTTTTTTTTTTTTTTATATGAAAGTTCTTCTAAAGCCCTTTTATATGACACCTAACACAATATGATTCGAAATACTTTATGTTAGAAACAATTGCTTATTGTAAAATTTCAACTTTTTTCATTTATCTGAAAGTTCTTCTAAAGCCCTTTAATATGACACCCTTACACGATAGGTTTTGTTGCAATTTCACTGAAATAATTGACGATTGAAAATATTATAATTTTGCCCACATGCCCTTTAAAATAACTTTCGTATTACCGAAAGAAAATTTAAGAGTGATCAAATGATTCCAATTCGAGTTATCTGGTTTTTCTAAATTGTACTCTGCCGTGGATAAAATTTTAAATACACATATTTGAAATTTGTAATTATAATAGAAACGTCACCTCAGTCCCCCAATGTGCGTAAAATATTTCAAAACTACTCTAAAACATTTAATATTTAAATAATTTATAATTAAAAATACGACATGTCCACTGACAAATGTCAAAATGACAGTAGATGTTCTTCTTCAAAATTTCAAAGCCACCATATTCTTTATACTTTATAAAACTTGTCAATTTGACGTTTTGAATTAAAACCAACTTCATAGTGGACTATAAAAAATTTTCTTTTTAAATACACATATTTAAAATACTTAATTATAATAAAAACGTCCCCTCAGTCCCCTAATGTGCGTAAAATATTTCAAAACTACTCTAAAACATTTAATATTTAAATAATTTATAATTAAACATGCGACATGTCCACTGACAAATGTCAAAGTGACGTTTGATGTTCTTCTTAAATATTTCAAAGCCTCCACACTCTTAGTTGACTTTGCCCCAAAAACGCATGTTTTTTCAAGTTTTCTCGCACATCATGTGCACGAAAAATCTGAGACTATCAAAAGGCACTCCCCATGAATGACCGCGATCAAATAAAAAAAGTTGCAAATAAATCGAATAAACCGTCTAGGCTGTAAAATTGTCAGACTGATTGTGATGAAATTATATATACATAGGGAATTAAGCCGTTTAGTATATAAGACTAGCGGTCGCCCTGGCTTCGCCAGGCCTCACGCTAGCTCCGCGGACCCTGAAGTAGAATTCACTTTTGTAAGACAGTTGACACAATATAAATGCAATTATTACAAATCTAAATCATTTCTGCGTATCATTCCATCCAAAGACCTTTTAATTGATACTAAACACAATAGGTTTCGAAGATCTTTCACTAAAATAACTGACGATTGAAAAAAATCCAATTATGCACGTGAGCTCTTCAAAAGACCTTTCATTTGATACTAATCACGAAGAATTTTGATGTATTTTCACTAAAATAATTGAGGATCTATAAGTATTAAATTTTGTACGCGAACCCTTCAAAAAATCTTTGTTTTTGATACAAACGCGATAGGTTTAAAAACTTTCACGAAAACAATTGTACATTTTGCTAAACTATTAAAAATCTTTTGGACGTCATTTTTTATAATGTTCTACATTTATATTTTATATGTACATGAAATCAATTGAAATTTTTCTCTAAACTTTTTTGAAAAACTGTTGGAAATCGCTGAAATATACTTTTTGCATTGTAGAATGCTGCTGTCAATTTTCTTTTTTTTTAAAATGTATATTATTACCGCACACAAATTTTGCTTTGTTGTATTACATACTTTTAAAAATTATTTGTCAAGTTGACGTTTTGTCTTAAAAATTTTTACGCTAGCCCTTCAAAAAACCTTCCATTTGATACCAAACATGATATGTTTTTAAGCACTTTCACTAAAACAATTGACGATCGAAAAGTAATAAATTTTGTACGCAAGTCCTTCAAAATACCTTTCATTTAATACCAAACACGATAAGTTTAGAAGGACTTTCACTAAAACAATTGCCAATCGTAAAATATTTAATTTTGTACGCGATCTCTTCAAAAGACTTTTCATTAGATACCAAACACGATAGATTGTTAAGCACTTTCACTGAAACAATTGCCGATCAAAATTAAATTAAATGCTGCACAAAAATACTTCAAAAGACATTTCATTCGATATCAAACACGATAGGTTTAAAAGCAAGATCACAAAAACAAGTGCGAAACGAAAAAAAAAATTTGCACGCGATCCCTTTAAAAGTCTTTTTATTTGATACCAAAAATATTTTATGTTTAAAACAATTGACATTCTTCATTTTTTTTTTATTTCATATAAAATTTCTTCCAAATTTTCATATGACATTAAATACGGCATTAATCCGAATATTTGAAATTTGAAACAATTGACAATCGTAAAGTCTTAATTTTTTTATTTCGTCTGAAAGTTCTTCTAAAGCCCTGTCATATGATATCAAACACGATTTGATTCGGAATACTTTAAGCTTAGAACAATTGACGGTCGTAAAATTTCAATCAAATAAGTGTTTTATTTCCGAAAATATTTTGCTAAAATAACTCTTTTTTATTTCATCTGAAAGTTCTTCTAACTCTATTTCATATGCTCTAGCATTTCTTCAACTAAAGGTTGCACGAAAGGCATGAGTATTCGCCGAGTGTTTGTAGCTCAATTGGTTAGAGCAGTCACCATGCGAGTGAAAGGTTCTGGGTTCAAATTCCGGCAAACGCTCATTGCTTTTTCAAAAACTAACTTTTTAATTAATTTATCTAAAGGTTCGGCTAAAGCCCTTTCATATGATACCAAACATGGCATAATTCGGAATACTTTAAGTTTGAAATAATTGACAGTCGTAAAATTTCAATCAAATACGTGTTTTATTTCCGAAAAGATTTTGCTAATCTATTAAAAATCCGTTGGTTGTAATTTTTGATAGTTCCACATTTTTTTATAGAATTTATTAAGTTTGAAATAATTACCTATCGTAAAATTTCAACTTTTTATATTTCATCTGAAAGTTCTTTTGAAGCCCTTTAATATGACACCAAACACGATAGGTTTTGTTGCAATTTCACTGAAATAATTGACGATTGAAAATATTATAATTTTGCCCACATGCCCTTTAAAATAACTTTCGTATTACCGAAAGAAAATTTAAGAGTGATCAAAGGATTCCAATTCGAGTTATCTGGTTTTTCTAAATTGTACTCTGCCGTGGATAAAATTTTAAATACACATATTTGAAATTTGTAATTATAATAGAAACGTCATCTCAGTCCCCCAATGTGCGTAAAATATTTCAAAACTACTCTAAAACATTTAATATTTAAATAATTTATAATTAAAAATACGACATGTCCACTGACAAATGTCAAAATGACAGTAGATGTTCTTCTTAAAAATTTCAAAGCCACCATATTCTTTATACTTTATAAAACTTGTCAATTTGACGTTTTGCTTTAAAACCAACTTCATAGTGAAGTGTCAAAAATTTACTTTTTAAATATACACATTTGAAATGTATAATTATAATAAAAACGTCCCCTCAGTCCCCTAATGTGCGTAAAATATTTCAAAACTACTCTAAAACATTTAATATTTAAACAATTTATAATTAAAAATGCGACATGTCCACTGACAAATGTCAAAGTGACGTTTGATGTTCTTCTTAAAAATTTCAAAGCCTCCACACTCTTAGTTGACTTTGCCCCAAAAACGCATGTTTTTTCAAGTTTTCTCGCACATCATGTGCACGAAAAATCTGAGACTATCAAAAGGCACTCCCCATGAAGGACCCCGATCAAATAAAAAAAGTTTCAATGAAATCGGATAAACCATCTAGGCTGTAAAATTGTCAGACTGATCGTGATGAAATATATATATATAGGGATTTATGCCGTTTAGTATATAAGACTAGCGGTCGCCCTGGCTTCGCCAGGCCTCACGCTAGCTCCGCGGACACTGAAGTAGAATTCACTTTTGTAAGACAGTTGACACAATATAAATGCGATTATTACAAATCTAAAACATTTCTGCGTATTATTCCATCCAAAGACCTTTTAATTGATACTAAACACAATAGGTTTCGACGATCTTTTACTAAAACAACTGACGATTGTAAAAAATCCAATTATGCACGTGAGCTCTTCAAAAGACCTTTCAATTGATACTAATCACGAAGAATTTTGATGCATTTTCACTAAAACAATTGAGGATCTAGAAGTATTAAATTTTGTACGCGAACCCTTCAAAAAATCTTTCTTTTTGATACAAACGCGATAGGTCAAATTTCAACTTTTTTATTTCATTACAATCTTCTTCTAAAGCCTTTTTATACGACACCAATACTTTAAGTTATAAACAGTTGACGGTTGTAAAGAATTTTTTTTTTATTTCATTTGAACTTTCTTTCAAAACTCTTTCATATCACACCAAACTCGGCATGACTCGGAATACTTTAAGTTTGAAATAATTAACAGTTGTAATATTGAATTTGTTTCTTTATTCCATCTACAAGTTCTTTCAAAACTTTTTTATATGACATTGAACACGGCATGATTCCGAATACTTTAAATTTAAAACAATTGACGGTCGAAATATATATTTTTATTTCGTCTGAAAGTTCTTCTAAAGCCTTTTCATATGATATCAAACACGATATAATACGGAACACTTTAGGTTTAAAACAATTGAAGGTCGTAAAATTTCAAATACGTGTGTTATTTCCGAAAACATTTTGCTAAACTAACTTTTTATAAGAATTTGTTTATTGACACAATTGTTTGTTTGTAGATATTATAAATAATTTTTGAAAAAACAATGAGCGTTCGCCGGGATTTGAATCCAGAACCTTTCATTCGCATGGTGACTGCTCTAGCATTTCTTCCACTAAACGTTGCACGAAAGGCATGAGTATTCGCCGTGTGTTTGTAGCTCAATTGGTTAGAGCAGTCACCATGCGAGTGAAATGTTCTGGGTTCAAATTCCGGCGAACGCTCATTGCTTTTTCAAAAACTAACTTTTTAATTATTTTATCTAAAGGTTTGTCTAAAGCCCTTTCATATGATACCAAACATGGCATAATTCGGAATACTTTAAGTTTGAAATAATTGACAGTCGTAAAATTTCAATCAAATACGTGTTTTATTTCCGAAAAGATTTTGCTAATCTACTAAAAATCCGTTGGATGTAATTTTTGATATTTCCACATTTTTTTATAGAATTTATTAAGTTTGAAACAATTACCTATCGTAAAATTTCAACTTTTTATATTTCATCTGAAAGTTCTTTTGAAGCCCTTCAATATGACACTAAATACGGTACGATTCGGAATACTTTAAGTTTGAAGCTATTGACAATCGTAAAATTTCAACTTTTTTAAATTTTATATGAAAGTTCTTCTAAATCCCTTTTATATGACACCTAACACAATATGCTTATTGTAAAATTTCAACTTTTTTCATTTATCTGAAAGTTCTTCTAAGGCCTTTTAATATGACACCAAACACGATAGGTTTTGTTGTAATATCACTAAAATAATTGACGATTGAAAATATTATAATTTTGCCCGATCGAATAATATTCAATTCTGTATGCGAGCCCTTCAAAAGACCCTTCATTTGATACCAAACACGATAGGTTTTGATGTACTTTCACAAAAACAATTGCGAGTCCAGCAACAGATCTTTCATTCGATACCAAACACGATAGGTTTTGACACACTTTTACTAAAACAATTGCCGATCAAAAAAATCCTATTTTGCAAGTGAGCCCTTCAAAAGACATTTCATTTGATATCAAACACGATAGGTTTTAAAGAACTTTCATTAAAACAATCGAAAAAAAATCCAATTCCGCACGTGAGCCCTTCAAAAGACTTTTCATTTGATACCAAACACGATAGGTTTTGAAGTACTTACACTAAAACAACTGCCAATCGAAATTATTTCAATTTTGTACGTGTGCCCTTGAAAAGAACTTTCATATTATATAAGTTTTGTAGCACTTTCAATTAAACAATTACCGATAGAAAATTTAAGAGTGATCAAATGATTCCAATTCGAGTTATCTGGTTTTTTTAAATTGTACTCTGCCGTGGATAAAATTTCCTTACTATATATTATTACAGGAGACAAATTTGGTTGGGTTTACCTGTATACTTTTTAAATACACATATTTTAAATGTATAATTATAATAAAAACGTCCCCTCATTCCCTCAATATGTGTAAAATATTTAAAAAGTTCTCTAAAAAATGTAATACTTGAATAATTTTTTATTAAAAATGCGATATGTCCACATACAAATGTCAAAATTAGAGTAGGTGTTCTTTTTTAAAATTTCAAAGCCTCCACACTCTTTGTCTGTATATTTTATAAAACTTGTCAATTTGACGTTTTGAATTAAAACCAACTTCATAGTGGACTGTTAAAAATTTTCTTTTTAAATACACATATTTGAAATTTGTAATTATAATAAAAACGTCCCCTCAGTCCCCTAATGTGCGTAAAATATTTCAAAACTACTCTAAACCATTTAATATTTAAATAATTTATAATTAAAAATGCGACATGTCCACTGATAAATGTCAAAGTGACGTTTGATGTTCTTCTTAAAAATTTCAAAGCCTCCACACTCTTAGTTGAAAATGCATGTTTTTTTTAGTTTTCTCGCACATCATGTGCACGAAAAATCTGAGACTATCAAAAGGCACTCCGCATAAGTAATCCCTATCAAATAAAAAAAGTTTCAATTAAATCGGATAAACCGTCTAGGCTGTAAAATTGTTAGAATGATCGTGATGAATCTATACATAGGGAATTAAGCCGTTTAGTATATAAGATTATAAAACTTTAAACATTTGACTACAAGAATATGTACAATAAATAATATGTTTCATTTATAATAAAAAAGATATTTTATTTCAAATAGATCACGACAGATCGTCGTTTCACCACTGTTCTGTTGTTGTATTCAGGCGGAATGCTTCACCTTAAACGGCAATTTTTACATGAATATAAAAACATTTTACTACTATTATTATTATAACATGCATCAGGAAATGAATAACCTCTAATGAAATTTATAGGCTAAAAGACGTGATGATATACTTATTTATTTTTTAATTTTATTAACATCTTAGAAATAACTCTTAACCCATTGGCACTGAAAATGTGTACTTCATGTGAAGTGCAAATAATTTACCGAATTTTTCAAAAATTCTTTTTGTTGCGATATCAGTATATTATGTAGTATCTGTCATTTAATTAAATAAATTCAACATGAAAATAAGAAAATTATTGTAAATCGCTAATCGCAAAATATTTTACGTTTCCTTTTCGAAATTTATTTTGATAAAACACAACGAAGGTTAAAATAAAATGATATACACTTACATTAATATGTTGTTGTAAATTTTATGCGACTGTTTGCTTTAAATGAGCGATTGTTTTATTACCCCTTCCCTTTTTACTTCCCGCAGGACAAATGTAATTCCGAAACGATATTTTACCGTTAACAAACACACTAACAAACATAAACCTTGCATACATTTACATATGATATGATAAGAAAAGCAAACGTGGCGCCTATTTTACAACTGGAGTCATTTTTGCCAATTAAATGTCAAGGGAATCTTGATTTGCAGTTACAGTATGTAAGGTTATGGTCAATTTAACTTACCTATACAATTTAATTTTGCAATAACAAATGGTAAAAATTGTTTTCAACACCATTACGTTCCGTCATAAATTATTTGCCTAATTAAAATGAAGGTTACACGCTAGATCTTTTTTAAATTATATATTTCCTCGTTAAGCAGTTAATTTTTTTATATATATTCCTCAGCCTTTTACCCGTTACTAGATGTGGCACTCTGCCGTTGCAGTTCTCGGTAAGTGATATATTTATGCGCGTGAAGTGCAGTTATCAGCCGTCAAATCACGGTCACCAAAGATGTTAGTGGGGAGAGAGCCTCAGTGGTAATTTTAAATTGGTGAAAATGTTTTGTCGGCTCTGGGGGTATAACCAGGGTTCTTTGGATCCACAGGCCGACTTTTACTGTGGTGAAAATTGTTTACCGGCTGTGGGAATTAAATCCGGCTTCTTTAATCCACAGTCCGATCCGATGACACTGAGCCATCTACCCCATAAAATAATCTTAAACATTTTGAAAATAGAAAGAAAATATTATATTCTTCTTAAGTTTATAAGAATTATTTTTATAAGAATCATTTTAATAATGAAAGCTTGCTGATATATTTTTAAGCTTCATACTTTAATTCTTTATTATAATTATTCACGTGAATTATATCTCTGATCATAAATATGTCAGACATATCATAAAAACTATGTTAATCAAATAGAAACAAGAATTTATAGAATAATAATTATAATAACTACACGCTATTGGCAGCACTTCTAAGGGTCAAAATTAGCACAATTTTGCACGTAACTGCATAAGAACTACTTGAGGAATTGAATTAAAAAGTACAAAACGTAAGTTGGAATTTTATTTGTGCAGAAATCTGTTTTATCAGTGTCTCGTGCAGTTGCTTGTGCTTTAATCGAATGATTACAAAACATTTAACACGAAGGTCCAGTCATTTAAGTGGGGCAGCGGTGGGTCACGCAAGAAATCAGCATGATCAAACATTGCTTCTCATAAAACAAAAAAAACATTCGGTCGCGAAACTATTTTTAGTTTTCATAGTCAGCAAAAAATTTGTACTAATTATTTCTTATTGGCTTTGAATGTAGTACAAAAACTACAAAAACTTACCGAACACTTTTCACGTACTATTGAAGGATTTGATGTTTGGTTCGCTGTGCAATCCCCTATTCCCTTCTTTATTGTTGCGAAACATCTTTGAAAATTTGAAATGTTTTTAATGAATTTTACATCATTTTAAATTATTTGCGATAAATGTTATAGTCCACAGATATACCTTTAATATTATTTTTTTTCACGATCGGGAATAAAAGTCGGTTTCTATTGCATCAAAATCATGACAGAAAAGTTATTTATGTATCTAGGGTATTATGAAGATGTTTACTCCCTCCGAGGGGTATACGATTATATATAAACGTCAATAAGTAATGCCCATGGTGCATACAATATTTTATGTCTTACTAGTATTTTTTAATAACCTAAATAATAAATAAAGGATTACCTGGCAACACTGAATAGAATAAATGTTAGATTTTGAAAGTTATTACCTTAGTAACATCACTCTTAATGCCCTAAGGCCTATTTAAATCATATAATGCTCTAAGGCAATATGAACTATATAATGTACCTTGTATATATGATACTAATAAACAATAATGAACTACGAGGACATAAATAATATATTTTAGCCCGCTGCACCTTTTCTCCCGTTATCACTAACGAAAGAAAATTCGTATTTTAGTCCCGTTTACTCCTGTTGCTAAGGGATGAAAATGTAAATAGTATATTATACACCAAGGTAGAGAAATGTATGAAGTCATTTCTAACGTCTTTAAATATCTCATGAAAAAATGGACAATGAAACTTATAATTTTATCTTAATTCTAGCTGGTTGATTTATTATTTTAATTTTATTGAGAAATTAAAACAAATACAAAATAAATAATGTCACAAATTATTACAGTTTGGTGCAACGTTTAAAGTTCTAAATTTTAAATGTATAGTTCTAAACAATAACTTCACTTTTCATAAAGAGGAATTAAAATATAGTTAAAATCTATTCATACTGTTGCATGTGTAATAATATATTCGATACAAAGAATTGTTTTAAAAATTATTTACCTATTCGTCCTGAAGATAAATCAGAAGTGCATATAGTGTAGGTATTGTACGTCATAATAAATTATAGTTGATTAACAATTCGATATTCCTTTCTGCGTAAATTTGCAGAATTTTGCCGTAAGAAACCTGATAACAAAAAAATCGAAGAAAGAGGTCAGATTTATACGTCTGATGACCTTCAATCTCAGAAAACGTATTTTTTCTTTATTGTAATTTATTTTTGTTCCAAAATCATAAATAATCGTTGTTTATTCCAAACTTTGACGTAAAAATAATCCAAATTCCAATTCTAAAGACAATATTAATATAAATTACGTCAAGAAAAAATTAATGAAGGTATAATTTTTCTTTTTCATATAGCATTCACGCCAACTTGAAGTTCAAGGCGAAAAGGCTCATACGTGTTACTTTATCAGCTCATATAAATCGCGGCAAATTTCATTCATTTAGTCTGGAACCAAATAATGATTCATCAAATGCTAATTTTCTACGCACATTTTATTTTCACCATTTCGAACCTTTGTTCTAACTTGCGTGTCTAATGTACCGCAAAATTAAAATGCAAAAAAATGTCTGTAAAGAAAAACAACAATTTAAAACAAAATATTTCATGGTAATTAGAGTTTTGTCAATAATTTCAAGAAATATTTGGAACAATAACCTCATCAGTACAAAATTACGAGTTTTTTTACAAATCATAAATATATAGTTTCGACCTTTTTCACTTTCTTGAATATGGCAAATTAAATACTTTTTTTTGCTTTACTGCATTTCATTGGTTTAATTTAATTTAACAACAAGCTGTCGAATTTTTGACTCCTGTCAAAATAATTTTTCATTTTCGTTTCTATAAAATCAGTCTAATATCCATATGTATAAAAATACGTGTACCAAACGTAATGACAGCATCTTTTTTCACTCATTTAATTGATACCTGTCGGTTTTACTTAAAATTCGTGAAAAAAAGTTTTGCTTTCATTACTAGTTGTACATTAGTTGTTTACGATATAAGTATTGTAATGTATCATATTATAATACAAGATGGAAAAAATTGTCGGACGAATCCATAGGTCGAGTCTGATAATCCATCGAGTATTGTACAATTCATTACAATTTGTATATCGTATAATGTTTAAATTCATGGTATGAGAAAAATGATTGCAAAATTGTCATTTTTTAAATTTAACTTTTTTTTTGTCGTTATTATTTCAGGCGTAACTAAGTTGATTCATGTTTCAATAAAATCTAGGTTTTATTGAGTGTTTGTGTGAGATTATCATTGCACTGTCAAAATTCATTACAGCACTTGTATCGGAATAGAACTCATTACGACACGCTTTTTAGTATTGTAATATTGATATTACGTTATAAAATTAAGTCAAACTATTTTACATTTTATTTAAATGCCGTTCCAGTCGATATTTTTTATGCACTGTAAATGTTTTGACTAGAATCAAATCTGACTATATCTAACCTTAACCATCCAAAGGTCGGTGAAATCAGTTCAATGTCATTGTTCAATCCAATTGAACAATCAAACTGAATCACTATTGAAACGTGTAAAAAGAAATTCAATGAAATTGATCAATCAAGTTGACGACTAAAAGAAATTGGGCTAGATTATCTCGAGGTTCTACTTTTGTACAATATAATTTTTAAAAATGTTTGAAAATTGAACAGAATAAACAAAAAATGCCCCTGGATCGTGCCATATAGAATTCTGTGGTATAAGGCAGGTAATAGAAATGATATTTAGCTTAGGAGTAAGCCCCATTTTTAGGGCCATTTACAAAAAAAAAAGTTTTACAAATCTTAAAAGTACGCTCATTATTATCTCTTTACGTATAATCAATACATACACAACAAAGAAAAAAATACTTAAGAAAGCTTCACGGGGAATTTAAAACGGCTCTTCATAATGTAAATATAATTGTGCAAATTGCAAATCAGTTGATTTTTTATAAGTTGTAAACCAATGAACAAATGTTATCAATCTTAAAATTTAGAGGACAGTGTAAACAATTTATAGAATAATTTAATATTATTTATTAATTTTTTTTTGTTTAAATTAATTTCATTAATTAATTGTGTAATACACCTGTGGGTATCGAACCAGGGTTCTCAGGATCCACAGGCCGACTTCATACCACTGAGCTAGCCACCCCATCCAAAAAATATTTAGAACTAATTATTCTTCTTACTAAATATTTTTGTAAAAGAACAAAGAAATGGCATTGCATAGTACCTAATTAGAGCTTTTACAATAATTGCACGAATTATTTGGAACAATGGCCTCATCAATACAAAGTTAACAAAAATTTGACGCTAATTATTCTTCCAAATACTTTCATAAATTGAACGGCTCACTAACTAAGAAATACATCAATATTTAAATTATGTTTTCACACGAAAAATACTACATAATGACTTCCTTTTGGGACTTAATTTATGTAAAAACCCTCATAAATTCGGGCTAATATCATATTTGACCAACCCTTCAATCATTTTATAATACATTTTCCAAATAACTAATAATGTTGCTTCAGTAAGGCGGGGTCGCAGTAGAGCCTCCTGGAGCCATAGATACATGATATTTGCACATCACGACTAAATTTAGCTTTGGCCTGTTTAATAATCGGATATTAAAGCATGCTGAAGGTGTGTAAGGAAATTCAATATTGATCACATTGAAACATAAGCCGGTGCAATATTTAGTTCATGTTTCCCATCATGTAATCTGTTTTGATTTGAAAGCGTTTCATTGGAAAATGCTCATTTTACTCACGAAGTGGCCATTAGGTTGTCTATCTATTTCCGAAATTGTTAATGTGATTTGTTACCTTATTATCTACTATTAAACCAATTTTTTTTAAACAGTTCTTAACTGAACATTTTGTTCATAAAATTTTGAGAAGTATGATCTTAATAAATGTTTAGCACCTTGTTTTTCTCGATTGAGGAGGATTCAATCTTGACCACTGGCTTGGTTTATAAGTTGTGTAATCTTCATTATTCCATTCCATTCTATTAATGATGAGAACTTAGTTCTCGAAATACGTATATAGATTTATTTTTATACTGATTAAGACTTAGGGGTTAAATATATTTTTAGTTAGTTTTTAGCCTTATATCTTTTACATTTATGGTTTATCTGTTTAGAGATTATGAGATTATCTTCCTAAACCATTTTTGAAAATTCGGCTGTTAAATTTTATTTATTTCAAGCACGCTACTAAGAATTTAGGGTGATTAAAGAATTATTTGTTTTAAGTACAAACTAAGCGGTCTATTCCAAAAATGCAATATATTTGTAATATGGGGTAGGTGGCTCAGTGGTATCAAGTCGGCCTGTGGATCCTAAGAACTCTGGTCCGATCCGGCAAAATATTTGAAGATAACTGGAGATTTGAGAACCCGAGTTCAATTGCCAAAGCCGACAAACAATTGTCACCACGATTTAAATTACATCAATGAATTAGAATATTTTTGCCAACCTCAGTGGCTGATTTTCACCACATAAAATTATTTCTGTTGCTCTCTCTCTCTTAACATATCTGGGGATCATAATTTGACGGCACTTAGCGAGGTCTGCTACAGTAGAGTGCCACACCCAGTAATGAGTACAAGGCGTATTGATATAGTATTTATTTTATTTTTAATATGGCTTTATATCACAAAAGTAATATATGATTTGCGTTGGCTACATTTATATATATATTTCATTTCATATATTATTATATAGCATATAGCATATCAAGCTTTTTAGTAATAGTAAAAATGCAAAATGAATTGTTCTGTTAATTATTCAGAATAAGTCAATTTAAAAAGTGTTGATTATATTAATCTAGCGTGGCGTAAAAAATTATATAATCTAAAATAATTACTTTTGAGATAGATTTTTATCACATCTAATTTTACGCAGAAAATTCTGATTCATAAGCTAAACACTTCTAAATGTTAGAAGTTCAAAAACACGTAGATTCTTACCAGTTTCCCTTATAGAACGATGTCTATCTGTCGAGAAAACTTTATAATAGAAATATTCCAAACAAATTATATGAGACACGCACAAAAATATCAATTTTGTAAATTAGGTATACTGACAAATGATCAATTATATTTATGTTATGCGTTCTGGGACTATTACTACTTGGAATTATTAAAAAATGTCTGCTTTTTATATTAAACTGTAACTTGAGGTACTTCTACTTCATTATAAAACGGAATTGCGTATTTTTAGCAACCCCATCCGTTATCCTTGAGACAGTTTATCTTACCCAAATTTTTCTCTTTGTCCTTGACTTTTATATCAGTATGTTAATTCATGATAAATTGTAGGGACTAAAACACGATCATTTCTCCACTTTAGCAGCTAAATAAATGAGACGTGATTGCGCGAAAATAGAGAAAGACAATCAAGACTTAAGATTATTTTATCGCTAAACTTTATTTTTTTTAGTAAATGATTCTCAGTATTACGGCTGTGTTTGTCAATATCATGAAACTAAAGACCTAAATAACATATAAAAATACCTAATTGTACTAATTAATCTATACAAATTAGTTCTTATATTGTTATTAATTTTAAGAAAAATTTAAAGTGTCTGTAGTAATTCATAGAAAATAAATCAATAAAGTAAACTTACATTGTTTCTTGCGCCAACATCGGAACCAAGTTCTATCATTCGATCGACAAATGACGCTCTGTTGTCCTTTACCACGTACATTAGCGGAGTCATCCCGGTTGCCTGCAAACATATTTCAGTTGACGAAATTGTACTGTCAGTACTTTCTTCTCCTTAATTTAATAAACTTAAAATTGTTTAAGCAAAGCTTATAAATAAATATAAAACACCATGATTTATTCAATTTTTTTATGGTGATTTCAATGCTACATAATTATTTTATCTACTTTCGTTACATTATATTAAAATTATCTATTTTGAGTGTCGTAATAACACATTTTGCCGCCCAGTGCGGTAAAGTGGATATACAATACAAACATTTCGTTAATGTTTTAATGAAACGTCTAAATATCTACATATTTATTTTTATTATATCTTTAATCAAATTCACGGTAGTAGATAAAACTGTAATATAAACTCTACGTTTCTTTATATAGAATTAATTTTGATTCATATTAGCAAGTAAACGTTCAAATTAATGTTACACTATTTGTGATATACTTAATATACTAGTATAAAATATTGTAGAATTTAAAAGCACCTTTATATTTTGTTTACATATTTTGATAAATTTTTCAGTGCAGTGGTAATTCCTGCAGACATTATCCTTGGAAATTTACATATATACCTCCTTCATCTTTATTACTGTTTACAAATTGTGTGTTATTAAAAACAATTTCACTAATAAAAATTTCAAGTACGATGTGGGGAATACATTTTAAACAATTCAATGTTTTTCAATATTCTACACAAAAGTCAATACAAGAACAGAAAACGATTGACATGCAAATTCTGTTCACGTAAAGTAAAGAAACATAAAGCTTATTTATTGCAACTAGTAGCGAATCAAATTTATTCTCAGCAGCGAAGGACTTCAAAATCACGAACTAACATAAGTACATTCAAATATAGACATTAAATCATAAAACAATCCTATGATAAATTGCTTAAATAAATCAGCATTTTAGACAAATTATTATTGGTAATTAATCAAAGCATTTGAGAAAGATTTATTCACACAAATTTTGAAGGATCTAGGTCGTAGTTCATAGATTAAGCTGCGTGACTTCGCACAGTACAATTAGCAAAAAATAAAAATAAAAATTGGTCACCTTATTCCACTAAATTAACATATTGATTCTCGCAATCTAATCACTATAATCTTTCTCAGCTAAACTTCAGATTTCTTACAAGTATTCAACAACAAATTCATTCATAATTGTAGTTAAAAATCTAGCTTTATACTTAAAATACAAGATTACTTAATTATTTTTTCTTGTTACATGCTTAATGAAATTTATAACCTATATTTTAAAGTATTTATCTTGGGTGATAAACATTATGGATCAAACAGATTGCTTTCAAATTTATAACCTATATTTTAAAGTATTTATCTTGGCTGCTAAACATTATATATTGTAATTAACAAGATATGAACTCGCTATAATTCGTTTATGATGCAGTTGTGCGTTGTGCTAAATAAGAAGCTACAACTGTATAAATAAACAAAGATAAATGATTAAAGAAATGAATATACTCACAGGATCAGCGACTCCTGCGAGGGGAGTCTGATTAACATCCTCTCCTCCGGCAACAATCGCCTTCTCCAGAGATTTGAGCACTTGCTCCACGGGGGACCATTCCCCCTTTTGACAGAGGACGAGCAGTCGATGAGCAGCATCTCGGATGGATGCTCCTGCACTCTGCGGCTTCGGAGGACTTCCAGGCTCTTCCTTATCTCCATTCGACCCAGTCTCATCTTTATCCTTTGACGGAGTCTTGTCAGCTTTGTTATCACCATTGTCATCATTATTTTTTTCTATATTTTTCTTTGGGCCTTTGGGTGGGCCTTTCTTACCACCAGGCTGTGACATATTCACTTCAGTTTAACCGAAATTAAAACACTTAATTCTGTCCATTATTTTCAAATTCATGTCTATTGTTAATAATAAACTATTAAGTTGGTAATAAAATGTAACGTAACATGTTTTATCTACAGTTATTACAATTAATGTGATAGATGGAATTTGATTTCGGCGACATTTTTCCGTTTGTGTTTCACGATAACAGTTCTACAGCACGGTTCATTATTTGGTGCAAGTTGTGCAAGTCTTGGGAACATGACGCGCTACCGACAACTTGGTACAGACTGGCATGAACCCCTTTAGTAGTTCGCGTGGCTCGTGGCTGTGGCTGGTCTATCATATGATCGAGGGGGGAGAACTACCCGACTACCCCAGCTAAGATTGTTTCTCCTCGGTAAATCCCCCACTACTTTGCTAAAGGATTGTTTCCAATGTTTCCATCCCCATGTGAAATATAACTACGAAATTGATTGTGAAATGAACTTTTCCCGCTAACTGGAGTTTACAAACTCTAATAATTTTAACACCTTTCACATTTAGCACTAAGTCTTAATTTATCAAGATTAATTTGTCTTATTTAATGTTTTAAATAATAATAAATTTCTTTAATTTTGCTAGTAAAGAAAATTTAACATAAATTTATTATAATGACTACCCAAAATCAAAGTAATTTTCTGTTCGTAATATGCAAATTTACTTGTAAGAATCACGTTGGAAAAAACAGATTAATCACTGTAGTGCATTACATCTGAATTAAACATAACAATGACTAAATTTCAAGGGAACCCAGTTCTGGTAACACACAAAACATTGATAAAATCATATTCTAGAATGGTCACTATTGGAAAGGCTTTGAAAATCTGCATGTTTCGTCACAGGTTTCTTGACCAATCAGAGCCTAGCGTCGAGTTGTGCGTGACGCCGTCTGACACGCTACTTCCGGCGCAGATTTCAGATTACATTCATTCGCGGTGCTTACCTTGCACTCGTGTAGTCCTTAGAGCACTTAAACATAAGGAGTTGTTTTCCTTAGCTTGGAAAAATATCGGGCAGTTTCTCTGGATACACATCATGATTCAAGCGATTTACAAGGTCTGTTGGTGGTTTACTTTGACATTTTTTATTTAACGAAATTTGATAATTAATTGCTCAGTTAATTACTCCGTAAGTACACATAAACACGGTAAGATATAGAACAAAACAATAAAACACTGCAAGTAAAATTTTCAATTCCAACTCAATCTATATAATCCCTTATAAATCAAACTCAAATAATTTTTTATCAACAACCAATCACCATAAACCAGTTTTCCGACAAAATTGACAGAACAAATTTTAAACAAATATCAACCAAAACAATTCTAAATAATTCCCTTCACCAAAAGAAAGAATAGGATGGACACACACAGAAGAAGAAAAAACATATTTTGTTTAATCAATAGTTTTATTTTATTTTAAAATAAGATTGCATTTTTTACAAAAACAAAAAACACTTTCAGCTGCCCATTAGCAATAGATACAATAAATATACACAGGTTGCAAAACTATTGGTCCAAACACCCCTCTTTATACAAACATTTCATCCACTTTCGATAAACCAAACAACAAATTCACAGAGTGACAAAATAAAAATCATCTAAAACACTACTATAAATTTCTGTCCATGTAAAAATGTTAATATTAAAATTTTTCACACAAACAACTGTTTGGTTTATGAAATAAAAAATCTATATCAATAACGCAATCAACAATGCTGACCATCAAAACTATAGAATATATGACGTACTGACGCAATCATAACAACTTTAATTTACATTAATAGTTAACTGTAATACTGATAGAACTATTTTTAATTGTCCACAAACAGATCACAACCCTACACAAATTAAATAATGTATGTGTTTGTGTCATTGATCCTGTCAAGCTCTCGCAAAAAGAGAACTTGACAGGAATCGCGAATTTATAATAGGTTAATAATTATATTATTTTTATAAAGCTTTGTACACGCGCATGAAATAGTAAAGTTGTAATGTCCGTGACTATGTGACCCGAGAAACTAAATGAATACTCGTATTATATAAAATTAATTAAAATACAAAAACGAAATAAAAACAAAATGGGTTAACAATTAAGAGCGCGATTAAAAATCTTATGATGATCTTATCTACATGAAACTAATGATATCTAATAAGGTATCTCTCCATATAAAATAACAAACAAACAATAAATAAAATCGAATGTTGGTGTCGGTATGACGTGAATGAGACTTACACACATTACACATCCAGTTCCTCTGACCAGCTGCAGTCCATGGCCTCCGAGTTGGTGGTGGACTCGGTCAAGAGGAACAGGTCGTACTGCATTTTGGACTTGGCGGTGCACTTGTCGCCCGAACCAGAGCCCGCTGTCCGCTCCTCTGACGTCTCAGTGTCACTTACGCTTGGCGAGCGCTCGCTTGTACTGCTAGAACATTCATCCTCAGAATTGGACTCGGAAATCATCGCCTCGCCGGCAGAGTTCTTAGGAAATGAAGATTGCAGAAGCAACAAGTCCCCGGACGGCAGGGATGGAAGGCTATCAGGTTTGTTACAGTTCTCTTTTTTGCGGCTAATTTCTGACGGCAACGCGGGCAAACTGATGGCCACATCAGAATCATGCTCTAAGTCCGGATTGTTTTCCAATTTCACTGCACTCCTGATAGGTTCCAGGCCTGACTTTGTCGGTGTGCTAGTGCGCAAGCTGTAATGCCAACTGTTCGAGAGGTACTCGCCCGGATGGCAACTCTCAGGGGACTGGGAATCTCGTAACGACACGGATTTGGATCTGTACCGGTTATCGTTTTTGTCGTCCGGACTCACGATCGCTCCCGCCGACGCCGACAGACTGAGATTGTTCGCTTTGGTTCGTGGCCGTTTAGAAGCAGGTGATTTGGTTGGCGTGGATTTGGGTGGTGTAACATTGCGGAAGCTACCAGCTCTACGAACCATTCTGGAAGCAATCACTTCGGGGGACTCATCCATATCAAGCACCCAACTCACAGAATCACTCTTCTCCACCACCCCCTTCACCTTAGGCGAGCTTGGGGGCGAATCATCCAACTCAAAGTAATCCGGCTTATTGTGAAACCGATCGTTTGGACTCTGACTATCAGACTTGCGGTTCAGAGTCGGAGTGTCTTTCAAAAAGTGACTGGCCCTCTCTCTAAATGAAAGCGTACGCTCTAAAATGTGTGATGTGCCGTGGTGTTTCTCGTTAAAGCTAGATGTGTGATGCGACCGGCTCAAGTAGCTTCCAGTGGGAGTTTTGTATGACAAGTCATCACAAAGAGATTGGTTTGAACCGTGCAAAGATTTACGGTTAGGTGTTTGCCCTTGCAAGATTGCGTTTACTACCTCTGAATTCTGCTTCAGCTTCCACTGCAATTCTTCATTGTGGAGGGTCAATCTCTTATTCTGTTTTGATTCTTGGGAAAACGATTCTTGCAGTCTCTTATTTTCTTTGGTTATTTGTCTGTAATAACATAAATAACAAACATTTTAATTACATGAATTTATTAAAAAATAAAAACTTACAATTCAATATCGCTTTTGCGTTCAAGTTGTAGTTCTAGATCTTCCACGCGGGCTTGGAGAGTGTGTGCTCGCAATAAGGCGGCTGGTAGTTCATCGGCAGCTTGGCTGAGTTCTCCGTGGGCACGACGAAGTTCCGAAAGCTCGGCAAGCTTCAGATCGAGGACGGTGCGTAGTGACTCCACCTCATCTTGCAGCTGTGTGCAGCGTCCCAACGCAGCCTGACCAACAACAGAACACTTGTCTGGGCTGCCAATACCATTCTACGTGCCACGTGCAAAACAAACACAAACATAAATAAACAAACCAAACATAAACACAAAGAAAAATGCAAATTTAATATGACAATCAAGGCAAGACAGAACCATAAATTAGGAATAAATACTAATTTAATCATGCATTAAATTGTACGCTAAACAAAATCATTATTGTAATAGATATATAAATTAATAAAAATGTGCTTAATGACAAAATATAAAATGAATGTATGTTACCTGTAACTTATTATCTTTGGTATCAGATTTGAAGGTTTCCAATATCTTCTTATTTTCCTCCTTCAGTAGGGCGACTTCATCCTGGGCAGCAATTATCTTCTCTTCAAAATATTTCTCTTTATAAGAGAATTCATTCTTCAATTTCTCATTAATGAACCGCATCTCTTTGAGCTCTTCAATCAAGGAGGATTTCTCATCCAACTGTTCTCTAATTGAATCATTTTCTTCTCTCAAGATTTCCACAGCAATTTGATGATCTCGCCGAAGTTTTTCATTTTCATGTTCTACCTCTTGAAGCCTGTATCTATGTTCACTAACATATGCTTCGATGCGAATAGATATTTCATTTTCTCGATTGGAAATTTCGGCGTCTAGCTGATTTTGCAACTCGTTGTTATCATCTGTGAGACGTTGTTCTAATTTTAGTTTTTCTTGTTTGTTCTTCTCGTTCACTGCAATATAAAAATAAATTATGAACATCATAAACTTTTACAATATTGCTGTAATAAAAACAAATACATAAAAAATTGTCATTTAAAAAATAAAAAATTGTTAAAAAATAATTAAACATATTACCTACGCACAATTAATAGCTAATAATTTTATGTATTTATGAAATAATAATTACAAAATATCGTAACATAAATCACTTGATTTACGATAATGGCAATTTTATGTCATTTTAGCTGACATTTCAGATATTAAAAGACTCATATGTAGAAACATTTAAAATTTATTTAATGATTAACAATAAAATTTTAATTACCGCAAATCTACAGATTTTATTTTTACCAACTTTAACAATTGAATTGGTAATTTATTATTCAACATGAAACTCTTTTATTATTATTAACAAAACATTTTTGTTTACGATCAGAGTTATCTAATAAAATAAATGTTGTTTACTTACATTCTGCGACATCCCTCCTCTGTTTCTCGAAGAGTTCAGTGATTTCCGCTCGGAATTTGACGCGTTCCTCTTCCAAAGTTTGCGCTGCAAGAGCCTTCTGATCCGAAACTATGTCTTCGAGACGTCGGTAGCCCATGCGCGTCTCTTCCAACTCCAGTTTATCTTTGATCCATTGAGTTCGTATGTTATCTAGTTCACGTTTCAAACTTGGCGTACGGAACGCATCCAACTGAAAACAGAGAGATAAATCAGTCAGAGATATGTTAGAAAATCTAACAAAATTAACATTTATACGGTATTTCTTCAAATTATATTATGTTAAAAATGTTTGAAACATTGGAACAAAATGAATGATGAATGAGCCGAATGATTTGAAAAACAATTTGATAAATAAGAAACAAAAATGCTTGCTTGAAAACTATAACGATGAAACGAACGAGAATAAAATGAAGTCTGAATGATTGTTTACAGTAATAATCACAAAACAAACGTATTTTATCTGAATAATAAAATTATATTTATCCAATGACTAAACTACAAATAATATAAGAAATATAAGGTTTTGTTTTGTTATTATTAAATGTTTTGAAATGGCAAATTCCACAAAAAGTAAATTTTGATTACCTGAACCACTACAAGATACAGATACGTCAATTTAATCGCCAGCGTCAAATATATGAAGTTTAAATAAACTAGGATGACAAGCGAACAAATTCTCACCGTAGAATTAAAGCAAGATAAACTCCTTACCGTCTTCTTTACACGCTTATTAAATTTCATTTTCACTAACTTACAAAATCTGAACAGACACAACTGTCTAAAACAAAATGTGAATATTTTCACAAAATTCAGACTCAACTGCGATGTTCACTCATGGAAGTATAAACGAAAACTGGAGATAATCACCAGACCGATCGGTCTTTAAGTAAAACTGCCCCTATCGATACCGTTATCTTCGGACAAACAAAACAAAACTGAATATCTCTACGGGGTGTATCGCTATGGATAACGAGTTGAAACTTGCAAAAATTGTAAATTTGTGATTTCAAGAGAGCAGTTAATTTAGCAACATATAAAATTGTAATTAAAATTTGATATTAGAATTATACATTTTTTGTACTTGCATGTGGCGTCGTTAAAAATGTAGAAAAAGAAATAAAATGTATTTGAAAATTTTCCTATTACTCTAGCCTATGACATTTATTAACAATTAACAATTTAAAAAGTGCGCATTAAGCGCCAATCCTAATCACGTAGATACATTTTACATTTGTGTCATGTTTGTAAAATTTTGAAAATTTAGTCATCTAATAATAACGTATTATTTAAAAAAAATCTATATTTACTGATATCATAAGTGGATCAACAAATAATTTGTTTTCGTTTAAAGAAGATCTCAAACTTTTGCTATTTTCAAAATATTACTTTAATAAATATTATAGTTATTGATAAAAATTTTCTAATATAGAAACTTTTAATTTTATTACTATGATTCTAATTATACTATATATCTTTAATTTGCAGAGCTGAAATCTCAAATACAAGATTTAGATAAATTTAAATTTACTTAAGATAAATTTTGAATTTGATCAAATATTTTTGAGAATATGCTTTGCTCAATTAACATGTTGCTCATTGGAAATATAAGTATCAAATCAAAATTTGATATTTTTGAGTTAATGACATAGAAGAAATAAAATAAAAATATCATTACGCCTTTTACTCATTAATGGGTGTGGCACTATGCCCTAGCAGATTTTGGTAAGTGATATATATTTTGCGCGTGAAGTGCGGTTACTAGCCGTCAAATCACGGTCCCCAAGAATAATAGTAAAGGAGAAGCCACGGGGATAGTTTTAAGGTGGTGATAACTGTTTGTCGGCTGTGGGCATCGAACCCGAGTTCTGAAATCCACAGGCCGACTCAATATCATTAAGCCTCCTACTCCATTAAATTATAGAAGAAATAAAATACTAATATCAACACCAACTGACACAATAATTTTTGTATAAATAGGAGCATTACTCAAAAATACTTGTCGAAAATGTGTTATATAGATTTAAATATAAATAAACGGAAATTTGGTGTTAATGTAAAAAAATTTGAACACTTCTTCTAAGATTTAACTTTGAACATTTTTTTCCGTTAATGGTACAAACATTCCAAAGTATTTTTAGTAACAAAATTTTACCAAATAATATTTTTATGACTCTTTTGAGTAGTGTTAGATATTTTACAACCTATTTTTTCCTTTTTTTCTTCCCAAAATGCACTTAAAATATTCCAAATGCAAACATAGATGCAACCATGCGAATACTATTTGTAATAGTTTTATTCTTTTATTACTACTTCGGACAATACCACTGGCGCCATGGAAGCTACCTCTCCCGAAGGGAATACCAGATTTAAGGGTAATTCCGAGAATTTATACACACCACTTGGGTAAACAACAGTAAAACAGATTTAAAGTAAATGCGAATAAACAGGTCTGGACACTGGTATAAACATGTTTGTACAACACTTGTAATTCAATCGGAAAAGTGAAAACAATTTGTATTAAAAGTTCACAATGTGTAAAGTTTTATTATATTGCGAACAGTTCTCCAACAAACAATTGCAATTATTACAAAAGTTCAATTGATTTTGTACCAGATGTTATCAATAAAAAAGTGAACAAAATTTTTCTATTAATTATACTCGTACGAGTACATAGCAATTCTAGCAGATAAAAACAAAAATATTTGTTTTCTTAAAAGTAAATAAAATGCTCACAACCACCAGATTAAAAAAATAATAATAATGAAAACAAAAATAAAACAACAAAAAAAAACATTTCAATTTGTATATTATTTCTTTAAAATTTACGTTAGGCGATTCTGTCAATGAAGTTTAAACTTTTTGTTTGTGTTATAACTACTTTATTTTTGCAATTAACAATGGTCAATAAAATAGTTTTATCGAATACTGCGGTTGTCAACATCTTTTAAAACTGCTAAAATACCAAATATTTACTGGAAATTAATTTTAAATAAGGTTATCCGTTCCCTTCCTAACAGAGTCATATTTATAGATATAAAGTAGTTTTTTTTAATTATTTTTTTTAAGCAGTTGAGTTAAAATTTTTAATACATTTTACAATTGCATACGAAAGTATTTATTTATTTAAGCTACTCTGTAGTACAGGAACTTAACTCCAATTACAGTAGAGGGTCCGGCCAACCGAGCCGTAATGTGGTAGTTCATATATTTTTAGACTGAGAGGGATTCGAACTCAGGCTTAAAGAACGAGTTTTATAAGACTTTTTTTCTAAAGGACAAATACGATAAAAAGTCTTATAACATGAGTTATTCATTCTTTTTTTTTCATTTTGCGTGTTTCATAAATTGAAATTGTAAAAAAATATGCGATATTTTAAACTGAGACAATTTAGGGAAATTTGTATATGGAATGTTGTGATTCGTAACTGTTTTTGACATTTATGCAATTATTCGAAAGTTCGCGTTCATTTTCGAATATTGATAGATTTTTGTGTATATATCAAGGAAGATGAAATTAAATGGACTCCACCTGGATCTACATCAAGTAGTTAATATAACGATAAATAATCTACTGCTAAAGAAATTTTGATGTTCTCAGCTTGACAGTTACAGTATGTCATCATCGCCTAAAACAAAATGTTGCGTATCGTATAAACGCTCTTTCGATATGCGACTGAGTTTCATAATGACTTCCTTATGAACGTAAAATAGAAAAATAAATATTGTGTTCACCTCGTCCGTTAAATGTTTTTTTTTGCGTTCACGACCCAGTTATACAAATAACTATTTCATCGCATAAGAGTTTGAAAATAATGTTATTTTTTCACTCTTATTGAATGTTCGAAAGATTCAAATTGATGTATTTTTTTAATTACACAGGACTTCAGTCAATAAATAACATTTATTCAAATAACCGACATCAACGTTTCGTTGCACAATGCAACTTCATCAGGACTAGTCAGTAAATATAAAAAATCTGGTGTGGTCACCACACGACTTTCTTATACACAGCATATTTAATATTTAGAATATAAAATATTATTAAACATGTAATTTTAGATTTTCATTAATTCAGCATGTATCTGTTTGACACATATAAAATATAAAATTTGTTTACGTATAATTTTTTAATAATGTTGACTACTTTATGTTTAACTTTACTGATGAGGCATATACAGGATGTCCGTTTTTCGAGCCTAACCCTTGGTATCTCAAGAATACGAAGATACGAAGTTGATTAAATTGAGGGAAAGTATTTGTTTTTCCGAAAAAAGACATAGATAACTAGATAAAGCGAAACTTAAAATCTATGTTTTTTGTTTCTATTGCTACTATGATTATTGAAATATATTATTAAATATAAAAATTAGTTTTTCTCAAAATTAGACGCATATACAGAAAAATTGCAAATAACATTTTATGTTCCAAATATTTTTACCAACATCTTTTATTTGAAACTTTTTTTCGTAATTGATGCCATTTTTGGAATAAATGGAATTTATTGTTTTGTGTGTCCAGTAAACTTCCTCTTCCGGTTTTTCAATTTCATTCAAAATCAACTCAGCTCTTCGTATTTTCATGAAACGGCACGACCGGACACACATCCACACACACACACACAGACATCATTGAGAAAATGATCAAAACGGATTCAGTAGACCTCAAAACACGTATTTCCGCGAAAATCTCGTCAACGATTTTTTTCACGATACCAATACTTCCTTATACTGCGTATAAGAAAGTAAAAATTAACATTGTTTTTTTTTAAATATTAAAATTCATAAAATAATTGATAAATTCTCAATTTTTTACAGAAAAACCCACAGAACGCTGGTACATTTCGAACACACCTGCCAGAATCTGGGTTCTGGCAGGTGTGTTTTAATATTTTTAAAAAAACCAATGTTAATTTTTTATATTTACTGACTAGTCCTGATGAAGTTGCATTGTGCAACGAATCGTTGATGTCGTCGGTTATTTGAATAAACGTTATTTATTGACTGAAGTCCTGTGTAATTAAAAAATACATCATATTTCCCAGTCATTTAATTTTTATATTAATTCAAATTGATGATTACTACAATGTCACTATTTTATGATGTGTTATGAATATAGATACTTACATTAAAGACGAGGTACTGTACGAGGACCCCAAGCGCCTCGACGCCTTTGGCAGAGTGACGGACGTGGGGAAGGAGGTGCGCGGCGGTCTGCGTCTTCTCCTGCAGCACCTGCGTCCGGAGCGGGGAGCCCCCTTTTTGAGGCCCTACGCCAGTCACACGGCTCTGATCTGCAATTAACAATAAACATTCAATTTCTTGCACTAAAATCAATTAAGATGTAGAAATAAAATTTACATAATCATTTCCGCAATTCAATTGTTAAAATATCGCTTTTCTGAGAGTCGTAAGGAATAGAAGTAGAAAATAAACTTGAATATATTTTATACATGCAATGCAGATTCAAAATAACAACATTTATTAACTCCTAGTAGTTACTCAATACGAAAATTATGTCCAATATTACATTTGTATAAATTGATTTAAAATGACATTGACGATGTTTGTTTGTTTTAAGCAATATTTATCTATGAATTTCACGTCTACCTTCCAGATCTCAAAATATTTTCCATATTTCATATATTATAAAATTATAAACTTAACGATCCTCTTAAAAGACCACGTTTCATTTACAATATTGAAAGTATTAGATATATTTCACTTTACCTATTTCCAGTGTTTTTTCTCTTTTTATTTTTGTAATTTAATATATGTAACTTTAAAAGTAATTTAAAATTGTATTTTTGTATTTTTCAATCTCTCTGTAAGTGGGATGAGTCCGGATCCTGTACTGTAATTGGGATTAAGTTTTTGCTGTACAGAGTAGCATAAATAAATAAATATCCTGTAGGGAGGTTGTAAATAAATACATTCTATCATATTTAAATAAGTCATAATCAATAGGCAGTTATTTGTATAACAAGAAAAAAAAGTTGCTGATTGATTGCTTCTGCATTTATGCCGTGCTGAACACGTACTTTTTTCGCGATTATTTTCAATACTTTAAATATTCTAGCCATCATATTATCATAGCAGCCATTTTTACTACCAATCAATTAATCTTTTAATGTCAATTAGCAAAAAAATAGTTTTTATAAATCAATCAACTACAACACTACGGCTCGGTGAGTCCGAACACTGTATTGTAATAGAGATTTAGGGCCAAATTCACAGTCGTCACTCACACTCATCTCATCCTCACCTCACTCTCAAAAACGTAGTAACTAAGGTAACTAACTCAAGAATTTGCACAATTTGAGTTAGTTGCCTTAGTTACTTCGATTTTAAGTGTGAGATGAGAATGAGGTGAGAGTGAGTCACGACTATGAATTTGACCCTAAGTTCCTGTTGTACAGAGTAGCATAAATGTTGAAGTTAACTATTTCTCCCTAGCATAAATGTTACTAGCGTTAGGTTGGTATTGGTATTCGTCGAGCGGCAAGTTCACGTCAGTTGTCGAGTTCGTTTTGTTTTTCCGTTATGACAGAAAGCGATATACTTACCTGTAACGGCGTGTTTATCGAATCCACCTGGATCGGCTCGATTATTATATGAAGTATATTAATATTGTGAAAAGTGTCGTGCTGAATACAAAAGGTAAGCAGCAGGCACTGTATTTTTGTTATTTTTTGTTAACTAATCGTGTTTAGGTTAGTTCGGACACAATGCCAAATTATTGTTATTCTAAATTTAAACTGTGTTTTCCAGGCGCCTTTTGTATCTGGCTTTATTCAATAAACCACAAATCATCTGATGTTCGAGTTTGTTTGTCGCCCCCACACATCATAACCTCTAACAATAAATAAGTAAATTATTGATATCCGTATATTTACTCTTAATTTTGCATAATAGTTTACAGTATAAACAGTGAAATAATCACATAATCTATAATTTTTGAGTATTCAACTAATTTAAATATAAAATAAGAACATGTAACAAACTAAGATATACGAATATGAAGAAACAAGAAAAGATAATTCGTCGTGTTATTCGTACTACCCAGTATTCAATAAAAACTGTTCTTTATTCAAACTACATAATATAATGCTACAAAAAAGGAAGCATTAGCTAATATAACAGTAACAATATATGGTATCAACTTCTAATAAAAACGTTTAAATACCAGTTTGTTGATAATAAAAACTAAAAATGCGTAACAGATGTGACAAAGACAAACACCCGTTGAATATGATATCATCTTGTTTTACAACATGTTAAACTGTTAAAGCAATCATATAAATAAATTGTTACGCACTATTCTAAACCGCAACTTGAATTCATAACTACTTCAAACAACATAAAACAATTAGTTTTACAACTGAAATTATTTGCAGAGCTAAACAACTTTCGCCATTTTCCGTCAGTCATTGACACACGAAAAATCAGTACGTGAAAGAATTTCTAATTCCAATCAAAGCGATCTCAGTGTTGATATAATCTTGACATCACAAACCTCGATTAACTATCTACTTAACACGAAGGCACTATTGTTAGCGGCCTCTTCGCATTCTACGAACACCCGCGATACCCAATTAGCAATGACATATATTTGCATCCTCCGGCTGCCATAACCTTATTAACTGGTTCACACGAACAGCATATAAATTGTCGTCGTTCTGTCTGAAACATATTCCAAGTGTGTAGTACTAACGAGGAAAATACGTTACACAGTTTCACTGTTCAGGGTTTCAAATTAGGAGGAAAGAGTAATTTGTACGCACTTGAACTAAAATTTTACTGCTTAAATTGCAGTTAACATTGAGTTAGTTAAAACCGAATTGAAATTGTTCTCTTTATAGTGCTTTATTTTCATTGCACGTTACGTTATTTTAATGATTCTTAAATGGATATCATGAAAAATAAAACTGGTCATTAACTTATCGATCATTTATAGATAATAAGGCCAATTAAGTAACACAATTTGCTAAGTATAGTAATTGCTAGGAAGGTTACTATCAAAATATTATCTTAGCAATTGCTATACTTCGCAATTTTTGTTACAGAATGAATAGATATTAACAGTTACAGAACATATGACAGAATTCACTAACAAAAGTTTACTTTTGAACTTGGTTTAAATAAATAAAAGCAAATCGAATGTGTGACAATGCCATTGATTCTAGTTGACATCTAATGTCGCTGTGCTTTTATTTATAAATCAAGTTTAAAATTTAACTGAAACCGGCCAACAGGACATTATTACTATGGAGTAGGTGGCACAGCGTGTCGGCCTGTGGATCCTAGTTCGATTTCCACTGTCGACAAACATTTTCGCCACATTAACCCTTTTTTCCCGGTGTTCCAATATTGGAACAAGAAACTTACACAAAGGTATTAATTTATATAATTATCAAAAACTTATATTACCCATTCATACATGTTCCTTAATGTTTGGTTTGTTGGAAGGAATAGCTAAGGTAGTAAATTTTAACTTAATATATTTTTTATGTAAGGTTGCTGCACATAAGTATTTCGAAAGAAAAAAATATCAACGTTTAAAAAATTTAATAATTCGGGCAAAAACGAGCTAATACTACTCCAGTGGCTCCCTCTCCACTAACATCTTTGAGGGCCGTGATTTGACGACTGGTAATCGCACTTCACGCGCAAAAATATATCACTTACCGAGATTTGCTTCGGCAGAATGCCACATCCAGTAATGGGTAGAAGGTGTGATGATATATTTATATTTATTTATTTACAAACTAAACTTATTATGTAAAAAATATGTATATCGTCACGCCTTTCACCCATTACTGGGTGTGGCATTCTGCCGTAGCAGATCTTGGTATCTCGGTGTCCAACGTAAATGTTGGCATAGGCAGTTAACATGTAAAATCAGTCTTTTGTAAATTAAAAGTGTCCGGCAAAAAGTCATAGAACCAAATTTTATATCATAATACTGCCAATATTATTACATCTTATTACATACGGATTATTCCATTTTGATAGCATAATTAAAATTAGATAAATAAATAAATATATCATCACGCCTTCTACCCATTACTGGATGTGACACTCTGCCGAAGCAGATCTCGGTAAGTGATATATCTAGCGCGTGAAGTGCGGTTACCAGTCGTCAAATCACGGCCCTCAAAGATGTTAGTGGTGGGGGAGCCACAGGGGAAGTTTTTAAAATGGTGCAAATTGGAATACAAGAGGTTAAATAAATGTGTTAAAAGAGTAGTGAGAGAAAGCAAGGCGCGTTTTGATGATTTGATGAGTGAAAGATTAACTAATGATTTTAGTATGAATAAAAGAATGTTTTGGTTGAGAGTGAAGAGATTGAGAGGTGGTAATGTCAGGGCAGTGAAAGCGATTAAGAGTGCGGATGGTGAGTTATTGTGGAATGAATCAGATGTTACTAATAGATGGTGTGAGTACTTTAGGACTTTATATGGTAGCATTAATAGACCGAATGGTTGTAGTGAAAATGTTAGCGAAAATGTTAGTGGTGATGAATGGGATATAGATGAGAGTGATGTTAGTTTCGCATTGATGCGTCTGAAGAATGGTAAGGCTCCTGGTTTGGATGGTATATCGAATGAGATGTTGAAGTATGGAGGCGAGAGGTTATTTGACTGGTTAATTTATTTGTTTAGATTTTGTTTAAAACGGTGTGTGGCTCCTGATGATTGGAAATGTGCTATCATTTGTCCTTTATTTAAAGGTAAAGGTAGTTCGAGTGAATGTACTAATTTTCGTGCGATAAGTTTGCTGAGTGTGGTAGGGAAGTTGTACGGGAAGATTCTTATTCATAAGGTACGAACCTTAACAATCTCCAAGTTAAGTGATATGCAAGGTGGTTTTTTGCCTGAGAGAGGATGTGTGGATCAATTGTTTTCTCTTCGTATGATTGTTGAAAAGTCACTTGCTAAGAACAAGAAGGTGTTCTGTGGCTTTCTCGATCTTAAAAAAGCATATGATAGTGTTCATCGCGAGACATTATGGAATGTACTGTTACAGTACGGTATAAATGGTAATTTGTTGGGGGCAATTCGTGCGCTGTACGAAGGTAGTGAGGCTGCGGTGAGAGTTAATGGTAGATTGAGTGATTGGTTTTGTATAGACATTGGCGTGAAACAAGGTTGTGGGATGTCTCCGTGGCTCTTTAATTTGTACATGGATGTATTGTTACGAACGGCGTTGAATGGGGTGGATGGTGTCCATATTGGTGGTAGTGTTGTGCCTGCGTTAGCGTATGCGGATGATGTGGTTGTTATGGGTGAATCTGAAGAGCAATTGAGACGAATGATTCTAAATATAAATGAAGTAGGAAAAGATTTAAATTTGTTATTAAATGTCGATAAATGTAAAGTGTTAGTGTTTGAAAAGAGCGATTTGGTGACTGATTGTAATGTTTCGGTGAATGGTGTGAGATTGGGTCAAGTGAATGAGTTTTTATATTTGGGTAGTATGTTTTCAAGGGATGGACGTATTGATTGTGAGATTGAAAGAAGAGTATCTGCGGGACGCAAGGTATTGGGTGTTCTGGGAACCTTTGCTCGAAATGTGAATGTATCCAGAGATGCTCGATTGAGTGTGTATAATGGTGTTTTAGTGCCTACATTGATGTATGGTAGTGAATGTTGGGTGTGGATGAAGAAACATGAACGTCGTATAACTGCTGTGGAAATGAGGTATTTGCGGGGTGTGTGTGGTTATACTAGAAGAGATCGTGTCCGGAATACATTGGTGTATGATGAGTGTGAAATTGAGAAGAATGTAGTTAGAAAAGTAGGTATGAGTCAGTTGAGATGGTTTGGGCATGTTGAACGTATGTCGAATGAGAGATTAGTGAAACAGGTATATGTTGGTGAAATTGAGGGTGAAAGATTGCGTGGACGACCTATGAATAAATGGATGAATATGATAGAAGGATTGTTGCGTGAACGAAAGTTTCCGAGTACGAGGAACAAACGTGCTTGTATGAAAGGAATTATGAATGTGGATGAAGCAAAAGTGGTGTGTCAGGATAGGAACGTTTGGCGAAGATTAATTGCGGAATGAATCTGATGATTTCAGAAAAGCGCAGGGTTTTAGATTTTAGTTTCGTTGTTTAGTAATTTCATTAGAGTGTTTACCTGTAATTGTGTGAAATTCACTTTCAAAAACAAGCGCAGGGACGACACTCCCTTCGTTTCTTATCTTTTTTTATTCTTTTCTGATCTTACATTGAGTGTTTAACTGCAATTGTGTGGAATTTACTTCCAAAAACAAGCGTAGAGCGACACTCCCTTCCTTTCTTATCTTTTAATTCGTTTTCAGTTATTACGTAGTGTTTAACTGCAATTGTGTGAAATTCACTTTCAAAACAAGCGCAGGGCGACGCTCCCTCCCTTTCTTATCTTTTTGTTTCATTTTCAGTTACTGCATTGTGTGGTCTTTTCTTTCATATATAAGTGCAGACTATCGCTTTCATCTTTTCTAATCTTGTAGATTCGTTGTTAGTTTCGTTATTAGATTCGTTGTTAGGAGTAAACGTGAGTAATTTGAGATTTTTTTTTTTTTTTTTTTTTTTTTTTTTTTTTTATGCATTCGTTATGTACGTTGAAGAAAGAAAATGAATGGTAAGTGAAAAGGAATTATGTGATTGAAGGTTTGTTGTGTGATAATAATTTCGTGTGTAATAAATGAATGAGTTTATATGGAGTGATCTATGAAAGTGGTTGAAGTGAGGGTGGTTTGTTTGGATGAAAATGTTTGACGATGACTGGTTGTTTGATGAGTGTGATGAGTGAATGTTTTATGAGTGATTTTCGGGTTCGTGCTACCCCATTTGTTGGGATATAGCGTGAAGATATGTATGTATGTATGTATGTATGCAAATTGTTTGTCACCTGTGGGAATCGAACCAGGGTTCTCAGGATCCACAGACCGAGTTGATACTACTGAGCTAGCTACACCATAATTGAATGAAATTAATAAAAATAATGTGCTTGCAGTTGGTGTTAACTATTTTAATCTGTCAAAAAAGAAAGCAATATTTAAACAAAAAAGTCGAAACATGGCTACACGAAAGTCAACAAAATTCCTAGAAAAAAAAACATCTTGCGTAAAATTTCTGGGCAGCATTGCACCAAGTAATGCCAAGAGCAGTAACTAAAAGTCAATAAACTTTGCCAGAATCAGATAATAAAAATTAAAAGTAATCATCCGGGCAGAAATCAAGATGAATTGCACGGTTTGAATCCGGCACTGACATCAGCATTCCCGCACGATTTCCATTGAAACAATGATCTCTTGCAACATGCTCTTGATTTAAAGCATCCCGCCCCGCAAAAATCAGAATAGAAAGAAAGAACTGTGCGCAATATAAGTAAGAAATCCGCGAAAACAAAGAGTGTGTCTATGCAAAACTTTCTAATCATATACTGCGGTATAAAGCAATTTGATATGTGGCAAAACGTATCAATTATTTGTTTACTGTAGAATTTCGAAGAGATGCTTTCAAAAGTCACGGAAAATTGACGATTTTAATATAAGTCTTGAACATTATATCGGTGAGATTTACTTGATGTACGAGTTTCTAATTAAGTTTTATGAAAATGCAATTAGTAAGTAGTACAACATATGTAGATTGATGCAAATTATTAACATATGTTTTCAGGATCGTTTCAAATATTCAATTTATGATAATTTTACTATTTTCTAACACTTACAAATCCATAATGAAAACAAATTTGGGTCGAAATCCCGTGTGTTTGTCACAGATGACTAACTCTTAAGAGTATAAATTGCAGAAAAATATAAATATATCATCACGCCTTGTACCCATTACTGGGTGTGGCACTTTGCCGTAGCAGATTTCGGTAAATAAAATGTGATCACCAGCCGTCAAATCAGGGAGCCCACGGATGTTAGTGGAGGGGAAGCCACAGGGGTGGATTTTAATGTGATGTAAATTGTTTATCGGCTGTGGATACCGATCCGGATTTTTAAATCCACAGACACTCGATACCACTGAGCTTTATAAATTTTTTGAGTTTTTTGTTAGTTTTTCCAGAGTTGTTCATTCAGGTGAGGTCATATTAACTAGAAATGAACAGAAAACGTTTAACATATATTTCTAGGAAGAAAGTGTTTGACAAATTAATTTACGAAATAAATATCAATTAACGATGGCCATACAATATACTCTAATTACAGACGCACTCGACAAAAACCAAATTAATGTAAATATTTAGTCGAGCAATTAAAATAGAAAGCATTACACCAAATACGGAGAAATTACAACACTTTCAATTAGCACCTACAACATTCATAAATTTAATTTTAGACCAGTTATATACTTTCACATACGAAACGTTTTTTTTTTGTTCATTCATGCCTAAATGTCTGGCCGAAACCTATAATTTTCAACAATAAAACGTTTTTGTAGGTGTCTATAAAAATCTAAAATTAAAATCGTCGGATATTCTGCTTTTATTATCAAAAAATAATTTCATAACAAAGCTTTCACAATATACGGATATGTCGTGTTACATCTAAAACACATTTAATTACGCTATGAAATCTGATACGAAAATATGCTTTGACGGCTGTAAATACAATTAAATACTAGTAGCACGCAAGGTGTAGGTGCTTATTACATTAAATACTGAAGTTGTAAAACTTGAATTACTAGTTCGAAATATTCAATATGAATAAACGATGAAATATATTATGAAAGTGTTGTTTATCAATCAGATACAGTCAAATTGATTGAATTATGTGAATATGATGTAAATTTATGCAAATATTATAAGAGAGCAGATCTTTCAATAAGTGGGATTAAAAATTAAGAATTTTTTATTCATATTATCGTCAAAAATATAAATTAACCCTTTGAATGCGACTAACTTGATGACACGGTATACGTTTTCGCAGTCCGAGGCGGGTGACATGTGAACACGTCAAGTTACTTGGAGTATTTAAGCCAGATGTGAGAGGTTAGCTTTAATACTCTATATTCAGTTAGCCACTCGTGAATGGTATATTTTAGTAAATAAAAATCCAGTTTCACTAAAAAAGCTAATTACTCCAAAAGCTCATTTATTGAATGAGAAATTTCAAAAGCTTTTATACGATTTAGACAATGGCAAAAAAACACCGCTGTGCGCTGGCCCTTGTTTCGGCGGGTTTCATAAAAAGTTGTAGTTTTGTAAATTATTTGCTTTATAATTGTGAAATATTTATTTAATTTAAATATAAGACGGTGACCATACTTCCTTTATTATAAAAAGCAATCCTTTAAATTTATTCATTTCTTAAAAATAGAGTTGGAAAATTCCCAGCAATTTTGAAATTGGGAAACTTTCCTCACCAATATTACCGGAAATTTTCGGAAATTTTCCCAAACAAAAAAAAAACTACATTTTTACATTGTGTATGCTTTAGGCTTTAGTTTTATACCAAATACTTATAAATTTGTAGAAACAAAAACCATGTTCTTGTGAAAAACGTGTTTACTAAAGAAATATATAAAAAAATTAAACATAAATAAATTATACAGGTTATTAATAATAATCAGTCTGAAACAACACACTTTATAATATGTTTCTGCATTTTTGTAGTGTTTGGTACATACTATTTATTACAATAAATGGACTTCCCAGACAGCTGATGATTTTCTTGTCATCGTTGGTATAAATCAAACGCGATCGCGATACTATCGTATCTTCGTAATGTCATCACTAGCGAAAAATTTTGAACAATCAAACAAGTCCAAATAAAAATGGTTAGGTTACTTACAAGGCGACAAAAAAACCAAATTGAGACGCTAAATATGAAAATAACTGATTATTTCTTAGAAAAGTTTCCGGAAACTTATTTGGAATATTTTGTGGGAAAATTTCAAAATTATGAATATTACTTTACCGGTAAATTACTTTTTTGGAAATTTTTCAAATGCCAACTCTACTTGAAAACCAACTTTTTCTGTATTATTTGTGTTGCCATTTAAAGTAAGAAGTTATCAATGTATTATCAATTCAAATGACTTGAAATAAAAGATAATTAAATGAAAACATCAACAGTTATTTTTTTGAATTTTAGTTTGTATTTTTCTGATTTATCTTTTATCTAAAAAAAGTAGATTATTTCGGTAAGCCATATTTTCCTGCGCATAATTACAAATCGTCAAATCACGGCCTCCAAAGCAACTAGTTGATGGAAAGCTACAGGAATAATTTGTAAAATAAATAAATATATCATCACGCCTTCTACCCATTACTGGGTGTAGCACTCTGCTGAAGCAGATCTCCGTAAGTGATATATTTTGCGCGTGAAGTGCGGTTACCAGTCGTCAAATCACGGCCCCCAAAGATGTTAGTGGTGGAAGAGCCACAGGGATAGCTTTTTCAAATTATGAAAATTTGTCGCCTGTGGGAATCGAACCAGGGACCTCAGGATCCACAGGCCGACTTCATACCACTGAGCTAGCCATCCCATAAATAATTTGTATACGTTGAAAATCAGTTGCTGGTTGTGGAATTCAAGCTGAGATTCTCATTTCCACAATTCAATACGTCTCCTTGACAAATCCATCTAAATTATATTTTTGGAATGTTTATCTACAATGTAATGTTACTAGCGGTAATTTTACTATTCAGCATTTATATTGCCGCATTTTATGCGATTAAGCAGCAATTAAAACAGAAATTAAACTAGAGATAAGACAAACTAAGTATCTAGAAATTTGCAATGGAAAACGGTAAATGTACGCACTCTTCACAAAAACTTGAATAAATTCTCTCACTTTATACGTAATACAATTAGAAATACGTAGCCATCGGTACATAACCCCTTTTCAGAGCGTTGTTGCAACAAGTCGACAGGAAGCTTGTTAAATTACTTAGTTCTGGCATTGTAATTTTCGGTCACGCTTACTTGCTCCTCAGTCCCAGAGTTGCGAGAAAAACAAACACTCGGCCAACTGTCAGTTTTGGTTCTATTCACAGAGCTCTACGATCCCACATTACTTGATATCTAATTATTAACTTTATCTTTGCAAAGAGTTAGTATGCGCTAACACTACATAAAATTTAAATGCGTTCTAAAGTTAGGTTAGAGTAATTTGCTGAATCAGTCACGTGTTCAAGAGAAACGTTACGGTTTTATAATCGAGACAACTATTCTATATTGTTAAATAATAGTTTAAATATAGGTGATTCGTATGTTTATGTTTATAGAAACTAAGGTTAATAAACTTTTGTGTTTAGAAAACATATTAAATTGCAGAAAGAAAAGAAATTAATGAAATGTATCATTCATGTCTTTTCCTTAAATGACATCATTTGCCTCAATCATATTAATTTTTTTTGTCGTAAGCAGGAGAGTATATAAAAAAAAGTATTAATTAAAACTATGAAAAGGTTTTTTTTGAATGTATTCAAACTTTCTTCTGCAAATAAAGAAAAATAACTAGAACATGTTTTCTGAATATATTATATTTATTTTCTTTGCAATTACCGTTTTTTTTTTCTATTAACTTTCAACATATTAGTCATTACAAATTTTCTAAAGTTTCCCTAATTGAAATTCAATAATTTGCTTTGGCCAATATTTCCGCAGGAGTTGTTAGTAACATTCTCTTTAATCCTGATTAAAAAAACATGATTTGAAATAATACGTTTTATTGAAAAATGGGCATTTCGGGTAGCCACGCAACGCATCTTTAGCAAGTTTAATAAATAATTTAGTAGTATTATTGGATCTATTCTGCAACCAAAAATTGCTAACTACAGCAATTGCTAACAATCTTTTGATATCAGTCTTCCTAGCAACCATTATTGTTTGGGATCTTAGCAATTGCTATACTTAACAATTTTTGTTACAAGAATGGTGTCATTATGATGCTAGTGTATAAAGTAAGTCTTTAAAGCACGAGTTTAATGGCACTAGAGCTTTAAAAGCACTTATACGCGTGTATCATAAGCTATTTTTTATTATACCTGCATCATAATCAATACCAATTGCAGTACAGAGTCTGGATTCAACAAATCACAGTGCGTTAATTCATATATTAATACCTTAAATGGGATTCGAACTCGGGATCTTCGAAATCGAACACAACCGTATCTCTCCACGTTATGAAACCGTCTATTTCTCTGTTATTAAATCATATGTGCAAAACATGTGCAAATTATAAAATTTAACTAATTAATTTACCCAAAATTAGGAGCGGCGGTCAAAATGGTACTCGTACTAAAAAGTGTGTTTGTTTAGTGCTTTACAGGCAGATTCATAAAGCGGATTAGCGCTAACACCATTTTTTATTTCGTTTTTAACTCTCTTTTCAATGTACGAAACAACTTTATTTTAACTTGAGTTAAAAAGAGAGTTAATTAGCATCAAATTTAGTTTATTTCTTTAAACTGTTTTAATTTGAAACAGAGTTATAGATAATATTAAAAACGGTGTTATTGCTAATCCGTTTTATGAATCTGCCTGTTAGTGTCAATAGCACCTAAATATCTAAAACATAATGATTATAGGTTAGAAAGTAAAAATAAATTTCTGAAAACATTCTAAAGATAATTTAGCAAACTATATTTTTACCTCTGTTCATTAAGACAGAAAAATTGCCAAGTAAATATAACCAGAAATAACTCATTTCCGGACATTAACAATAAATCTAGTTGTAATAATAAGTAAGTCTGCGGTCTGTTCAATTAATTAAGCCGACAAAGATTGTTTTAAAAGTAAATTAGTACTAATTACTGTTATGAAATCTGCAGCCTGCAAAAATAATAATGCAATATTGCATTAACAGTACATAAATATTGCGCTGGTTGCTGTGCATCAAGTAAAAGGCCCATGAACACCGAACAATGGTCTGCAGCAGCTGGCAGAGTGTAAAACAATGCTATTGTTAAAATTGCAAGATGTATTTTTCCACAGTCTGTAGTAAAATATATGAATTTCTCTCATGGCTTCCTTACTTAATTGTTATTTGTTATCATTTAATAGCAGTTGTTTTTATGAGAACTTCACTCTTTTATCTTTTTAGCTTTAAACTTTATACGTTGATGATTTTCTTCCGCCATCCGACAACTTGAAATTTATGTCCTGTTAGATGTTGTTCAGACCATCAACAGTCTATCTGTCTATCTAAATTGCGTGTCGTAAAATGCTTTTCTTCAACAATTCTTGAATGGGGTATTATTAAAGAAACTACCAAGTACCAATTATTTTTAAAATTAATTTCCGAATTCATGTTCGTTCTACCATAAAGAATAAATACGAGTATTATGAAGCAACACTCGACACAACCAACAAAATGGCGTCCTACCTGTCAATTTTGCTGAGCTGTTTTATAATTATAACTTTCTTTGTTCCCATGGTTTAATTTGCTTTTTAAGTATGTATTATCTGTACTGACACCGATTAAGGGCCGGTTTATTTACCTCCTGATAACTATCGGCAGGAGAAATGAAAAAATATTGCATCAAAAAATGACATTCAGTATAATTATTACTATTTGGCCTATGATTTGATGCAATATTTTTTTATTTATTAAGATCATTATCCGGTGATGGAAAAACCGGCCCTAAGACATAGATTTTCATTGTGATAGATATTCGTTAAAATACAGATTACTAACCATTAACAGCACAGTATTTATTGTTTCCATGGTTACAACTAGCTCCACAAAATAGTGTATACAACTGGTGCATAATGACTGTTAATACTTCATATTCCCATTATAAACTTGTTATATAATATACTATTATACTATATACATAATGTAAAATAAAATTGACTATAGTACATATTCAGCCAATTATATTTATTAATTAATTAACTAGAAAAATTCTAAGCGAAAGCAAGATTAAACTAAAATGATACTACTATTAAATAACCGTGCCTAAATCAGGATTTGAAGGTAGTACTAGCGTGAATTTTTTTTTGCAGATCTGAATGAAATTTGACGCACAAACATTGGATAGTCATACGCAACCTATTAAAATATGAAACACATTCATCGTCTGTGAACAAATATATTCGCTTGTAAAGTTGAGTTCTTATACACGGGGCTTATGGCGATCATCACTCAGAACCGTACATATTTGGTTTGTGTACCTCTAAAATTTTGCAGTTTCATTTGAAAAACTAGTATGATGTTCTAGAACTACCCATATATATTGTATCAGAAGGAGAAAGTTTTTTATCGTATAGTAATGGATATATAGCCATGCAAAGCCATGTTTTTAACGAAAAATTAAGAATTCCAATTTATAATGGCAACACCACACGGTGGTATGGTATTTGAAAATTCACTAGACCAACAACCTGTTAACAATTCATGATACTCAAATCATAATAGGTATAAAACATTTATTTTATTCAATTTTTTTGAGCGCCAGTTTCGCCACGCGACAACCGTTGGCGCCACCGTCACACTAGTACTACCTTAAGCACGCAAATCAAAATGTATAGTTAAGCATTACGACACTACTGCAATAATACATATTCTGTGTGATAATTATTACTTTACGTACTTTGCTATGGTTTACTCAATAAAATAGTGATGGATATTTTCAAGGTGACATTTATTTCAATAATTTGATATTTTCGATCGTAAAAACAAAAACAGTGGACGCCTACGTCTCATGTTGAAATCTTTGTACTCGTTCCAAAAACAATCACTCTACAAACCTTGTTACGAAATTCTAACAGAATGAAAAAACGAATCTGACCTATTCTATAACAAAAATTGCTAAATATAGCAATTGATAAAACCCTAAACAACTATGGTTGCTATCAAAATATCATGTTAGAATTGCTATAGGTACTTAGCAATTTTTGTTACAGATTAAGTAACAAAACAAATAAATATGTAAAAAGTAAATAATTATATGATTTTATCACACAAATACATATTTATATGAAACTCAGAAAGTCAAACTATAAGCTGAATTTCCTTTTTCGTCGTTAGCAACTAAGATCATACGTTCCCTTTAAACATTATTTTTGGCTACAATAGTTACGAAACGGATGTCGCTCTGTATAATATTTATTCTGTGGTCAAACGAATTAAAAACAAATATTTCACACATCAACAATTTTGTTTGTCTGTTTTCTCAAAATATTTATAAACAAACCCAGGAAACAAATACATCAACAAATAAATCTTTTCTGAATTTAGGAGTGACAGTTCCGTCACAAACAAATCTCAATCTCGACAGATGACATATTTGTATACATGATTTGCGGTTACCAGCTAAACATATGGCGGTATTTCAGATGGAAGTATTTGAGCAGGCATGCTAACCGGCGTAAACAATGGAATTGGCACACACTGAAATTACTATCACGTCATCTGTTTACATTCGCTTGATTTGAAGTTGCATGTAAGATGCTAGATCTCACGTCAGATCATACGTTACTTACTACATTCAGCTTTACACGTCGGCGCATTTAAATGTAACTGCTATTTATGTGCTTCATTCAATAGAATCACAAAAAGAACCAGTTTTATTGTACAATTTATATCCGGACTCAACAAATAAAAGTGCATATCTTAAGGTCGGAAATAAACCTAAGATTGAAAACATTAATTTCCGTTACTAAAGCTTGTATGAAAAGTATTTTTTAGACGACCATTTATGAAAGTAACCATAACATCATAAATTACTACGGAAAATTGAAAATAACATACTCTGATATGTTAGTTTAACGCACACTTCTAACATATCAGGTGAAGTTTTACTGATTGACAATAGATAGCGTTGCGATGAAAGAAAATAATAAAATAAATGAAAAGAAAAGAATTTGTATTATTATTAGTCGAAGTTTTGGCTGATTTTTCAACACATTTGCATAGATAAATCTTATTTAAAAAAATTAATAATAACTTATATACTAATATTTTAGCATTATTTAATATTTTGACATTACCGTTAGTACAGTTGGTAGCACCACACCTAACCTCAAACGTCAACGCTTACCTTCAAAAACGCATCAGCTATCAAAGTGTAACAACATTGATCTTGTAAACTTTTTTTTAGAAATATTTTGCGGTCGTCTGAAAAATAGTGTACATAACTCGCTTGAAAGTGTGATAACTGTGCGCGTGTACTTAAATCACTCGGCGCTACGCGCCTCGTTTTTTAAATTTGTACACTCGCACGTTATTTTACACTTTCGATGCTTGTTATGTAATATACTAATGTATGTGTATGAAGCGAAAGTGGTGTTCCTACACCTGCACAATAATCTTTGTTTAACAAACTAAAAATTGCGAAAACACAACATAACACATCGTGTTTTGAAGTTGCTAAGCAACAAAATCATTTTGCTCTTTAAAGCTACATTCACAAATCGAAATTAGTTTTTATTTTATGTTTTCCATTTTTGTTTTAATAACCTTGTAAACATGTTATTTTATGCAGCCATTCACAAATCAGTATTTAGTTTTGGTTTTAACACAAAAGTGTGCAAACTCCAAACTTATGTTTTAGTTTTACGTTTTATACTTAGGAATAGACCAATAGGACGAAGCGTAGAATGATGTAGTGATATATACTTATCTCTTTCTGTCATCCTTCGCATTGACGATAACCTAAGTTTGTTTTTATTCGAGTGTAAAATGAATTAAAATAAAAACAAGATTTTAATACCTACTTTCTTATTATGATAATACTTATCTTCCTCTTCCAAAAAATACGAAAGTAAACAAACAACATATGACAGCATGTTTAACTTAGCACATTTGACAGTTGCATTTACTGTATTACCGATCTTCTAAAATTTATGATAGATGTCACTACTAACTAAAATCGACAAAAGGAAAACTATTTGTGAATAGCACCTAAAAACACACTAAAACATAAAGCATAAAACAAAAACTAATTTCGATTTGTGAATGTAGCTTAAATCCATCTATATTTATCAAAACAAATTGCAAAACAACGAATCCATAAAGTAACATAAACAACAAATGTTAACCTATCTCTTATATGAAAGATATTACGTCAAATCACGTACACAAAATTATGAAATGAATCAAAATTAAATTGCTGCTTTCCAGCGGTATTTTCCAGATTATGATGCAGATACAATAAAAAAAATAGCATATGATACCTACACGTGTATACGTGCATTTAAAGCATTAGTACTGTTAAAAACACTCCGCTTCGCGTCATACTCTTAAACTAGTCACACGTGCTTCAAAGACTTACTTATACACTAATACATAACATACTATAATTCTAATATAAGATATATTGCATAAAAACAGGCAAACAGACAGCCAGACATTAATTATTTATACCTGTACTACATTTTCTAAAATTCATTCGAATCTGAAACTTGGCAATTCGCCAATAAAGTTATGTTACCACTGGTTGAATAACTGAACCTGAGTTTTTCGGCCAAAGTTTAAATATAAAATTTAATTCTAAAACTTATATTTGAGATATAGTGCAGAAAAACAGACAACCAGACAATAGTTATTTATGTATCATGGGTGAAAACAAGCGTTTCTGGCCCGTGACATGATTATTAGCATGAGGTGCAAAGCTCCGAGGGTTAATACCATGCTCAGGGTCAGAAACGCTAATTTCACCCGTGGTACATACAATATTTTATGCACAACAAAATAGCATGTAATTATACGTTCAAATGATTAAAATATGTACATTTATATGTCAAAATGACATTTTGTAAAATCAAGTATTGACAATAGACAAAAATTGTCATTTTGTTTATGTATCCATAGGAAATTATTTTATTATGACCCTAGGGCTAAAAAGAAGTGTTTGAACCCGCTTTTTAGGGCTCGGTTCTGCATAAATACAATTTTGGGTCTTGTAATATTATCAGACTCCGTTACGCGTCGTCCAAAACCTTTACTACTTGACCCGAAAAGCTTGCATTTTTAGCCCTAATGAATAAATAACTATTATCAGTCATAAGGGTCGTTGCAATTTTATTCATCATTTTTAGATTTACGGATTTGCACAAAATTCCACAGTTAGATTTGATTTTAAAAATCTTATTAAAGTGATACTTCTTCCAGTAATTTCCGATTTAAGATTTAGGGCCTAAAAAAAGTGTTTAAGCTTGCTTTTTAGGGTTAAACACATTAATTTCGGCCCGGTTATGCATAATTTTTTTTATAGTATATATTTTTTTTAACTTCATTGATAGTTCACCAAAATATCGGGATCAATGAAAATCACCAAAACAATAATTCCCCTATTATACCATAGTTCTGGAAAGAAAAAACATGCAGTAAATGTTTCAAAAGTGCTCCAACATTTGTCGGAACATAGTGTATATGTTCTTATAGTTCAAAAACCAAGTTCCTTTTTTATTTCAATTCTGTACAAATTAATTATCATTCTGATTTCAAGCATATTTAAAACCACAAAAAAATTAATAGTTCTATTAAAACCGAAAATCAACGACTATTTATAGTAAACACCACTTAAGAATAGCCTAACAAGACAGCAAAAAAACTAACGGTTCCGACAAAAAGTTCAATGATTGTCCCGACAATTATTTTTTTTCTTTAAACAGGGTCACAGCACTGAAGCAAACATCAGCGGAATAAAATCAATGAAAAAGACATTAAATCAATTGAACTATGGTACCAAGTAGAACGTGCTAGCTCAATAATAGCCGCAACAAACCAATATAGCGCTATCGCACTCATACATCCGAATTGAACTTGGCTAGGATTGGTCTAAAAATACGCCGCCAATTTTTTTGGTCGCTTGCCATGTGATTACATCATACGTTGCCGAAACTTCTCCAAGATTATCTGGAGAAGATGACGTCAACAGATCTAAAAAAGCTCCGCAAAAAAATAAATAAAAACCATTTTGAGCTAGACGACGAATATTTTTCAGTTATGAAAAAGTGGAACAGTGTTTTAACTTTCTTCGTTCGACTTTATCGACAGGTTTCGATACATATTTAATTTCGTTTAAACGCGTAGGTGTTTATTATCGTCCATTAAATTACAAGTCTTAAATATATTTCATGATTTATGTTCATTAAAGAAAGTTATTTTATTAAGAACAAATCATTATCATGATGTCTACCAGTTTCAAAATATAAAATTCCAAACAAATTCGGTCTTTGTTGCATCCTAAAATTCGCCAAAATTATTGTAGTGAAAAATATTTTTAATAAAACTTGAAGGAAATAGAATTTTTCATTCTATTGTCTGTTTTATATGTAACTTCACAAAACAAATTTATGTTTTTGGGGCAGTACATCTTCGACCACTAATCAAGCAGGATAATGTACAAAGAGAATTAAATTAATTAATTAAATTAATTAAATGGGGTGGCTAGCTCAGTGGTATGAAGTCGGCCTGTGGATCCTGAGAACCCAGGTTCGATTCCCACAGGCGACAAACAATTTTCATAATTTTAAAAACTACCTTTGTGGCTCCTCCACCACTAACATCTTTGGGGGCCGTGATTTGACGACTGGTAACCGCACTTCAGGCACAAAATATTTCACTTACCGGGATCTGCTTCAGCAGAGTGCCACACCCAGTAATGGGTAGAAGCCGTGATGATATATTTTTTATATTATTTTTTTTAGAATTAAACATGAACTTGAGTCACCATGGTTACATTTTCAGGAACAGAACAGAATTTCTGAAAATTATATACGAGTATAAATAAAATAAATAAATATCATAACGCCTTTTACCCATTACTGGGTGTAGCACTCTGCCGCAGCAGATCTCAGTAAGTGATATATTTATTCGCGTGAAGTGCGGTTACCAAATCTCGGCCTCCAAAGATGTTAGTGGTGGGGGAGCCACAGGGGTAATTTTAATGTGGTAAAATGTTTATCAGCTGTGGTAATCGAACCAAGGTTCTCAGGATCCACAGACCGATACCACTGAATTTATCTACCCCATGAAAATTATATATTATTTTTGGTAATCATACGGACTTCGCGTAATGATTATTATATATAGATAGTGTGAGAAATATTCAAGGTTACTACGGTTTTTTTTTGTTTGTTTTGCATGCTTCGGTTACAAACGAACCGTACCAAGAATTATTTTCAGAATATATTACAAATTTTATCAGCAATCTTATCAATGATTATTTTTGATGTTTCCTGTTCTGAAATAACCGCTTCAAGAAGTACTTTTTCATTCCTCCATAACATAAGAAATACAGTAAACAAAATGGTCAAATTACATCATTTACTGACATATGTAAAAAGAATTGTTAACAATATGGACGAATAAAGTTAGAACTTTATGAACACTATTCACCCCTGGTATTAGTAATTATTCCAAGAAGAGTCAATAAAAACATTCCAGACATTTAAATACCCTTCGAAACAATGCCAAAGTCAATTAGGAAGTGTTAATCAAAAATAAAACACTATTGTCTATTTAATTTGGCAACTACTATTTGAATGTATAACCCACTATAAAACAATTTTCTACATTCCTTAGTGTCTAGCAACTTTAAATATTTGTCACGACTGTTTACAAAATTGATTATAAATTTTTAATTTATGAAAATTTCTAGAGAAACTAGGACACTTTTAAACTTTTTTTATAAAGTTGATGAATTGTTTGTCTTGAAAAGAAAATAAACGAAGTCAAGATGTCAATATTTTATTATTAGAATGAGGACATCATTCTCGCATGCCTAATTTCAACGCTGCTAAACGTTTCTCTAGCAAATTTTCCACACAGTTAGTTACTAAAACTGTTCGTTGTTGCTATGCTTCGACTTGAAAAGAACTTAAAGAATTAGATACATTTTGTCGTTTTATATTCAATTTTCCTTTTACATTATTCATCAACTATTTTAACTTTAGGTTTACTGAAAAATAGATAAAAATAACATAAAGAAAGATAAATATAATATGTCTTCATGCCTTTTAACAATTCTAATATCTTGTAATTCTGCATTTTCAAAACGTGACATTAGTGATGGCGCGGATCATATGTACGCCGGATTACCGGAATTTCCACGTCTTGGTAGACTAGATCGCCGATTTTTCATTTAACTTTGATCAAAATTTGCGTACTTCAATGTAAACGGACGCCCAAAGTCCAAATTTAAGAATAACAGTACAGGGGACCTGCAGCTTATAGTGAAATTCGAACCACTCAGACACAATCGTAGTTTTTGGCTATAAGTAGAAATCAGTTGGATTTGAAGGCACGACTTGTTGCTTGCTATTTAAGAAACGGAAGTTTTACCTTGCTTTTATCCACTGGGCTACGGTTGCCTGTAAATATTTGAGATATAGTGCATAAAAATAGACCAATCAAACTTAATTTTTCAGCTTATTTTAAATAAATAAAGGCATATCGAACGTTTGACACCAATATCAATTATTCCATATGACATGCAACTTAGATTTGCTTTCATTAATTTAAATCAAGTTTAAAATTTAAATTTTGTTGCTGCATCTGACCATAAAAGACAAAAATGTTCGAAATTTCAATTTCTCTATTACTTTTTTCATGTCGCAATATTTACTAATATGTTTATTATTTATCGGCCAAATTCTCAAAAGAGGTTTAGCTAGAATCTATAATAAAATAAATAAATATATCATCACGCCTTCTACCCATTGCTGGGTGTGGCACTCTGCCGAAGCAGATCTCGGTAAGTGATATATTTTGCGCATGAAGTGCGGTTACTAGTCGTTAAATCACGGCCTCCAAAGATGTTGGTGATGGAGGAGCCACAGAGGTAGCTTTTGAAATTATGAAAATTGTTTGTTGCCTGTGGGTATCGAACCAGGGTTCTCAGGATCCACATGCCGACTTCATACCACTGAGCTAGCCACCCCTAGCTAATCCTGAATTTCGAATTTGTCAAAATAAACAACCATATTCCCAAGAAAGTTTAAATAAACTTTAATACAATCTTCTTACCATTTAACTTTCGCAGAGTGTATTGATTTCAACTTTATAAAATGGTACTAGCATAAAATTAGCTAATCCAAATTTAGGATTAGCTAAAACTTTTTTTAGGATCTCTGTGTATGTTTACAGGATAAAAATTAATCGTCGTAAAATCCATACTCTATTTAATTAATTTAAGACAAGTTGAACAAACAACAATTAAATTTTATACTTAAATAAATAAAACTATAGCGAATGCTTAACAGCCATATCAATTATTTCACATGACATGTAACTTCAGTTTGCTTTTATTAATTTAAACCAAGTTTAAAATTTAAGTTTTGTTGATGCAACTGGTCATTATTAATATTTATTTAGATTTTAGTACATCGAATACTAACCATTTTACCAAAAAATTGCGATGTATGGTTGGACACAATTTTTTATATCCAGCCGAACTCGGAATTCCGCCCAGAATTTAAGGATAGCTTTTGAATGAATTGGGATCGAACACAGACCTCTCAAACCTTTATTCTTCATATTATTATCCGTCTTTTTATTTCATTTTAAACAAAAAATTCCAAGAAGCCATTACTCAACATAAATACAAATAATATAGTAATGAGGCAACATTTTTTGTTCAAATTTATAACAACGTAAAGTTTTATAAAAATTCTGAAACTTTTAAGTAATAAAAAACAAACATGAAGTAGTTTTTATGATGAGTAACGCTGGTTTTATAATTAATGATTCATACAAACGGGTAGGGTCAGTCCACTTCATTCATAAAAATAAAACTGAAATTATAATGAAGAAGACAGACAATTGCAAAATATTATTGCATGTAAAACTTACACGTTTCATTCATGCTTATATTACTTTAAATAATTTTTTGCACTCTCGCTATTAGCTCCAATATCAAGTCAATCAAAACATGAAGCAAGAAATTACATCTGAAGTTATTCACAATTCGATCAAATCCAATTCTATATCACAATAAACATCAATAATTGAAAACTGCTGTTCATAGCCAACTAAAATAGACTATAATTGAATTGAAGATGCGCAGAAACTAACTGGAAACACTTGAAACAAAGATAATTTCGAAACGTTTGCAATTAAACATCGTGAGGCGTCCAAGTCGCGAATTATCCTAGCCAGTGATTACGTCAACAATTAAATGAAAATAAGTTATTAGACTAAAATTTTATTACGAATTGTAATTTAGTATTTACCGTCATTACAATTTATATATTGACCTGCTAACCTACATAGTATTTATACATAGAGTAAGGATAATATCATCAATAAAATATTTGTTTGATATTGAACTCAAGGGATTTTGTCAGCCATGGAATTTGTCATTGGAAGATGCAGTTGGCAACGTAACAAATGTAACAATATTTTGCTAACCTACGCAATGAGGTTTCATTAAAATTTATTGCAAAATTATAAATAAATAAACACCTAAAATAGAGTTAGCTAATTTTATAAATGTATAACAAATATTATTATTCATAATAATTTGCAAGGTACGGTTTCAAATTTAAAACTTGGACGGATTTTTCTGTTTGAGAATGGAACTTGACTATAAAGCCAAAATACTTGTTTTGTTTTTAAACTATTTTTATTTTGGCCCACTATTGAGATTTTGAAAAGATGGTCGATTAAAGTCCCTGGTTCGATTCCCACAGGCGACAAATTTTCATAATTTGAAAAAAGCTATCCCTGTGGCTCCTCCACCACTAACATGTTTGGGGGCCGTGATTTGACGACTGGTAACCGCACTTCACGCGCAAAAATATATCACTTACCGAGATCTGCTTCAGCAGAGTGCCACACCCAGCAATGGGTAGAAGGCGTGATGATATATATATATATATATATATATATATATATATATATATATATATATATATATATATATATATATATATATATATATATAATTTTTTTTTAATTCATATAAAAGAGATGAAGGTAAAAATGTAAAATATTTTTTTTACGGTCGTCAACATTCAAAACGAGTGGGAAAGTGTCTTAACAACACTCATGCTGGGTTGCAAGAAAAAAAATAAAGAGCTCTTTAGTTCAAGAATTGTTTATCTAGCAACAGTATCAATAGCGATTTTCTGAAACTTATTGAACCATTAGTTGCTAATGAACCGATAAAACTTTCATGCAACCCAGCATCAGTGCGGTAAAAAGCCGTTTATGATGTTCTTTCCAAGACAACCATTATTGAACAAGTTTTTTTTTTAAGTTAATGTGAAATATAACAGTAACTGGTAGACGTCAAATATCGATTTTAGGAAATAAAAGTTCACGACTGTAGAAAAAATAGTATGTAACATACGTTTGGCATTATACTATTTTTATTTATATACGTTAAAACCAAATGTGGGAATACAAAGAAAAAAACACTTTCAAATAAAAACGGTAGATAATTTTAAGATGTATCTGGCCAGTGAGTGAGGCCTATGACACAAATTTGATTGATTTAATAATGGAACCAATAATTAAAAACACCCTTTTCTATAACCGAAAAATAAAACAGGTTTTTGTGTACTCAAAATAATGCGCAATATAGCTTATTGCCGTATAGTTATTATTTATCTTCTATTACTAATAGTAGCGTGTGGTAATGTAAATCATAGTAATGTGCGTAAAGTAAAGCACAGTAACCTACTCTAGTCTTCTTGGACACATACGAAAACAATAGATCTCTATCAATAAAATCATGCTTACATGTACGATAAATTACATAGGTACATTATTTTAATATTTAAGACATTTATATCGAAATGAATATGAACAAAAATGTATGTATTACGGGCACAAAGTGCCTTTGCCGCTCGATATGCAATTTTTCCACAGGATTGTATATAAATAGCTACTCTTCATTATTTTAAGTAGGTATGAATAAAAATTATCCATATACTTCTTCTACATTTACATCTTTGGGGGCCGTTAATTGACGACTAGTAGCTGCACTATACGCCCAAAACTATATGATTTATTTCCGCTAACCGAAAAGTCTTACTAAAAAGTGAGTAAAATAAAAATAAAACATTTACAGGCAGATTCATAAAACGGATTAGCGCTAACACCTTTTTTAATATTATCTATAACTCTGTTTCAAATTAAAACAGATTAAAGAAATTAACTAAATTTGATACTAATTAACTCTCTTTTTAACTCAAGTTAAAATAAACTTATTTTGTATATTGAAGAGAGAGTTAATACCGAAATAAAAAATGGTGTTAGCGCTAATCCGCTTTATGAATCTGCCTGTTAAATAACAAAATAAGTTTCTGGAACAGTTTTTGTTGTATCTGCAGCATTTTCGTGCTATAAGGAAGTAATTCGAAGTTGCATGCCTTAAAAACATTATTTACGATATCTGTTTTGAAAATACATAATATTAGAAGTTATTTATAAAGTAATCCATGACCGTTGGAATATTACAGTAAAACTTGGCTCAGGTATCCACCTTTCGCTACTTGTAAAGAATATAAAGCTAAATATTGGCACCGTATGAACATTTGTTGCTATGTAACTGTACAATCTATAAAGAGTTGAAATGAAAATTTAAAGTCGAGCAAAATATTATGCGCAGGAATTTATACTGTTATAAATCCTATCGAACATGCAAATTAAATATAGAGATCTATTTTCAATGATGATTTCCTATTGGAATTCCGAAATATGAATGGCAGGTATAAACAAAATTACAAAAATCGAAATGACAATAAATTTATATTTATGAGCTATTTCCTGTTTTCCTGAGAACTTTGACAGAAAGTTTTACAACTCTTCAAACTTTATATGCGTGTTATAATGTCGCATAGCGCTCAAACTACATTTTATGAGACTATTCAAAATATTATTATTGTTAACAGGAACATTTAAATATTGTTAATAGTTCTCACACCATATTATTACAAAAAATATACTGCATTAATATTAATTAACAGTTCTTTTATTTTATTATATTGTTTTAACATTTAACTATACTTTGTTCTATAGTTTTTATATAGAATTAATTACCAATATATTATTTATGCTGCCTATTGTTTTATTTCCGATATAACATTTTCATAATGCAAAATGAAATATAAACAATAATAAATTTATAAAAATGGTACAGGTAAAATAATTCCAAACTGATACTTAAAAATTTATTCAAACAATATTATCAAAACAAAATAGTAATAGGATTGAATTACGTTTAGTTTAAACTTAAACTGTTTTGACAACATGATTTAGCCTAACTTGACAGTTCTATAATTGGATTCATAATTTAAATGCTAATACAGCTAAAAGTGGATTTAAACGATTACGATGATAATTCGTAATTTTCGTATATTTGGAAACAAATTTATTTATTTATTTATTTATGCTACACTGTACAACAGGAACTTAATCCCAATTACAGTACAGGGTACGGACACACAGAACCACAGTGTGGCAGCGTGAGTGGGATTCGAACTGAGGATCTCCGAATTAGAATGCCGTAACGCTATCTACATCACTGTACTGCCAAACAAATGCATCAATATCAATATAATGGTTTTAGTGTGGGAGTTGATTGCAAAATTTGACGGCTGGTATCCGTACTTTCCGCGCATAAATATATCACTTACTAAGGATCTGATACGACAGAGAGCCACATCCAGTAATAGGTAAAGACGTTATGGTAAATTTTTATTATATTGTATTATGAGCCTTGCCAGTTTTTCAATCGCCGGTTTACTCTCGATTAATGTTAACCATGATTAAATAATAATGGTAACCATGGTTTCCATTATTATTTAATCATGATTAACATTAATCAGTGATTGAAAAACTGGCCCTAAGGATATATTAACAACATTTATTTCTTAAATCTAGTTTAAGAAAAACAGCAATAAAGGAAATTGAAATTGCTGTCAAAATTTAAACTATAGATTTAAAAGGCCACAAAACATCTACATAATTTGTAAAATAACCAAGAAAAATAATTTTTTCATTATATTATTAACGCTAATAAATAATGTAATATTAAATTACAATGGGGTAATGGCTCAGTGGTATCCGAGTCGACTTGTGGATCCTATGAACCCTGGTTCGATCCCCACAGCCGACAAATCATTTTCACCAATTTAAAATTACACCTGTGGCTCCCCCACCACTAACATCTGTGGGGGTCGTGATTTGACGGCTGGTAACCGCATTTCACGCGCATAAATATATCACTTACCGAGATCTGCTTCGGTAGAGTGCCACACCCAGTAATGGGTAAAAGGCGTGATGATATATTTATTTATTTCAATTACAATAAATAAATAAAATAAATATATCATCACGCCTTCTACCCATTACTGGATGTGGCACTCTGACGAAGCAGATCTCGGTAAGTGATATATTTTGCGCGTGAAGTGCTGTTACCAGTAGTCAAATCACGCCCCCCAAAGATGTTAGTAGTGGAGGTGCCACAGGGGTAGTTTTTGAAATTATGAAAATTGTTTGTCGTCTGTGGGAATCGAACCAGGGTTCTCAGGATCCACAGGCCAACTTCATACCACTGAGCTAGCCACCCCATTAAATTACAATGTGCTCCGTAAATTCAATTATTGTAACAAAATATACTAAATAGTTACTATACATATAAATACATAATAAATTATTCAATGGAATCAATTCAAAAGTTTAATTTTCCCACCAACAATTTAACAAAATAATACGCTGTAAAAATTGAAACGACGCGCCCCGGAAGTAATCAAACAACTTACCTTGATTATCAATAAACATCACACACACAAAAACACATCCCAAAAAACAATCAGCCCTAAAATAGAACGCAACAATAACATCCACTTGACACGCCTATTTTTAAATCCCACAGCACTTTACACAATCCAACAACTGCAGTATTCCAGTTTTCCTCATTTCTCTTCATTGTTCCTACACATTTCCATTGCGTAAAGTTCGCTAAATCATCACTAATTAGTTTCACCCCCGTTTACTACAAATCCTCGTTGTGGATTTCCGATTTCCCCCGTTAGGAGCGTTAGTGTTGGAGCGTCCAGTTCGACTGACATACCGGTCGTCACTGAGCGCTCGCTGAATTAGCCGATGTCGGCGGCGAGCGTCAGACTTGTGGCCACCAACGGTACGTTGTAACGTTGTAACTTCGTCATGTAACGTCATCAAGAGTCAAGAGTTAGATTACTTCTTTCAGGAACTGTTGTCGTGTGCAGCAAACCGACATAGAACCGTATTACTCAAATTTGGGATTAGATTTTGATAGTTGTTGCAGCGAGACTAGAATTATTAATAAATGCAGCAGGTGCAAAGAACGAGTATTGCATTGATTGTGGTTCAAATAGTCCAAGATATAATTCGAATCATAGCTATTGAACTAATAAATCATATCTACGCTGCAAATTATCATAACTTTGAACCTCATTAAAAATACATGAATTATGTGTATGACGTTTTCTTGAGAGACATTGAAAGAAGTAAAACGACTTTTGTCAGTATTTCTTCTAAATGTGGATAGCGTTACGACATTCAAATCCGGATATTCTAAGTTCGAATCCCACTCAAACTAAATATATATATATATATATATATATATATATATATATATATATATATATATATATATATATATATATATATATTAGGGTGTCCGTTATTTTGGCAAAGTCGGAAATTTGTTGCTCTCCACCCCTAAAACTAATCAGAAAAAATAAAAAAAATTTGAGTCATCATCGCAGGTCCGAAAAATGACGTTAACACGTGCCTGTAGAGGGGTCAAAATTTACATGTAGTTTAAATGGGGAAAATGTCATTTTTGATACTTTTATGTTCAAGCTAAAAATATTTCAAGATAACTACCGGAAAGCTAATAAAATAAGCTTTCAAACAGACTAATATGACGACGCAGCGTCAATTTGAGTAATACTAACTTTAAAGTAAATAAACGACAAAAACTTTTATATAGGCCGTCAATTTTTACTCAAATGAATTGAATTTTAGTCTGCTTGAAAGCTTATTTAATTAGCTTTATTATATATATATATATATATATATATATATATATATATATATATATATATATATATATATATATATATATATATATGTATATATATATAAACAACCACACTACGGTTCAGTGAGTCCGGATCCTGTACTGTAATTGGAATTAAGTTCCTGTTGTTTAAAGTAGAATAAATAAATTAAAATGCTAATTTAAAAATTGCGATTAAGTTCCTGTTAAACATTAAAACAACCTTCCTTAATACCCTTAAAATATACGAGTACAGGGAAAAAAGTTAAATATCTCTTTCCAAAGGTGGCGTTTAATTTTCCAATCCGAAGGCGAAAGTTATAAAGCACCTGAGGCAAGAATGACACTTTATTCTAGAAGTAAACATTTATAGCCAAATTCTCAAAAGAGCTAATCCTAAATTTTGGATCAATTGTATTAAATTAAACTATATTTTTCACTATCCTATCAGAAAACAAATTTGATATAAACAGGCAGCTACATAAATCGGATTAACGCTAATACTATTTTTTATTTCGTTTTGAGCTCTCTTTCCAATTCCTAGAACATGCTTATTTTCTCCTTAATTAATCAGCATGAAATTTCGCTCATGTCGTGAATTCTGCTTTAATTTTAAACAGAGTTATAGTTAATATAAAAATAGTATTAGCGCTAATACGCTTTATGAATCTGTAAGATATTTATTGTCTTAACAGATGTTCCTTGGCGATCACTAATGTCAAATCATACCATTGTTTTCCAGTTGCCATGGATATGGCTTTACTTTCCTAAGAAAAAATTTACTTTCTATCCTAGGTCATGAAAAATGTATAACTTCATCTCAATTTTTAATATCTAATCACAAATATAATTCATTTGGAATTGCTTTTATTTTCACATAGTATCTCAAATGAAAGCAGTACTAAAGCTTAAAGATGCCATATCACGCAAATAAATTCATTAATATTCCAGCACTTGCATTTATCATGCAATTTGCATATTGACAACAACATTTACAATATCAAATAAGGATCATCAATAACGTGAACAACTTAAGTATTCACTTAATGTTGCCATTAAGTATTTTTCTCTGCCCATAACCCATAACTTCCTACATTAGCGAAGAGTCCGGAAATAACCGGCTGCCCATCAATCAATTAGGCGCGAAACCATTAACATTTACTGATTTTCTATTCTCATGTTTTAAAAGGTTACATTATTCGAAAAATAGATATTTACTTATTTATAAACGAAAAATATGGAACATTTCAAGAAAAAAAAGAAAATTTAAGCAGAATTCGACAAAGATATGCAAACTAAAGATGAACCATATTTTGATAGTTTTGTAATTTGAAACATAACTTCAAAATACCAAACTGCAAATATATCAAAGATTGCCCTAACCTCAAAAGTCCTTTAATTATTTTAGAGAAAATTGCTTCAAATGAAATGGTTCTCCATAGAACTAAATCTTGCATTTTGAAGCAACTTTTGTAAATGTTTACGTTACTATACGGATTAGTTGTTTTGCAATTTGTTTCGATAAAAATTGATGGATTTAGGGTCAAATTCATAGTCGTGACTCACCCTCACCTCATTCTCATCTCACACTTAAATGGAAGTAACTAAGGCAACTAACTCTAATTGTGCAAATTCTTGAGTTAGTTGCCTTAGTTACTTCGATTTTGAGAATGAGGTGAGGATGAGATGAGTGTGAGTGACGACTCTGAATTTGGCCCTTAAAGAACAAAATGATTATGTTGTTGCTTAGCAACTTTAAAACACAAACAGGTAGCTTCACAGAACGGATTAGCGCTAACACCATTTTTAATATTATCTATAACTCTGTTTCAAATCAAATAGATTAAAGAAATGAACTAAATTTTATGCTAATTAACTGTCTTTTTAACTCAAGTTAAAATAAACTTGTTTCGTACATTGACAAGAGAGTTAAAAATGAAATAAAAATGGTGTTAGCGCTAACCTGCTTTATGAATCTGCCTGAAAGTGTTTTAAAGTTGCGTTTTCGAACGCTTTTCAGTTTGTTAAACAAAGATTATTGTGCAGGTATAATAAAAAAGATTTTAGTTAATCCTGACTTTTAGTTTAGTCAAATTAAGCTAAACTAAATTCTCAAAAAGTTTAAATTAATCCGAATATAATCCAGTTACCATTTGATTGTCGGAAAGTGAATTAGACTAACTTTTTGATGTGTGGTTTATTAAAGTAATGTAATACAAATTTCAGAGTTAGCTGAAAATCAATTAAATAATTTGCAAAACACAAGAATTAAAGCCAATACGGAGAAAATCGACAAATGAAGCTATAACAGTCTTGTAGAAAAAACAATCAATGAAAACGAAAGCTCCAGAGAAAAAAAAATTAATTGATCATTAACTGTTTGTCAGCGAGTTGTAAAACTGCAAAAAAATAAAAAATCTGTTTACATCCACGTGGTCGTAGTTCAAACGAAGCTTTACAAAAATAAATACAGGCGAGGCATTTAAAAAAAAAAAAACGCGTGTGGGCGAGGCCTGCAATTTTTTGCGTTTCTCTTCGCGATATTATAAACTTTGTCCGGATATTTACATTTTCGCAACGACAGTTTCTGGATCAAGTACACTATGAACTTGATTCGGGAGTATTTTTACGTGATTGTATATTGTTTCATGGGATGCCTGCATCTGTGTGTCTTAAATTGTGTATTCGGAGATGAGATGTAAACTGCTTAAATGTGATGACAGACAGACAGAAATAGTAATTATCTTTCGGGTTTTTTTCTCAGAAACACTTCAGAAATGTTTGTTTGTACACATTATTTTAATTGCCTAAACAGAACTTTATTTTTAATTACAGGATTTCCTTAAAAAGGAAATAAAACAATAGGGTGTCACTCACCCTCAATAAAAAATAAATAAAATAGAAGTTTTTTCATTCAAACTTTTTTGTTACACCACATTTTATGTTCTTTCGTGGAAATAGAAATTATATTTTTTTCAAATACTCTATCTCTAATTCTAAGAAAGGAAGTATTCTTCTTGAGATTTTTATCAGTTTTATTCTAACAAATAAAATAAACACGTGTTATAAGAGCGAGACGAGCAAGGCACTTAATTGTTGAATTCGTATGTTAAAGACTGTACACATTTATTTATTTTTTAATTAAAGGGATGATGCTCGCGGTTCGCGATCATTGGACTTTAACATGTAAAATAATACTTTCGTAATTTCCTGCTTCCCGAATTATTTTAGGTAAAAACATCAAATAAAATTGTAAGATAAAAATTCTGCAAACAAAATTAATTTTGCATGCTTTATAACGGCAGAAATGTTGTTTGAAAAGGAGAAAATTATCTCTAAAATAGCAATTGCCATGGAACTGAAACGAAACATAAACAAATGTTGGACGTTTTATCTCAAGAAGAATAATTGATTCCTTTCACTAATTGAGTAATTGTCGACATTTTTTTCTTTTTATATATTTTAACTGAACATTGGTAGATAAATACTGGCAATTAACTACGAATCATTAGAAATTATTCATCTGACAGATATAATGTCAAACATTTGTTTATCTGTTTGTTTTAGTAAAATGGCAAGCGCTTGTTTCATTTTATACACACGTTTCATCACGCCACACACCTTCTACCCATTACTGGATGTGGCACTCTGCCGTAGCAGATCTCGGTGATAAATTTTGCGCATGAACTGCGGTTGCCAGCCGTTAGATCACGGCCCCCAAGGATATAAGAGGAGCGAATAGTTTTAATATGGTGAAAATTATTTATCGGCTGTAGGAATCGAACCCGGGTATTCAGATCCACAGGCCGACTTGATACCACTGAACTACCTACCCTATATTACACCTACATTTATTATTGTCAACAATTTGTCATACAAACAAAGTACCAACTCTGGAACTAGGTTACTAGGTAAAAATGCTGGTAATATATTTATTATTTATGTTATTGAAGGTATTCATAGTTGACACTATTTTCAGAAAAACCAATATATTCCGACAATAAAAAAAAAAATTCAGATACATTTTTATTGCATGAATTTCATGTAATAAACGTTTAGTTAAACTTCAGACGTTTACAATACACCTATATGATTATGAACGGCACTGTGAGCAAAGCTGTTGCTTTGACAACAGGGATGACGTTTTCCACACGAATAGCTAATTAACCTGACACACGTTAACACGTTCTAGTCTCAAGTCTTGCACGTCATTCACAGGGATGCGAAATTCACGAGTGACCGCATTTTACGTGATCATCATTTGTAATTAAAGAAAGAGGAAAATAAAAGAAAAATACTAATATGGAATTTCTAGAAGAGCAATGACATCATTAAAAGTGTATTTTTCCTGCTGTCAAATGACAACAATCGAATATTTGGCTGTCGCCTATGTTATACAGGGTGTTTCTATACTTGTGAATCAAATTTAAAGGGTAGATATGATATACTGATTTTTTATATATAGTTTTAGTTGTAAAAACCAACTTGTTCACTTCATAAGTTTATTCTACGAATTATGAATTACTATATGATTTCGAATATTTCTTCATCGTCAAGTCAATGTAGGGTTGAAAATATTATCTCGAAAAATTCCTTTATTACTGCCTAATTTAAATATGCCATCTAATGGTAAAAAAGTTCCCCACCTATAGTTTGTCTCAATTACAATTATTTATTTATGTTTATTAATTTAATGGAGTAATGGCTCAGTGGTTTCGAATTGGCCCGTGGATTCTGAGAACCCCGGTTCGATTCCCACAGCCGGCAAACAATTTTCACCAAATTAAAATTACCCCTGTGGCTCCCTCACCACTAAAAGCTTTGGCGGCCGTGATTCGACGGCTGGTAACCGCACTTCACGTACATAAATATATCACTTACCGAGATCTGTTTCGGCAGAGTGCCACGCTCAGTAATGGGTAAAAGTCAAGATGATATATTTATTTTATATTTATTTTTTAATTTATAAAAACCACCATTTGATTGACTTAGAAAGGGCGGCAAATTGGAGACCGCCCTGGGCGGCGAAAGTTCTAGGTACGCCACTGTTACCATTTAGTTTTCGGAAAGTGAATTGAATTAACTTTTTAAAATCGGACTAGTATAAGATCAGTCAATCCAAAATTCAGGATTAGCTAAAACTTTTTTGAGAATCTGGCTGTCAGTGACATGCCCAAGCTTTGGCAGTAGGAAAGATACGCTCATACGTCATTGATAAATACTGAAAATGCTATAATAGACCTTTAATTATACTTGATTTATAATCGATAATGTAATTAAGATTAGTCATATCATATATTTTCAATTCTCGATTGTCGAACTAAATTTCTTTCCACTTATATTTTGAATCATTTCTCTAAGAAATCATTTATAAACGTGTAACAGTGGAAAATATATAACGCCAAATATTACAGGATAATTTGAATTAAGTTGGTACCTACTTATTGTTGTCCTTTTCTTATAAACGCATAATTTTAATGTAATATATTCTGTTGGTGTTTCATAACGGAAGCAACACAAAATATAATTACATTTTTCATGATTACATAGTTTGAAATATCAAGATAATGCGACAGCTAATTGTAAAAATTATGCATACACATTAAAGTAAAATAAGGTTATCAGTATTGTGTGCAATAAAATAAAACTATAAAAATCAGTCATTTTCCCATAGGGAGTAGGAGTGTTTACGCTGCAAAATAATAACATACTGCGTATGTTACTAGAACAAGATAACGGTGTTTTGCAGACATAAGACATATGGCCATTGTTGCTAGAAAAATAAGAAAATAACAGGCCAATTGTACTGCTCAAGAAAATTACCGATGGTTGAATGATGTGATTCTTGATTTGGTAATTTGCTATATTGTCAAAAGTAGCTGTAATATAAGAATACACGCGGCAGGCATTGAATTTGTAATATTTTAACTGACAATTATATATCATTGTTACTTACTTTTTAAGTTACACTTAAATGAAAAATATCGAAGAGAACTTTCAACAATAATATTTATTATTTGATTGATATTATTCACTTAAATAAACGTTAAAATTTAAGTATTAATGCCTGTTTACTCCACAAACTGACAATTGGAAAAATGAAATGAAATTTCAAATGGTATATTGGATTACATGCTTTAATTATTTTATATGGGGTGGCTATCTCAGTAGTATGAAATCGGCCTGTGGATTCTGAGAACCCTGGTTCGATTCCCACAGGCGACAAACAATTTTCATAATTTCAAAAACTACCCCTGTGGCTCCTCCACCACTAACATCTTTGCGGGCCGTGCTTTGACGATTGGTAACCACACTTCATGCGCAAAATATATCACTTACCTAGATCTGCTTCGGCAGAGTGCCACACCCAGTAATGGGTAGAAGGCGTGATGATATATTTATTTATTTTTTTAAAATTATTTTATGGAGTAGGCGGCTCAGTGTTATCGAATTGGACTGCAGAACTCTGGTACAATTCACAAAGTCGACAAATAACTTTCATTACTCCTGTGGCTCCCCCACTCCACTAACATCTTTGAGGGCAGTGATTTGACGGCTGGTAACCGAACTTCACACATATAAATATATCACTAACCGAGATCTGCTACCGGCAGAGTGCCACAATCAGTAATGGGTAAAAGGTGTGATGATATATTAATATTATTTACAAATTTCTTAGATATATTTTTATTGCGTGAATTTCATGTAATAAACGTTTAGTTCAAACTTCAGACGTTTACAATACACCTATATGATTATGAACGGCAACGTGAGTAAAGCTGTTGCTTTGACAACAAGGATGACGTTTTCCACACGAATAGCTAATTAATCTGACACACGTTAACACGTTCTAGTCTCAAGTCTTGCACGTCATTTACAGGGATGCGAAATTCACGAGTGACCGCATTTTACGTGATCATCATTTGTAATTGAAGAAAGAGGAAAATAAAAGAAAAATACTAATATAGGTCATTTTTAAGTAGAATTACATTGAGGATTAAATTAAATTTATAACAAATTTGAGTTACCTAATGTTAATAATAAATAAATAACATAAATATATCATCACATCTTTTATCCATTGCTGGGTGTAGAACACTGCCATAGCAGTGATAAGTGATATATTTATGCGCGTGAAGTGCACTTACAAGGCGTCAAATTACGGACCCCAAAGATGTTAGTGGAGGGGAAATTACAGGAGTAATTACAATGTGGTGAAAAATGTCGGCTTTGCGAAACGAACTAAAATTTTCAAACCCACATTTCGACTCAATACCACTGAGCCATCTTCCCCATAATAATAATATAAAATATATAGAAGTGTTTCAACGAAAGTCAACTATAGACTGAATAAAATGGCAATATTGAATGTTTGACTTCTACTTCATTTTAGGTCTAAACTTTCAGTTTTGTTGGAACAACAGACAGAACAAAATAAAAAAAATAATGATATATCTGATTGTCACCTACCACCTGTTTCAACTTTTTACTTGAATTTTTTTGAGGCTGTAATCTGCCACTTACACTTTTTACTCTTTTTTTATATTTTGAAGTCCTCGACTGTAATTACTAGGGTCGTTGATTTCCACCGAAGTTTGAATTTCTGAACGTTCGAACATTCGAATGTTTTGAACTTCGTCAGAAAAACTTCGAAGCTTCGAATTTTCGAATTTTTTGAAGCTTCGAATTTATGAATTTTCGAATTTTTCGAAGCTTCAAATTCTCGAATTTTTTGCCACTGAATTAACGCCATCTGTCATCTCCAAACACGCTCACGCATAATTGGCGAAAAATCGGTCACGAATTAAATAATAAACTTGGCGAAGTATCCTCCAAAAACTCTGCAAGGTTAGGCGTCTTAATTAAGCCATCTACTCTCTGACTGCCCATCTAAATGCTACGGACTTTTAGTAAAACGTTTTAAAATGACAATAAAAAGGATACAAAAACGTCTTAATTAAAACGTTTTTGACAGTGTAGCGAAATTTTATGTCTAAATTGAATTAATTTGGCAAATATTTATAATTAATAATAATTACTTACGAATTAATACAAAACTCTGTACATGAGTTTATTCTGAAAATAATTCATATCAACATGCCGTGTTCACGTTAGGATCCAGATTCACAATTCGAATAATTCGAAAATACGTAAATTCGGAATATTCGAAAATTCGAAATATTCAAAAATTCGAACGTTCGAATCTAAATTCGAAGGTTCAATAAATCCGAACAATCGAATTCTCGATTATTCGTAAAATCAACAACCCTAGTAATTATCTTCTTTTATTTTTCATTTAGTACAATATAATTTTTTAGCGTTTACTCGTCTCATGTGTAAATATTTATTTCATTTGTATATCTTTCATTAATCATCATTTATCATTTAACTTATGAATGAAATTTTACTTGACAATAGAGAGAAAATAAAGATCCCAACAAAACAAAAGGTAAAATATGAAACACGTAGATATTCTAAGAGGAGGAACTAATATCCTGATGAGTGAATCCCGCCATTTCCTCATATTTATTTAATCTCCCGACCCTCCATTCGGTGTGAGAGAGCGAGAGACAATGGAATGCACATTCTATTGCGCCGAAGGGCTTAATGAGCTAATGAATTAAAATAGAAATATCCGGCCGGCAGCATAAAGTAAGCGCCATCAAAACACAGAACGTGGAGTTCTCATCAGAAAAACGTACAAGATTGACGTGACCTTAGGTTCTTCATACAAGTACCAGGAACATAAGCGTATTGTTATCTATACCGTTGTAAGAGTAAAATTATGTTTGCTAAACGTAATTATATGCTTGCTATCAATGCTTGGGTTATTTATGTAATATAAGCGTTGCAGTATCTGGAAAACTCGATAAAAGTGTCTGCCTGACATTGGAATACTTGTACAATTTTTGTATAATGGCTCAAGTTAAGTTTTACAAAGTAATTTAGTTTCTGGTTACTCAGATTTTTATTTGCAAGAGATGGTGCTAATTGCATCACTACTTCAACTGACGATGAACAAGGATACATTATACAGAATGTTTTGATATTTTGGAAAACATTTTTAAGGGTATACATATATTATGACGTACTAATAATAGAACAAAAATATAATTTGTCAAAATTCGCAAAATTAAAAACCTGCCTTCGGATCGCACCATGAAGTATTCTATTTGCGATAATAGGATCTAATTTCACTTTAAAAAAAAGGGGTGCTTTTGTACGAGTTATATTGTGGATGAGAATTTAACAAGCATAATCTTATGATTTTTTAGTATTGTTTGCAACGTTCTCTTCAATTTTAATAAAAATTTCTTCTGTAGAAGCAGTTCCCTATCGAAAATTTGACATTTCGTTAGATTACTTTCAATTGACATTTAAGAAAATGCATTTATTTTATTGGTAATCAAGAAGATTTAATTACAACGAGAAATTATCATTTATTAATTTCACTAGTGGAAAACTATCAAAATAGGTTTTATTTCAGTGATACATTTTCAAACAAATTCGTGATTCTATTGGTGCGAAATTTATCGAATCAAAATATAACAAATTTTATATACTTAACAAAAGAAAGGATACCAATATTTAGTACCAAATTTTACCACCAGTTGTTACATTATGTGTCAATAGCATTGTTGTCAGTTCTGCTTTCATATTTGTGTATACTTTAAACGATTTGCAACTGCGATTTCATTCTAATTTATGCTAAATAATGTTTTTGCTATTCAGCTACTGCGAATATAACTGCAATTTATTCCATGTATTCATTTAATTTCGGCATTCGAAATGATTGTAATTTTCCGTTGTAAAACGTTTCTAAACTAGTTAAGAGAAAAGTGTGTTTAAAACAAAAGAGGTGCAAATTTAGTTCTTCAGAACTTTTATTTGAACCAATTGAATCTAGAATAATTTTGAACAATGTTTGACAATATAATATATTCAAATATTTTTAGGGTAGGTAGTTCAGTGGTATCGAGTCGACTTGGGAATTTGAATACCATTAAAATTACCCCTGTGGCTTCCCTCCACTAACATCTTTGGGAGCTGTGATTCGACGGCTTGTAACCGCACGTCACGCGCATAAATATATCACTTAACGAGATCTGCTAAGATAGAGTGCCACTTTCATTAATGGGTATATGATATATTTATTAAATTTATTTTTGATGCAAAGTATACCTGAATCTTTTGACAATATCTTCGTCTCCAGCTTAGTTTATTTGATTATTTTTTGACGTTTCTCAAAACCAATGAAATGCTTCATTGTATGTCACGTGTCTGCGTTTTAACCAATCCTGTCATCATTATACTGAGAATATTGCTTTTGTGATTATTCTCGGAAATTATCTCTGTAGATGCTTTTTTGTTTGTGACAAATGATAGGTAGTTGTCAAATAATTATTTAAAACTGTCATCGTGTCAAGCAAAATGTGTGAAAAAAATCGATTTAGTTGTATTTTAGATACAGAAATATACCAACAAAATTTGGAAATAACTTCCAAGTATACATTAATAAGTAATCAATCGAAATGGACCCAGTTCAAAATCTTTAAGTTGGATGAATCGACCTCAACAGCTAAGTCAAAAAATAATCTAATTAAATATAACTCGAGAGTTGGATAAATTAGAAAATAATTCTCCAGTATCTTTCTCAAACTTGTTGCCATTTGGCAATAGCCACTCAAGCCCTACGGGCTTTCGTGACTATTGCCTGGCAACAAGTTTTCGAAAGATCTGTCAAATTATTTTCAATTTATTCTCACTCTCTTGTTATATTATTACTGATAATTTATTTTCAACTTGATCCCCAATAATTCTGGTAGCTTGAAATTAGTTTACAATCTTTAATTACCGTATCTAAAAAATCACCAGCTAGTATTTACAAAATTGATATCTGAACCCTGAGTTATAGTTCTACGAGTAATTGTCTCTGCCTTATTTAAAAATCCCAATCGTATCTCGAAGAGTTGAATTAACTTTTTGTTTTGTAAGTGGCCCACGTAAACAACATAAAATAAAATGTATTTATAAATAGTTCATGCTTTGATTTAAATCTCATAAATACATGTTTTATGATTCATTAACTAAAACCATCTGGACTTCTGCAAAATTTCACGAAGAAAAATATATTTTCATTTGGTTAGTTTCGCCCAGTATAAATATACAATTTTTGCACGAAATTGAAAATGGGTTAACAAAGTTTGCAAATTTCCAGATGTCTGGAAAATTTTCTTACTACGTCTCAGGTAGTAAAATAATCGATTTTCTACAAATATAAATATTTTAATTTTAAATAACTTTGCTGCCAGGTGAAAATATATGTTAATACTTTACTTTCAAAAGATTAGGTGCTCATAAATCACAATTAGTTTCATAGTTTCCTTAAGAAAACTAATACGATAATAAATTATTGAATTCTTTGATAAAACAATGTCAATATTTACGTTTTCTTATAAATAAAAAGAAATCGCAGAATATCTAACCTCTTGGCTCAGTGGAATCGAGTCGGCCTGTGGATCTTCAGAACCCTGGTTCGATTCCCTTAATCGACAAACAATTTCATCACATTAAAATTATCCCTGTGGCTTCCCCACTACTAACATCTTTGGAGGCCGTGATTTGACGGTTGATAATCGCACTTCACGTGCATAAATATATTACTTACCGAGATCTGCTTCGACAGAGTGCCACACCCAGTAATGGGTAAAAGGCGTGATGACATATTTATTTTATTTATTCTAACCTACAAATAATGGGGTGGCTACCTCAATGGTATGAAGTCGGCCTGTGGATCCTGAGAACCCTGGTTCGATTCCCACAGGCGACAAACAATTTTCATAATTTCAAAAAACTGCCCCTGTGGCTCCTCCACCACTAACATCTTTGGGGGCCGTGATTTGACGGTTGAAAACCGCACTTCACGTGCATAAATATATTACTTACCGAGATCTGCTTCGACAGTGTCACACCCAGTAATGGGTGAAAGACGTGATGACATATTTATTTTATTTATTCTAACCTACAAATTCACAACAACAATTTGCAAGTTATGCAAAAAATCTTGGGAACTTGATGAAGCAATGCGTATAGCGCGTTTTCTCATTAAAAATAACCCGTTTAAAATCTGTGAGATACCAACTAATCTACTGGCTGCTCGTATAATTATTTTTGCTGCAAGAACTGTAACAGTTATATAAAATAACGGTAAATAACAACTTACTTTCAGAACCTTCTTCCATATACAAAAACTTCGATGAAAATTGGCGAACGAGGCAATAAAACACAAACACAAAAGACATTTTGACACTTTGCACACTTTACATCATAACTATCACTTGTTATTTACAAATAATTATCTTGACGTAGATAACACTAGCCTGCTATGAAATACGAAAAATACAAATTTGCACGCTTGCTGATCATTAGTATGCATAATTAACAACGGAGTTAATTACTTTTATAATTATTTATTGCAACATAAAAATATAGCAGTTTGTCTGTTTTTTTGCATACTAGAAATTTAATATCTAGTTCTACGCATCTATTTGTAAATATATTTTTTTCAGCTTTCAGCAATTTTGTAAAATTACGAAAAATACAAAATAATAAGTCAATGATTTTATACATTTTCTACAAAATAAATGATAATACGATTTTCATCTTCCCTAATTAATAAAATTAATCATTTCGCATTCCGAATGCTTAATTAAAGTCCTTTTCCGCGAATGTAAATAAATTAAAACTAATTACATACCTACGTATTTTTATTTTATTCAGGTCGTGACTCTAGTAGTAATATAATGCAATATGATAAACAACTTCTAAAAAACTAATTAAAATTAAAATGAAGTTTAAATTTAACGAAACAAAACATGGTAAATGTAAAAAGAAACAATGAAGAAATTATCTTTAATAATAGTGAAATAACATACTTCTCAGTATAAAATAAACAAAATTGTAATTGCAATATCTCCATAAATAATAAATAGAATTCATTAAATTTAACACAATTTATTTTGAGGTTATTACAGAACGAACTCAAATACAGTACTAATACATTCCACAGTGAACATTTTATAGGTAGGTGCTAAATTTAGTTTGCATATAAACAACAACAAAATTTGCTGTCTCATAACCATAAGTTTAGGTAAACTTGGTATAATTTGTATAACTTTTGGAAAAAACTATATTTTTTGTTCTTCACTTGTTTTGCAACATAACGGTTTTTAAAATTATCAAAATGTTATTATTTATAACAAATGAACCGGTAATAATTTCGAAAAATGTTTCAAACAAAAATTGTTTTAAATAAAATTAGGATCCATAATACAGGATGATCAAAAGGAATTGTTATAGTTGGCAATACAATTCCAGAGATCTTTTTATTCCACAGTTGTCACAACGTCAGGTAAAGGCGGAAATGTTATTTGACATTTCTAATAAATAGGTTATGTCAGGAGTCTGACCGCTAATAGAATTTTGACTTTTTAAGCAATAGAAATACTTTAGAATTAAATGTAATAATAAATGTACTCAAATTTAAATTTTAAATGTCACTGTCAACAACAGGAAATGAATTTATCTATCAGGCTTACCAATTTCATGTAGTTTTTTTTATTGCCAACTGTAACAATTCCTTTTGATCACCCTGTAGTTATTATGTATTTTGTGATAATCATTCCGTTTCCGAAATAAACAAAAAAATTAAAAGAACCATCAATAAAATCGTGGTACTACTGTTTGTATATAGCTTATTAACGAACCTAACCTCAATTTTTCGCTTAAAAGCTTAACATTTTGTGTCAACTTCTAATAGTATTAATAAATTTATCCACAACTCATATATAATAAACACATTATTACACTGATTTCAGTTGAATTATAGTATTTTATGTATCATAAACCCCACCACTAACATCTTTGGAGACCGTCATATGACAGCTGATAACCGCACTTCACACGCATAAATGTATTCACTTACCGAAATGTACTACGGTAGAGAGCCACGCCCAGTAATGGATAAAAGAAATGATAATATATTTATATCTAAATTCAATTAGAGCATTTTCAAAAGATCTTGACATACTCGGCATTAAATATTATTTAATAATTTCGAGAAAAATTATTGGAATAGAATTATTAGGAAATGTATGTTAATATTATTTAAGGGAATCTTGAAGTACAACGTACCTCCCAGAGTACATTGACACCTATAACTTTTAGTACCTAATGTCAAACATGAATTATTTCTTCCACACTAAACACTAGTGCAAATTGTGTATTATGTCAGGAAATAAATCTTCGTCCAACTATTAAATTTCCATAAATCATTCGCAGAAAAAAATGCAAGGTATTATTTTAGCGCCAACAAAACTTGTCTTCAAATAGCAATTTCTATATCGAATCATAACATTATCCACTTTGCTTGAAACTGCAAAAGTGGCAATTTTGTAAACAGGATACATTTAATAGCACGTACAAGGATTTAATAAGTATAGAGTGTTAACTATAATTACGCGATTAATTTTATTGCTTTTTTCCTAGATATCAATTTTCATATGAATGATACTTGTAGTTATAATATCATATTTCCTCTTTGAGACATAGAAATTATTTAATAATTTTAATTATAAATATTTTATATGATACTTCCTATAAGAATATTACGCCTATTTATAAATATTAAACTACGGGAAATAATTGTAGTCATCAAATATGCTTCATGAAACTGAATATTAAATAAAGTATAAGGTGAACATCCGCAAATTATAAATATTTTATATATTTACAATAAAATTTAATTGTAATGAAGTAAAAGGTATGCTGCATGTTGTAAACAAAACTTCTCGAATAAAGTGAAAAGTAGTCGAAAAATTGTCACTCACTTCCATTTCATTATGTAAAGCGTTGTTTCGGATATGGATATCCGGTCAATGCCCGGTATATTGTCTTATTTAACCCAACCAAAATTACTTCATCCACCGCCCGTATATATTTTATTTTTATATTATTCATTAGATTAGTGATTCATAAAGAGCAATAAACAATTCTACTTCTTATATTTCGGAGAAAAGTTATATTTACAACAGGACCTAATCTAGGAAATGTTGTGGTGTACAAGAAATTAAAATCCCGCCCTTTTAAAGTGGGCGAAATTTGCTAACTTTTATTTCCTATATATGATTTATTATTCATTATTTAAATGACAGAAACTTGGGATTAGGTAAAATTTATTTCATGTAACAATGTGAGTTGTCAATTTTAGTTAGCTATCAAAACGTTAAAATTATGGCAAGTATTTATAAAATTATATCGTAAATTTTAACATTGTCACAAGCATCTTTCTGCTGCATAGTGGAACAAGGTATATACAGAAATATGAAAATATGTACATACCGGGTGTCTACTTTTTTTTGTTCATAGAAAATACAATGGTAAAATCTTCAATTGGCGATCGATTTTCCCCTATTCATTTTAGAAAAAAAAGTAAATACAAAAGATCTGAATTAAAAACTGCATCAAATAAATAACCAATAATTTTTTATATTCCAAAATAGCTTTCTTATGTTTCTGTTTGTTTGTATTTCAGTGGTATCGAGTCGGCCGGTGGATCTTGAGAACTGTGGTTCGATATCCACAGCCGACAAACATTTTCACCACATTAAAATTACTAGGGTCGTTGATTTTCACCGAAGTTTGAATTTCTGAACGTTCGAACATTCGAATGTTTTGAACTTCGTCAGAAAAACTTCGAAGCTTCGAATTTTCGAATTTTTCAAAGCTTCGAATTCTCGAATTTTTTGTCTGAATTAACACCATCTGTCATCTCCAAACATGCTCACGCATAATTCGCGAAAAGTCGGCCACGAATTAAATAATAAACTCGGCGAACTATCCTGCAAAAACTCTGCAAGTTTATGCGTCTTAATTAAGTTATCTACTCTCTTACCGCCCATCTAAATGCTATGGACTTTTAGTAAAACGTTTTAAAATGAGAATAAAAAGGATACAAAAACGTCTCAAATAAAACGTTTTTGACAGTGTACCGAAATTTTAAGTCTAAATTGAATTAATTTGGCAAATAATAATAATTAATAATAATTACTTATGAATTAATAGAAAACTCTACAAATGAGTTTATTCTAAAAATAATTTATATCAACATGCCGTGTTCACGATAGGATCCAGATTCACAATTCGAATAATTCGGAATATTCAAAAATTCGAATCTAAATTCGAAGGTTCAATAAATCCGAACATTCGAAGTCTCGAATATTCGAAAAATCAACAACCCTAGAAATTACCCCTGTGGTTTCCCCTCCACTAACATCTTTAGCGGCCGTGACTTTACGGCTGGTAACCGCACTTCACGCGGTTATATATATAATGTAAATAAACAAAATACTTAACGAAAATGATATATTTCATTTTGTGCGATTCCTGTTATAGTTATTATTAGAATTTTTAAAACTAAATAATTTTTTATGTATTAAAGCAGTGAACTAATAACAATAAAATATATATTCTAACAATTTAAAGTAAATGTTAATAATGTCCAAAAATTTTAATAGTTTCAAGATTATTCTAGAATATTCTCGAAAAGAAAATTCTCTAGAATTTTCCATTACTAGTCAAGAAAACTTTATAACTATACTGTTATTACAATTTTGGTATAAAAGAACAATTGTTGTGAAACGAACCTTTACTTTTCCTTGTCAATCTCATGGAGGTCCAAATATGCGCCTTGGTTTTAATCTTCTCTCCCTCCCGTGCAAAAATATTCAAGTCACTACTAAAACTATGTTTCTTCTTATCACTGAGTCCACTATTATTATTCAAATCCAACGAACTCGCATTGAAGAGCGAAGTAATTCTATGCAACGGCCCCATATTCACAACTAAACTACTCTAGTCCCGTTTCGAGTTCCACAATTGCCGTTCTGAATACCACTTGCGGTTAACTTAGGTTATGTTACGTTCAGTTACGTTACTTTGCGTTATGTTCAAGTTGTTTTGCCTGCGGAGGATTGTTCACCACTACTGAGTTGCTACTACTGAATTCGAGTATCGCGAAATCTCTGCTTTTTTCCGTTACGGTAAAAACTTTCTTCGGCGGGGACTTTCTAACGCCCCAACAGAACTCACGCGGACGCGGGGACGTTCTCTTTGCCGGCCGGTGAGCCAACGGTCGCCGACATTGGCTCATGCCATCGACGGACTCGAAATATGTTTAATGCATGAAACAACACATGGATAGCGATGTTTTTCTTGTACATTTGTTAAGAATAATTATTTTACTCATATTTTTCTCGTTTGTTAATTTAGTTGTTAATGTTAGTTTAACATGTGTTAAGTCAATTTATAACAACAATTATTTTAAACTCTGTCATTTGTGATTCTATTTTAAGTCATAATGCTTGTATGAATATTTTATAAATTACATTATTTAATTATAATGAGAAGAATCTAAGACTCTAAACGTAATTCAATTAATTTAATTAGTATTTTAAGTAAAAGAAATCAAATCTGAATCACATGGCGGCCATAGCTTAAGGCCTATTCCATTTGCCATTTGGATCAGATCTAATTTACATTTACTGAACCAGATCACTTATTTATTTCGCTGACTTTATTTCCAGTAACTAGAACTACAGATTATAATTTACTTTGAAGTAATTCACTCCAATAAATACATCAGTTTGCTTAATTCAGTTAATTTAGTCATGTGTCTAATTTATCTGAACTGATTTAAGTGAACCAAGTGGAAAATGGAACACAGCTTATGTTGGTTAAAGCATATGATCGACATTCATAGATCCCAGATTCAAATCTTGGCTGTATCCCTATTTTTCTTTTTATAATTCAATGTGGATTTGAGAACCCGGGTTCGATTCCCGCAGCCCATAAACAATTTTCACCACATTAAATACTCCTGTGGCTCCCCCACCACTAACATCTTTGGAGGCCGTGATTTGACGTCTGGTAACTGCACTTCGCGTGCAAAATATATCACTTACTAATATCTGTTAGAGTGCCACACTCAGTAATGGGTAGAAGACGTGATGATATATTTATTTTTCATTATGCAATTTAATTATCTCGATTATTTTTGTATTCTTTAACAGCCCAATTCTCAATAAAGTTCTGGCTAATAGGATGCGGGCACTCACGTGACACTGTGACGTTTTGTGGTGTAAAAACAGCTGTTCGGGCAAACATCACTGCGCCAACTACAAAATGAACTATTTTTTTGGGACGAGATTTGAAAAGAACGGTTCTTTTCAAATCTTGTTGGCCTGCGATCACTGCGCCCAACTACAAAATGAACTATTTTTTTGTGGCGAGATTTGAAAAGGAAGGTTCTTGTCAAATCTCGTCCCAAAAAAAATAGTTCATTTTATAGGTGGCGCAGTGATGTTTGCCCGAACAGCTGTTTTTACGTCACGAAACGTCACAGTGTCACGTGAGTGCCCGCATTCTATTCAGAATTTTGAATTAGCTAATCTTATTCTAGTCCGATTTTTAAAAGTTTATCCAAATTAGTTTCCGAATACCAAACAGTAACAAAATTATATTACAGTTTATAACTGTTTTTTTTTTTTTTTGAGAATATGGTTTAGCTTAATTTGACTAATCCATAATTCAAGACTTTTGAGAATTGAGCTGTATGAGTTTTTTGTTTGTATGAAGTAAGTATTTGTTCCATGAAATAAAATATTGCTTCTGGTCTTGTTGAAGAATACATGATTATATTTTCATAAGTAAAACAAAAGTGAATAACCTCTCTCGCTTTAATATAATTATGCATGTATGTATGTATGTACTACGTACTGTCGCCTTTGAACTTGTTAAAAATATAATAAGGTTCCTAAATTGATTTCACTTAGAAAAATGTTCGAATATGACTAACCAACCTTTGGGTTAAAATTAACTTTTATACTTACGTCTAACTGATATAGAACAGAAGCCAGAGTAAAATTGTCCTTGAAATTGGAAATACAACGTCCAATTCCAATCATCATAAAATTGAGAATAAACTAGCAGAACGAATTGGACACATGACGCGAAAATAATCATTTTAAAATTTTAAAATGTTCTACCACTTTAATTACGCAATAAAAATGTTAATAAGAAAGATACAAGAACCTCTTCATCCATACAACAAAGTTGACGCATTTCTTCTGTTTTTATTCTCACTTTTACGAGTAAAACAATTCTTGACCTTCAATTCCTCAAACTTACACCATGACAGATTTAATGATCCAATTATGTTAAATATAAATCATCTTTAAGTGAGAAATTAATAATGTATCTATGTTAACTAAATCACTGCATGTATTAGATCTGACAGGATCATTTATCAAAAAGTTAAATATCATGTGTGAATTTCTAATAACTGTTGCAATTATGCACAATATTCAACAATATAAAAAAGAAAGAAATAGAAGACACAACATTAAATTATTATATTTTTTATACCACCATACTGTCACTTGAATTCATTTAGCCATTAGCCACTAATACCATTTTAGTTCCAATTTTAACACCGTTTATAATAAAAAAAACCTCATAATTAAACTACCACGTGTTACTCGTTGAACGGCAAAAATACAATCTAATATGACGTATGACGCATTAACTATAACCCCAAATTTTTTAACAACCTTATTCTGTTTTTTAAGTACGTCTCAATACCAGTAATTTCAATCCGGAATAAAATTGAAGTTAGTTAACTTCTAATTTACTTATTAAAAGCTGTTAGTTAAAATAAATAAATAAATATCTATCATGATTTTTACCCATTACTGAGTGTGGCACTTTGCCGTAGCAGAGATACCAGCTGTCAAATCCTACCAAAGATGTTATCGGAGGTAGAGCCAGAGAGATAATTTTAATGTGAAGTAAAGTTTGTCGACTGTGGGAATCGAATTTAGATTCATAAACCTACAAGCCGACGCGATTCCTCTGAACTATTTAGTGCATGTATTTTATTTATTCATTGCCAAATGGCCTGGAATCTACAATTATAAATTAATAACTACAACAATTTATTTAGTTGACAGTTAATCTATTACGAGCCCGTTCCCACTTCAGATGGCCCGAATTTAATTTAATCGTTAAAAATTTAAATAATACAAAAAATCCAGGTATCTTATATTTACTAAATTCTACAATTAATTTTCAACATTTTTAACTAAATTTAACATTAAATATACGTTAAACACAAAATGTGTAGAAGTATAACTCTCATTTTTTTTTTCTTCACATAAACTAAATTAACACACATATGAACTATCATGATTATTATCTTGTGGGTAGTTTGGCGGATGAAATTGAAGTTAATTATTATTTAAAACAAACTTTATTATTTTATACAGTTTTTTCATAAAACAGAAATGTTTACTTCCTCTTTCAATGGCTGTCATTTCTAGATGTATGTATCGATTGACTTAAAATTGTATCTGTATATTAACAACATACTAGTATATGTCTCATTAAAATTTCATTTCATTTTCTTGCATACTACACGAGAAATAAAACTATAAAATATAACTTCAAAGGAAAAAATGAAATTGGGCCAACTGAAGTGGGGCCGGGCTCGTAATTATTAAAAGCTATCTGTTAGTGATTTAAATGAATAAATATATCATCACGCCTTTTACCAGGTATGGTACTCTGCCGAAACAGAGGTACCAGCCATCAAATCATCCTAAAACCTACAGGGGTAATTTTAATGTGAAGTAAAGTTTGTCGGCTGCGGGAATCGATCTTGGATTCTCAAATCTACAGGCTGATGCGATTCCACTGAACTGTCTAGTGTATTTATTTTATTTATTCATTGTCAAATGGCCTAGAAACTACAATTATAATTGAATAATTATAACAATTTATTTAGTTGACAGATATTTTATCTACTATTTTCTATTCTTTTCTTCTGCTTTCTTCTATAATAACTTGGAATTTACTCATTTGTTAGTTGTTGTGATCTACTTTATTTTGTTTTTCCTTTCTTCTCTCTTTTCTTTCGGACTCTTTTCCTCGTGTTCTCACCGGAGCCAGTATCAAAGAAGTTCTTGCCCGTTGAACTATCTAGTGATTTTAATGGAAAATATGAAGAAGTATCAGGCTAAGTATTAAAATATAGCGCTTGGTGGCTTACTAGACAACCACTGAAATCTGTTTTCAAATTTTATATTTTCAGAATATTAGTGGGTATGTAGCTCAGTGGTATTGAGTATTTGAGAACCCTGGTTCAATTCTCACAGCCGATAATTAAAATTACCTCTGTAGCTTCTCCCTCACTAATATTTTTGGGGGCCATAATTTGATGACCGCACGGGCATAAATATATCACCGAGATCATCGATGGCAAAAAGGATAGAAGACGTGATCATACATTTATTTATTGATCATAAAAATCACGCTTCCATTTATCAATATCTAAAGGTGTTATGATTTGACAGTTGGTAACAACACTTGTCTGTAAATATATACCATTCTGCGAAAACTGCAAATGTAGTTTCGCTACTACACCCAAAAATGAGTGGTATATTTAAAATATTGACGATGAAAATATTTACAAAATTATCCTAGTCACATTAGAACAAATTACGTTAACTGAGCAATCAGAGCAATAACAAATTTTCTCTTGAATTGAACCGTTTATCGTCAGTGTTTGTGTGGGCACACAATAAAGTCGAATAGGATCGACTAGATTCTAGGTTGGCCCCAGCAACGCTTGAGTTAACATCAGACCGGGATGACAGTTCAGGCTTACGTCACTGAATGCTGGATGCAGATCAAAAATTCGCTACAGATACATGAAACGACGAAACACGAATTGTTTCAATGTCATTTGCGTACAATACGCCTTTGAGACACATGACATTGAAGTGCAGGGACGGAGAAAGAAAATAGTTTTACCCCAAAAAAAAAAAACTCATTAATGGGTACTTGCACCAACAAAACTTAAATTTAAAACTTAGTTTAAATAAATGAAAGCATATCTAATGTTTGACAGCCATATCAATTATTTTATATTATAATAAATAAATCAATTTGCTTTTATTGATTTAAACAGAGTTTAAAATGTAAGTTTTACTTACATAACACCCTGTACTTATTTAGGATAATGATTTAGTTGAAATTTGTAAGAACTGAAGAGTTTTTAATCTACTTTATTATTACAGGTTAATTTAAGAAAATCCCAATAGTTATTTATGTATTAAGGGCATAATCAAAAGATTATAGCACTGAGGTACTGTTTAAAGCGTAGCGGAGAGTTATAAATTCTTCAAATGCTATAATCTTGATTATGCCCGTGGAGCATACAACGTTTTATTTTATTTTGGTCCTCGAAATTAAAGGATTCAGTCAGTAGATATTCGTTATGGTTTTGCTGACGTTGTTAATTTTAGGTATGCGGTGGTTTCTAGATTGTTGGTGTTGCTATATTGTTTGTTTACGAACAAAATTTCTTTTAATTTATTGTCAAATAAAAATGGAAGATATCAGAGCTGGGCAAGCTACTTAAAAAAGTAGCTAAGCTACAGCTACTCTTTAAAAAAGTAGCTGAGCTACAGTTATAAGCTACATTTTGTAAAATATAGCTAAGCTTTCATTAAAGTAGCTGTTAAATTTTAAAGCTACTTTCTTTAATTACTGTGAATTATTAAATTTGCCATTGTCATATGATCAGTTGATCAGTCTTTTGTTTTAATGAATGAATTAGGTTAAGAACAAGTGAAAAATAAAATATGTTAATAGATTTTACACTATATAAATAAAATAAATAAATATATCATCACGCCTTCTACCCATTACTGGGTGTGGCACTCTGCCGAAGCAGATCTTGGTAAGTGATATATTTTGCGTATGAAGTGCGGTTACCAGTCGTCAAATCACGGCGCCCAAAGATGTTAGTGGTGGAGGAGCCACAGGGGTAGCTTTTGAAATTATGAAAATTGTCGCCTATGGGAATCGAACACTATATAATAACTTGTTATCCTACAGTTATAGAAAACAATAAAGAAGGTACAATTCAAATACAAAACAAAAATTAATAGGTATTTCTTAATGAACAGTGGTAGCTTTAAGCTACAAAAAGTAGCCTTGGGCTACAAAAAGTAGCTTTAAAAATAGCTTCAGTTGTTATAACAATATTTTTAGCTAATAGAAAAAAAACATAGCTCGCTACAAGCTACAGCTATATTTTTTCATACTTAGCTAAGCTACAGCTACAGCTAAGGTAAACGTAGCTAAGCTAATAGCTAGCTACTGCCCAGCTCTGAAAGATATCAATGACTATTCCGAAGAAATATTGGATGAATTAGAGTCTGGACAGAGAAAATTAGTACCACAGAATTCAAAAGTGCTTTAAGAAAAACAATACATATTGTGTTGTCTGACATTTGGCTTGGCAACTTTATAGGCTCTAGGGCTATAATAGTCAAATAACGCTCGCTTCTGAGGACCAATAAAAAAAATTATGACGCCAAAATAAAATAACCTAAATTATTCGTGCCGTGTTACACATTTTATAAATTTGTAACTTTAATTTTCGGTTCAGAATTTTATTACCACACGAAAATATTGTTGTGTATGATTAATTAGTAATATATTTAATCAAAACATATAATTATTTTGTTTGAAACGCGTACTTTTATTAAGTAATTTTTATGTAAATACATTTCTATTTACATCATTAATTTCACAAAATCAATTTCGAAACTATATTCACCAGACGTTTGCAAATTTACTCAACACTGTCTAAATTTTTTGCGTAATCAATTAATCAAGAAACATTAAATATATAAATAAAATTTGATGCCAAAAGTTCATATTATAAAACATCACATTCTAAGTAATACACAGATTATTAATTTACTTAGACTTTCTTTTCCTTTTTGGAAAAATATTTAATCTGTTATGACTACATGCAAATTATTTTAGAATCTGTATCTTCCTCACACATCTTTCACATTCTATTTCATTAATATGTAAATATTAATTTACTTCGTAATTTTTCACATTAAAACCAGCAATTATAACGCGCCGAATGTTCTATTCAATTTCAAAATCACTGACGTAAAAGATAGTTTATAAATTATAATAAAGATATTCAAAAAAACCTTGTTACTAAATAAGAAAAGAAACATCTGCTATTTGAAAACTTCGCTAATTAGTAAGAACAAAAAAGGTTTTTCTTTTTCACGCGTGTAATTGCTTAATTGATAATTAGTTACCGCATTTTTAAACTCCCTTGAACCGGGTTTCATTTTTATGATGCATTCTGTAGGTAATACTTGAACATATAATAATTATATTTAATAATATATTGTGAATGAAAATATAATGGAAATATTATCCTATAGAATTGTAAGTAATAATTACACAAGAATTGAATGAGAATATTAATTTATAGAATTATATCAATTAGCGATAAAAATTGAATGAAAGTATTTTGTTCCGGGATAACGTATTTATTTATTTTTATTGTGTTATTTATAACGATTACAGTACGACCTACCACAGATGATACAAGAATAAATTTAAAAAATCATAAATATTAATGAGAGCAAAGTAAACCATTCCACACAACATAGAACTTAGAATAATTTTTATTTATTTAAATTCAAATCATGATTATTATAGGTATTATGCAACCATCAACTAATATTTTATTGCCAAAAGTTCTGCATGAAATAGTTATTTATGTAGCAAGGGTGAAAACAGGTGTTTCTGGCCAGTGACATGATTATTAGCACGAGACGCAAAGCGCCGAGGGCTAATAACATGCTCAGGGTCAGAAACGCTAATTTCACCCGTGGTACATACAATATTTTATGCACAACAAAATAACATTTAATTATATGTTCAACAGATTAAAATAGTAAATGGTTATATGTCAAAATGACATTTTGCACAATCAAGTATTCACAATAAACAAAAATTGTCATTTTATTTATGTATCCATAGGAATTATTTCTTTTTGGCCCATGGACCAAAAAGAAGAGTTCAAGCCCGCGTTTTAGGCCTAAAATTCATGCTTTTTGGCCCGGTTGTGCATAAAAGTACTATTATATCCCGATTAACAATATATCATCACGCCTTTTATCTATTACTGGGTGTGACATATCGCCATAGTCTATTTGGGTGATATATTTATGCGCATGAAGAGCGGTTACCAGTCGTCAAACCACGGCTTCTAAAGATGTTAGTGAAGGGTGTACCACAGGGGTAATTTTAATATAATGAAAATTGTTTGGCAGTTGTGGGAATCGAACCTAAGTAATTTATTTTGTAATATTTTTATTGATTACAAAAATGTATAATGGAGTAGATGGCATAGTGATATCGTGTCGACCTGTGGATCCTGAGAACCCTGGTTCAATTCCCACTGTCGACAAACATTTTCACCACAATAATACTACTCCTATGGCTCCCACTCCATTAACAATTTTAGGGGCCGTGATTTGACGGCTGGTAACTGCACTTCTTGCGCAAAAATATATCACTTACCGAAATCGGCTTCGGCAGAGTGCCACACCCAGTAATGGGGAGAAGGCGTGACGATATATTTATTTTTATTTATTTATTTTATTGATTACTAAAATTTATACATCAAAACGCAATCAGCATAAAAAGTAAAATTTGAATGAATTTTTATGTATATTCAAATCGTCTATGCAAAATAGCAAATATATTATCTTGTAATGCAATTTGAATATTTAAAATTTCGCTTAGTATCAATAAATATTCATCACGTCCCAATTTTAGGTGCGTATGTGCAACAGACCACCTCAAAACAGAATAATTTCTCCAACATTGATACACAGCAAATTTTCACCAATAGCGCACTATTTAATACGGTCTATTAACACAATTATTACAATAACATATTAAAAAGCTAATCGTGGCGTGGCTGCCGTACTTTACGGTTGCTTCCTTCCTTGTAATTAGTACAGTCTGGGTGAAAAACAAACATAGTGGCGAGATATACCATTATGGATAAAGCGATGAAAATGTGGGCAATTATCAAGACCACGGTACTGGTGCTGGAGCCCGTATTACACGATAAAAAAGATAAAATTATATACACTTTTTAGAGGTTATTATTAGTACTTTCTGGTTTTCAACTAGCATTTAGCATTTTTCTATTAATTATTTGTTTTTCTCATTTTTGTATGCAGTAGAAAAATGGAAAATTATATGTTTACGTACATTTTCTACTTCTTTTTATCCATTCTTTACTGTGTAATCTTTGCAGTTATATATTACCTCTCATTAAATTACAACACCCACAGAAACTTATGGTGAATTAGCCGCACAGCCATATTAATTAAAGTTGGATTGAAAATATTGTGTACTGACTTTTGCACATGATTTGCAGCATGACATTAACAGAGAATAAACATAAAGAAAAAAAACACATTTAAAAAGAAGAGAAATGAATTAACGTATTTTTGAAGCTTGAAACACCAGTAAAATTTCTTTTATAACGAGAAGTCGTATAGAGAGTGACACATTCTCCGACTATTTTTAAAATCGTGAAAAAAAGTGAAAAATTAATCTATATTCACGTTATTATTTATTTTTTTTGCTCTACTTTGATTTTTAATTTCTTTGTAGATCATTTGAAATTCTCCAGCATGCTAGCGAAATTTGGAAGTCCGTCAAAACAATTTTTAATTTTTATCTCTGTAAAATCAATCTAATATCAATTATCAAACAAAAAACGTATACCACATGTAATGAAAGCATTTTATTTTTCAATCATTTGCTTCGCCGTTGTGCATCAATTTCATAAAAAAATATATAATAGATATTTACAATATAAAATAAAAATATCATCACGCCTTCTACCCATTACCAGCCGTTAAATCTCGGCCCTCACAGATTTTAGTGGAGAAGGAGCCACAGAGATAGTTTTAATGTATCTAGGCCGTAAGCAGCGTTTGATAATCCATCGAATATTGTACAATACAGTACAATACGTATATCGTACTTGATTTCATGATATGAGAAAAATTATTGCAAAGTTGACATTTTTCAAAATTTGAGAATTTAATTTTTTGTTCTTATTTGAAGCGGGAGTAGGTTGACTGTCAAAATTCATTACAGCACTTGTATCGTAATAGAATCTATTACGACCACGCTTTTTAAATAAATAAATATATCATCACGCCTTCTACCCATTACTGGGTGTGGCACTCTGCCGAAACAGAACTCGGTAAGTGATATATTTTGCGCGTGAAGTGCGGTTACCAGTCGTCAAATCAAGGCCCCCAAAGATGATAGTGGTGGAGAAGCCACAGGGGTAGCTTTTGAAATTATGAAAATTGTTTGTCGACTGTGGGAATCGAACCAGGGTTCTCAGGATTCACAGGCCGACTTCATACCGCCGAGCTAACCACTCCATGAAATATTGATATTACGTTATAAATCTAGTTGAAAATAAACAAATATGACATCACGCCTTTTATCCATTACTGGGTATGGCACTGCCGAACCAGATTTCGGTAAATTATATATTTTATGTGCGTAAAGTACGGTTACAGACCATCAAATCATGAATCCCAAAGATAGTGCAGGAAAAAACACAGGGGTAATTTTAATATTTTACAATTCGTTTTCGCAATACCCAAAATTATGTACCTACTACTCAGTACATCGACCTGGTTATATTTAAGCAGTGTTACAAAGGTTGCTGCTGAATTTAATTCAGAAGAAAGTATTTTTTATTGTTTATTTAAGACATAAATTTCAATCAAGAACCGTTATAAAAAATGTAGGTCCAATCTGTTATTTCAACTCCTTTCGTTTTTAAAAATTCGTTACAGTCTGAAAACTGGTTCGTTTTAGGTTATTAGTTTAATTTTAGTTTCGAATGCCAACTGCACAAAAATACTATCACCTCTTTCAGAATCTAAAATAACCTATACCAATAAATTAAAGATAATTGAGAAACTGCAAGCACTTCTATCATATGTATTTAGTGTCTTTGAACTAAATCTGTCAAAATTCAGCCATAACTTTTTGTAATTACAATTAAACTACTACTTGTCTATTTTGTAAACTATATTTATCTCTTTTGTAAATTTCGCAACCGCGATTTCATCTAACTAGATTCAGAATATAAGCTGAATACAAATATTGAATATAAAATACATTTATGATAAAGCTCGCTTCGATTTATTTATAAAACTCCAAGTTTAGTTCTACTAAACTTATGTCTGACATACAAAAATTTTAATAAGAACTGGAAAATAAGTAAATAAATTTGGCAATTTTCTTTTTTGTTCTTATTGGAGATGTGATTTTCTATAAAATCTATCCATTACTGGATGTGGCACTCTGCCGAAGCAGATCTCAGTAAGTGATATACTTTTGCGCGTGAAGTGCGGTTACCAGCCGTCAAATCACGGCTCTGAAAGATATTAGTGGAGGGAGAGCAACAGGAGTAGTATTAATATGGTGAAAATGTTTGTCAGCAGTGGAAATCGAAAAAGGATTCTCAGGATTCACGGGCACACACGATACCACTGTGCCACCTATTCCATACAAATACAGAAAATGTTTATTAAGGTAGTACTAGCGTGGAAAAAAATTTGCAGATCTGAATGAAATTTGGCGCACGTAAACATTGTATAGTCACACGCATCCTGTTAAAATATGAAACACATTCATCGTCTGTGAATAAATATATTCGCTTGTAAAGTTGAGTTTTTATACACGGGGCTTATGGCGATCATCACTCAGAATCGCACATATTTGGTTTGTGTACCTCTAAAATTTTGCAATTTCATTTGAAAAACTAGTATGATGCTCTAGAACTATCCATGTATATTGTATCAAAAGGAGAAAGTTTTTTATCGTTTAGTAACGGATATATAGCCATGCAAAGCCTTGTTTTTAACGAAAAATTAAGAATCCCAATTTATAATGGCAACACCACACGGTGGTATGGTATTTGAAAATTCACTAGACCAACAACCTGTTAACAATTCATGATATTCAAATCATAATAGGTATAAAACACTTATTTTATTCAATTTTTATATTTTTTTGAGCGTCAGTTTCGCCACTCGAGAACCGATGGCGCCACCGTCACACTAGTACTATCTTAAGGTGTACTGATAATGTCTATCTTTTTGTAATAATTTCTTTCTTATAATTGTCTCTTGTAAAGCTGGCTCGACTTAACCACTAAATACGAGTTAAAGAGCTGCATGAAAATTGGGTTATCAATTGCAGTTCGCCGCCTAACATCTGCAAACTGTGCCGCAGTGAGTACTCGTACGATACACGATGCGCTCGCAGTACTTCTGTACGCTTGACCTGGCTAGATAGTACTTCACTTCACAGTGCTTAACGTGCATTCCTTATCGTCATACTGTAAAATTAATGCATTTAAATTTTACACTTACTCAAGTACAATCAGCTAGAAATTACAAGCTGTCTGTTAACAATATTTAGGTTAAATGGAAATGAGATTATCGAAATTATTTGCATAATTGTAAAATAATTATATGGAAGAAAAAAAGAGATTTATGTCATTAATTTAAATTTAAAAGTGTGATTCATGTATTTGGGTTCTCACTTCTGGAATTTTATTACTCGTAGTTCAAAACTAAATTTGATGTCTGACAATTAAGAAATGTTTTGTTGGTTCATACATTTTCTACATATTGATCATAAAAGTAATATTTTTTTAAACGAAATAGCCATTTATTTAACAATCCAGGACTTTATTGGATGACCCGTAGTCAGTGGCGTACCTAGAACTTTTGCCGCCCAGGGCGGTCTGCAATTTGCCGCCCTTTCTAAGTCAATCAAATGGTGGTTTTTATAAATTAAAAAATATATATATAAAATAAATATATCATCACGACTTTTACCCATTACTGGGTGTGGCACTCTGTCGAAGTAGATCTCGGTAAGTGATATATTTTCTTAAAATATATTAATGAGAAAACTTAGATGTTGTTTAACAATGTTAATATAAAACTGTCAAATTTGTTCAAAAAACTAAAATTACATAAATGTGTCACAACTTAGAAGAATCCCAAAAAAAGTAAAATTGGATTCCTGTAAATGTCAAAAAATAAATAAATTAGGTGTAATCATTATCATGACTTCTATTTTTTGACATTAACAGGAATTCAAATTTTGTTATTTTATCATCTTATTAGTCCAACAAAGTGCTATTTTATGGACACTAAACAGTTCCTATTATAAATCAAAAATAAAATAAATAAATATATCAATACGCGTTCTACCCATTACTGGGTGTGGCACTCTGCCGAAGCAGATCTCGGTAAGTGATATATTTTGCGCGTCAAGTGCGGTTACCAGTCGTCAAATCACGGCCCCCAAAGATGTTAGTGGTGGAGGAGCCACAGGGATAGTTTTTTTTAGAAATTATGAAAATTGTTTGTCGCCTGTGGGAATCGAACCAGAGTTCTCAGGATCCTCAGGCCGACTTCATACCACTGAGCTAGCCACCCCATAAAAATTATAAATCAAGTAGTCTAAAATAAAATCATTTAGAAAGTGACACTTTTTCAACTACTTAAAAATCGTGAAAAAGTCAAATTATAGAAAAAAAAGTGAATATTAGAATCTCATTGGTGTACTTTTTTCCCTCTATTTTTATTTATTTACCTCCTTGGAGCTCATTAAAAATTTAATAATCGAAATTTTGCATTAGTCAAAATAATTTTATCTGAGTAAAATCAATCTAATATCAATATAAAAAAAATACGAATATCACACTTAATGAAAGCATATTTTTTCACTCATTTGATAGATCGCCGTCGTGCATCAAACTTCAAATTCACGAAAAGTATTCCTTTCATTACTAGTTGTATAAATAACTATTTACATTTTCACTTGTTTTGAATATTTTACAGTGTAAGTAAAAAATTATATTTCTAGGAAAGAAGCGAAATGAAGAGTGTGAAGCAATTAAAAGATGAGTCTAAAATGTTGTTAATCATGAGTTCAGAAATCAGTCACGCTCATATTTTCTTGTTACTTATTGAAAAATGTAGGTTGGTTTAACTTTCCAAAGAAATTAAAAATTGTTCAATCTAATGAGCTTAATATTATTTAGAAGTGAATCTAAATCTTTGCATATTAAATAAGCATAAAAATTTAATTTCGATTTAATTCATAGATAAATACTTTCACAATAAACACATCGTTTGTATTTAATAACAATTAAATTTTAATGAGATTCCATTTGTTTTTTTTTTCAAGTCATACATAACCTATTTTATTTTTAGTTATAAAACATTTCTAAATTAATGTAGAAAAAATTTCTTCAACTAATAGGGATAGAAAAGTCAGGTCCACGTATTCGGCAATACAGTGGTGTAAAAAGCGTCACGACATTCGGAGATCCCGAGTTCGTATCCCACTCAAGCTAAATATATATAAACTACCACACTAGGACTCGGGACGTCCTGAAACTGTACTGTAATTGGGATTCAGTTCCTGTTGTACAGAGTAGAATAAATATATAAATAAATATCTTTTATTTGACGCATTTTTCACTACAATAATTTATTTATTTGTCATTTGATACAACAGAAACTTAGGCTCAAATTCACAGTCGTGACTCACCCTCGCCTCATCCTCACCTCACACTTAAAGTCGAAGTAACCAAGGCAACTAACTCAAGAATTTGCATAATTTGAGTTAGTTACCTTAGTTACTTCGAATTTAAGTGTAAGGTGAGGATGAGGTGAGGATGAGTCACGTCTATGAATTTGGCCCTTAGGGTCAAATTCATAGTCGTGACTCACCCTCACCTCATTCACATCTCACACTTGAAATTGAAGTAACTAAAGCAACTAACTCAAATTGTGCAAATTCTTGAGTTAGTTGCCTTAGTTACTACGACTTTGAGAGTGAGGTGAGGATGAGATGAGAGTGAGTGACGACAGTGAATTTGGCCCTTAATCCCCATTACAGTACAGGGTCCGACCTCACCGAGCCAAAGTGTAGAAATTCATATACATTTAACCTGAATAGGATTAAAACTCGGGATCTACACTACCATTTACGATTTATAAACGATTTACAGTTAAAAACGTTCAAAACAATTAAAAAATTATATGTTTGACACATAAATAAATAAATATGGGTCGCATAAATAATAGTAATCATCAAACAAATACAATTACAACAACAAAAAATATCTAATGGCAAAATCACACAGAACAATAATTACCTCAATTTTAAAATTATAATTTATTATTTGCACGAGTAAACAAGCATCACGCAAAGTCTGATAATTAGTACCAACTTTAAATCTGACACAAAAACTAAATAAATCCGTAAGATAAAGAAGAAATTCATACATTCAAAGGTAAAAAGTAAATAAAATGATATCGCACACGATGTAAAGAAAGTTTCCTTGTTTTTGCAAACCATTAAAACCTAGTTTAGTATAGGTCATTCACTTGTAGGTGGTTTTATGTCTACATAAACACGTATTATTTCATGTTCAAGGAGAAAATAATCAAAAGAGAAAATAAAAATACTGAAAAAAGTTGAGATGAATATTGGCAACCAGTATAACGCGGATAGATTTTGGTTGCATACTTCCTATTTTATTTTGATTAAATGTATTTTTTAGTTTATTCGCTACACAATAAATTTATCCTTATTACAAACAATTTATAGTAAACTTGGAACCAATCGCATAATTTATGAAGTTATCGTTAAGATTTAAATATAAAACGTTTTCAAATTATAATTAAAATGATGATGTTATCTACAAATAGTTACTTTTATGCAAATAAGATACAATTAATGACAGCGAAACTATTTTATTCATTATACTTAATTTTCAATTTGATAAAATAAAATTATTTTTATGAGTATAATTTGGAATGAAGAAAGATCACATTCTTTTAAAAATTTATTGAGATATTTAGGAAAGTATTTACATGTCATAATTTTTTTATTTATTAATTACATACTTACAAAATTTGAAAATACAATCGTACCAAAATAATAATACTAATTTCCACATAAAAACAATTTTATTTTATAAATTCAAATAACCTTTATGTAAAAAAAATGTATAAAATTTTAGATTTACACAACAAAACAAAATATTATAACTTTCACTTCCTCAGAAAAATAATCTAACTTGACGATTATTCAAGATAATCCTAATTAAGAAACGAACTAATAAATCTGCTAGTAATACAAAGAAAATTCCATTTTCAAAGACAAGAAACAAATTTGAAACAGCATTCTCATTGCGCTTAGTTCAATTTACAACAATGGCTACAGTAAAAGTGGAATCTCGATTCTCGTTTGTTTCGCGCCATTGTGTAGCTGACAAGAACAAGACAAGTGAGATTGCACTCATAAGGCAAGGAATCAAATGTCATTCTCTGCGCCTCCCACGATTTCTTGAGCCTATGTGTAAAGAAGAATGAATTACGATTACGACTGTTGTTTATTTTTACCGCGTTGATTTTAATTTAATTAACATTCGTTTATTATTTACATACCTAAATTAATTTATAGTTTTGTGAGAACTATTATTAATAAAAATTAACAGTTTAACAACTTCATTGTTCTTATTTTAGTTTATAAATTAATTTATTTTATATAAGAAATAAAATTACACCAGGGATTTCAAACACAATTCATGATTAACATTAAGGTTTTGTATCAAGTTTGTCTTTCATCCATTTTCTGTTGGAGATGAAACTGCACGCGCAGATCTCGGAAGCTGATATATTTATTAACTTAAAAAGGAAGGATACCAGCCGTAGATTTTTAACCACTGAACTACACATAAGGAATACTGATGTCACAGATAATATACAGTTATGATAGTATTCTATATCTGAAGCCATCTATCTTCAGGTGTTGGCAAGTTGGCAATCGTGGAAAGCATTAAATCTTGGTTCTCATTGATCAATGCTGAGTATTTGTGAAAGATACAAGTCGAAAGAAATTATTATTCTGGTAAATGTAATTAATACATGAATTTATGTATTTAATAAGCCACCTAAATTTCTTTGAAATACATTTAACTTTATATTTTTAATATTCCTTAATGCTTGTTTGCAAATAAAAGCAAATCGAAGTAAAATGTCATATGAAGAAGTAAGTATTGCTGTCAAACATTTGATGCGATAGTTTTTATCAAAGGGTTAAAGAATAATAATAATAAAATTTAATGTTTTATTTTTTAAAATGGGCATTTCCGGTAGCCAACCAACACATCTTTAGCAAGTTTAATAATAGTATATTATACAATGACGCTATAATGGATGCTATTATTTCCAACGATGAAGTTTGCAACACGAGCGAGAAAAACGAGAGAGTTTAATCATCGGAGGAAATAATAACAATTATAGCAAATGGTATACTATACTTTATCTATGACTAATGTATTACATGTAAGATTTATTATAATTTCGTTTCATAATACTCCCAAACTAAATTAAATTACGTTAACATTGCAATATGGTGATAGAGATATATGGGGTAATGGCACAGTGGTATCGTGTCGGCCTGTGGATCCTAAGAACCCTGGTTCGATCCCCACAGCCGACAAACATTTTCACCAATTTAAAAAATTACCCCTGTGGCTTCTCCACCACTAACAAATTTGGGGGCCGTGATTTGACGACAGGTAACCGCATTTCACGCACATAAATATATCACTTACCGAGATCTGCCTCGGCAGAGTGCCACACCCAGTAATGAGTAAAAGGCGTGATGATATATTTATTTATTTTCTTTAGATATATCAAAATTTTTGCATATTTTTTTTTGTTTATTTGGATTGTCATGGTTACCTACCAGTGTTTATACTTTTTTAATTTAACAGAGAAATTGATTCGGGCATAATAATTTTCTGATTGGTGCAGAAGAGGGAATAATAGTCTGTATTATTCCCTGTGGAATTTATACATGGCGTTATGTAGAAAAAATCACACCTTTAATATACTACATTAGTCGTAGATAAAATACATTAAATTTTAAATTATAAAAATCACGAAGGTGCCTCGCAAGAACTCGAGGTAAAAATATGGAAAAGGAAGTTTATATCAGATTGAAGTTTCATTGGTGCAAACGGGCATTAAGAAGACCAAAAACGTATTTCATTATAAAAATTTCAATCTCGTAATTGTCAAGCCATTTAAAATGGCCTATATCTAACAATGCAAATTGTACTTCCAGAGATTGCCAACATACGTGCGTATTTAAGTAGTTGTGAAATGTTGAGAACCGCAGATTTAAAGCAATAAAGATCAATGATTAAATTAATTTAAATAATAGAGCTTTGTTATTGCAGAACCGTAACATAATGTATTAATTAATTTACTAAGAAACAAATAGCAATTCTTATAAAATTACATCATCGCTGCACATTATTAAACAACTATTAAAAATAACAACACTTAACTCAGTGGGTATCCGCATTTAAGTTTCCTTGTATATCACGTAATTTTTCACTCAAGATCTTACAAAGAAGTTCAGGAAACAAACAACATATCATCGGCAGAAAAACAGGAAAATAAAGCGAGAACTTTACTGTCTTATGAGATTGCAGACGGATTTGTTCTTTTTATCACTATTTTCTGTAGTAAAAGTCTTTGTTTATAACGTCATATGAAGATATATCTTTCCAGCAAGATTTTGTGCTGTGATTTCACATTTCTAAATTATTACTTACATATAAATAAAACATTCTACTTTGACTTGGACAGAATCATGATTTTAAAAATAATAAAATAATTCTTATTGCATTAAATGTACGAAAAAATAAGAATTCACCTACAAAATAAAACAACATTTTTTCTACAACTGACAAAAAAGAATTGATTTAATCAAGTAAATTAAAGGAATTTTTTTATATGATTTTGATACGATTGATATGTTCAAGAAAATGTGAACATGTTTGAAAAATAAATTTGTATCCATGGCGTTTTTGACAGTTTTAGAAAACGTTGTATGTAGTTGCATCACAATAGTTATTTATGTATCAAGAGCGATAAATGATTTAAGGTCGAAAGTTTAATTTGGGACACAAGGCGCAATCGAAGGTCCCAAAAAACCTAAGACCATTAAATTACACAACGCTAGTGATACATAGAAAAGTTTTCTTTACGAACAGCCAAAAATAAATTCTATTATATCTTCTATATTTTGAAATTATGTTAAATGTTTTATTTCCATAAAAATAATGCCAATACCGCCCATAGCGGTAAATAATTCATTACATCCCTGTTATTAAGTAAGTAATAATATACTTAGGCCCAGTTGCATAAAACAATGTTAACAATATTGTGAGCTAACAACATGTTAAAAGTTAACAATAGCCAAGATGGTTGACATGAGAATTTACATATTTTCTGATTTTTTTGTTATAATTAATTAATATGATCATTAAAATGCTTACTGATAACTAACTAACAGTGGTAAAACAGTATTTGTTACATATAATTATTAGTTTAATACATTATTCTAGAAACTATAACGTTTTAACTATCAAATTTTTTGACATTTCTTAGATGCGTTTTTTAGTCTAATTCAACTTTATAATGTTTAAGCAACTGGGTATTACTGTGTTGATGGTAGAAACAAGTTTCATCAAACGGTGAAAAAATTACCGTATGAAAAAATTCCCCTTATGGTGTCTACCAGTTTCAAAATATAAAATATGTATTTTTTTTTTAAAAACAGATAAATTCAAGGCAAAGTCAGCCTTCGCATTCTAAAATTAACAAAAATTATTTTTGTGAAAAATGCTTCAAACATCAAATATTTGGCAGATAAATATTGCGTAAAAACTAATTTTCCTAAATATCATGTATTTGTAAGAAAAGTGAAAACTAAATTACAGAATTTTTTACTGAAAATATTTTCAAGTATTCTATGCAAATTCAATGATTGTTAAAGATTACAGGTTTAATTTAGTAATAAATTTTAGTGCTACCAATTAAAGTTGTAAAGAATAAAATACTATATCTAAATAACATTCAAATATATTTAATTGGTTGATTACTGTAAAAACTGTATTATTAATTGCCAAAAATAGCTATTTTTTTAAATAATTGGCGTGTAAATAAATTTCCCTAAATATCATGTATAAAAAGGAATTTAAACAGTTTTTTTTATTGTAAATATTTTGTTTAATTCATTTTCAAAATGTCAACTCAGGACTTTCAATTTCAGACCGGTAGACACCCATGACACGTACGAACTGAACTGAATATGTTCGCGTAAACATTAAACGTAATTGTCTAATTATTAATAAATAATCAAGTTACTATTAATTTCCTAACCGGTACTTAAACTTATAATCATTTTTATGACCATAATCCATCACTATCATATTCCCTTTAACTTCTCAACAAAATAAATATTTTCTTAAACATCAAGTAGTAAACAAAATAAACTTCACCGCCAACATCATATCGTCGCAGCGTAATTCTACCTCCACCATCCCCGACAATATTTATCTACTCACCCTTAGCAGGAACGTGAGCGGTGATTGTCTTGTGGGCGGGCAGGACGGCGCCAGGGCGTCGCGACGGCGTCCGCCGCCCCGAGACCTTGTCCCCTTGGCCCCCGACAGACGCCGCTGGCGTTGTTAACGGCGGAGACTTCTTCACTGCAAAAGAATTACAAATTATTTACTAGGATGTCCGGGGCTTTTATCTCAGAATGTGCTAATTGGATGTATGGGGTGGTGTAATTAGGATGTGAAAGGGGTTCTTTCAATTTATTTTAAGATGAAATTAAGAGATGAAATTATTTGGTTAGGATCTGGAGTGCAATATCCTGTTTACAAATTATTTAGACCATAAAATATGAATAAAAATAAAGATATCATCATGTCTCCTACCCATTACTGCGTGTAGTACTGTGCTGTAACAGATATTGATAAGTGATAAATTTATATGCGTGAAATGGAGTTACCGGCCTCCAAAGATGTTAGATTGAACTCGGAATCGAACCCGAGTTCTCAAATTTACAGTCCAAATCGATACCACTGAGCCATCTACCCCATACCATAAAATATGCTTCTAACAATAAAAATTGAATGGCAACTATAATAAAGCTAACTAGGACAGGATCATATACATAATATGAACAGTCGAAAATTGTTGTTTAATTTTTCGCTCTTAGCAAATGACACAGCGGGCTAAAATATGATATTTCTGTCACGATTTTGGTGCCATAAAAATCTACTTTTACTACCGAACGTGAAAAAAAGTTTTTCAAATATTAAGAACATCATATAATGGATAAAGACGTAATATTTTTTTTGCGCTCTGTAAAAAAGAGGATTTTAAAAGTTTAAATGCAGAAACGAAGGAAGAAAATCGTTTTGCTCCAATAAATAAACTCATTTGGACCAACAAAACTTACCTATATTTTAAATTTAGTTTAAATAAATAAAAGCATATCGAATGTTTGATAGCATTTTCAATTATTCTAGATAGCATGTAAATACGATCGGCTTTTATTAATTTAAACCAAGTTTAAAATTTTTATATTAAAATTGCAAAATAATTTTTTATCTATTTTGCGTCCTTAACAAAACAATTATAGCACCTAAAAGAGTTCGTTAATAGCTCATTCGAGTGCTGCAATACAGCAGCACAATTTATATATTAGGGTTGGTGACTCTGCTAAAATATCATAATGTACTTGTTAGGAAGTAAACTCTTGACGTATTTCACGTGAGGTACAAGAAAAATTATCTACACTCATTTTTACTTTAAGAAAGTTAACAATTTCAAATTTAAACAATTGAAACATTACATCAGTATCATCAACTAACTCAAAATTCCCCCAATTTTGAAAATACGATTTTCTATTTAAAAAAAGCATAACAGGCGCAAAATAGAAAAAAAATTGTATAAAGCACTCATTTCATAATTGTCTATTATCTTATTTGAAGGGTTGGACTTCGTTTTAACAAAATAAAATGAAAATTATGAAACTTATTCCTTAAAATATGATTAAGAAATTCGCTAGGCATTAACGTCAATGTCACTGTTTAAAACAGGGCACCATGGCCGTTACATCAAAGTACTTGCACATTGGCTAAATTTAATACATATTTATGATTCATTTGCGACACGAGTAACTGCCATTACATAAATATTTATTGAAGTTTAAAAATAAAATTCTATAGGTTTGACAGATGAGGACATCTGTATTAATAATATACCAGTCTATAAATATCTCTTGAGACCAAAAAGAAAAAAAATAAATAAATATATATATATATATATATATATATATATATATTCCAAACTGAAATGTAGATTGTTTGAGAACTTCTGTGCTGAGATATTTAGTGTAGATAACGTAAACTGTTCTACCGTAATATATTATTAAAGATATAAATCAATGATAATAAAAATTATAATTATCACTATTTATATATTATGTTAATTCTAACCTCGAATAAATGAAATACCTTTCATTTTAAGTAAAAGGGCAAAACATTATTTATTCTGTATAATAAATTTTAAATATCAAACAAATATATTATGCAAATTACGCATTATATAATTTTATATCCATTTTAAATAAATAATATTTACAATAAATATTGAAACTAGGTACATAACAATAAATTAAATAAATATTAATCATATATGCATATCACAAATTTACCATTCAATGTATTAATCAAATATTATTTGATATAATTAAACAACTAGATAAGCAATATCTAAAGTGTGTAACAGAGTAAATAACTGTAACTAAATCCTACATAACGTGTTGAAGAACATCCGGTATCTTGGAATTTTATAGGGCCACACTCATGCGGGTTCCTCGAAGAATGCATCTCAGAACATCGAATTTCCGTCATAAAAACACATACGACGTGACTTATTTCAATAAAAAATCAATCATACATTTTTTTAATTCAATATTTAGGTTAGTACGTAGAATTGTCTCCTTTTCAGTTATGATATACCCTGCTAAAAATAATTAATTATTTGTATACCGGGTGGTGCTGGGATATAGGAATTTGATATGTGATATTAGTTTTATGTAATTGTCTGCTCTCCTGTTCATTTCACGGCAAAAACTGTTATCAATTTCCTATAACACGTTTACAAAGTGCATTTTCTGCACATAATTATATTAAATTGCAAATTCCTTCTTTATTAAAAATTTAAGATATTTAGGTTTATAACATAACCTAGATAATTATAAATTTGAATTCTAACCTAACTAATAAAGGTCAAAATAAATTAAATTTCAATGTTTATTGTATCTGCCATTGTCACTGCCTTAAATTAAAAAAATAAATAAATTTGGAATTAAATATATTTATTTATTTATTTATTCTACTCTGTGCAACAGGGACTTAATCCGAAGCACAATACAGGGTTCACCGAGCTGTAATGTAGTAGTTCATAAATATTTAGCTTGGGTGGGATTCGAACTCGGGATCTCCGGATTCGCTATCCACATTGCTGTACTGCCGCACATGAATCCGATGTAGGAAGAACATTATTTTACATTTTTTATTTTGTGCTTGGTTTTTACATAATTTTAAAAAATTGCTATTTTTTTTTGTTAAATATTACGCAATTCTTGTAAGACAAATGTGTCAAATATTGCCTACTATTTTTTTTAAAGTTGTGAGGAAACCAAAAACCAATTTTGTACATATTTTTTTTGTAAAATGATCAGGAAAGCAGAAAATTGCATAAAACTAATAATATGTTAAATATCTATGTTCACCATTTATCGACACCACTCGGTACCGTATGGCAATTTGCAACAACGAACTTGAATTTTATAACTAAATAAATAAAATCAAATCGAAATAAAATGGCATATGACGTAGATTACATTATTCTCAAATATTCGATTCAATTTGATAATGTAACGGCCGATATAATCAATTACATTTATTTCTTAAATGTAATTTAAAAAGAAAAACAGTAGCGAATCACTTATCAGAAATTAACATTGCTGTCAAAATTTAAACTGTAGTTAACGATAAATGCGTATTTAAAAGTTTGATAATTCCGGCTATTAGTGCGTTAAATTACCAAATTTCTAATTTAATTTTATACTGTGGTATAAACTCCAAAAAGTTTTAAAACTTACACAAATTTAATTAAATTCAATAACTTCAATCCAAGGAGTTCTTTGTGATAGTAAAATTGATCTAGGGTCGAATCGGAAGATGTCGAAATAAATAGAAACAAATAATGTGAAATAAAAATATAAGGCATGCAAAATTGCTCACATTACTGTATTGTGAGTTGCTATAATTATTGGCGCTTTCTCTAGCTTTACCAGCTGTTAATCTAATTTAGTTTTATGTGAAATAAAAATAAATGACAACCATTATTATCCGCATATTTACTAGAAAATACTAACCAAGAAAATATAAAAGTAATACATTTATTACAATACCATTAAATGAAAGTTTTATCGAACAATTTCCAAAGCATTCAGAAAATAACAATAAAATAACGTTTATTATTATTTATTTTATGACGTTTATATAAAAGAACAATACAATTTAATTAAATAACTAATTTAATTTATTATAGGTATAATTATTACAAGTATTAGGATATAGGTTAACGATAGGAATGAAGTTATATTTAGCATTCCCACATATGCTAAAGAAATACATACTAACACGCGTATTCATGTTATTTTGTCTTTGGAATATTTCTAGAATATCACGGTAACAAGATGTCGTTTCATATTGAATCGAAAGTGATATTTAATGTTAATAATCTAATTTTCTATTTTTCCAATTCGGTTGGGAATTAGATGCGGTGTGAAGACGGAGAACAGTTGAAAAGGAAGTGGAAGCGGAGTCCACCTGCACGAGTTAAAGACAGAAGAAGAGGAAGGGGAAACAGGTAACGTCTCACCTGTTGATAACATCTGCCCTGCCGATCTGCCACAATACCAACGCAGCGGCAAATCGCTCGCCTTTAAATTCTATGTTCATTCTGGTATATTACGCTAAAGTTGCAAGTTCTTTGCAAAACTAGGAAGTTTGACCAAGATAAATATATTTTATTTATTCATTTATTATTCTGAACAACAGGAATTTAATCCCAAATGCAGTACAGGGGACCTACAGCTTATAGTGGAATCCGAACCACTCAGACACAATCGCATTTATCGGAAATAAGTAAAAGTCAGTGAGATTTGAACGCACGACCTCTTGCTTGTTAATTAAGAAACGCAAGTTTTACATCGTTTTTGTCCATTGGCCTACGATTGCCTGTACACACCACAACTGAGCCGAAATTCATGTGTTTTACCCATGAAAAGTGGGCTCGAATACTTGTTTTAGCCCTAGGGCCAAAATAAAATAATTTCGTATGGATACATGAACAAAATAACAATTTTTATTTATTGTGAATACCTGATTTTGCAAAATATCATTTTGACATATAAATGTACCTGTAATCTTTTGATTACAAAATTAAATACTCTTTTGTTGTGCATAAAATATTGTATGTACCACGGGAGAAATTAGCATTTCTGATCCTGAGCATATTATTAGTCCGTGACTCTTCACGCCTCGTACTAATAATCAATAATGATTTTAAATTGCTTGCAATAACAAAAATTCGGATTTTGGGGTATTATCACTAGAGTTCGATTCCCACAGTCGACAATTTTCACCAATTTAAAACTATTCCTATGGCTCCCCTCCTTCACTAATATCTTTGGGGGAGATCTGCTACGGCAGAGTGCCACGCACAGTAATGCATAAAAGGCGTGATGATATATTTCTATATTTATTAATTTTAATTTCTTCCTTCTTTCATGTCGTTTACTCGTATCAACGTCCTCCTTCTCCTGCCTCTTTTACCATCTTCTTCTCAGGGTTGAAAAAAACCCGACCCACTGGGTTTAGTGGGTTTATTTGGACATTATTGGTTTTTTTTTATAATATTGACAAATACACTTTTTAATTCAAGTTATTTAATTCTAGATTAATTTTGTATATAATGTTTAAAATGTATATTGTATATTACTAAACATTAAAACAAAATTTATGTACTATTATGTAATAATTGCAAAAAAATATATTTATTTTATTGTGAATTAAAAACATAATATGCTCTATTATGTTATTGTCAAACTTATTTAATTTAAAACTATATTTCAAATTCGCCAGTAAAAAGATTGGGTATCCATCAGTTTTTGTAATACTGACATAATACGATATAAGACAAATAATATTTGGTCTTAAACTAGTTTGATATTGACATTTGTCAAAGTAATGCAATGTGATACTACGATGTGATGTAATAAATGATCATTTAAATTAAACGTTTTATTTTGTAAAGAGATTATGTATTATATCACTGTAAAATATATAAAAGATGTTTATGTTCCGAGATTTGACTCTATCTTAAAATTCACCCTGAGTGAATTTTCAACCATTCAACCAAATGGGGTTTTTAGTGGGTTTATTTGGGTTTTTTTGGGTGGGTAAAATATGAACAATCCTGCGTCCTTCTACAGTCCCTTCTATTACGACCTTCATTAGAGTTAATTAAGATACTACAAATTCTATTACTCTGCACTCTATTAGAATTTAATTTTGAATTACTTGACACATTTGACATTTTGCCAAAAATTTCCGTCCATATTTCAGTTTTGTAAAATATAGCACTCTCAATTGAAATTAAATTAATTGTTAATATTTAGTACTTACGTTCTCTCGTTGTTCGTTGTGTAACGGTCATAGTCGTTCGTGGTGACGTCACCGGGACAGGCTTGTGCCCCCCAGGGGTTAAAACCTCCGTGACCGGAGTTGCACATCGTCCCACGCCTACTTCACGCTTCTTGGTCACCCCTGAAACGCAAAAAATCCCCTCATTACAGTTTGCAGTTTACTTCAAAATGTTTTATTTTGTCCAGTCTTACATAAACTAATTACTATGCAAATACGACGTAAGTGACGGTCAACACAACTGGTAATTAACGATTCAATCAGGAAGTTGACCATTCAAAAAACGTTTACCTACCGCCGACTAAACTTACACTAAACGTTAGTGGTTAGCAATTTACTCGACGACGAAGAAAATGACCGTAAAATCGAAATAATGTCTAGACCAGAGGCATACATAAATAATATATTTTAGTTCTTGTCATAAACTTTCATTATTTCCTTTTTCAAATATTCCGTAAAACCGAAATATTATACGACATTTTTAACCTATTATACTTCTATTAAATAATGTTAAACAAAATGCAGGTGATAGTTACTGAACAATAGAAATGAGCAATAAATAAAGAAAATATTACTCATAAAAATGATTTGATTGGTTTGCAAAATTAAATTCTATTAATAAGTATTGTTCACGCCTGTTAATACATAACCTTTTCTTAGAATTTTATAATGTTTTATTTTTAACTGCTACACCTGAAAAGAATGAAAAATATACTTATAAGAACTATTAAAATATTATGATTTTATAACACATAACTTTGAACTATAAATTTAAAACTGTTCTATGTACAGAATCATTCATGAAAGTTTAATGCACTAAATAAGTATATTTCTCGACTAAAGATTCTTATTTAAAATTGAATAAAGTGACAGATAATTTATCTATCAGATAATAATCATCATTAATTTTATCCCAAGAAAACGAACCATAACTATACAGCAATTTTGTAAGCTAATCACATGACTGTTTGCGATTATTTATGGTAATTCTTAGAACGTACATGTGTAATTGTGTATTTTTGTGGAGTACAGATATTATTGGCAAGGCTCGTTTCTGTAGTAATTTAAAAACAACCCTAACTTAACCTGTAAAACTGAGTGCTAAAAACTAAATTGGTTTACAAAATAGGTAAAGATCTATTCCATGTAAGGATGCAAGTAAAGAGATAGTTATGAAGAATAAAGATGTATCATCTTCATAAATTTCTATGAATAACTTCAAAATTTTATTTAAAATACCAAACAGTTTTGTACACAACGTTTAAATAATTAAATCTAAATAAATACATATTAAAATATATATTAAATTACTGCATGCTTACGTGAAATATAGTTAGTAAGAGCGAGATTTGTGTACCTAGAGCAGAAAGTAATCTATTGCCACTCGTGCATGGAGATTGTTGATCGAGGCGTAGCCGAGAGTAACAACCATGCAAGAGCGTCCAAGGACACTTTCTGCTCGAGGTGCACTCAATATTTTTTCTACGACCATTTAGAAACACTTAAAAAAGAATTAAAAATCATTTTTGACAGTTTTTCTGTTGGAAATTCAGGCGACAGTTTCCATGTGCCCATACTCTGCATCAATTTTCTGCTTTCAACTGACAGTTGGCAATGTGTATTTTCTGCTTGGTCGTAGAAAAAAAACTAATCTACGGCTGCAAAACGTACCAGTACAAGGTCCTTTAAACCATTTATCCAGCTCTGCATTAAACATTAATATTATTTGAAAATTAAAGAAGAGGTAGTGAAGGTAGAATAAATGAAATAAAAGAACAGTTTTTCAAAATAGATACGTAGACTACATTCAGAATTTATTGCATATGACGTTATTAAAAATATTTTCACATATCTTGCTGTTAAAGAACTATCTACAACTTTATTGTAAATAGATCTCTAAAATAATTTAGAAGATTAAAAACTAAAAACATGAAGAAGAAAGACAACTTAATTATTTTTTAAATTATTTCCTCACTAAATGATTTGGGCTTTTCTTTTTTTATATAATAATTTAGAGCCATTTGACATCGACCTCGTACGTAATAAAATTTAAATATAGTTTAGTTCGATTGTTTTTAAAGAAATCAAATAATTTTTTTTATTAACAAACATACAAATATATTAAAATGACCAAATCCCACAAAAAAATCTTATTTTATTAGTTTCACATGCATTGCAAATTTTTTATTCCGTATAAAATTTATCACTGTAACTTCAATTATAATATAATATTTCATAGACATACTCAAAATGTTGTGGTTATTCTTTCTTCCATCTTCCACATTACCTTTCTTCCCAAAACTGCCGAATCTTTCTCTATCGGGAAGTCGGACCGAAGAAGACCGATGCAACTTCTCCTTGGAGCCGTGTGCCCCCATTTCAACAATCACATACCAATCTTCATTTTACAACAATTTCATTCACTGCATTGCGCTCGATTTCAAACTGATTCGTGCAACCCGAAGTTAGCCGAGTGATCCGATCTCTTCTTGTTACGAATGTTACAAAACCAGGACATTATCATCTTCATAGAGCGGTTCAGTATTTACAAACATATTGCCAATAGTTCAGCAGCATTCACTCTGCAATGTTGTGGACAGAAATAGACGAGGTTCATTGCACTAGCATGATGACAGGTTAAGATGGCACTAGCTCGATGCACTCCATGCTAAGATCGGATTTTCCGTCAAAACGACAGATGCTGTACGAGAATTTTAAATGTTATAAAATTTATAATATAAATGTAAGATTTTCTGCACAGGTTTCAGTGTTTGTTATTTAATCATCTAGAATTGATGCGTCTTTATAATGGTATATTGTTAGAAAATAAATGTCAGATGTTCTTTTTTTATTTTTACTTTCTTGTACATAAAAGTAGCGAAAGCTCATTGACAGTCTTAAGCAATTATAGTAGGCTGTTATTTATTGCGATAGTACGAAAACTTTCGTAAGGCGCTATATTTTAATATTCAATACTTCATCGATATATTAGCACGAACAGTAATATATGTATATTACAAATTTATGTTTACTTCCCACTGTAAGGGGTTCTAAACTTATTTCATCAAAGCGACTATGTACAAGTAGTAGTTGACTATGATTATTTGTGGTTCCGAACAATGCATGCATAAAATCGAAAAAAAATTCCCTTAAAAAATTTTCAAAAAACAAAAATCGCTAGAAATTTGCTTATAAATCAATTCGGATACGGGAAATTCAATGCCGTTGAGCACATCTTCATATCTTGTTTTGTTTTTAAGATATATCATCTGGAAAAGTTATATTTCAAATCCGAAAAACTTTTGAATATCCGAATAACAAATATTCAAACTATTCGGATACAAATATGGAGACTAATAAATATACGAACTATCCACATACGAATATGGGAACTAACGAATATCCGAATCATTCGGATACGAATATTCGATTGACTGAATATTTGTTCGACAATTTTATTCAAATCGACATCCTTAGTAATCTCAGTTAACCAGGGATAATTAAAATTACAAATTACTCGCGAAACATTGTTTTAAAATTATTCATGACCCTTGTAATCAAAACTTTATCTGCACGAATTTTTTCCTGAAATTTTGCATACCTATGTACTTTTACGAGAGGAATTCATTGGTGTTCACCAATTTTCATTATCTTTTTAATTTTTTGTAATATTGAGAAATGAAAATTTTGAGAAAAACTGTAAAATTTTCCAAATTTCGTTATAAGTCAAATAGAGTATAAGAAATGCACTCGTTCAAATCGCATTTCAATATCTCTGTTAGTTTTCGAGATATAGGCCTTCAAAATTGAGCTTTTCAAAATGTCAAAAATCGCTGTAACTTAAAAACTAAAAAAGATATGTAGATGCTCTCAATGGGATTCAATTTCTCGTAGTCTGATTTATATAGAAACATATTTTCAAAAATTTCAGTTTTTAAATTGGTTCATTAAAAAATATATATATTGAGGATCAAAATATGCATAATTATGTAAAAATATGTGAGAAATTAAATGGTAAAATTCCCAATTTCATATCTAGTGTCATATTTGAAACTTGAATATAAACATCTAGATAAATAGTATATATTAAATTTTTTATTTCATTAATCCTTAAAATTTAAATAAAAGTTTGCAACAAGATGAATCTTTGGAAACATGTAATTTGATCCGACGACCCCCCTCCAATATCTTCGCGACACCCTGAGGGGTCGCGACCCACACTTTGAAATCCACTGAGTTACAGAATAGGAGGTGTTTATTTATAGTCATTACATTTTAGATTCGTACTTTCGGTACGACAATTTCTAACAAGAACCTTTAAATTTTTGCCCGTATTTAATATTTAAAAGTTAAAAAGGATGTTTTATAAATGATTACTTATAGAAGGTAACTAACCATGCCTCAATTGAATCATCTTAAAGAACCATTACATCCATTGAACCGAAAAGAGAAACAAATCAAACCATTCATCCTCTTAACAGTCCTTACAACTTCATTTATATTTATTAACTCCATTCTACTGGATTGCTCTTCAAACATCCGTACCACAGACCAAAAAAGGCAAAACCAGTATTTACAATAGTCCCACCTGTACACAAACACAGGCCCAAAGAGTAGGAGCTCTCACTCCTAAACAGTACTGAGTGTGAGTGCTTTCAAAGATATTTGGTACTGACAAGTTCCGAGTATCTAAGATAAATTCACAGCAAGACTTTTAGAGCACAATTTATCCCCAAACAGTTACCAAAAAATATATAGTACGCAGGAGCTCGAACCGAAAAATTTTGGAGTTCAGTTACGGTTAAAGGTTTTCATATCAGTAAAATTTCGGTTTCGCTCATCGGTTAAGATTTTTAAAAAATATTATATTGGTTCCAGTTTTAAATTTCGTTTTCGTTACGGTTTCAGGTTTTTACGATTTCAATTCAAAATAAATACATAGTCGATCTTGCTTTCACATTATTATTCACATTTATGCTGGATTGCAAGAAAAAAATAAAGAGCTCTTTAGTTAAATAATTGTTTATCTAGCAACAGTATCAATAGCGATTTTCTGAAATTTAATGAACCGTTAGTTGCTAATGAACCGATAAAACTTTCATGCTACCCAGCATCAGTGTTGCCAGCCCGGTTACAACTGTAAAGACTGCAACTTTATAAAAATATAAAAACTAATAACTTATATTCTTCTTCGTATTCTTACTATGTTCGGTTCAATAAATTATATATACCAATTTAAATTTACGGTTTTAGAACAGAAATAATATCGGTTCGATAAAGTTTTCGGTTACAGAATCAATTAAAAATTCGTTTCGGTTTTCGGTTTCCCTATTTCAAACCAGGGTTCGGCCTGTGGATACAGACAGAACATTTTCACCAATTTAAAATTATACCTTTGGCTCCCTCACCACTAACATCTTTGAAGGCCGCGATTTGACGGCTGGTAACCGCACTACAGGCGCATAAATATATCACTTACCGAGATCTGCTTCGGCAGAGTGCCACACCCAGTAATGGGTAAAAGGCGTAATGATATATTTATATTTATATTTCAAAACAAAAAATATCGTTTTCGATTTTCAGTTAGTTTCATAAAAAACTTTGCTGTCAAATTCATAACTCATGTTTGACGTTAAAATAAACTCACGATATAAAATACATGCAACTCTTGTACAGAATCTTTTAGGAACTCGTTGATTTTCGACTCATTCAAAAATATTACACTTTGCACACATATTACACAAATAACTATTTTAAAAAATGGAATACCGTACTAAAACTGTACCATTGAAAGCTTTTTAAAATAAGTAAATATTTTGCTATTACATACTTTGTTTGATTACAATTTCTTAATTAAATACTTATAAAAAAGATGATAAAGATTCTTGAGTTCTGAATTTTTTCTCTCTTTCTTTCAGTGTCATGTCAAAGCTATATAACTTGACGAGTAATAAATACTGTTAATACCCATAGGCCTTTTTCGTTCTTTCTTGCCTTCAGTGACAAGGACAACTGTATCAATGGACGAATAGTCTGCAACGGATTCAAGGCATACCGATGTCCATATACGAAATAATCGTGGCACTCATGGCTTTGTACCAGATAAACAGACGTGTGTAACTTATGCGTACGAGGCATTCGTTTTGTGTTTTCGTTCAAGAGATTTTATGGCTTTACACCTACTTGGAATAGTAAAGTTATATAATCCGACAGACAAGGTAGTAAAACTAAAAATTATTTGATGTTTTATACGATAACTCTTTACCTAACACTAACACCAATTCAATTCTTTAGAAATGTACTGTATTTGACATCTTATCTTATGTGATAAAAATGAACTTTTATGGCTTAAAACGTTTCTTCACTTCTTCAAGCAACAAATAAATTTTCTATTGTCTCCGAACTTGTCAACAAATTAAGAAATGTGTATGGAAAGGACTAAAAGTACGATCTGATACATTATTTAACAGTTAAATAATTAATGACGTCACGTGTCATCTTATAATTATAATCATAATCATCCATTAATAATACGAGCAATTCTGGTCTGTCTGTCCGTGTCTGTAAACGATCTCGGAATTGGGTTTAACGATTTTGATGACACTATTCTAATGGATTTTGACCTCAGAAAATGATCTAACTAGGTCATACCCTCCGGAAATTTCATTTAGTACGTTACTTTGTAAGAAAATTAGGGATAAATCTCATAAAAATTTAGTTAGTCAAAATATAGGCATGTAATTACTTTATATAATTTGACTACATATATACATTTTTGTTGTTTTTTTTTGTCATTTTACAGTTGTCATCTTCCGTTATTTTCCGAGCGAAGCTCGGTGTTAGAAATATTACTAATTTAAAAACATACATCAAATATCCTTCCATAGCTCAAATTAGCCTAATTTAAAATAAATAACATATTTCATTAAACTTTTTGCTCTATCCTAAAAGTGACAAAATCAGCAATAGTTGGAGATCTCCATAGATTAACATATTTTTACCTATTTGTAAAGTGTAAGCGACCAATTAAGCCAACAAGAAATGACAAGAAAAACAAGACAATAGTTATTTATTTCATTAGAACTAAAAATACAAGTTTTCGGGTCGAGTAATAAAGGTTGCCGGATGACACGTAGCGGAGGCTGGCAATACTACGAGTATAGTATCTTTAGTCCGATTGAAACTTTTTTTTTAACCCATTTATTTAGAAAAATTTGCAGATTTTTATTCAGATTAAAATGAAATAAATTAACAGCATTATTTTCAGCATGAGAACTATAGTAAAAATGCTATTTTGTCTTTAGACCATAAAATGATGACATATCCATGGTAACATAAACATTCTTCAAATTGTGTTCGGTTACTATTGAAAAAGTTGAAATAATAGGCTCATATTTAAGTGGGTAAAAAAGAATTATTTATGTACCCAGAATATGATGAACATGTTTATGCCCTCCGAGGGCGTTGTCAGAGACCCTCGGCCTTGTACTTGTGTAAGTCGCCCGAAGGGTAAAAACATCAAGTAATACCAGTGGAGCATACAATATTTTATGTTTTACTAGTATTTTTTAATAACTTAAATAATAAATAATGGATTACCTAGAAATACTTAATAGAAGAAATATCAGTTTTTGACAGTATTACAAAATCACTTTTAATACCCGAAGGCATTAAAATCATATAATGCCCTAAGGCATTATGAACTAAATGATGTGCCTTGTATCTATGATATTAATAAACAATAATGAACCAAAAAGACATAAAAGTAAACAAGTAACATCTTTTTTGTTCACCTAATATAACATAATATACGCATAGTGTAAATTAATTACGTAACATTTAACAATAAACTATGTGACTTAACTGAATTTTTATATAATTGTCATTGTTTTTAACTTTCCCTCTTATTTCCATTAACAGAACTTTTAATTAAAAACATACTAAATTGTACTTTATCAACAACTCTTCACACATATTGTATTTCATTCTTCTTCAAAACAATTAAATGTAAAATAAGAAGAGAAATCCTTTTCAAAATAGGAAGTTCACCGTCCGAATTACCTTTATTAAACAAACACCAAGCGTAACAATTATAAAAGCAAGTAACACAAACTACTTTTAAAAACAAAAGTGTTACATTACACCAGAAACCGGTTTCAAATTATTTCTGTTCAGTTTACGAGCTCTAAAAATAATATTAACCTTCCTCTTAAATATGCCTTCCACAAATTCATTTTCTACTCAATTGAATATCAATTACTCCAACAGTTTAAAGACATTTCAGTTTACATCTAAAGCGACATTTTATGAAGGAGAATTTAAATTACTTGTATAGTAAAATACGATCTAAAGGATTCCTGTTCTGGTATAAAATTTACCACATTAATAAATAGCTTTGAAATCTATTTTGAACTTGGGCCTAGTTCTCGCACCGTACCTCTCTAGTATTAAGTTGTTTGCGCCACTAAAATAAACAGGAGACTTTGAATTACAACTCGGAACACATGTGGGTAGGTTATTAAAATGCGGTTTAAAACTGTGTCAACAAGAAAACAAAATATTTAACAAACGAAACTTCAAGGAACATTAAATCTAAAAGGAATATTTGTTTTTTCAATAAGATTATTTTCCGTAATACGTTATTTCCTTGACATTTAACAATCTAAAAAAGGAATCAATTTTAATTTATTTTGTTGTAAAGTGCATTCGACCTTGCAAAAGTGCGAATTTATTTGCTTGTTTGAAATAGAACGTACGTGAACTTATTTTACAATTGATTGCTGCAGATTGACTGCAATAGACACTGTTTATGGACTGCACTTTACGCTTCATTTACGTGCTAATTTGTCATGTTGACTACTATTATTTTTTCCACTATATACAAACTGCGCAATGTTTTAGTATTTTGCAACCATTATCATTATCTGTTAATGGTCGATATGTTAATGATAATTTTAATTTTTCATCGTTATTTTGCAGAAGATTACAATTTTGATATTCTGAGACCAGAATAATTTACCCTGTCATTTTTATGTTCTACTCATGCATTTTGTTTACTAACATACGTAGCTGTTATTATAAATAGTATATTACGTACCATGAACTGTAAGTGATAGTTTTTAGGTCGAGAATGTAGTTTGGGAAATCGAGGCCCGAAGGGTCGAGATTTCCTAAACATTGCGACCTAAAAAACTCACTTACAGTTCGATGTTAGTAAGCTATTTTTTACAACACTTGTACAAAGAGAAAGAAAAGAAAAATAAGTTTCAAAATTGACAGTTGTCAAATTATTGTCAAGATAAACAAGACCTTAACAGGTAATACTTACTTACTGTTCACGGTGGACAGTAAGTAAATATTAAAGTCCTGATATAACCAAACAATTTTCATAGTTTAAAAAAAGCTACCCCTGTGGCTCCTCTACCACCAACATCTTTGAGGGCCGTGATTTGACGACTGGTAACCGCACTTCACGCGCAAAATATATCACTTACCGATATCTGCTTCGGTAGAGTGCCACACCCAGTAATGGATAGAAGGCGTGATGATATATTTATTTTTATAACCATGGAAAATACTGTGCAATAAAAGTTGTACTACTGTATTTAATTCTGTCATTAATAAGTAACTTACAGTACAAGTATTGTAAAAAGATAATATAAGTTCCGTAAAAAGTGTAGTTAAAAATACTTAAAGTAAAATATAAGTAACAGAATAAATAATTTTGATTACAGAATGCCGAAATGGTGATAATCTGCAGATTAATCATAAAAATAAGGATTGACAAGTTAATGATATTAACTTATCGATCAGTAACAGATAATAATTGAGTTACAGAATAGAGGGGCATATTTTATTTTTTTATTTTATACCGTCGCCCCTTTGCATAATCATATACATAACGCCCTTGATGCATAAATAACTATTATTTTATTTTGGCATCATAAACTTGTTTATTGGCCTTTTAATTATTATCTTCTAAGTATATACATACTTAGTAATTGATCAGTATATGAAAGCGACATGGAATCGAGGCTGACCACGACACAACAAAAATAGAGAAAAAAATTGGAATGCAATCAGATTTGAATCCAGGACTACTAAGAGATGGCGTTGATCACGATATGTCAAACTTGAAACAAAAGTATACTTTCAACTGATCTCTATAAGTGTACTATTAGGCGCATTCCATTTGCCATTTGGATCTGATCTAACTTACATTTACTGAACCAGATCTCTTATTTATTTCGCTAGCTTACTTTGCTGACTTATTTCCAGTACTAGAATTATAGATTCTAATTTACTTTGAAGTAATTCACCCCAATAAGTGCATCAGTTTGCTTAATTCAGTTCATTTTGTCATGTGTCGAATTTATCTGAACTGATTTAAATGAACCAAGTGGCAAATGGAATACAGCTAATGTCGTAACTTTGATTTTTTAGTTTTTTTCTTTTATTTTGTGTGTTGCTACTCATAGTAGCGTTTTTTTTTTTATTAACTAGGTCGGATAAATATAATTTATTCAATTTGTTTTTATTTGACCACCCTGTCGTCTTGCTACTCGTCACTGTCAAATGACATCTCTTGATTAATTTTTTAGATCAAAGTTTACCAATTTGGTTTTATTGTAAATAACCATTTTTATAAAAAAAAGGAGAAACAAAGTTTGACAATTATAGGTACCTAATCAAATTACAATTATATTTTATATAATATATTTGAATTTGACAAACAGATATGCCAACATAGAACTTAAAATATATAGGAATCACTAGAATAACGTTCTGTATTGTCCTTACTTGTACTTTTAGTGTTAGTTTCATTTATCATTTACCTTATAAGTACAAATTTAAGTATAGAGTTTATAGGTTCGTTTAGTAGTGTAGATTTTTTTTAGTAGAAATTAGTTCTTTTCAATCGCCGGTTTATTCTCGATTAATGTTAATCATGATTAAATAATAATAGAAACCATAACTTCCATTATTATTTAATCATGATTAACATTAATCGGTGATTGAAAAACTGGCCTTTAGTATAATATTAGTTAATTCTAGTTTAATTACCTTTTTTATTGTAAATATAAGTTCTATTATCATTCATTTTTATTTATTTTCTAAGTACTTTGTTATTAGATTGGTAGCAAAGTGTACCTTTGCCGTAATTCTAATTTTCGGCATAATGAGCGCATCCCAATAGAGACACAAAGTCGATTAAATTACGAAATTACAATAAGTACTTAATAAATTAACTATTTGGAATTCAAAGAATGCTATTATGTGAGTTATTTTACATCATATATTATAACTTCTATAAAAATTTACGATCATTTTATGCAGTCATTAAATTTGTAAACTAATACATAATATGGTACCTAAATAGATTTATAAATAAAAGATTTAAATGACATTCAAAAATTTCTCGAATAAATTTTCAATTTCAATTAATAAGAAACGATATTACAAATTAAAACCTGTTTAATATACCGTTAAAATAAAAATTCTACATAGTGCATACAATAAAATAGTTAATAACAATTTTAATAAAACTTCATTTCCCAGAACTTTGCATAATAACGGTCCAGGAAAATACCAAACACAACTCATCAGCATTGCCCAATTTTATCAGCTAATGTAAACCAAGATGTAAACACATCTAAGCTCTCAAATCTTGCCAAACATTCGGTTTTAGATTTGAAGTCAACGAACCGATCATATATATTTCTCGCCCGGAAATTTGCGTAAATCCTCAAATACTTTTATTATTGATAAACACTTAAATCGTAAATCGAAGTATGAAAACAAATGCGGTTGCGGTCGCGGTATCAGGTGCTCTGGAAGAAAACTAGGCCATTTGGCACAGAACCGAGTACTACTTATTCGTGTTTATGAATCAGGGGAGACGGAGAGATAGTTAGATAAACAGCGGCAAAGTCAATTTGTTTTTCTTAAATTTCTTTTAAAAATACGTAGACACACAGGGTCGGATCTAAAGGAAAACAAAATATAACCGTTCTATTTTTCTTAGTTTTTAATAAATAACTGCATTTTTAGATAACGTGCTTTTAAATTTTATGGCGTTAATGGTTCTATTGTTTGATAACAAAATACTGTTCAGAAAAGCAAAAACAAAATTGGGTTCATGACAACTGCTAATCAAGGAAACTAAATCTTTTTACCCACTTTTAAATTAATATTGTAGGGAATTTTTTATTATTATAAATAGATATAGCAATGAAGATACAGATGATGAAGTTACAAAGAGAAGTTTTAAAATTTTGAGAAAAATAAAATTAACAAGTCCTCAATTCTCTTGTGAAAATGGGTTCTCTTCGCGACGAGCAATTTGGTTCTTTCGTAATTTCGAGACGAGGGAGAGAATTTGATAAATTACACTAGTTGTAAATATGGAAATATTTGATAATATTTAGCAGTATTAGTTGAAAATATGGTATATTTTTGTTAGTTTGTCTCTAATAACAGATCAATTCATAAAATAAATTAATCGTTAATTCCATTTTTAGTTTTAATTTTAACATATTTTCTAATTCACAAAAACCCATCTGATAATTATGATTTCAAGTGAAAGAGGAAAAAATACTAAATTATTTGACAATTGAAAAACTAGCTGTAACATTACATTTTATTTTCAACCATATTTAGTTTTGTAAGTAGATTTAATACCATTTATTTCAATTTGGAATAAAAATGGAATTACGAGTTCAGAATCATAATATTTGACCCATCATTCCTCTTTCGTTAAAAATTAAAATAATACTAAACACGCAGATATCTTACATTTACTAAATTCTACAATATATTTTCAACATTTTGTACTAAATTTAACATTAAATATAATTTTAACAAAAAAAAACTAATTCATCACACAAATGGATGATTATTATTATGTAGATAGTTTGACGAATGGAATCAAAGTTAATTATTATTTAAAACAAACTTTATTATTATACAGTTTTTGAATAAAACGAAAAAGTTTGAGGTAATACAGAATTGCTTACTTTCTCTTTCAATGGCTGTCATTCCAAAATTGGAATCGATTGACTTTAAATTTTATCTGTATATTAACAACATACTAGTATAGATCAAATAATTCTCTTGCATACTACACGAGAAATAAAACTGCAAAATAAAACATTAAACGAAGAAATAAGATTCGGGCTAAGTTATGTGACGCAGGGCTTGTAGTTAATTTAGAGGTTAATTCCAAATTTAATTCTCTTTCTGAATCTGCTAATAAATAACATAATGAAGGACCCAGAATATTAATTAAGAGGGTTTTATAGTCAACTCAAACCGTTTAAGATTTAGCAAGTGTAAAGGGCGAGGTAGCGAGAAGGTTAGGCCTAAATTGTACCCTATTTCTTGAATTATATTAAAAATTAAAATCTCATATTGCCAGTGTTATTTAACATTACATAAATACGCACTATGTTGCTCCTAATTTCTGTACTTGAATGTACATGGGTCGAAACCATTGCGACTGAGTTGCACGACATACACCAATTGTATAAAACATGAGCCTCTTTTTTCCTATTAAAATTGTAATAAATGTTAAAATAATTGAACATATTTTATAATTTTCTAATCCTAATAATTATTCTATTGCCTAATGACAATTTTTTTAATTTTTGTGATATATTTGAGTTATAACAAAAATAATTTAGGTAAACTTTAAACGAAGAAAAGAAAAAAAAATTTAGATAAAAATGACAAAGGTGGCATTACGCAAAATTGTAGACAAGTTTAAACTATATAATATTTTTGTTGCTTCGAAAATCGTAAGTTTGAAATTAATTTTAATAAGACAATAAAAAGTGTTTTTCGGTATTTGAACGAGTAGTATAGTACGTCCAGAGCTCAGTTGATAAAATGATTTTTAAATACCTCCATAAGCACTAATCGACAGTAGTTACTCAGTAAAATACTTATACTTAACCGCTTTAAGATAACTAAATAATAGGTGAATATTAACAACAATTAGATCAAATAAATAATTGTAGATTTTCTTGAGCAAGTTATGATGAATTTGAGAGAATGATATATTGATTACAATTAAAGAAGAAATAGGTCGAGTTAAATATAAAAATAAGGTCACCTAACTTATGGTAAATCCGGATCTGCTTGGCCGCAATAATTAAACGCGAATGAAATATAAATGAGTTAAAACATCGAAGATAAAAATACATGCAGAATGGTCACTTTTATTTTTAGTTATAGGAAATTTACTGTCGCGTTTTATGTTTCCTTTCACATATCTCAATAATATGACGGCTTTTATGTGGAGATCCTGTACGGTTGCATTTCCCACCTTTTTATATTGAACCTAGATACATCAAAGCAGGATTAAATAAATCATGAAATGCTGAACTCTTAATTACATGACCAAAACTAATTTTGTAATAATAACGAATTTCCGGTCATCTTTAAAGAACGGATTCTTTAGAATACGGATATTCCGTTTTAAATAAAATTATAATATATATTTTTTATAATTTCCTGTACCTAAAATTTTCCCAGACTTAGAAAAAAAACCTGTATTTTAGCTTGTATATACCATACCAGTTCATTCTACATATGTTTTTTTTTAAACATAGGTAACTGTAGTCTGTTGAATTTGTTTTAAATTTTAAGCTTGATTTTGCCGTTCTTTTGCTCAATTATTTTCAGGTACCGGAAACCGAACCGAAAACCGTTCCGAACTCATGTTTTTTTGTGAACCTAAACCTGAACTGCTGTTATTTTGGCGACTTGAACTCGAACCGGAACTAAATCCACTATTTCCGGATTCAAAAAACCTAGTTCGCTAAAAAAATTATCAATACATTTGTTTTGCATAGTACCATGCAATTATAATAAAATTGTAATTTTGGGTAGAAATCATTATCTTTAATAATACTTAGATTTTTATTTTATTATTTTTATTTCATTGTTGCATATTTTATATTTGGCGACGTGGCCTGTTCGTTCGCAATAATTCAATACAATAATGTACTCGTAGTAGGCTATTATTTGTTGCACAGTTAATGAGTAGACTTTTTATTTATAATATGTAATGGGATATTCAACTACTAAGAGATGATGTTGATCACGATGTCAAACTTGAGACAAAGGTACACTTTCAGTTGGTCTTCATAAGCTTACTATTATTGTCAGTAATAATATAACAAGGGAGTGAGAATAATTGAAAATAATTTGACAGATCTTTCAAAAATTTGTTGCCAGGCAATAGTCACGAAAGCCCGTAGGGCTTGAGTGGCTACTGCCAAATGGCAACAAGTTTAAGAAGGATACTGGAGAATTATTTTATAATTTATAGAAATTTCGAGTTATATTTAATTAGATTATTTTTTGACTTAGCTGTTGAGGTCGATTCATCCAACTTAAAAGATTTTGAACTGAGTTCATATCGATTGATTACTTACTAATGTATTCTTGGAAGTTGTTTTCAAAATTTGTTGATGTATCTGAAATGGAACTAAATCGATTTTTTCACACATTTTACTTGACGCATTGACAGTTTTAAATAATTATTTGAAAACTACATATCATTTGTCAACAAAAACAAAAGCTGCATAGATTATATCACAAGAGCTTTATTCTCAGTATAATACTGACAGGATTGGTTAAGACGCAGACATGTGACATACAATGAAGCATTTCATTGGTTTTGAGAAACGTCAAAAAATAATCACTTGTATTTCTATGTTTTTTCTTTTATTTTGTGTTTGCTAGTAGTGGCCTTTTATTAATTTATATAGAATATAATTCTGTACTGTAGTAGGTTGTAGTTTCAGTATTAGTTTCATTTATCGTTTCTTTTAGGTACAAATTTAAGTATACAGTTCATAGATTTTTTTTTTAACAGTGCAGATTTTTCTTATATTCTTTTAATATAATATGAGTTTATTATATTAGCTCTATTATCATTTATTCTTTTTAAGTATTTAGTTAATAGGTTAGTAGCAATCTGTACTTTTGTGTAGTTCCAATTTTTGCCACTATGAGCGCATTCTTATTTTAAAATCCCAATTAATTTCGGAATTCTCTTGATATAATTTGTTTTAACCCAAACCGAAACTGAACTCTTGCTGAACGAAAAAAATACGAATCGAACCCAAACCCATTTTCTGTGATTTTCAGTGTCTGATTGTTTTAGTTAAAAGACGGCTAATGACACTAATATCAAGATTTGTACAATTACCGATTGATGAGTAATGAATCAAATAGTAAAATTACACTTATTATATTAGCCAATAATGATTATTGCAGAATTTTTACTAAATTCAAATGGAGTCAAATCCGTTACAGATTTTTATAGACATGAAAAAAACATTATTTTGAAACATGTAAATTTTAACGATAATTGAAAATATAATTTTACGCAATAATTTGCATTTTACAAGGCTAGAACTAAAAATATAAACAAACTACGTCAAGATAAACAAATGCCACAATTCTTTTTCCACCTACTTAGCAAATCTAACACCTTCATTCTTTCGCAATCTACAAGTGCAAATATAAGATCTGCTCTGCTATTTCAAGAAACAAGAAACATAACAAATTGTATTCAAATCACTTTGCCATTCATTATTTCCAAAACTGATGTAATTCAAACATTTCTTTCATGGTCTACCGCACATAACTCTCCATCATTTGATGAAATAAATTACAGGAAACTCTGTTTTTTGCAGAGTTCTACAGAGTTTGAAAAGATCCACATATGATAATGGTATGAGACTGCACTGGCCTTGGGAAGAGTCCGTGTCACCCATTCCCAACCAGTCCAGCGGATTAATTTAGTTTTTCCGGTTCTGATACTAACACAGGGGACAGAGAACCGGTAATATTTGTCGATGTCTGATATCTAACAGTATTTATCGATAACCTAATAAGTTCTGCTTGCATTCTTCGGTATTGAAAAACTAGATAATTAATAAAAAATGTGCTAATTAGAATTTCTAATTCCTGAGCCGGTATTAATGTAACCTGTAAGTAATCCGACTTGGCAATATATAACGGAAGTTATTTTATAGATTATTGGTTCTGCTGGTTTAGTCATTACGATGACTTAAATCGAAGTTAAGCAAGACCGACTTTGATTAAGAAATAGCTATTAATTGAATCACACAAATCTTGGAATTAATTAATTTCCTTGACTTTGTATCACAATGGGGTAATGGCTCAGTGGTATCAAGTCGGCCTGTGGATCCTAAGAACCCTAGTTCGATCCTCACAGCTGACAAAACATTTTCACCAATTTAAAATTACCTCTGTGGCACCCCCACCACTAACATCTTTGAGGGCCGTGATTTGACTGCTGGTAACCGCACTTCACGCGCAAAATATATCACTTACCGAGATCTGCTTCGGCAGTGCCACACCCAGTAATGGGTAGAAGGCGTGATGATATATTTATTTATTTATTTACTTTGTATCATTTTCATGACAACCTTTTAATAAAAAAAAATGTTCCTACGATAATTATTAATTTATGAATTAATAAATTTGACATTTAAGCGACAATGTTTTTTTTTATTGTTATGACTTATAAGACAGGTTTAAGATCAACAACTTGACATTTTATTAAAACAATAATAATAATAATAATAAATGGATCACACAAATTAAATAATTAATTTATTAGAAGTTTTTATATGCATTTTTATCTAACATTAAATATTTAAACAAATTATGTCATTTAATTTATTCCCAAGTTAAATCTGCAATTGCATATCTCACTTTTTCCGTATCAACATATCCTATTTTTGAACAAACAATTCGTGTCTGTCAGTATATGTGTCTGTCTGTCAACGATCCCGAAATAAAATTCAACGATTTCGGTGAAACATGGTAATCCAAGTCAGATCTGCAATTGCATATCTCACTTTTTCCGTAACAATATATCTTATATTTGAACAAACAATTCGTGTCTGTCAGTATGTGTGTCTGTCTCTCAACGATCCCGAAATAGAATTCAACGATTTTGGTGAAACATGGTAATTCAAGTTAGATCTGCAATTGCATTTCTCACTTTTTCCGTAACAACAATCTTATATTTGAACAAACAATTCGTGTCTGTCAGTATGTGTGTCTGTCAACGATCCCGAAATAGAATTCAACGATTTTGGTGAAACATGGTAATCCAATGTTTTTTAGCCTCAGAAAACGATCTTGCTAGGTACATCCTCTGGAAAAATTTGAAAGAAACAGCGAGAAAATTCATGACAAATTAGTTATTCAAAATATAGGCATGTGGGTACTTAACGGCAATGTAATTTGACCTTAAAAATCTACTCAAAATTTGTTATCAGGAATTGTTTTCGAGATATGAGTGAAAATTCGAAAAAAAAGTTATCTCTTTCATCGTTTTTTTTTTGTTTTTTATTTTTCATTTTAAATTTTCTTCTCTCGGTATTTCCCAAGTAAAGCTTGATCCTTCAAATATTTATTATTATTATTTAAAACTAATTGAAACCATTTTGTGCTCATATTTTTTAAGAAGAAATAATTTGAATAAAATAATAAGGATAACAAGAATTCAGCCTACGAAGCAACATTTAAGTCGACCTTGTTAAAATATTAATACAAAATGACATTGAAAGTGTAACAATTGGTTGAACAAATAAAACTAACAAGGCTTCAACCTGTTAACAACAAATTCTCATTAAGAAAATAATAAAATATTTATTCAAAATTAAATTTATTCTGTATTAATCATACATTTTAATAATACTGTCAAAACATTGAAATTAAAAATTTTGTACAATAAACAAAATTCAATATATTTGCAGTTAACCAAATATTTTCAAAAAGAAACATCGACAACAAATTATAATCTTTAATGTTGAAGTATTTTGTCCAATTAAAAATATTTAATTTGTACTATAAACAAAATGCAACATTTTCACATTTAACCAAATATTTTGAACAAACAATAAAATATTAATTTGGAAGTGTTTTGACTATTTTTTAAATATTTAAATTTATAAAACTTCTGCAACAAACAAAATTCAACAAATTATCAATGAATCAAGTTTTTGATACAAATGGCAATTTTGTCCAGTTATTTAGTAAATATTTTCAAAATATGTAAAATAATGAAAGTAGTATTGTCATTAAATATAATATTTTCAACAACAAATGCAAAACCTTGAATTTAAAATCACTTAGGCAGTGAATAGTTTCAAAGAAAGCATTCAGACAAATAGGACAAACAAAACGAAAACAAAAAGAAGCAATAAAACTATTCGAAGCATCGACATAAAAAGAGAATGTGTGCGTAAGAACGTCAGGGGATCTTCGCCTGCAGAAAAAAATCTTTTACATACGGGATGTTTACAAAGTTACAGCACATGATCACAGAACAAATTTACATCCTACAATAACAGCGAATTTAGAAAATCTAAGTAGTACAATGTCTTTGTTCCGTTTTATTTTCAGACACAAATATTTTTCATCCGTAATTAACTACCAACTATTAGTAATTTATTAAGATGTTATTTAAAATTCGCAAAATAGTTCAATGCTCAATGTGTACAAGAGCCTTCCTGTATTTTTAGAATCGTTGGCAAATATTACGTGTCAAACGTAAAAAGGGGTTTGCGGTATGACTCACTACCCTTGCAGTCTGCAGAAAATCGATCCGGCGGACAAAACACGAAATTAAACTTGGTTTTACCACAGATAATTATGAAAATTTTCCCTGACTTGTCCCATATTTCAACTGTGATATTCGATATTCAAAATTATCTATTGTTCTATTGTTAATATTTGTTGTTCATAATATGTCATTTGTTATTGAATTTCTATTTTGTTTTATATTTATATGGTCGGTAAAAGTAGGAACAATTGTAGTTCAACTGTTAAATAACAACTTTTACTTTATGTTAAACAAATTCACAGATTTGTATTATTATTCAAATATGTTTCATATAAATAATCAAAATTAAAATAGTTCTTTAATTAAAAGTGGTAAACACTGAAACCTGTCAAAAAATTCTCACGAGAACAATAACAACAAGCTGTCATTCAAATATGTTACCATAATTAATTAAACATCACAACAATCAAAGATTTACGAAGCACAATCACTGAAGAAACTCAAAACACAATCACAATTAACGTAATTTTCGACCTTATGACACTCTGACATTAGGTTGTAAACCGTGCAGTACGCATGTGTGAGAAACGTCCGCATACAGCATACTCCGGACACTGGAGCATGTGGCAGTAGACGGCATCTTTCGTCGAGCCCACGAAGCGATCCGACTACTTCGGGTAACTTCGCCTGTCGTATAGACGCCCGAAAACGTCTAGACGAAAGTTGTTTAAAGTTGCCACCGATATTAGCAATAAATTACTACCGTAACTTTATAATTAAAAATAACTCAATGATGCAACTAGAGGAAGTACTAGCAACTTTCCAAATTCTAAATTCCAATCATTTTTTTAAATAACAGGATCTAATTTATGAGAGCATCACTATAGACAGTATTATTAAATGTATTAGAATAATTAGAAACAATTTGAATACATGCTTTAATTTAGAAATTAATTCATTTAGTCTCGCAGATTTTTATCATTCCACATGCTAATTTAATTAGTATGAGTAAGCACTATTAATAAAGATAGTGTTTTTGTAAAAAAAACACGTTTTGTATCCATCACTGGGCGTGGCACTCTGCCGTAGCAGACCTCCATTACCAGCCGTCAAATCACAGTGGTTCAGTGATATCGAGTCGACCTGTGGATCCTGAGAATCCTGGTTCGATTCCCACAGTCGACAGACATTTTCACCATATTCAAATTACCCCTGTGGCTCCCTCACCACTAACATCTTTGGGGGCCGTTATTTGGCGGCTGGTAACCGCACTTCACGCGCATAAATATATCACTGAGATCTGCTTCGGCAGAGTGCCACACGTAGTACTGGGTAAAAGGCGTGATGAGATATTTATTTATTTTTAAATCACGGACTCCAAAGATGTTAGTGGCGGGGGAGCCACAGGGGTAGTTTAATGTGGTGCAAACTGTTTGTCGGCTGTGGAAATCGTACCTGACTCGATACCACTGAACCATCTACCTCGTATGGATACAGTTTTTATTGTATCACAAATTGCTAGACTCTAATTGTTACCTACTATATTTGGAAAATATGCACAAAAAATCATAAACTAGAGTTTCCATGTGGGTTTTAAGTAACAGAACTGTGAGTCCCGTTTATTTTTACCTACTAAGGACATCGATACTAACAATCTAACATAGCTAGACTCCGACACAAAACCTGCTTATTTCCGCTAGCAATTCGTGCGTGCGTGATCAAAATTATAAACAGACTTATGTAACACATCTAAAATTTATTAATAAAAAAACATAGCAAAAGTAAACAATAATTTCTAAACAAGTTTTACTTGAAAAGTTTCTCGATGAACATTGCTTCCCAAATGATTTTGGACAAAAATGCTTCAAATAAAAATTAAATTAATATTTTGTATCTAAGGGCCAGTTTTTCAATCCCCGGTTTACTCTCGATTCATGTTAATCATGATTAAATAATAATGGAAACTATTAGGAATGTTGATTTTATTCGGATGTTCGAATATTCGGATATTTACATGACGGATATTCGATTTTGGCTATCCGAAAAGTTCGACTATCCGGATAGTTCGGATATCAGATTTAATCAAATATTTGAAAAACCGAACAGTCCGAATAGTTCGAATATTCAAATAGTTAATGATACCGAATAGTCAAATTATAATAATAATGAACGAATAGTTCGGATTGAGCTCAAAGTTTGCTAATAAATCAATTCAGATACGAGGAATTTAATGCTGTTGAGCGCATTTTTATATCTTGTTTAGTTTGTAGGAAATAACCTCCGGAAAAGTTCAATTTTCCAAAAATTTTACCTCAACATATTTTCCACTTTCCCGAGGCTACATCTCAAAAACTAAACATGATATGAAGATGCGCTCAACGGCATTGAATTTCTCGTACTTCAATTTTGTAAACAAATTTTCAGCATTTTTTATTTTTCAAAAAGTTTTCACCAAAATTTTTTTCTTCGAGCAGTTATTGAACAATATCTCAAAAACTAAAAGACATATGCATTTGAGGGTATTTGAAATAGTGTCCACATTTTAAGAACAATGTAAATTTTGTTTAAGTCCATGCCTAAAATGCTATTCAATACCGGAAAAGTCAGTAGGTATTAAATTATTAGGCAAAGAATAATAATTTTGTCGATGTTTAAGAAAAATAAAACAAAATCTATAAAACTAGCTGTATCTAATAGCAGCAGTACTTTTTTTAAAAATTAATTACTGTCATTTACACCGCGAACAAATTTTTTGTGGCATTTTTTTGTCACAGGCGCCTTGTTACAAAACAGGCAATAAAACTTTTTTATCTCGAGAAACAACTTGATTACTACTATATAGTAGCTAACATATGTGAAAATAATTTATATATATATATATATATAATAATTTGTGTACTTAGAGCAGAAAGTAGTCTATTGCCGCTCGCGCATGGAGATGGTTGCTCGAGCGGTAGCAGAGAGCAACAACTATACAACAGCAGAAGGTGTGCACACAATATTTTTTCTACGCTTGAAAAAGAATTTAAAATAATTTTTCAGTTTTTCTGTTCATAAAATTCAGACGACAGGTTTCATGTATCCATGGATACGATGATACACTCTTATTTTGCTGATCGGCAAGCAGCAAACTTTCTGTTTTCAGCTGACAGTTAAAAAACTCTGCTAGGTCGAAGAAAAAATAAATTACCAACTATTTAGCTATATTATAAACTAATATTATGGCTAGAAATACATGTTACTTATATATAAACCGAGTATAACGGCTTGGATTTACCAAATTCAATGGACAAAAGAGTTCAAGTTACGAAAATGAGCCTTGCCAATTCCACTCCTAAACACATATTCAATTAAAATAGTCGGATAGTTTATCAACTAAATAACTAAACAATTTCAGGCAGTTGTGTCCAAATGGTTAGAACAATCTCTTTAGAAACAGGAACAGAAACCAACGAATTAATACAACTCCTCTAGTGATTTCTAATTCGCAATGAACATATTCAACAAGACGAGTTAAAAAAATCTAACCCAACCAATCAAGAACTGTAAAAAAATTCACAATCTTAATCCTACTCCACGGTCAACAAATCTGTCATTTTTTTCTTCTCAGAATAGACTGTTGCTAGAGGCAAAAAGGTAGATACTTACGGTTGAGGACGGTATGCGGCTGCTGCTTGTTGTTGTTGTGGGAGACCTGCGAGATGCTGAGATCACTGAGCGAGCTGTGGACGCTGCTGGTGGTGGTGCGGCTGTTCGGCTTCGTTCCCGCCAGGGCTTCGCCCCCGCGGGCACGCACTCGACGACTGCAAAAATAGTTTTTACTTCAAGATTGCGGGTGGTATTAACTCATCTAATTATTTAGAAATATATCTGCGAGCATCAAAATCTTTCATTAGTTTTATATGAAATTTGTTTTGTAATTTTGATTGAATCGAAATTAAACTAAGGTCCTTTTATGCAACTGTTTTTGCTGTCGTGATTCATGTTATGATTTTGTGTCGTGCGTTTCTAAATTCATTGCATAAATACAAGAAAAACATGTTATATTTTGAAAAGGCATGATATTATGACAAAAAAAACATACATCACGCTATGTCTCGTTAAATGGCTGGCACGAATCCTAAAAACATTGCCTAGACATTTATTCACTTTGCAATAAATTTTCGCCAAATTTTCCTATTCTGGTGCACAACTATCACTTCATCCACATACATAATTCCTTCCATATAAGTTCATTTATTCTATCCACTATTTTTACTTTACTACTTTATTCAGGAATAAACCTTCAATTATGCCCATTCATTATGATTATTTATTTATTCATTGCCAAACTTTCATATTACAAATACACCACTTCACTTCATCCACATTCATAATTCTTTTCATACAAGCTCATTTATTCATTCCATTATGCCTGTTTTACACTGAGCAAGCGCAACCTGCAATTGCAACTTGCAAGATTTACGTTCAACTAGTTGCACCAAAATGTTGCAGAGTTATTTTTTTCACTTTACATTCAGCAACTTGCAACTGCAATATAATATTAATTTATTTACAAATTTTTGTCGTTACTAACTTCATATTATATCAGCTTAACCTCTTATATCACTTGTATTATTAATATTTGTTTCATATTGCATTGATATAAAAATTTATTCTTATAAGTATTTGCACAATTATTTGCAATGCAGTAAATCATTTTAATATCTTTAACCCAACTTTATCGTTTTTGTATAATAAGTTGGTAGCATTCTAACAAACTTAAAATTACTAGAAATAACTAACAGTGGCCTTGCAAGTCTTGCAAAAATTAGAACATGTTCTAATTCGTGCAAGAGGTTGATGCAAGATTGCTTTTTGCACTTGCACTTGCAATTTCTGTATTACACTCGTTCAAGATTGCTTCAACTAGTTGAAAGTTGCAGTTGCACTTGCAATATTGCTCAGTGTAAAACAGGCATTAGAATTATTTCGTTCAAGAAACAAACTTTCAATCATATCCATATATTATGATTATTTATTGATTCTGCATTTAATCTTCACCAAACTTTCATACTGAAGCACACCACTTTCGCTTCATCCACATTCATAATTCTTTTCATACAAGCTCATTTATTCATTCCATTAGAATTATTTCGTTCAAGAAACAAACTTTCAATCATATACAAATATTATGATTATTTATTGATTCTGCATTTAATCTTCACCAAACTTTCATACTCAAGCACACCACTTTCGCTTCATCCACATTCATAATTCTTTTCATACAAGCTCATTTATTCATTCCATTAGGATTATTTCGTTCAAGAAACAAACCTTCAATCATATCTATACATTATTATTCTTTATTGATCCTGAATTTAATCTTCGTCAAACTTTCATACTCAAGCACACCACTTTCGCTTCATCCACATTCATAATTCTTTTTATACAAGCTTGTTCATTCCTTCCATTCAGAACTTTCGTTTACGAAACAAACCTTCAACAATATCAATCCTATTATTTTTAGAGTGTCCATCCAATATCTACACACAAAATTAATGCATGAAAGTAGCCTAAAATCGAATTGATACTAATATGTATTGGAAATATACAAAATGTATAGAGTTTTTCGAGAGTAAAACTAAATTATTAAGCATATAAAAAAGATAAAATATTGAAGAATAATTAAATAGTTTGAAGATTAAAAATAAGAAAAGACAAAAATTCATACCGTGCTATGTGAAGTATCATAATTTATAAACCAAATTTATATTAATAGAGCAGAGAAAATTGAATATTCGTTGATCAAATTAATTAACCAAGAATATGTAGATAAGAATGAAACTGTAATTAGTTAATTAACACTGAAAATTTTCCAAGATATGATTTAATAAACTGTCATTGTCAAAATATGACAGCTGATTATGATTTGATTTTTCTGCATTCTAGATAACAAGTGATCCCCCTGTTGCTTTATTGTTTTAAGTTAATATATCATATTTTTATTATGCCCGATTTATCAATCGATTGTTAAATAAATGTTAAGTAATATAAATTATATGTACTTTCCTATATTTAACAGGCAGATTAGTATAAAAGAAACATAACAGTCGAATGAAAAACTGAGCATTAGTACGTAAATTATTGACAACTGAAGAAATCAAATTAAAGTATAAAGAGAAGAATTATAACAATAAAGAAACTTAAATCATTTTCCTTAATCATTTTTCAAATATAAGGTCGTAGAAAATGTATAGTGTGCAACACATGTGTGAAACCTTTTTTACACGACTGTGGAGATTGCGACACGAGTCGTAGGGGAGGAGCGCAACTATAATTTAAATTATAAGCTTAACAATGACTGCCAAAGTGATAAATTTATTATTGACACTTTTTCTAGACAACTCAACAACTTCACAATAAATATCCCCAAAAACAATTGTATAAAATTGAACGCCTTCTACCCATTACTGAGTGTGGCACTCTGCGGAAGCAGATCTCGGTAAGTGATATATTTTTGCGCGCGAAGCGCGGTTACCAACCGTCAAATCACGGCCCCCAAAGATTTTAGTGGAGGGGGAGCCACAGGAGTAGTATTAATGTGGTGAAAATGTTTGTCGCCAGTGGGAATCGAACCAGGGTTCTCAGGATCCACAGGCCGACACGATAACCACTGTGCCACCTACTCCATTGAACTTTGTATATGCTTTAATTTGCGCGAATGGTGTAAATGTCGTCTTTCTTGCATGAGTTTTGTACAATGCTTTTTGTAACGAGCAAAAATTATATAATCAACAATGAGGAAATTTATTAAATTTGAAACGTGAATTTATATTGACAGTTAAGTACGCCATGAATTGACATTTGTTATTTGAAAACAAACTGTTTATTTTTTCTCGTAAAGTTTATTCAAATATATCAGATTTATGATGACATTATAAGCAAATGTCTCTATTTCTTTTATAAATTTCTTAAAATGTATGTATATAAGTACAATTAGCGCTTTCATAGTCAACATTTAAAACTATAAAAATAGATATTTTTTTTCAATTACTTTGCGCACTAGTGCATAAAATCAAACTTTCCATCGATTTCCAAGGTAATCTAAACCTTATTTTGGATGATGCGATTACAAAAACATATTTTTTATAAATCTGACCAAAAAGTAAATGAGAAAACTGTTCGAAACTGCTTTGTTGTTAAATCGTAAATTACATCAATTTACCTAATAAATCTCATTTAACAATTTAAAATGATGCAACTGGTAATGAAGTATCACGTAAGAGTACATAAAAATTGCTCGTTCGTGTAGAAAATTCATGTGAACCTTTTGAAGGTCACTGTTATTCGTGTTATAATACTTAAATTAAAAAATCCATTAGTGTTGAATTCTAGACTAGATACAAATTATTTCGTGACAAGAATACATTTAATTTACCGTTAAGTTGTAACTAGTATCTGATTAGGTATCATCAGTTAATAATTATGTGAAAATATACAACAATAAAACTTACATTTTCGTTTTGGCTGAAGCAACAGAATCTTCGGATTTTCGAGTCTCGCATCTTTTTGGTAGCGCGATTGGTGGACTACTAATCCCAGTCGAAACTTTAGACTTGACCTCCTTCAATCGAACTTTAGATTTATTCTCTTCCTTTCCTTGCGATATTTTATTCATCACTGCATCCCACCTACTCGCCTGCTTTCTCACAATTTTACGACTGTCCTGCGTTTCGTGATCGTTCTGCTTTTGTTGCTCCATCATTGTTTTTACTTTAGATGTCACATTCCGTTTTGGCATTTTGAACTTTTTACTTGGATTTTCTTCTTTTGATTGGGGTGTTCTAGTTCTTACACTTTTCCTGGAACTAGGTTGCGATGTGATGGATTGTGTTGGGGATTTTGGTTTATCTGATGTGCTTTCAGATATTTCCATTATTGATATATCTTGGTTTTCTTTTATTATAGTACTTTCGAGGTCTTCAGATTCTTTAATTTCTTGACTGTTTTCTGTGATTGACTTTGTAGATATTTCTGAAGGAGATTTATCTTCGTTAATTACATCTATTCGATTTCGTTCGCCATCTGAAAAATCTCTTGGGTTCATATCTAAATCTGTAAAAACTCCGCTTGAATCCATTTCTTCTTGGTTTCCAATGAAGATATCTTGAGCAGCAGGTGCTTGGGCATTAACTCCATAAAGAGTTCCATCTATAACTTGTGCTCTTCTATCTCCTCTTGGCGCGTTTTCTTCATGAATATCTGCATCACTTTCTGTGAAAAAGTCCGAATCTGTCATAGGATCTTGTCGTCTGGCGATCGCCCTCTGCCATTGAAGATTCACCAATGCTGGATTGTTTGGTTTATGCGCCATTGGAGAATGGTCAGCGCCTCTACTGGCAGGCCGTGACATCTCTCCATCACCTTGGTAACCAGTGTCCAAACTCGTGATGCTAGTAACGCTAGTGATAAAGCTATTAGTTTTTGTAGTTGTTGTAGATTTTGAAACATCAGTCTTTGGATCAGAATCAGTGGAAGGCATTAATAAGTTCGATTCTAAAATGTCTAATTCCACTGGTTTGATAGGGTCAATTGGATCTAAGGGAAGATCTTCTGGGGAAGGGGTTTGATCTGATCTGGATAATGATTTAAATTGTTCAATCTTATCTCCACTGATAGAATCCAATGGCAGTTCTAAATTCGTTGTTGTATCTATAAGACTAGAGAACTGATTACCAGTTGCTAACATGTCTTCTTCGATTAAACCTAAACTAAAATCGATCATGCTGTTTTCGACAGCATTTGGACTAGATAATTCTGCTTGAATACTTGCAGATAATTTTAATGACTTAATTGGATCTGATGCTGATTTTAAATCTATTGAATAAGGTCGGGTTAATGGTACCGAATCTTCTTCTTTTATATCCATTGTTTCAATAAGATTTATTGGGTGTTTAAAACCATCATTAGGTAACGAGCCTAAATTTTCAGAAGACGGTGTTCTTGAATTTGAAATTGTTTTATCGCTCCGTTTTGATGATAACATTGATTTTATATCTTCCGAGGATGGAGTTTTCGAGTTATCAAGTACTGACATGCTCACCATTTGCTCGGGCGTCAATACCATTAATGAAGATTCATCGCATATTTTTGTTGAATCAAATGTTATAGAATTTGTCGGAAATTTCAATTCTGAACACAGATTTTCTGATGAGGGAGTTCTTGATGTTGAAGGTAATCTTTCGTTTTTCTTTGTACTTATTGTATTTGATGATAATATTGATTTTAAGCCTTCCGAAGACGGTAAACTCACTATTTGAGTTGCGGCATTGACCGCCAATAAAATAATTGGCTCTAATTTTGGAGGAAGTTTGAAACCTTCCCTTGGCAAAGAGCCAAGATTCTCTGATGAAGGTGTTCTTGAATTGGATATTCTTTCCGGTTTTATTAAAATCGATTTTAAATCATCTGAAGATGCTGCTTCTGCATTTTTAACAAATGTAGTAAAATCAATCATTTGATCAGGTGTTAATATACCTAACGATTCATCTAATTCGAAGGAATTTTGTTTCGTTAAACTAGGAGTTTCAATAGGACTATGAACAGGTGTAACATTTTTATTTAAATCTAAATTTTTAACTACGGTAACATTTAATTTATCAGGTGAGAAAGTAAAAGTGTCATCATTACATTTCTTTTTCACTTTTCCTTTGCGGTCTAACAAAGGGGTGGATGTGTTGACACCACAATTAAAATTATTTTCTGAAGGAGGTGTGTACGATTGGGATTTATTTATATCTATATTATTCTTGACGTTAGGGTTGCAAAGATTATACGCAATTACAGATCGCCGATTAGTTACAGACAAAGCAGATTCAGAATTTATTTTAATTGCTAAATTCTGTTCTACTCGGACTTCATCACTCAAAACCAAAGTTTCATCACAATTTAAGGCATCATTTGAATTTACCCTGACATCATCGACCTCTAGTAGGCTGTAGGGACCAAAATCATCGCCTCGGTCGTCAGATATCATCTTGTTAAAAGTAGTATCACTAGCCTTAGTGGGTTTATTGTCCAACAGTAGAGAGACTTTATTCACTGGCGCCAAAATTCCGCTCTCCGGACGACAAGTGAAGTAACGCACTCCTTTCACGCAGCCATCGTGTTTACCGACCGCGTCGTCTAGTTCCACGCCGCACCACAAGCCAGAGTTGAATCGCACTTCACCTAGATAGCGCAGCGTGCCTGCTTGCGCATTGCCGACGCACACTTTCTTGCCGATATCTTGCGCTGTAATTCCACTTCTCGCCGCCGGTTGCGTTTTGTTTTCCCGCGAAGCACATTTCATCATGAACATCGCCTCCGCGGAGTTGGCATCCAACGTTACCGTGCAGTTCGCATCCGAGTTTGCAACGTTTTCGCTCGCAGCTTTCGAAAATAATATAGTTTTGTTGCAGGTGCGCTGTGCGTTTGCAGGCGGTGACATGGTTTCCAACTTGACAGTGGGTGGGATGATAACAGTGCGATCGATTTCCGGTGAGGGAGGCTTGTCGGACTCGATGTTTGTTTTGTTTTCGGACTTTACATTTGTTGAGGGTTGACAAGGCTCTGGTTGAGGGTTTCTTATTGTGACGTTTGGAAGAAAACGAAATTTTCCAGGGATTGGAATTCTTGAACCAAATGTGGGGATGCGAGATTCACTCGGTGCCTGTAACAAACAATTACGCTATTATAAAATTCTAAAAATACCTATCAGAATTAATTACGACGGAATACTAAATTAATAATTAAATTTTCGATTGTTCGATACACATAAAATTAAAATATTAATAAAACCTAGAAATAGCATTTCCAAGAAAATATTGACCAATTTTGGCCTTGTAATATATCAACACAATTATGAAACGCACATTTTGCAATATGTAATCAGACTTCAATTTTGCATTAGTAGCTACATATTTCAAACCACAAGTCTACTACTAATTTATATAACACCCTTTCTATTTTTGAATGAGAGCTAAAAAAGGAAGAAATCACTTCAAAAATTATCAATGCTTGCTACATATTTCAACAATTTTTTTATAATAGTTTATTTTATTTTTCTTTGCTTCTTTATGTTATACGTTACAAAAAAGAAATGAGAATCATCACTAATTAAAAATAGGAGACATTATATAAATTGAAAATAATGTACAATTTATAAAATCTTACTTAATATGCATTAAGCCGTAACGATTTTTTTTGTGTCGTCAGACTTAAGGAAATGTGAATCTTAAACAGCGGAGTTCACATACAAACGATCTAATTTATCTTTTAGAAAAATATACAAATGGACTTTTAAATAACTTTCGTGGCAAATAATTCAAAATGTGCATAAATAAATATAGTTATTTCAGAAAGAAAAATAACTATAAGATTATCTTAGTCAAATGTTTGATTTCCTAATTTACACTATTCAGCTTGACTTTCCCCCAATGCTCTGACATCAGAGTTAATGTCAATAAAAACTCGAATATCTTAAAAACCAATAACATTTTTGAAACTTTTATTGCCTCTGGTACGAAGTTTTTAAGTCTAGTCAACATTGTGACGAGACTATAGTGGATGACCCATTATAAACTTAATATATTTTTAAAATATTGTATTATTAATAATTTTAATATTTTCATAAACAGGATCAATACAATATTTACCATAATTTCAGAAACTGGAACAATATTTACAACATTTTCACGAATCGGAAGATACGTTTTTGTTTGCTCCTGTAGTATACGTCGATGTTTTTATACACCAATATGTGAATTTGTTACGAACCTTAAACCTTCAAATATTATGATAAGCATTTATTTAAGAAATGTATAATAAAACAATTCTTAAACAATAACGACCAGTAACCGGTACAAAATCATTAAGTAGAAAAAGTGCAATAAAAATATTTAATGTGCAATAGAAAGTGAACCTATAGAATATTTTTTATTAACAAGATAAAATTTAATACTATTTTTGGATTTTAATAGTTATTAATGTACCTAGGGTATGAAGATATTTATGCCCTCCGAGGGCGATGCTTACAAGGCTGAGGGCATCTGGCCCGAGGATTATAAAAATCTAGTATTTTTTAAATAACCTAAATAATAAATTACTTGGCAACACTGAATAAAATAATTGTCAGTTTTTGACAGTATTAACATAGCAACGTCACTCTTAATGCCCTCGAGCGTAAGAACCTACTAAGGTAGTACTACCGTGAAAATTTTTTTTGCAGATCTGAATGAAATTTGGCGCACGTAAACATTGGATAATCATACGCATCCTGTTAAAATATGAAACACATTCATCGTCTGTGAACAAATATATTCGCTTGTAAAGTTGAGTTCTTATACACGGGGCTTATGGCGATCATCACTCAGAATCGCACATATTTGGTTCGAGTACCTCTAAAATTTTGCAATTTCGTTTGAAAAACTAGTATAATGTTCTAGAACTATCCAAGTATATTGTATCAGAAGGAGAAAGTTTTTTATCGTTTAGCAATGAATATATAGCCATGCAAAGCCTTGTTTTTAACGAAAAATTAAGAATTCCTATTTATAATGGCAACACCACACGGTGGTATGGTATTTGAAAATTCACTAGACCAACAACCTGTTAACAATTCATGATATTCAAATCATAATAGGTATAAAACACTTATTTTATTCAATTTTTATATTTTTTTGAGCATCAGTTTCGCCACTCGACAACCGATGGCGCCACCGTCACCTAGTACTACCTTAAAATAAGAATTATATCTGATGGTTAATATTTACTATGCCTGATAATAAGCAACTTTCAGTATACTCGCTATGTTGGCCACTGTACAGTCTTTCTGTCACTGCAAAATTTCAGTGAAGAGACTATAGGGCATTATTAACTTAATAATGTACTTTGTATCCATAATATTAACGAACAAGGAAGAATTTTTTAAAATTATTATTGATCGCTTAATTCGCACTCAACAGATATTAAGGAACCATCAACATGAGTAAACACTTTAATATCCACTCAATGATAATGGAATTAATTACCATTAATATGAATATTATGCAAGGTCATCCAGCAACCCCTGACGTAATTTTGGAAGGCCTTGATAAGATGATACCAAGGTATTCTCTCATTCACTTATAACTAGAACACGTTACCGAGTGCCAGGCAAGACCGGTACCGCTTGTACGCTTGTCATTTGTTAGCTGGGATCGCATAACAAATGCAAGACGACCTCCAAGGCACTCTAGAGTTACAGAAGGTATTAATAATGCAACCATTAATTATAACGCATAAATGTTCCCCGGGAGCTTTTACTGTTTGAAGTAAACAAAAGTTTTATTTTAAATGTTGAAGCGAAAAACAAATATTTGTGTTGAATACGTGGTAATGAAATTTAATCAGTTTTTGTTAAATAAATAATTTTTATACGTTTGCGATAAGAATGTTTTTGTTGCAGATTAGGTATTTATTTCAGTTCAATTTTTATTTCTAAAATGAAGAATATTTATTGTAGACAATACATTTTCATTATAAATTCTCATTATTATGCGTGACATATTATTATTATTATTTATGGGGTAATGGCTCAGTGGTATCAAGTCGGCCTATGGATCCTAAGAACCCTGGTTCGATCCCCATAGCCGACGAACATTTTCACCAATTTAAAAATTACCCCTGTGACTCCTCCACCACTAACATCTTTGGGGGGCGTGATTTGACGGCTGGTAATCGCACTTCACGCGCAATAGAAATATCACTTACCGAGATCTACTTCAGCAGAGTGCCACACCCAGTAATGGATAAAAGGCGTGATGATATATTTATTTTTTATTTATATATTATTAGTCAAATCACAGTCCCCAAAGATGTTAGTAGACGGTGAGTTAAAAGAGTAATTTCTAAATAAATAAATAAATATATTATCACGCCTTTTACCCATTACTGAGAGTGGCACTGTGCCGAAGCAGATCTTGGTAAGTGATATATTTAGGCGCGTGAAATGCGGTTACCAGTCGTCAAATCACGGTCCGCAAACATGTTAATAGAGGGGAAGCCACAAGAGCAATTTTAACGTGGTAAAAATTGTTTATCACCAATGAGAATCGAACTCAGATTCTCAAATCCACAGTCCGACTCGATACCACTGAGCCACCGACCCTATTAAAGAAGACATTATAAAATGTTGCTAATACTTATATAATTTCTTCCTGAATACGCCCCTGACATCAACTGAGTCTTCTCCGACAAAATATGTTTATAATTAAATTTAAAACATAATAATTACCTATTCAGCGTGAATATATAATTTCAGAATATGACCTTAATTACAGTAAATCAACAACTCCTAGTTCCTTTAAGTTTGGCCATTATTTATAATTTATAAAAATCCCTTTTACGCTCACTAAATACGTACGTGTTTTCTCTGACCTTAAAATACCGGAATATTCCGAAGATCGTGCTGTCAAGGATGCATACAAATTACAAATATATATTCTTAAAAACTATTCTCACAGTTTATACGCCGAATTAAAGTAATTGACATTGATAAACAATACAAATAATTCTCATATTGTAAAAATAAATAAATAAATATATCATCACACCATTTACCCATTATTGGGTGTGGCACTCTGCCGTAGCAAAATCTCGGTAAGTGATATATTTTGCGCGTGAAGTGCGGTTACCAGTCGTCAAATCACGGTCCTCAAAGATGTTAGTGGTGGAGGAGGTAGTTTTTGAAATTATGAAAATTGTTTGTCGCCTGTGGGAATCGAACCAGGGTTCTCAGGATATAAATTTAATTATTCTTTTCTAAGTAAATACTTACTAATTGATACATAACAAAATAGAAAGAAAATTTAAATACAATCCTGGCAACCGTGGCGTAGAAGATTAGTGCATATCACCGGAGTTCATAAGGACCCAGGTTCAAGTCCTGGTAGTACACCGTTTTTTTCTTTATAATTTAATTAAATTTAGTCAAATAATCTATAACACAAAAATTATCCATGTAGTTCTCCATCGTGATTTGACGGCTGGTAACCGCATTACACGCACAAAAATAAATCACCGCAATTTTACTACAGCAAATTATACACTTAGAAATGGATGTAATAACGTGATGATTTATTTATAACGTAACTAAAATTAAATATATTTATGCTCGCTTTATACGAACGTTGACACTGTATTTTATAAGCAATAAACGTATAACATTATTTCTAAGATTATATTAAATATAAATAAAATAAATATATCATAGCGCACACGTTTAAGTATTTCTGAAGCGGATTCATGCAGCCATTCATATTTACTTTTAATTTAATTCTCATTTGTCTTTTTTAAATGTGTTATTTTGAAAGAGAAAACAAACATAAAATAAATGTAAATTGAACGCATGTGCAAATCGAAATATTGTCAGTTTTATAATATGGAATTTAATCGTATATTAGTGAATAATGCGTCATTAATTCCACTAATTTGCAACTGTCAAAGTGTATTTTATGTGTATTAATTATTTGACAGATTGACAGTAAACAAAATTCCAAAACATGTGGTATTTACACTGCACATGCTCCGTGCATTTTTCATTTACATTTAAAAGATAAAAGTTGGTTATTTTATAAATGAAAATGAAAATTAAAGATAAATGAAAACTGAAATTAAAATTAAATTAAAATTAAATGAAAATAGCTAACTTCAAATTTTTTGAAACAAAATATGATGTGTTTCTAAACTTAAGCACAAAATTTAAACCGTAAATATTATTTGATTATGGAAGAATTTTTTTTTTTAATTCGAAAATTAAGTGCTCTTTACTAGGAATAAACATTTTTGCTACCACTGGTATTTTCATAAATAAAATAAATATATCATCACGCCTTCTACCCATTATGGATGTGGCACTCTGCCGAACCAGATCTCGGTAATCACGGCCCCCAAAGATGTTAGTGGAGGGGAGCCACAGGAGTGGTATTAATGTGGTGAAAATGTTTGTCGCCAGTGGGAATCGAACCAGGGTTCTCAGGATCCACAGGCCGACACGATAACCACTGTGCCATCTCTTCCATATTTTCATTATTTTTAATAATATTAATAATTAAATTATAATTGTAAACATTACAAATAGTTCGGTTATTCATTATACAACAGCAGACACCTAACTTTTTTTTCCCAATTTTTTTTTAATTTTGCTAATTTCAATTTCAAATTAAAACTCTCTTCTAATAGATATATTAAAAAACAACATTTAACCATTCACCACATAACAATTACATTTCCATTAATATCTTTGTGGGCCGTGATTTGACAGGTGGTAGCCGTACTTCACGCGCATAAATATATCACTAACCGAGATCTGCTACGGCAGAGTGGCACACCCAGTAATGGGGAAAAAGTGTGATGATATATTAATTAATGTTTATTTTACCAATTGCTTTTTCAGAATTTATATTATATCGACTTTATCTAAACTTATTGCTGAGGAAGTACTGTTGTGGGGAAAGCAGATTTATAAATCTAAGAGATTTCCATGTAAAAACAAAAGTGAATCAGAGTAATGTATTAAACAAAGCATAATAATGCGTAGAGAGGAACCATGAAGTTCTAGATTATAATATCCAGTTCTTTTATGCCAATGGCACACTGGTCGAGGAGCATGAATAATCGTTGAGGAACTCATCTATGAAACAACAGAACGCACCCTGACTGATAAAATAAACAAACACGAAAGATTAGCACAAAGCAAAACCAAAATGACAGCCCACGCTAACATGAAATGAGACACAATAATACGTGTGAAATGAGACACAATCGTTTCATCGAGGAACTCCTCGATGGAAATAGAGGCGCCTCTATTTTTCATCGATGACGGGTGCATTCTGTTGTTTCATCGATGAGTTCCTCGACGCTCATTCATGCTCCTCGACCAGTGTGCCATTGGCATTACTCAGCCGGATATTATTTTCTTTATCGACATGACGCAAAAACTTCACCCTTATTTGTAGTAATATAAAGTAAAAGTAATAGATATCGGAATGTAGTACTGTTGACTGATTTTCAACATAAAAAGTCTAGAAACTGCTCGTAACTTCGCTACATTCAATTAACAGTGACACACATTTCATACGTGTCATCAAACATCTTGTACTTCAGACAGGATTCGTACCATCTGTTTAATGGCTGCTAGCAGTCAGAAAAAAAAACAAATCACTTCGTTAACCACATGCCGTAACTAATTTAAACCTTATTTGTTTATCCTGACTGATTTCGTTTATCTGAAGCATATGCAAAAAACGACATAACTGTATTCTTTATTGATAATCTTTTATTGATAATGTTTAGATTTAAACAGCATTGTTAATCAATTCAATTGAAGTATTACAATTAAATCGGAAATGAATCAAATTGATAACATTCAATTTAAATGTAGTAGATAGATACTTTGATTTCTGGTCATTATAAATGTTATTTTAACTTGTGTGATTATATTTTTTAATAATCAAAATAAAATAAATAAATATATCATTCTGCACATTACTGGGCGTATTTTGTGCGTCAAGTGCAGTTACCAGCTGTCAAATCACTTCTCCCCAAGATGTTAGTGGAGGGGAGAGCCTCAAGGGTAGTTTGAACGTGATAAAATTTGTTTGTCGGCTGTGAGAATCGTACCTGAGTTTTCAAATTCACAGGCTGACTTGACACCAATGAGCCCATCTACCCCATATTTTTTAAGAATGAAAATATATAATACTCAATTCAAATCAAACAACAAATAAATCTAATAAAATTAGATATAATAACATTGATTTTAAACCAAGTAAGTTTATCAACCCATTACTGGGTGTGGCACTCTGCCGTAGCAGATCTCGGTGACGGATTTTGTGCGTCAAGTGCGGATACCAGCCGTCAAGATACGGCCCGCAAAGATTTTAGTGGAGACGAAGCCACAGGGGTAGTTTTAATGTGGTGAAAATTGCTTGTTGGCTCCGGGTTCTCAAATCCATAGGCCAAATTAATACCACCTACCGCATATTTTAAAAGAAAATGTGTAATGCTTAATTCAAAGCAAACAACAAATAAATCTAATAATCCTAAGAACCCTGGTTCGAAATCCACAGCCGACAAAACATTTTCACCAATTTAAAATTACCTCTGTGGCTCCCCCACCACTAGCATCTTTGGGGGCCGTGATTTGACGGCTGGTAACCGCACTTCACGCGCATAATCTCTTCCCGAGATCTGCTTTGACAGAGTGCCATACCCAGTAATGGATAAAAGGCTTGATGACATATTTATTTATTTTATTTATTTATTTATAAATATTTTCCTTAATTAAGAGACTGCAGACGACTCCCGTGTCAAGTTCTTTCAGTCTTGGTACATAATAAAATAAAGAAAAAAATTGGAATAATATTAGATTTGAATTAAATGAATCTGTAACTCATTTGGTTAAGAGCATTTGATAGGAATTCAAAGATTCTAGGTTGAAATCCTGATGGTATTACAATTTTTTTTTGTTTTTAATTAAATTGGATTTCACTATATTCTAGATTCTTTCAGCGAGAAAATATTCAAGAAAAACTTGTTTCATTAATTGGCAATTAAAAACGAAATTAAACTGGTGTTAATGGTGCAAATGCTATTCGAACGGTGTCTGACTAAATGTTCGTTTTACGTAAAAAGAACGAAATTGCAGAACGTGCAGAAGAACGCCTTTATGAATCTTTTAATATTTTACATTTTTATAATAATTTTTAGTATACCTTGGCCGTGAAATTAGTGATCGAAGAATAAGAAAATATTCCACGAAAGAAGTTCATAATATTTTTTTATGTAATTGCATTATGTACATTCAAAAACTGTAAATATATTAAAAAATTCAATTCAAAAACCGTTTTATACATATAAATATGATTCTGTAATCAAGGAAACAGTAATCAATTTTTTTTTGCGACCGTGCACAAAATTAAGACTTTCGGATCTTTTTAAAACCTGAAAATTCACTTTCACCTATCTAGATCGGAAAATACGACCAGAGGGACCGATAAAACTTTATATATTCCTAAATTGCAAAAAGAAATCAGAAAACGAGTGTTTTGGTAGTGATCACTTTATTTATTTTGCGCAAATATTTTCCACACGTGTTTCAAATTCCTGAAATAGCTATTTACATAACTAGTGCGCCAAGACATATTTTGCATATGAGCACGAGCGAAGCGAGTGCTTTAATTTGCGCGAATGGTGCAAATGGCGTCTTCGCGCACGAGTTTTGTACAATGCTTTTTGTCACGAGCAAAAATTATACCATAGATAATGAATAAATTTATTAAATTTGAAGCGTGAATTTATATGGACAGTTAAGTATGCCATAAATTGACATTTGTTATTTGAAACGAAATTGTTTCTTTTTTCTCGTAAAGTTTGTTAAAATATGTATGATTAATGGCATTATAAGCTAATGTCTCTACTTCCTTTATAAATTCCTTAAAATGTGTATACTTATATAAGTACAAATAGTGTTTTAATAGTCAAAATTTAGAACCATAAAAATGGGTGTTTTTTCAATTACTTTAACTTTCCATTGGTTTTCAAGGTAATATAAACCTTATTTTGAATAATGCGACTACAAAAATGTCTTTACTGGGCTCTCAAACTTGCCTGCTCACCAAATTAAATTTAGAATATACAAACGAGTGTAAATTTTTTTGTTTTTCCATAGCAACACTTTTATAACCTAGGCTGTAAAAGTAGCTTTTCACAGCCTGTCAATTGTCAACAAAACTCCACTTTTAATGTCAATCGGCCAAAAGATGTTTTTCTGCAAAAATTATAGCTTGGCTTTAAAAACTTTAAGACGTATTTGAAATTCGAGATCTCTTATTAAAATTTTAGTTTGTTTTCCATTTACAAATGCAAATTAGGTCTATTTATAACCCTAATGTTCATCAAATTTAAAACGAACCCCTAAACTCTAATATTTATTTAATTACCCCTTCATAATACCCAACCTAACCTCACTAAACATTTAATAAACCCTCCTGAACGATTAGCATTGCCAGTCACGTACGAGCACATATTGTCGGCAGCAGAATTCCGGTTCAATACTACAAGGGGTGCATGCGCGGGTCAACCCCGCCCAATTCAACCTCTGCGTGTGTTCACGCGTTCGTGTCACGGTCTCGCGTGTAGCGTGACAACACTCTAGCTGTGTAGGTCAATTATCCCTTTGTGGAACTGAGTTTAAGAGTATAGTTGGAAAATCGCGCAAGCTGTAGACTTGTGGGAAACCTATTTCCAAACACGATAACTCCTGATGATGATGTTATCGTTGGTGGATGATAAATTACTTCTAGGTTGTTTGCCCTTTGGGGACGACTGGCGAAAAAGTTTTTTGTGGTGAGGTCATGGTAGGTCATGATTTTTTTTGGGAGTTCGCAAGAAATGTAGTAAAGTTTTGGAGGAAGTAATTAAGTAATGGAATTAATCCGCACTCAAATTTGGAATGATGAATATTAATGAAAATTATTTCTGTCGTAGTATATTAGAAGTTGGTGAATTCTGTGAATTAGTGATGCTGCCAAGAAAAATAACTCTTCTTATTTAAGACTTTCTCGATTATTTATTTGACGTCTCAGTGTAAACGAACTTGCCTTATTTTTTAAATATTTTTTGGCGACTTAGGGTTAGTTTTTCAATCACCTGTTTACTCTTGATTAAGTTAATCAATATTAAGCAACATAGTTTTCATTATTATTATTGAATCATAATTAAACAAGAGTAAACCGGTGATTAAAAAACTTCTCCATAATAAGTATTTGTATACCAAGGGAAGAAAGTGAAATATTTCTTCCTTAAGATGCAGTTTCGTTTATTACAGTACAGAGGGCTTATACAGCTTATAGTGGAATCCGAACCACTCAGACACAACCGTATTTTTTATATAAATTGAAGTCAGCAATATTTAACAGCAGGACCTCTTGCTTAAACGAAAGTTTTATCTCGGTTTTATGTGCTACAATTTCCTGTAATTGTTGCGTGAATTATTCCGAATGAGAAAAATTAACAAACTTGCACGAAAGGTATTAAGAAGCGAAAAAGATTAGCCAGAATAGAAATGTCTGGCAAAGACTAATTGCAGAAGGGTTCGTGCTACCCGAGGTACTAGAACATTTGATGAGATATAATGTGATATAATGTGATATTTTAAGAATTAGTTGACTGACAATTATTTCTAATAATGTGATATTATGGTCATATTTATTTGGCATTTTTAAAGTAATCCGGTAGGTTACTTTTGTTTAATTGGCACGTTGTAAGGAACCCAGAACAGTTCCTGAACTGATCCTACTGCCTTAGCTATTTTGGTGGGTTGGCAGGTTGAACTCGTTTTCTATCTCTTTCTAATCAACTTGTGTTCCTTGTTATTCGTTTTGAATTAACAGCATTGCAATTTTTATTTAAGCAGATGCCACTTAAAACCTGCATTTAGATTTTAAATTTATCGCTAAGTTTGACAATTAACACCAGATGCATCATTTATTTGGAAGTAACACGAGTTAGTTCTAGATCAGTTCAGGATTGAACCCAAAGTTCCTAAACAAATACGGCCCATGTAGGTACATTTCTTGACAAAAAAATGATGAAATGTTAGTAAATGTTTTAAATGTATTTTTATCATAGTGCTAAAATTAATTAATTTAAGTCACCTACTTAGGAATATTGCTTTTGTATGATTGTACGTAAACAAAAATATTATTGTTACACATTCAATTCAATATTTTAATATCAGTGAAATGAACAATGGTGAAATGTAAAATAAAATTTATTATGAAAAGCAAAACCCAAGAGGCAATGAATTTTGCTTACTCATATATTTTAATAGTTGGATTTTTATAATCTAGTAACTTCAAAACAAAATAATTAATAATTGTAGATAAATCCAGTTAATTCCAAAAAGCACACATATAGAAAGTTTTATTGTTAATTATTTAATAAAGACGTATTTTTATATAATGATATTTGCAATTTATAAATAATTTTATGCACCATAACTTCTTGATTTATGACACTGTTTAGTGACCGCAAAATAGCACTTTATTGGATTAATACGTAGTAGGATAAAAAAGCAAAATTGAATAGGAGTCAATATAAAAAAATAAAAGCTAAAAATATTTTACAACTATTTAACTAATTACTTTTTCTACGATCAAGCAGAAAATAAACTTTTACAACTAACAGTTGAAAGCAGAAAATTTACATTTGCCGCACGTCGAGCGGTAATGTAAGAGTATATCATCGTATTCCATGGATGCATGAAAACTGTCGCCTGAATTTCCAAACAGAAAAACATCACAAATTATTTTAAATTCTCTTTCAAGCGTTTCTAAATGGTCGTAGAAAAAATACTGTGTGCACCTCGAGCAAATGTGTCCTTGCAGCTCTTGCATGATGTTGGTACAGCTCGATCAACATTCTCCTTGCGCGAGCGGACTAGTTTCTGCCCTAAGTACAGACATAACTATTCTTTGCATTAACACAATTTCTTTTTTTGGGATTCTTTTAAATCTTGAGACACTATGAATAATTTTTTTCACTTCTATAAAAAAAATTTATAATTTAATAATAAAGCATACTTTGATATACAATTATGTTTATTACATTAACATATTTTAAGAAAATAAATCGCCTCGAAGGTCATAGTCGGACTTTATAGGATTCGCTTTTTTATTAGTTTGTCATGTATTATGAACTTCTTACATAAATAGTTATTTTGAAATAATTATATGAGAAATTTTAAAAGAACAATAAAAAAAATTATCTCAAATCAAATTTTCGGTTATTAACCTTCGATTAATGAACTATTGTCCAACTGCCTGCCAACAGCGTGGAGACCACATTAATTATAATTTATAATCAAATAATAAATACATAATACATTATGTAGAAACAAATGCTGACGTATTGATTACCAATCAATTTGTTGAGCAGGTAGCGAGTAATTAATATTTATTGACAAATGGCTTTCGATAAGGAGCACCTAACTATTTTTAAACATCCGGATTCATACCAACTTTAATTTAAAGCTTATTTAAAAATATAAATCCTTCAAAAGAAATGATGAGATTAATAATTTTATAATGATTTATTGCAACCTTTAGTACATTCGCTGTAATTAAAAACGTCAGAAAATTGTACACGAATAGAAAATAAATTTTATGTCTGACGTGTTTACATGGTCATCAATTTAGTATTGCGTATAAAAAATTGCAATAGAAGATTAAATAACCTGTTAATGTTTTATTTTACACTCTCATTACAAGTTTCATTATAGTACAGGCTATTTATTACAGAAATTAAAACGAAATTATATTTGTAACAAATTGCAAAACTTTTATTTCAACAAAGATCGGGGTGATCAGAAGTAACTGTTTCAGTTGGCAATACTATTCTGGGCAGAAGCGGATTTAAAATATTTTGGGCCCTAAGCAAAATATTTATTTCGGGTCCTAGGCAAAATATTTATTTCGGGCCCTTTAGGACATAAAATTCTGTATCTAATCCAATAAACAAAAATAATTTTACATGCTTCGTAACAGCACAAATTAGATCTGAAAATAACGAAATTATCGATAGCCATGAAATTGAAACAAAATTAATATATGTGTCAAAATAAATGACATAATAAATAAAGAAATTATTTTGGCAGATTAAACGCTAAGTTTAATTTTGTTTCAATTCCAGGACTATCGATAGTTTTGAGGCTATTTTCGTTATTTCAGATCTAATTTGTGCCGTTACGAAGCATGCAAAATTAATTTTGTTTATTGGATTAGATGCAGAATTTTATGTCCTAAAATTTTTATTTTAAGCTGTCTTGTTTAAAATAATTAGGGAAGCAGGAAATTATAAAATTATGATTTTACATGTTAAATATCCATATTCGAGAGTCGCGGTCACCACTCTGTATATATATGTTTCTATTATTTAAATTAAAAGCTTGAATCCGAGCCCTAAAATTTTTGGGCCCTAGGCTATTGCCTCTTTAGCCTAGGCCAAAGTCCGCCTGATTCTGGGGATGCTTTTATTCCACAGTTGGCATGTTAATTTTAGAATAAATTCCAATATGGTATGTCAGGACCCTGACAGCTAATATGATTTTGAGTGATACTTTGAAAATATGCGATATTAATAAAAGTATCATGTTCGAATGTTAACACCATTTTATTAAAAAATTGTAAATATACTGAAATTTAAATTTTCAAATGTTTTAAAACATAGCTCATATAGTTTGTATTTTGACACTGACAGCTTAGGACAAAAGCAGATCAGAACTACAAATTTTGTATTAATTTTATCGTACAATTTTAGCGAAATCATTCATAATACAAATTGATTAAAATTTATGTTATTGTGATTTTTATTTAACATTTATAGTCAAATCTTACGATAGTGTTCCTTATGATCATCTTCCATAGCTATTTGTGTAATCATCATAAATTTTTGTTTATTCACTTTGGTTATGATATGAATAAGATGATATTAAGATTAAGTGATGACTATGAATACCGCCCATAGTGACTCATCCATTTACGGAATTTAAATTCTGAACTCCCTCCCTAAAAAATTTTCATGCCCCCCCCCCCCCCTCCAACGCTAATAGTCATTCTTACACCGCTTTTGCAAATAATTTTTACGAGTTGCATATTTTTTATATAAAAGATTATTATTTGTAATTATTGCTATTAATTTTATATATAAATTAAAATAATTGCTATTATTAATGTTATAATCATAATCAGGCAGATTCATAAAAGGATTAGCGCCGTTTTAAATATTATCTATAACTCTGTTACAAATTAAAACAGAATAAGGGCTGGTTTTTCAATCGCCGGTTTACTCTCGATTAATGTTAATCACGATGAAATAATAATGGAAACTATGATTTTCATTATTATTTAATCATGATTAACAATAATCGGTGATTGTAAAACTGGCCCTAAAGAAATGAACTAAATTTGATGCTAATTAACTCTCTTTTTAACTCAAGTTAAAATAAACTTGTACATTGGACAGAGAGTTAAAAACGAAATAAAAAATGGTGTTAGCGCTAATCCGCTTTATGAATCTGCCTGAATACACAGAAAGCGGATCAAAGGCACTATAGGAAATATTTTTTCTTAATCGTTGTTTCACAAAAGTTTTAAATTTAAATCAAAAAGTAGGTGGCGCGGTGGTATCAAGTCGGCCTGTGGTTTTGAGAACCTCGGTTCGATTCTCACAGCCAACAAACTATTTTCACCACATTCATATTACCACTGTAGCTCTCCCTCCACTAACATCTTTAGGGGCCGTAATTTGACGGCTGGTAATTGCACTTCAAGCGCATAAATATAGTACGTACCGAGATCTACTACGACCAAGGCGTGATTATATATTTATTTATTTTATAATTTTGTAACTATTTTCAAAGTTTCCACATATAAATCTAATAGTATATTACATAACAAGCATCGAAAGTGTAAATTAACGTGCGAGTGTACAAATTGAAAAATGAGGCGCGCAGCGCCGACTGATTTAAGTACACGAGCATAGTTATCATACTTTCGAACGAGTTATGTAGATACACTATTTTTCAGACGTCCACAAAATATTTCTAAAAAAAGTTTACAAGAGCAATGTTCTTACACTTTAACAGCTGATGCGTTTTTGTAGGTAAGCGTTGACGTTTGACATTTGAGGTTAGGTATTGTGATACCAACTGTACTAACCATAATGTTAAAATATTAAATAATGCTAAAATATTAGTAAATAAGTAATTATTAATTTAAAAAAATAAGATTTATCTGTGCAAATGTGTTGAAAAATTTGTCAAAACTTCAGTGTAAATAATAATACAAATTCTTTTCATTTATTTTATTATTTTCTTTCATCGTAACGCCATCTGTTGTCAATCAGTGGAACTACACCTGATATGTTAGAAGTGTGCATTATACTAACATATCAGTGTATGTTATTTTCAACTTTTCGTAGTAGTTTATGATGTTGTTATGGTTACTTTCATAACTGGTCGTCTTCTTCTTTACATAAACACTCTTGTTAAACAATTGTTTTGTTTCTAATCAATTCAAATCTTAAAATTTATAGAATCTAATGTAGTTTTAATCTAGGTCAAATGTTAAATGAAATATAGTATTTTCGAATTATTTATTTATTTATGTTACTCTGTGCAACCGAAACTTAATCCCAATCACAGCACAGGACGCGGCCCTCACCCAACCACAGTGTGCTAGTTCATATAGTTTTAGCTTGAGTAGAATTCGAACACGGGATCTCCGGATTCGAAAGCCAAACACCATACTGTCGAATGATATTGAACATCAATTTCAATTTCGTCAGTACGTCTGTAGATACAGATATTTACAAAAATAAACTGAATTCTGATTAAAGTGCACATCATTCGCCAAAATTTAATTTCCTGATAGCGCAAGCAATTCGGAAATGGACCACAAAAAGAAAAACTTCAAAAACCTCTTCTCCAACCGTTCAATCAACTTCGTCTCTATTACACTTCATAAAAATCCATAAGTACATAACTCTCACGAGACCACCAACCCCATAAGCCGACCCTGATGTCAGATTAGTGACGTAGTTGCGTCTGGGGACAGCATTCGAGCCGCCAACGCCAACGCGGATCGAACGCAATCAATAATTCAAGACGCGGTACGCGATACAGACTCGGGCAGCGGGCAATGCGGACACGAAGAAATGCGGATAGCGGAACGAAAGCGGACATGACCGGGGTTTAAATCTCACAAGGGAAATTAAGGACGTGTGGAAGGACAGTGGACTGGTTATGGTTGATAAAGGAGTAACATGATTTTTGTGACATGTTTTGTAAATTTATAAACTGTGAATTTTAAATTTAAATTTTATTTTTATTCTAAAATAATGCAAAGAAAAATTGTACAAATAGATATTTGTTAAACTAGATTGGAAAAGCAACCACATGGGGTGGCTAACTCAGTGGTATGAAGTCGGCCTGTGGATCCTGAGAACCCTGGTTCGATTCCCACACACGACAAACAATTTTCATAATTTGAAAAACTACCCCTGTGGCTCGTCCACCACTAACATCTTTGGAGGCCATGATTTGACGACTGGTAACCGCACTTCACGCGCAAAATATGTCACTTACCGAGATCTGCTTCGGCAGAGTGCCACACCCAGTAATGGGTAGAAGGCGTGATAATATATTTATATATATTTTTATATAGATTGAAAAAGGGCTTTCCTTTCGTGTTAGACACATTTTTTTCACAATATGCTTCCAAAAAGTTTTGTTCAAAGTTTTAAAGGTAATATTTTATTTGTTTGTATCAAAATTATAAAATAATTTAATGATATAAAGTATATTACTATTTTCAATAAATACATTTTATATATGGGGTAATGGCACAGTGGTAGCAAGTCGTCCTGTGGATCCAAAGAACCCTGGTTCGATCCCCATAGTCGACAAAACATTTTCACCAATTTAAAATTACCCCTGTGGCTCCCCCACCACTAACATCGGCTTGACGGCTGGTAACCGCATTCACGTACATAAATATATCACTTACCGAGATCTGCTTCGGCAGAGTGCCACACCTAGTAATGGGGAAAAGGCGTGATGATATATTTATTTATTTTACATTTTTATACGTATTTAACTTTTTTGTAATTTTTTTCTTTCCAGAAGAAAATACGCTGTTGAGAAAATAAAAACGAAACACTTGAAATTCGTGAAATTTTCTCAATTTTCAAACCGTCATAATTTGGCGAATTTTGTAACTAATTTGGACGAATTTTCAAAAGCGGAAAAGTTTAAAGTGTCTACTTTAAGGAGATACATGCGATTTTAGGGTTAATCTCTTCCGTCCCCCTCCATCTCCTAAAAGAAAAAAATTTTTTTTTCATTTTTGACGATCTGTATAGAACTAAGAAAAATTTGTGGACTCGATTCGCCATCAGAGCAATAAAGTTTATTCAATTCCCTGCAAAGGACGCAAGGAACGAAGTTCCTACGATGAATTAGTTATGCGTATTTGAAGTTGCATGTGCATTTGGAGGTTTTTGGCCTAAAAATATATTATTTGTTGGGGGGTGGGGAAGTTGAAGGGTGCAAAAGGGGATAATCCTAATTTCGCGTACAGCCTCTTAAAATAGATACAAAACAGTTTTATTTTCTGAAAGATTCGTCCAATTTTGTTGAAAAGTCGCCAAGTTATGAGCCACTATAAACTATTAAAATCTTGTTCTAAGATCTTAATATTCAGCTTAAGTGTTGAGAACTCACTATAAAATATATAAAATGATCATTTTTATATTTCAGTTGATGCTGTTGCCGGGTGATAAAAATACTAGATTTAATGGAAAGGTTATTTCATTTTATGAAATATGAGTATTAGCAGTTAATGTAAAAATGTTATGTTTTTAGAAATTCTAGAATAGATTGTTACAAAAAAAAAAAAACGATAAACAACTTTTTGTATTTATAAACAATACTATCAGAAACAGAAAAACGAAAAATAGAATTTGTATTGAGTGTATTATGGTAGTAAATTTTAATTAAAAAAAGTTATTGTTCCCTCTATACAAAACTGTTGACAGTTATTGAATTGATTTATGTATTATGCAATTACAATTCTATTACCTTTGATGAAAGAAATGAAAATAATCTTGAAAAAACCGCACAAAACTTCCTCCCATATTTGTTTAGTATCATTTTTAAGTGAATACAGTGGCGTATCTAGAACTTTTGCCGCCCAGAGCGATCTTCAATTTGCCGCCCTTTCTAAGTCAATCATATGGTAGTTTTTATAAACTAAAAAATAAATGTAAAATAAATGTATCATCACGATTTTTACCTATTACTAGCTGTGGCACTCTGCCGAAGCCGAAATCTGCTTCACAAGATTAATTAATAAATAAATAAATATTTCATCACGCCTTCTACCCATTACTGGGTGTGGCACTCTGCCGAAGCAGATCTCGGTAAGTGATATATTTATGTACGTGAAGTGCGGTTACAAGCCGTGAAATCACGGCCCCCAAAGATTTTAATAGTGGGGGGAGGGCACAGAGGTAATTTTAATTTGGTGCAAATTGTTTGTTGGCTGCGGGAATTGAACCGGGGTCCTCAAGATCCACAGGCCTTTTGAAACCACTGACGCATTACCCCATTAAATAAATAATTGTAATTGAGATTAACTATAGATGGGGAACTTTTTTACCATTGGATGGCATATTAAAATTAGGCATTAATAAAGGAATTTTTCGAGATAATATTTGCAACCCTACATTGACTTAACGATGAAGAAAAATATTTGAAATCATATAATAATTCCTAATTCGTAGAAATTGTATAGTAAACTTATGAAGCGAACAAGTTGTTTTTTACAACTAAAAGTAAATATAAAAAATGCCGCCCCAAAATATGTGCCGCCCGGTACGGACCGCACTCAGCCCCCCCCCCTCCCCCTAGATATGCAACTGAGTGAATACATTTCAACTGATGAAATAAAATTTTACTTCATTTCCATTAATTGGGAAATAATTTCTTTCAAAATCATTCATGATGTACTGATCAGTAACAGAAAAAAAAGACGCATTGTTGAGGTTTTCACAAAGTTATTATGCATTAATGTTAATATTTGTATTCAGTGCAGGAATCAGGAAATATATATGAATATTGAATGAGAGAAAAATGTCTGACGTAAATAGACATGACACAGAAAAATTCAAATTGATACTTTGACATTTGAAAAGTTAAAGCACCTAAATTTGTAACTATACGACAACAATTTAGACATAAAAAATTCAAAATACATCAACTGCAATTGTAGGAAAATCGTTACGATATTTGCTGATAAATTTTACAGCTTGTTGAGTTCCATTCGATTTCACGTCCGTCCATAAAATTTACATTTACATTTGCAAATTTAACGTGTGATGTTCATTGCAAAATACTTCCTATCTACATGGCTAACATAACGTAGACGTCAAGGAAACTTGCTTTGTATTTTTAAAGTGTTATCTACAGTCACGTAACAAAAAACTTATAAAGCGAAGACAAAATATATTATAAATTTCCATATAAAACTGGATCTAATTTATCACTGTATTTGGATAAAAAGTTGTACTATAAACAGAAAAATATAAAAAATGCAAACATTCAAAATAAACTTTCAGGGACCTTCAAATGAAAATTATTATTCTGACACAAAAAAACCTATCTTGTTTGCGTTCTACTGACATGGTACCTACATATTTTATTTTTTTACTAATAGACCACGGGCGTGTGACGTCACGATTTTAGATGTGGTCCGTAACTGTCAAACGAGTGACTCTCACATCAGTATTAAATGTACGATTTAGACTGTATAGATAGAATATATTTTTAACAAATATATGTGCATATAATTCCAAAACTGACAAGTTTCTATTTTATGCATCATTTTATGCATGACAAAGTGTGTGATTTATTTTATCAAGTGAAACGTAATTTGAAGATTGTGTCGCGAGTGTATACTTTTACAATTTTATACTGTTTATATATTTAATATATAGAAAATAAATATTTAAAAACAATTTTATATGTTTACTTCATAGTGTAAAGCCAAGTAATTACTATAATATACAATAGTGTTACTTTTATTGAAGTTTGAACAGTTCATTTTAGGTTACATTTTCCAAATCAACTAATTTTGTTAAAATTTTTAATATTTTACTGTAGTATTTAATTTTTTTCATTTATAATTGTTATTGTGTTTTCGAGTGTAGTGGAAATTAGAAAGAATCGACAAAGCGAATGTTTAAGTTACTATCAGAAATGAATCAAAAGGGAAAAGGACTCTTTGGCTCTGAAATAGCAATAACAATATAAAAAAGGTAATATAAAATATTGTCATAATCATAATATTACAAGATCTAGGGCAAGAATGGAAGGAACGTCGATTTATTTGATTACAACAATGTGTTCATGCAACAAAACATTGGTTACAACAACGTGTTTTAATATAACATGATTCGCATTTATAACAGTAACCGTCAAAACCTAAAGAAAACTACATATAAATGTTTTGAATTATTGTTTCTATTTTTTATATTGTAATATTCAACATATCTTGAGCCAAAAACTTCGACCTACCTTTCTTTTCTCTTTTAATTCAATTCAGATAGTATCATAAACATTCGTTTTATCGATTCTTTGAAATTTCCACTACGATCGAAAACACAATAATAATTATAAATGAAAAAAATTAAATACTACAGTAAAATATTAAAAATTTTAACAAAATTAGTTGATTTGGAAAATGTAACCTAAAATGAACTGTTCAAACTTCAATAAAAGTAACGCTATTGTATATTATAGTAATTACTTGGCTTTACACTATGAAGTAAACATATAAAATTGTTTTTAAACATTTATTTTCTATATATTAAATATGTAAACACTATAAAATTGTAAAAGTATACACTCGCGACACAATCTTCAAATTACGTTTCACTTGATAAAATAAATCACACACTTTGTCATGCAAAAAATGATGCACAGAATAGAAACTTGTCACTTTTGGAATTATATGCACATACACTTGTTAAAAATATATTCTACTTATATAATGCAAATCACAAATTTAACGCTGATATATGAGTCACTCGTTTGACAGTTACGGACCACATCTCATTTTGATGACGTCACACGCCCGTGGTCTATATGCATTTGTGAACTGTCAAACTATTGAAAAATGTTTTGCATTTGTTTATATTTTTGTTTAAATTCCATGGCTACTACTATAAAGAAGCACTTTTCAAAAATTTTAAACTTTATTTTACATTTTACAACAGGTGTAAAATAAAATATGATTAGTGACTTAGCCGCAGAATTAAATTATCTACAAAACTTATTGAAACAGTTTGCTTTAAAATCAATAAAAAACGACATATCGCTTTATGAAAAAAATAACATTCTATTTTCTATATTGCTTAAATCAATTCACCATCACCACCCTCTATATATATTTCGCATGAGTGGGATTCGAACTCGGGATCTCCGGATTCGAATGCCGTTACGCTATAAACACCACCGTACTGCCGAATTATTACATAATAATAGTGTTTATACTGAATGAATGTTGTAGATAAATAAAAATGCATCATCACGCCTTTACCCATTACTGGGTGTGGCATTCTGCCGAAGCAGATCTCAGTAAGTGATATATTTATGCGCGTGAAGTGCGGTTACCAGCCTTCAAATCACGGCCCTCAAAGATGTTAGTGGTGGGAGAGCCACAGAGGTCATTTTAAATTGGTGAAAATGTTTTGTCGGCTGTGGGGATCGAACCAGAGTTCTTAGGATCCCAGGCAGACTTGATACCACTGAACCCTTACTCCATGTTGTATGATGTACAAAGCAGAAATATGTCGAGGAGGAAAACACTGTCCTAACCGGATCTATCAAAACTTTCGATTTCTTTGAAATATATCCTTTTGACTTTTTTAATAGCACAAACCGATTAATACGAGAAATGTCAACATTGTATTTATCGCTCTCACTAAAATACCTTCCGAAATATCAAATTTTTGCTGCATCATCTACAAAAGTAAATAACATAACGCAAATTAATAAACAAAAGAAATAAACAATAAGCATCCTATATTTATGTAACCAAAAAGATATCAATAAGCTCCAAGTATTACAGAACAGAGCTATGAGAATTATTTTAAAATGTTCTAAATACAGTAGAGTAAGTGATATGATGAATGTGTTAGGATGGTTGAGTATCAACTGTGTGAGTACTATGCTATGATATTCATATTTAAAATTGTTAATGGGCAGTTACCAGATTACCTTAAAAGTAACTTAAAATATCACAAGGATATGCATATGTACAATACAAGAAATGGTGAATGTTTTTATATAGATCAGAAAAGTAAAAAAAAGACTTTTAACATGATATTTCATAAAGGTTTACAATGTTACAATAAATTACCTGTTGATATTAAAACATCCCAAACTCTAAAACTTTTTAAAAATCGATTAAAATGTTATTAGTTAAACAAATAGATTAAGTAATAATACGAGTATATAATTGTGTTTTTTTCTTTTGTATATTTTATAAGACTTTTTGTTATATATTTGAGTTTAAATTTTGTTCAATGTTATGTATTAGCCAAGCTATTAAATAAATACATTATTATTAAAAAAAAAAAAGCAACGCCGCAGTTGATTAATACTCTTAAGCGCATTACTATAATCATAATTATTATAAATTAAACCCAATTCTGGATATTCTAGTGACAAATAAAATTTTGGATGCACTACGTACGTTCCTAGATGATAATTCCCTTGGAGCATAAATAACTATTATGGTGTTTCTCAATCTATATTTACTTTATAGCGATATATTTAAGGAAATCATTTTATCTAATGACTTTATTTATTTTTTAATCAATTTAATCATGATATAAGTCTGGCCCAATTCTGACTTCACGCTTTATTACATTAATAAAATTCTATCCAAATCCTTTGTGAAGCCAACGATAAAAAAAATACAATAAAATTGTATCGACATTAGCACAAATTTCAGATAACAATAAGGTTCGTTTGTAAATGCACGTCATTCTGAACAAAACAAAAAAAGTGAACAATACAACTTAATTGCAATTACATTTTGACATAAGATAATAAGAATAAGATAACACTAAATTGATTTACAAGTTTTTTTTCGGAATAATTTAATAATACGCTATTTCAGAACAACTTGAACATTTATATATCATATATTATAATTTGCTGACACACATTTCTAAATATTTCACAGAAAAAAGCTACAAAAAAAAAAGATACGAAGGATCAAATTGTCTAATCTATCATACTTCAAGATCTGCTACAACAGAATAACACACCCAGAAGTGGATAAATGGTGTAATGATTTCAACCCAATTTTTCTCTAACAGCCAGATTCACAAAACGGATTAGCGCTAACACCGTTTTTAATATTATCTATAACTCTATTTCAAATTAAAACAGATTAAAGGAATAAACTAAATTTGATGCTAGTTAACTCTCTATTTAACTCAAGTTAAAATAAACTTGTTTCGTACGTTGAAATGAGAGTTAAAAACGAAATAAAAAATGGTGTTAGCGCTAATCCGCTTTATGAATCTGCCTGTTTATGATTTAATTTCATCAATTACTAAGTATAATAATTAAAATACACTGGGAAATAATTTTTTCTTCTCTGATTTACTTTACAAGAAAAAGTTTCAAATAAAAATTGCAGAGAGTTTTTGACAAATTTTCAATTTAATTTTAGCTGTCATTTAATAAATAAATTGAAATGTTAATTAATTTAGATGAATAATTTAATTATCTACAGCTTTCATTTGAAATATTTGCCTGTAAAGTAATTAATAAATAAATATAAATATATCAACATTTTTTACCCATTATTGGATGTGGCACTTTGTCGTAGAAGATCTCGGTAAATGATATATTTATGCATGTGAAGTGCGATCATCAACCATTAAAGAAGCACGGTCCACAAAGATATTAGTGGAGGTACAGCCACAGGGATAATTTTAATGTGGTGAAAATTGTTTATGAAGTACCTAATCAAGTAAACAAAAGCACATTTTTTTATGTTAACAAGAAACTAATCTCAATTACAGTACATCTTATTAGTTATTTGTTTCATTAAAAGTACTATTTCGAATCTCGTAATATTGCCAGACTCCAACCTTTATTACACAACTCAACAATTTGTATTTTTAGTCCAATTGAAACCTTTTTTTTTATCAACTTTTTTAGAAAATCTTGCAATTTATTTAAATTAAAATGAAACAAACTGACAAAATTATTATTTATCATCCTAACTGTCGTAAAATGCTATTTTTTGACCTAAGACCAAAAAACGATGACATATCCACGGTAACATAAAGATTCTTGAAATAGCGTTCTTTTACTATTGAAAAAGTTGAAATAATAGTATCATATTTAAGTGGGCGATAAAAAAGGTATTTTTATTTGAAAATTGAAATCGCGAGTTATAATTTGTGAAGCAAGAGGGCAATCATTGCGCTACGACAACTCGTTTTATTTAATCGTATTATTGCCAATAAACATTCTTATTTTCTTTCCTCCATAAATACATATTTCAGTGATATTTGTCTTACAAATTGAATCTCAGTTTAGATACCTACTTTGATATTATTTTCCTCTCTTTTATGGATCTTAAAAATGTATATACAAATTTCCTTTCAAATAGGTGAACACGAGTGAACATAAACGAAAATATTCAGCATCGATTCACTTCACATAAAACGAATACGAATTTCCGTGTATTTTTGTCGTATAGGGAAGTGTCAAGGTCTAATTTAACATGTTTATCATACAATAATTCTCAAACATACAATTCCCATGGCAATTTAACCTGTTAACAATTAAATATTGCCAGTGGCGTACCTAGGGAGGGGGAGGGGGGGGCAGAGTGTCACACCCAGTAATGGGTAAAAGGCGTGATGATATATTTATTTATTTATTTCATTAATTTAATGGGGTAATGGCTCAGTGGTTTCGAGTTGGCCTGTGGATCCTGAGAACCCCGGTTCGATTCCCACAGCCGACAAACAATTTTCACCAAATTAAAACTATCCCTGTGGCTCCTCCACCACTAACATCTTTTGGGGGCCGTGATTTGACGGCTGGTAACCGAATTTTACGTACATAAATATATCACTTACCGAGATCTGCTTCGGCAGAGTGTCACACCCAGTAATGGGTAAAAGGCGTGATGATATATTTATTTCATTAATTTAATGGGGTAATGGCTCAGTGGTTTCGAGTTGGCCTGTGGATCCTGAGGACCCCGGTTCGATTCCCACAGCCGACAAACAATTTTCACCAAATTAAAATGACCTCTGTGGCTCCCCCACCACTAACATCTTTGGGGGCCGTGATTTGACGCCTGGTAACCGCACTTCACGTACATAAATATATCACTTACCGAGATCTGCTTCGGCAGAGTGCCACATCCAGTAATGGGTAAAAGTCGTGATGATATATTTATTTTATATTTATTTTTTTAATTTATAAAAAACACCATTTGATTGACTTAAAAAGGGCGGCAAATTGGAGACCGCCCTGGGCGGCAAAAGTTCTAGGTACGCCACTGAATATTGCAGAGTAGTTGACACAGCGTTAGTGGAAAGTTCAGTATATTTCCACATTCTGCATCATAACCTTCAATTGTTTGTTTTTTTTTGTAAGAATTGAAATAAAGAATTCGTTCACCGAAGTGCGGGTGAGATCAGCAAAACTTACCTTTATTGTGGCCTTGAATGTAGGCTTAGGTATTTAATTATAGACATTTCATCATCATAACTTGAAATGTGATTAATCTATATTGGACCATAAACTTTCATTTTATAGCGAAGGAAGCTTAAGATTGAATTTTGGAAAATTGACTAATCAAATTAAGGATACGCTCACGAATAATGTAGATAATAATAGACATATAAAAGGAGATTAAATTGCTGTAATAATACTAAAACATACAATTTTAGATTTGATCTACTTCTCGTCAATGATATTGTTTACAATTTTAAATTATCAGTACTGTTATTTCTTGACTTTATATTCGAATAGCCAATTTCCCAAATTATATACAGTAACTGTATTTTAATTGTAAAATTATATTTCACAAAATATTCGGTTGTAGTATACCTACATTCAAAGAAACTCAAACCATTCAGCATCAAATAGGTCTGTATAATTCAGGGTTGAGAGATTTAAATCAAATTGATTTAAATCATGATTTAATATTTTAAATATAAATGAATAATTTTTATTATTGTATATGTATTTATTAAATTAAAAATACAAAAAAAAAACAGTAAAAAAATAAAAACATGTTTTAATAAATAATAAATATTTGAATATGAAAATATAACAATTCAAATAACAAAAAAAAAAAGTAGAAACGTTTATTTATTTAGTGGTACATTATTGTTAAAATGTTTAAATAAAAAGACCAGTTTTCTAGCCTTTTCAGTTCCTAGCCGGTTTCTCAATTTTGAATGCACAAGTCCAAATGATGAAAAAACTCGCTCAACACAAGCTGAAGACGAAGTGGCACATAAAATTGATTTTATAATTTTCAATATCGTATCATAATCCATAATAATTATAAATATAAATAAATATATCATCACGCCTTCAATCCATTACTGGGTGTGGCACTCTGCCGAAGCAGATCTCGGTAAGTGATATATTTTGCGCGTGAAGTGCGGTTACCAGTCGTCAAATCACGGCCCTCAAAGATGGGAATCGAACCAGGATTCTCAGGATTCACAGGCCGACTTCATACCTCTGAGCTAGCCAATATTATATCTTTATTTGGTTCTAATTCATCTTTTTATGACATCCACCATTCAACACTTGAAACGTTGTTCAGAATTTCTTTTGAATACATTACACAATACATAATATTTAAAAACACTGAAAAAAATAAATTAAAAAATCTGATTTGAATTAAAAAATCTGATAAATTAAAAAAAATCTGATTTAAATTAAAAAAATCAATTTATTTTTATTTTTTAGCAGTATTTGAACAATATCTCAAAAACGAGAAGACATATGCAATTGGGGATTTTACGAATATCCGAATTATTCGGATACGAATACTCGACAATTATTTTTTTTTCAAAATCAACATACCTACTCTATTTCATACCCATTCTGATATTAGTTTTAAACCAGGCGTGCAGTAGGTAATCCAGTCGAGATAATCATAATCATTGTTTACATAATTAATTACACAAAAGCTCTTCAACTTTATAATTATCAGTACATAAATTGATAAACATACCTATAAAATGAGCACGCCAGTCAATCGTTTTGTATTATCAATATTTTATCTGTAATTAGTAACTGATTAATTATAGAAACAGGAACATTTTCTACGAAATTATTATTAGCAAATTAGACCTTGTATTCCTTTATTCCTTAAGTGAATGTGCTTTAAATTATTTACCTACTTTTTTCTAAACAGATAAATAAGTAAATACAAACAAATATACTGAAAACATTATACGGATGGACAGACGTAAAAAATATAACTATATGAATGATATAGGATACTGCTACGTTTACATGATATATATGTAACCGGTTTTAAATTGTATTGTGCATTGCTTCTCTGGAAATGACAAGATTTCATTTTTATTTGACTTGACAGATATTTTAGAGACCGTGGATCTTCTAACTTTTAGCTCGTCCGGTACTCCCTAATAAATTTTTAATTAATAATGAAAATTAATGACATATTTAGTAATTTACCTAACATACAGCAGTTAATGGTAAAAGCGGTTCATTATTTGCATATTCTTAAATACATAAATATGTCATCACGCCTTCTACCCATTACTGGGTGTGGCACTCTACCGAAGCATATCTCGGTAAGTGATATATTTTGCGCATGAAGTGCGGTTACCAGTCGTCAAATCACGGCCCCCAAAGATGTTAGTGGTAGAGGAGCCACAGGGGTAGCTTTTGAAATTATGAAAATTCTTGTTCATAATAAATTATTAAATGAAGAATGAGCTATTGACATTCCTTTGACTTTCTTCCCCTGGGCATTGTTATAATATAGCCTTTGAAAACTAATGTAGGTTAAAGTTAAAGACCTTAAACAGATTTTTTTATGTTTGAAACAATAGATCATGAATCTGACAGATCAATGACAATTCGATGTAGACAGAAATTATATGTCGTGTGAACGTGCAAAATATAAAATGCAGAGTGAACAAAAGTAAGTGTTTCAGTTGGCAACACAATTCTAGAGATCTTTTTTATTCCACAGTTGGTACAACGCCAGGTAAAGGCGGAAATACTGCAGAGTAATCAAAAGGAATTTTGTTACAGTTGGCAATAAAAAAAACTACTTGAAATTGGTAAGCCTGATACATAAATTCATTTCCTGTTGTTGACAGTGACATTTAAAATTTAAATTTGAGTACATTTATTATTACATTTATTTCTAAAGTATTTCTATTACTTAAAAAGTCAAAATTCTATTAGTTGTCAGACTCCTGACATAACCTATTTGTATTTATTAGAAATGTCCTCAGACAAAACATTACTAGACGGAGAACAACGGCGTTTGTTGTGAAGTAGAAAGGGTTAGAATAACTTTTGATGAGACGGGTGCGCGGCAAAGAGCTAGTACCACTTGGTGTTATGCGGGTTGCATTTTTGTTGATGACAGTTATCAGACGCGAGCATTTTATTTATTTAAATACAAAAGTGCGTATACAAAACACTTAATATATAAAAAACTAACCTTTACTTTGATGTATGAAAAGTAAGTAATTGAATATAAAAATAACTACACAAATGTTTGCAACTCGCATAACATAAAAGGGTACTCGCTCCTTGCCGCGCACTCGCCTCACCAACAAGTTACTCTAACTCTTTCTACTTCACAACACTGCATTGACTTGAATACGGCAGAATTTGTCTACTTATGGTTGGTCTGAGGAAATGTCAAATAGCATTTCCGCCTTTATCTGACGTTGTGCCAACTGTGGAATAAAAAGATCTCTGGAATTGTATTGCCAACTATAACAATTCCTTTTGATCACCCTGTATTTGATATGTCATTTTTAAAATAAATACTAATAGGTCGAGTAATAGAAATACTTTAGATTATAACTCTGTGAGTAATGTTAAGAAATAAAAGGATGTGGGTAAAGGAAACAACCATTTTTATTAATTTAAATTTTGAGATGTCACTATCAAGAACAGGAAATAAATTTATGTATCAGTCTTACCAATTTCATGTAGTTCTTTTTATTGCCAACTAAAACACTTACTTCTGATCACTCCATAATTATTAAAAATGAAAAATAATTATTTTTAATACATGAATCCTTAGTAAATACAGCTATTATTAAATATTCCTATATAAGATTTATTTTTAATACCATTTTATTTTTACTTTTCATTTAAATATTCCATCAGTTTTCTTTTATAGTTTTATTAAGTTTTATCAGGATGAAAGACGTCAATCCATCCTTAAAACATTTTCAGTATACCTATATTGAATAGGTAATTTGCTATCTTTTTATAATCACAGACACATTCCAATACAAACAGATTATCCAAATAAAAACTGCGTAACCTTTAATAGACAAATAAAATAAAGTACTCTTAGATTAGAAAAGAATTCAACTGATAAAAAATACTAGTTTGTTTTGTTAGTTCTTAAAGATGTAGAAAAACAAAATTGGAAGCTTGAATGCATAAAAAATTCTTTCATATATGACTACATGTTTGTAGTTGCTGTGTTTATATTGCTCACATATGTGAAAATACTAGATACGTACCTACATAAACATATGTCCTGATAGAAAAATATTTACATGCATATGGTGGTGCACCGTTAAAGATTAAAATGTCAATCATTGTGCATAACTGTAACACGCGGTAAAACAGGGTTTTAGCATTGCTATTTTACCGCTTAAATTGCTCGCATTTCTAATTTCTCTTTTAATTATGCATGAGGTACTACATACTAAAGTTAATTAATTCATTAATTCATTTTATAAAAAAGCATCTCTATGACTCACTCTCCTGAAATATCTATGAGTGTTGCGATTTGAATCTATCACATATTTTGCTAAAAATCAAGCGGCATGTCCCTCAAACGCAGCTGTCAGGTTTTTTGTCATATTTTTACTGTTAAATTATTATACCAGAATCAGTTTTAAAACGACTAAAATATAAAGATTTTTGTTGTATTCGAGCGACTAGATATATCGTAATGTTATGTATGTGTGTATGTATTATGAGACAACATAATATTAAATTTTAAGTCAATCGATACATACATCTAGAAATGATAGTCATTGAAAGAGGAAGTAAACATTTCTGTTTCAACTAAAAAACTGTATAATAATAAAGTTTGTTTTAAATAATAATTAACTTCAATTTCATCCGCCAAACTGCCCACAAGATAATAATCATGATATTTCATTTGTGTGTTGATTTAGTTTATGTGAAGAAGAAAAAATTAGAGTTATACTGCCACAAATTTTGTGTTTAACGTATATTTAATGTTAAATTTAGTTAAAAATGTTGAAAATTAATTGTAGAATTTAGTAAATGTAAGTTCCCTGGATTTTTAGTATTATTTAAATTTTAACGATAAAATTAGATTCGGGCCAACAGAAGCGGGACTGAGCTCGTATACTCGACTACGAGGTGTTGCTGTTTTAACATTTTATTCTGATTCTATACCTTTTTACTTATTATCACTTTCAATATACACCCCTCTTCTATCCCTATAATGCTCCATGCGAATCTTCCTTTGTTCGAAACAGTGCTGGAAGTCTTCTTCTGTCAGCTCCTTCAGAATGCGTGCCGATTTCTCTTTCAAAGCTCAAATCTTGTTGCTATTAAGGCAAATTTGATCTTAGGAAACAGATAGAAGTCGCACGGTGCAAGATCTGGCAAATAAGGCGGATGGTCCAACACTGGGATGCTGTACTTGGTTAGAAAGACAGACATTGCGGAATGAGCCAGCGCATTGTTTTGATGGAGAAACCATGACTTGTCCTTCCACAATTCGGGTACTTTTTTCGATTATAAGTTTCAGTAGCAGTTTTGCAAAGTTTCATGTGAAATTTCATAACAATTCATTGCTCTAATGTTGTACTTTTCATTTTTTCGGCGAAACAAAAAAACAACTCTAATTAGAACGAATGCTACGGCTATACGGATTTGTTTACAGAAGCGAGAGGTCCTGCATTCGAAAGAGAAAGCTTCACGCTAAAAAGCTGATGGTCGCTGGTATTTAGCGCATGCGTGCTTCATCTGTAGCAACGTCAGTCTCGTTATTTAATAGCCACACCTCGTATAGTCATAGACCTCATTAGATAAAATGCGAGATGACATATCATAACGATATATTTCTAAAATTTTATCCCTTTTTACAGGCAGGTTAATCTAAAACCAATGATGTTTAATTGTAATTGTAAATAACAAATGCGTTGAATGTTAATTAAATTTGAAAAAATCAACTTGCCTCCGCCAGGATTTGAACCCAGACCTTTCACTAGGGCCGCGAACGTCCTAACCAATTAGACCACAGAGGTGTGTCTAATTGTTGGCACTGACAAGCGATTTTTTTCTATGTGTTAGGACGTTCGCGGCCCTAGTGGAAGGTCTGGGTTCAAATCCTGGCGGAGGCAAGTTGATTTTTTCAAATTTAATTAAAACCAATGATGTTAATTTTTAGAAAATATTTTATATTTTGCATAGTTTTTATTGAACTTCGGTACAATAATGTATTAGAATGCAAGATCGGTAAGTACCTTATAATAAGGCAACAAAAGTTTAGAAAAACGAGACCCGCAGGCGAATTTTTTTAATTTCCGAGTCTCGTTATAAAGCATTTCACGATCGAGTAATGTTTATTTTTTGTGCTATCGATTTTTAAATAAAAGTTAATACAGATAAAATTAAATATTTCATTCTCAAAATGGTCCTATGACCGTTATGGATCATAATGTACATTGTTTTCGTAGCAATCAAGCAATCAGTCAGTTCGATAAATTATACTGTATAAACTGAGATTTTGATAAACATATCATTTAATTAATTCATCGTATGGGGTAGATGGCTCACACTGTAAAAAAATTGTGTAAAATTTACACAATGGGTCAGTGTAAATTTACATAGCAGTGATTATTTACAGTACCTAGTAATACAATATACATAAGAATGTAGAATTACATTATAGAATGTAATATTACATACCAATGAAAAATTATACAATTTCAAAATGTAATCCTTAAAAAGTTATGTAATCGCTACTGGCACATGTAAAATCAATACAAATTCATATGTGAATTCTTACATATGAAATGTAACATATTTAAATCCACTCTGTAATTTTTACATATGTCATGTTTATCATCATTTGTTGTCTGTAAAATTTACATCTTTGTAATATAATTATTACACAACCCATTTTTGAGTTTACTTTTCACATGTAAAATTTACATGTTTAAACAGTACTTTTTACCTAAATATTGTAATTATTATCTATTATATTACGTACAATCTGTATAATTTACATACTTGTAATGTAATTATTAAAAAATCTATGCGCTGCCTTTACTTTCAAAATGTAACAAACTACTATAAAATTGCATTTATACAACCGTATTGTAATTATTACATAACTAATATTTCTTATTATTACTAAATAAATATAATATACAGAGAATTTTTACATAATTACCGTTTCATTGTACTGATCGATTGAAAGATTTTATTTGGACAATAGACATTGGAATACTGTTATAAATAAAACTGGAAAATGTAGTAAGAAAAACAAGTACTGAAATTGTAAGAGAAGCATTTATTGTATATAAAAGTATAAAAATTAAATTAAACAGACATATAGAATTGATAAATAAGCAAACAATATAATTTTTTTATAAAGTAAATATTTAAACAAATTTAATATAATTTCAGTTTATTAAAAAAATTCATTACTTTAAATTTTGTAGCACTTTCCCGTTTACTTTTACTGGTAGAATCTGGATGTATCTTCAATAATTACCTCTATAAAATTCCAATGAAGCACTTATTTCTTCGGATAAACCATGTTAAAAATATAGTACAGGGCAAACGTTTGTTTTAAAATATCGTAAAACGATTTTGTTCCAATTATCAAGATGAATTCCCTCCACAAAAATATAATATGTTGGTTCTTCTTGTGTATCTAAATAAAATTAATAAACATACGGTTAAATAAAAATAAATAAATAAATTTTATAGAACAGTTATTTATGTAACCTGTTAGGAAATGCTTCGTTTTTTGTAAAGAGTGGAATCACGCAAAATCACACAAGTTACACAAAATTGCATTTCGTAACGTGCTCCATACAGAACTTTTTCTAATTTTTATTTAAAAAAATATTTTTTAACTTTAAAACGATGAAATTATTCATTTTATGAAAAATATTGAAACTCGAATAGGTACGCTTATTTCGGTTATTAATTTTAAATTTAATTTTATTTTCACTACTTTGGCACATCTCCGATATTTTTCATATCTCGAATATGTCTGACTGAAGTGAGGTATCAAGTCATAATATAGAATAAGCGACAGAAAATGCATCATTATTATGTAAAATCTGACGTGATTTGGCTTATACAAAATTTGAAGAGTGATATGAAGAAAAAAGTAAAGTATATCAACGAAAAATACATATCATCTGTCAGTTTTTAAAATTGATACTTTAAACGCTAGAATTAAAAAAAAATATATTTACCAAAACTTAAATTACATGGGCTACCACATGGTGGATCGATATCATCTAATGATTTTCCCTCCTAAAATAAAAAACAACTTAAATGTAGTTATAGAACTTTTCATTTGTTTATTATCCATGTACGTATGTATGTATGTAGTATGTGATTTTGAGGTAGTGCCACAGGATTTATAAATATTTTTAAAAAACGTAAAGTACTAACCACGTAAAAATTTATAATATATTTTAGATCTTCTTGAAAATATTTTATTATCATTCTAATTGCTTCAGATGACATTTTTCCAGAATCTTCTTCCTCGAATGACATTTTAGACAATTTCTTTAATGTTTGTGGACTCATTACAATTTATATTACAAAATTGCCATAAATTGCTTCTGTCCAAAAACTAAAAAGTATATCCTTGATTAAGCTACTATTAATTTTATTATAAACATTACTTACCAATATAATACTGCACTACACATATATTTAGCAAAATTAATTGAAACTAATAGACCTACTAACATTCTGCGCTACCAAACCAAGTGTGGACAAGAGAGAACATGTCCACAATGCGCATGACCTTGCATCACTTAGAACAACTTAACCAATGGGAAGACATAAAATTCACGGAAAAATTTAATGAGATACTATTGTGCTGTAAATATTACATAATTATGGAAATATTAAATAAGTAAGTATAAAACTTAAATGAAACTGTATAATTACACATATAAAATACAAAATAATACAGTAACTATGTAATGTTTAAATTTTCTATTATATTTAACATATCAAACTAAATTTATATAAACAGAGAAGTAAATATTAAACGCGTTAAGTAATAATTACTGAAAAATGAAATATTATTACATTGTTTATTGAATTTTACATAAAAATATACTATTTTATATTTGTATGTAAATATATTACATAATTAATGTATTTTATACGAAAAATATGTAATACTACACTTTCATATAAAATATATACATATTTATTGTAATAAAACAGAAACTCTGTAAATATTTAATTATATATGTATATATTTTACTATATATGTAATATTTTTATAATTTTTGTAATATTTCGTAAATTTACGTAAAACCTGTAAATATCTCGTTAAATATTTAAAAAAATAAATATTTATATAATATTTCGTAAATATACATTATATTGTAATTTTACATAGACCGTCATGAATTATTTACATTGAACGATAATGTAAAATTACATGAATTTTTTACAGTGCAGTGATATCGAGTCGGCCTGTGGATTTGAGAACCTCGGTTCGATTCCCAGAGTCAACAAACAATTTTTACCACATTAAAATTACCCCTGTGACTTCCCCACCACTAACATCTTTGGGGCTGTGATTTAAAGGTTGGTAACCACGCTTCACACGTATAAATATATCACTTACTGAAATTTGCTATGGCAGAGTGCCACGCCCAATAATGGGTAATAACTTGTACGTACAGAAAAATAAATTTGAAACCCAAAAATATTAAAGTTATAATTTTCATAATAATTAATCAAACATTTTCATCGTTTTAAAGCAGAGAATAATCAAAATTCTGGTCCTAGATCCATTTGTACCCTTTTTTACTCTAAATATAAATGTTCTACGTTTTCATCGAAATAATTCTAAAAATATATGTCTAAAAAAAATAATTTCCAAACAAATAAACTCAGTAAATACTTCATACCAACATACCATAATTATTAGGAACAACTTTCCAAGAATCCAACTATAATTGAAATAAAAACAGCATTATCCACCGGCTGACACCATGTTACTACTGCATCAACAAGAGAGAAATGCTTCAACAACAATTACGTTTTTTTATGGTTTTTATTTTCAGACAACACGCCGTTCCACTAAGTGAGAGACCTCATGCAAGGAAGGCACACCAAGATTCTTGAGTGCATTAAATACATTATTGTGCTTGTATGTAGACAGAATAACAAGAGAAGAAAATAAAACAAGTGATGATGACATTAGTGGATCAAAGCAACTTGATTCTGTGTTTATTGGTTTATAAAGAAACGATTAGAATGCAATTTGAATAAACATACTTTAGTATTGCGGTTAGCAGAGTACCTACACTGCATTCGAAAATCTAATAAATATAATGCATCCTTTCATATTTTCCTTGATGTTATTTAAGTCAGCGTACAAACCGATGGTAGTACTGACCATATACTCGTAGACAGTAAATCTGGCAATCATTTTTGTTTTACATAGATCTGGAATCTCTTAAAATTGACCAGTTACGTCCTGGTTCAAAATTTTGTAAAAAATAAAAATCAATGTGTTATCTAGAAAAAAAAAGTTGATTGTTAAAACTGAAGTGAATAGTTATTTGAGTAGTAAGAGCTGAATATTTATTTTAGGTGTATTCCATTTGCTACTTGGTTCACTTAAATCAGTTCAGATAAATTAGACAACATGACTAAATTACTGAACTAAGTACGAGTATATTGATGCACTTATTGAGGTGTTTCATAATACACTCATGCAGATTTAGTTTATAGTATATTACATAATAAGTCAGAAAAGTGATATTATACTTGGCGAAGCGGTTGTTTGAAATAAATATTTTAATCCGCTGAGTCTAGTAGACTTTCCTGGCGTATTATTTATATTATTTTTCCTGAAACCGTTTAATTTAATCAATAATTAATCATAAATAGTACAAAACGTTTAAATTTTTTGATATAAATTGTATTGATAGCAGACTACGTATCCAAAGTTACAACAAAAAAAAAGTCAGGTAAAATCTTTACCAGACTGTTTTGTACTTTACCAGACTGTTATTCTCGTTGTAGCCTTGGATACGTGCCTTACTTGACTGTTTTGGTCAAAACCTACTTTCCATACTAAAAGTAGTCAATGGAGCAGGCTGGTTTCAGAAAAAGTATTAAACTAAATCTGAATGAGTAAATCTAGTACTAGAAATAAAGTGAGTGAAGTAATCTAGTGGAATAAACAAGTGAATTGGTTCAGTAAGTGTAAACTAGATCTGATCTAAATGGCAAATGGAATACGCCTAATATATCAAGGGTGAAATCAGGCGAATTAATTAAATCTTATGAAAGTTTTTAAAAATATTTTTAATTCGATTCGTATAAGTAGCACTGATTTATACTTTGTATACAGCGCGCTGGCAGTGATGTAAATTGCTTTATTCTGCTTAACTCTTAACATTTTGATATTAAACGAAACGTCAACATTTATATTGAAATTTAACATGACATAATTTCATTGGTTGAACACGGCAACTATATTATGCCTTGCCACATTTGATTTAAACGGTACGAATATAAAAAATGACGTCAACATCATCATATTTAAAATAAACTGTATCTACTTGTGTTTGACAGCGGCAAGAATATGCATATTTTTTATGACATCATATGCGTTCAATTCTGAATATGGTGTATTAAAGTAGGTTACAAGCAGTTAAATAATGCCCACGGTTTTTAGTATAGGGTTACGGGTTAATCATAAGGATGATGTTTAACGTTTTAAATGTCTTAGTTCTTAGTACAATATTATAATTATTTTGAAAGTTTTAATTAATATACAAGGGGTGTAGAAATATAGCTATTGCAATAATAAATATGTAAAAACTCTTTCGTTTCTGAAATAACAAAAATTTTATTTTTTATTATACTGGCTTAACTCGTCACCCAGGACGAAAAGACATATTGAACAGTCGTTATTTTTCTAATACTAAAGTGGTATAATTAGTATGTCAAGGGAAGAAAGTGAGACATTTCTTCCCGCCAATGTTTCATTTCTCGAGCCGAAGGTGAATGATACAAAGCATGACACTTTCTTTACGAGGTATACATATAATTTTTTCACATTTCAGAAATAAATTGGAAATTTAGCTGAGATTTATGATTTATTATTATTATTACCGACAGATTTTACCTGGATGTCACTAATGGCAAATTATACTGTTGTTTTCGAATTGCCATAGGTATGGTTTTACTTTTCTTCCCTAGGTATGAAGATATAATTCTCTCAATTATGAGTATTTTCTGGAAAGTTCATGAAAAATAAGATTTTTTATACAATTCTTAATTTTCTTGTCCGCAATTGCCCATTTACAAAAACTGTTGAATCTTATTCATCTTCAAAATTAAAACTGTTTAACATTCAATTGAGAAAAAATATAGTTACTACAGTTTAAATTTTTGACAGTAATGTTTATGTCCCATAAGTGATTCGTTGTTGTCTCTCTTAAACTAGATTTAAGAAATATATGTGGTTGATAATATCAGCCCATAGAATTAAAAATAAATAAATAAAAAATAAATTATTATCATACCTTTTACCCATTACTCGGTCTGTCACTCCGTCGTATCAGATCTCAGTATGTGACATATTTATGCACGCAAAATGCAGTTACCAGCGGTCAAATCGCAGTCCCTAAAGATGTTAGTGGAGGTGAAGCCACAGGGATAATTTTAATATGGTGAAAAGTTTGCCCGCAACTAGAATCGAACTTGGATACTCAAATCTACAGTCCAACATGATACTACTTCCCCAACTGATGGGTGCTAATTTGTAATTAGAGAAGATATATTATATCGCAAAATCTAAAATTGCATTCAGTAGAGGTGCCAAAACTGGTGAAAAGACATATTGTTATGGTGAATGCACAAGAAGTGTTATAGAACAATAGGAGAAATTATTTAATCTGTTTAAATTACTGTTATTTCCTATTCGCGAAAGAATATACATCTACTTCCTTCTTTAATGCTTTAACTCATATATTTCAACTGCATTTTATGCATTTTTAAAAGTACTTTTATTTTAAATGATGATTCAAATATCAAGGTTTACATTCGAGAAAAAAATCGCGAAGGTCGCAAAAGTGTCTGTCACTTAAGTTAATCAAAAGTAATTTTGTTGATAATCTTGTGATGAGAAAGTTACTTTACGATAAATATTTATGTATAATCGCAATAAATTGCGGAAAGGATTAAAACTTACATCACATTTTGATAAAATGGTTTTTAATCAAACAGGTTGATCTCATTTTTAATTATCAGACATAACTTTTTATTTACTTACAAAGTATGATATCTAATTGTGAAACAATAAATTCCTATTTTTTGTAACTGCTTTCTTCCAAGCGTGTAATATTTTCAGAGTAATTAAGTAAAATTTCAAATTACCTCTTTACACTACGCTTTTATAAAACCTAATTAACTTTGTGACATGTTTATAGTATAAAAACTGATATAATTAACCATTAAAACAAGAAGTAGAAATAAATATTATGACACGTTATATCAAAAGATAATGGTGTTTTGTGTTCTGTCTGACATATATAAATAAACATACATAAATATTCTAAAGTACTAATTGCCTATAATAAATAAACAAATACCTGTAACAGAAATAAGCGCCATGTCTATTTGAGTGCTGCTGTCAGTTTTTTGTCATATTTTTTCTGTCAAATAATTAAACCACAATCGGTTTATAAAGGTAAAAAATATGGTAAAAGAAAAATACGATATATGCGTCAAGTTTTAATCAATTTAGTTGTTGTACAATGAAATAAATTAATATTTTATATGAAATGTCAAGTTAGTTCAACCTTTGTCCGAAGGACATGACCCCTGATCGCGCTGAATATCATCATTAATTCTATAAATGCTGTTTCGTCTCGTATTGTTTCATTGTTTCGTTCAACCATCGAAATTATCAACAAAAAATAATTTCATTACTGAATCATTTCAATTAATATTATTTTACAATCATTATACGTCCATTTTTTGATAGATAATGCAGTTCAGTACATACAGTCATGAGTAATAATTTATTATTCACGGGTTGTGGCCAATCTCATCGAGTGACAATGAGGTAATAACTTATTATTGACAAACACATCCAGATTAGAATATTTCACTAATAAGAGATGGCGCTGAACCCATACGTCAAAAGTTGAAGAAAGGAGCACTATTGTGTGACTTTTCCGTAAAAATATGATTGCACGCTGTAGTATATTTTGTTTTATTTCTATGTTTCCTAAGTTTTTACTAATACTTTAGGTAGATTACAGGTAACATACAAAGTAAATAAACATATTTAACCATTGTCAAGAACATAACGCTAAAATACATCGAATTATTATTGATTTGATAATAGGATTTTTTTTAAATTCAATTGAAAAGTTATCACTTGCATTTTTTTTATTTCATCTGGTACCTTAGAAATGCGCTATTGTAACTAAAGCTTCTTTTAAAAAATGTGGTACTGTGTGTCGACAATGAAGCAGATGACGATTTATGAAATCACTTTCACGCGTGTGTGTTGATTTTGGTCTCAATCGATTTCTTGGGTCAAATAAATTACCCCCAAAAAATTGCCTCCTATATTTTCAAGAACTAAATGGTCATTGATTTTTCCCCAATTTTCTTTCAAAACGAAGTACTAAATGAATTTACCTTTAAAAAAAAAACAGTAGAATACCAAGTTTTATTAAAATCGTTAGAGCCGAAAAGCGGGCCATTATTTTAGTCAAAAATGTTTTAAATAAAGATGTAGAGCTTAAAATTCTACATCTATATCGATAAACTAATTTTTTTTTTCTGTGTTTTGTAACGGCAGAGATTACATATGAAAATTTACAAAATTTCAATTTAATGGTGTTAAAACAAAATAATACAACAAATGCGCGATTTAATTCTGTCAAATATTTTCACACATTGAAGTTTTGCATTGTTTAAAAGTAAATTTTTGATCTGTCTATAAATTTTACAAATTTATTAAAAATGGAAAATTATTGCCATGGAGAAAAATTACAAATAATTAAATGGTACTATTCAGGAAAAGTTTGGACAGAAAAACCCAAAACATTTGTTTTGTTATTTGGTTTTAATTTCGTAGTTAACAATAATTCAATGGGCCTTTCAAGACTTTTTTGAATTTTTTATATATTAATCTACGTAATAAAATTATTATACCCAAAATTTTTATTTTTTTTTAAACTTGTATTAAGCATGTAAAAAATATTTAAACTTTCGAAACAAACGAATGTGACGTAGTTGCATCTTAGCTTAAAGAGAGACAGATAAGACAGAGATAAATAGCACGTAACTTCACGTAACGTGTGTCGTTGTCATAGAATCCTCAGACAAAACATAACTAGACGATAACAACGGCGTTTGTTGTAAAGCAGAAAGGGATAGAATAACTGGTTGGTGAGGCGGGTGCGTGGCAAGGAGCAACTTGCATAACATCAAAGTGTACTCGCTCCTTGCCGCGCACCCGGCGGACCCAAAAGTTATTCAATCTCTTTCTACTTCACGACACTGCATTGACTTGAATACGGCATAATTCGTCTAGTATTTTACGTCAGTGGTAGAATCGTAGAATGCTGAATGCTTATTTCTTCTTCGTCTTCCTCTCAGTAAAATTGAGCACCGACAAACGTTTCAGACAAAGTTCTGTGATTGGCTTAATGCAACTACGTAATTGCAATATGGCAGTGCGAAATACAAATGAGCGATTTGAATTATTCAACTTTAACTTTCATATTTCAGCAATAAAGATATCATTTATGGTATGATTTTATATTGTATTAACTATGATGTACGGTCAAGAATTTATTTTAATAAATATATATTAAAAAGCTCTACCACTTGAATCCCCCATTGTTATTTTGTAAATTTTCATATATGTAATTTCTGTCGTTAAAAAACGTAGAAAATAAATTTAGTTTAATGATTTAGATACATAATTTCAAGCTCTACAACTTTTATTTAAAGAATTTTTGTCCAAAATTATTAGGGAAGCAATGCGTAGGTAAAAACTATCTCCCATGTTAAATGCCTATCGTGCGCTATTCGTGATATACCCGGTATACAAGAATTGCTCATATTAGACTGTACGATATGATATTAGTTGTTAAGCTGTATAATGAATCTGCCTATTCTTTGCTTTTCCTACAAAAAAAAATCCATGCGCAAATGACTTCAATTCCTTTTTTTAACAAAACAAAAACGCAATCACCCACGATAACCCGAAACACAATACGTCAAAGGCACACGTTCAAGCCATTAGCCTGATAATCAGCAACACTACGTATGTCGTATTGCGCCAGTTAACAAACTTGGAATTAGTTTAATTTGGAGAGATCTTAGACAGCCTTGAACCCAGCGGATGTTAACAAAAGACACACGACAATACGCACCAAGGGTGCACGCATCAATGAACATTGCATGCTTTTAAACGTGTGTGAGTGTTAGGTTAGGTTGGGATACCTTGTTCTTGTTACACTCCATGGATTTGACACTTGATAAATAGTCAGAATTTACACTAGCGCTAGAAGGAAGTGAATCATTTTTTATTTCTTGGTAGGGGTAGTCAGTGGTGATTTGTCAACTTCCGATTTGTTTGTGTAGGGATTCCGGAACCCTAATTTTTTATAATCCACTAACGCCCATAGAATAACCAGACAATAATTTAGTTTAAATTTACTATACGAGGGCAGGGTGAAAAGTCTCTGAAAAATGAAACAAGAAATGATTTATTTGGTCAAAACATATTTTATTTCTCAACATAATCTCCTTGTAGCTCGATACACTTCGTCCAAAGTTTTTCTAATTTTTCGATCCCTTCCAAATAATACGATTTTGGCAATCCTTCAAAATAGGCGTTTGTCTCAGCGATGACCTCATCGTTGGAGCCAAATCTCTTTCCGCCGAGCCATTCAGTTTGGAAATAGATAAAAATCGCAGGGGGCCAAATCTGGAGAATATGGTGGATGACGAACCAATTCGTAGCGCAATTTATGCAATTTTACCATTGCGACTGCGGAGTAAACTTTGTCAACAGAGAGCAAATGCGGCACCCATCTGGCAGATAGCTTTCTCATATCCAAAAATTTATGCAAAATGTTCCGTACCCGTTCGGTTGAGATACTCATAACCTCAGCAATCTCGTGCACTTTAACTCGCCGATCGTCCCATATCATACCATGGATTTTATCGACGATTTCTGACGTTGTAACCTCAATTGGACGACCAGAACGTTCGGCGTCCTTTGTGGTCATACTACCACAACGAAAATCAGTAAACCACTTGTGAATCGTTCCAATCGATGGTGAGTAGTCCCCATAATGTTTAACAAGCGATGCTTTGGTTTGCGTAATGTTTTTTCCACGCAAGAAATTATGTTTAATCAAGACGTGAAATTCACTTTTTTCCATGTTTTCAAAAATCTTCAAGGTTGCATGCTTTCGATGGGTGTCAAAACAGAACCGACTGACATATCAATCTGAAAATTTTAATGCGTTCTAGTTAAAGATGGTACATCACAAATGTCACATGAGATTTGCGATTGTGGCGCCATCTGTTTTATTTTTCAGGGACTTTTCACCCTGCCCTCGTATTTACAGAGATAATAATAATCTAACAATATCTAATAAAACATTTATTGCAAAATGAAAACATGCAAAAATTTTGCAAATTCATAAATTATAAATATACTCTTTGGTAAATGTATTTTCAGCAAAAATAAAAAAGGATTATAAAATTTACAAAACTTTAGATACTATCTTCCAAACATTTATTTAGTATCCCAACAAAGCAAAAATGACTGAAAATCAACAGACGATCAAGTTCATTCTTGCCCCAAATACGAATACGTATATAATAGTTCCTATACTTAAATTTATGACGTGTATCTCTTGATTAAATGTACTCGAACTGGTACAATGGGCGCTAATGGATTAATATTGATTTTGTTTTAATTTAGGAATCTCTATTTTGTAACTAAATTCCAAAAAGGAATACAAAAGCATGTGAATAAAAATACATATTAAGTCTATTCGACAAAACACTTATTCAATAGCGAATAACACCTCCCACTACAATTTCTGGTATTTTAAACAAAACTTAATCAAATAAAAGTTTATAAGTTTGCATATAACTCAGTGAAATTAATTCCCTATGTGCGTCTTCACTTTCCAACAAAATATTTTTTTTTTTTCTTTGACATTTAATTACTATTTTTACGGTCATTACAAAATACTTATTATCATATATGGAGATTGCTTAAGAACCTACAAGAGCGGGAAAGATACTTTCTGCTCGAGGTGCACACAATATTCTTTGCTTGAAAAATGATTTAAAATAATTTTTGACAGTTTTCTATTTTACCGCTCAGCGGGTAAAGGCGTGATGATATATTTATTTTAGTTATAAAATTAAATAAAAACAAGTAATGCATGCATAAAATTTGGTCATAAATTTGTAATATAAATATTATGAAAATTGTCAATGTCGATTGCTGTTTGCTGTTTAACTTATTTCCTAGAATAGTATAATAAAAATAACAAAAAAATTATACAAATAAATAAATGTTTTCATCTTTATATAATAAAATAAAAATCAACACTTCTCTATTACAATTTAAAATACTACGAATGACATTTATGATATAATTTATAGTTTAAAATTGTATATAAAAATAAGTATATAATCAAAACCTTGAAATTTAAAATAATTTGCATTTTTATGTAATTTATGTACTCGTACATAAATGTCTTCTAATATAGAACTAATATAAATTAAATTAAATAGTGCCTATTTATGTTTTTTTATTATTATTATTATATAATTGAATACTTTAAATAATATAATATGTTTTATGCACGACATCTACGAGTATACCTAATAGTTGTTTGTTATAGATAAAAAATAGCAGGTTTACGGCCGCGGTTAGAGTTTCATTAATTTCATCTTCCATGATATAGACAGAAAATCTAACAATAATAATAGAAATAATTTCAAAATTCGAAAATAATCGCAAACTTTTGAACAATTACATAAATGTCAGAAACAGTTACCAACCACAATATTTCATATAAAAATTTTCCTAAATTGATTCAGATTAAAATATGGCAGATTTAAAATAAATTAATGTATTTAAGGTAGTGCTAGTGTGACGGTGGCGCCATCGGTTGTCGAGTGGCGAAACTGACGCTCAAAAAAATATAAAAATTGAATAAAATAAGTACTTTATACCTATTATGATTTGAATATCATGAATTGTTAACCGGTTGTTGGTCTAGTAAATTTTCAAATACCATATCACCGTGTGATGTTGCCATTATAAATTGAGATTCTGAATTTTTCGTTAAAAACAAGGCTTTGCATGGCTATGTATCCATTACTAAACGATAAAAAACTTTCTCCATCTGATACAATATACATGGATAGCTCTAGAACATCATACTAGTTTTTCAAATGAAACTGCAAAATTTTAGAGGTACACAAACCAAATATATGCGATTCTGAGTAATGATCACCATAAGCCCCGTGTATAAGAACTCAACTTTACAAGCGAATATATTTGTTCACAGACGATGAATTTGTTTCATATTTTAACAGGATGCGTATGACTAGCCAAAGTTTACGTGCGCCAAATTTCATTCAGATCTGCAAAAAACAATTTCACGCTAGTACTACCTTAAAACACAAAATAGAAAATATATTTAGTATAAATAAATCGCATGACATGCAGTTTGCGATTCTGTCGGTAGATGGCACCACGGGTTGCTCCTTAGCTCTCATGTCTTGTCTACCGGCGTAGTTACTTTAACATCAGTCAGTTCAGCTTGCAAAAATATCACAGTTCACTAGTCCCTAGTTGGTATAGCTGGATAGTTGATCACACCATACTGATGAGTCCCTAAAGGACGAAACGCGTCTATGGTTAAAGCTGAACTGACCAGCCGTTTGATGATGACCTGATAAGTTGATTCAAACGTGCTGTAAACATTTTGGAATTTGTGACAAGTGATGGAAATTTTGTTTTCCTATTTTTCTTATTTTTTATAAATAAATCATTTTATAAGACTTGTTATCGCCCTTGTCCTTTAGAAAACTCGCCTGTAAACTTGGACACGTACGAAACTCTTTCTTTAATATACTATTATAATTGCATTTAAGTACAGATTGGCACAAATTTACCTATTTGCAATTAGACAAATTTTGGCAAATTCCATTTACTAAACTGTACCGCCAAAAAAGTTGTTCGTATCGTGTACAGTTTTGGATCCATCCGGTTCGAGCTTGCAGTATGTTCACTAGTTTACACAGAATTCACACGTCCATGAAAAAAATCGTATTGTTTCAAACAATGTCAAATGCGGATACTTCAATCATGGTTGTATGCGCTAATACTTTAAATGAGTCGCTTTACGTGATTTAAAACTGCAATACGTACCTATTAATGACGAAAAATAAAACAGTAATATTTATATTTTATCATTTCTAAAATAAAATATTTCCATTCGCGTATTTCAGTTCCGGTGACGCCATTTCAGCAATGAAAATTATCAGCAAAAACCAAAAACAATAAAAAAATATTGCATTGTACCACCTACTTTTTTTCGTTATCGAAAATAATAATTACCTTTGAAAACTAGTTTTGTTCAAACCGAAACTTAAAACATTAAATATTGAAAATTGCATCACTTTTTATATATGAAAACATTTTAGTACCCACGGATAGAATATTCAGGAAAACTTGACAATGACGTGATTACAATGTTAATATCTTTCCCGTTGTTAATCGTCCCTAAATTATTCAAATAATAGTGCAACAAAATTTAATTTTTCTACGACCGAGCAGAAAATAGATATTTCCAACCGTCAGTTGAAAGCAGAAAGTTGACATTTGCCGCTTTCAACAAGGCAGTGAGTGTATCCATGGATACATAAAAACTATCGCCTAAAGCTACATTCACAAATCGAAATTAGTTTTTGTTTTATGCTTTATGTTTTAGTGTGTTTTTAGGTGTCATTCACAAATAGTTTTGCTTTTGTCGATTTTAGTTAGTAGTGACATCTATCATAAATTTTAGAAGATCGGTAATACAGTAAAAGTAACTGTCAGATGTATCAGAAGTTACACGTGCTGTCATACGTTATTTGTTTACTTTCGTATTTTTTGGAAGAGCAAGAAATATTATCATAATAAGAAAGTAGGTATTAATTTATTTTCATTCATTTTGACACTCTAATGAAAACAAACTTAGGTTATCGTAAATGCAAAGGATGATAGAAAGAGACAAGTATATATCACTACATCATTCTACGCTTCGTCCTATTGGTCTATTCCTAAGTATAAAACGTAAAACTAAAACATAAGTTTGGAGTTTGCAAACGTTTGTGTTAAAACCAAAACTAAATACTGATTTGTGAATGGCTGCATAAGATAAAATGTCTACAAGGTTATTAAAACAAAAATGGAAAACATAAAACAAAAACTAATTTCGATTTGTGAATGTAGCTTTAGTTTCCAAACAAAAAAGCTGTCAAAAATTATTTTAAATTATTTTTCAATTGTTTCTAAATTGTTATAGAAAAAATATTATGTGCACCTCGAGCAGAAAGTATCCTTGCCGCGGCAATAGACTACATTCTGCTTTAGGTACAGAAATAATTATTTTCTTTGGTTGTATTAAAAAGTCACCATATCAACATTCAAAATGAGTGTGGGAAATATCTCTTTGGGTTGCATGAAAGTTTTATCGGTTCATTAGCAAGTAACGGTTCAATAAGTTTCAGAAAATCGCTATAGATACTTTTGCTAGATAAACAATTCTTTAACTAAAGAGCTCTTTATTTTTTTCTTGCAACCCAGCATCAGTGTTGTATGATTTCTTGTCGCACTCAACACGGCAAGAAATCGTTTATGATATTTTTCAAAATTTTATTTGAATTAATGTGAAATATAACAGTAAATATGGGGTAGCTAGCTCAGTGGTATGAAGTCGGCCTGTGGATCCTGAGAACCCTGGTTCGATACCCACAGGCGACAAACAATTTTCACCATTTTAAAACTACCCCTGTGGCTCTCCCACCACTGATCTCTTTGGGGGCCGTGATTTGACGACTGGTAACCGCACTTCATGCGCAAAATATATCACTTATCGAGATCTGATTCGGCAGAGTGCCACACCCAGTAATGGGTAGAAGGTGTGATGATATATTTATTTATTTATTTATTTATTTATAACAGTAAATGAGAGATGTCAAATGTCGATTTTAATTTTAAGAAATAAAAGTTCACGACTTTAGAAAAAATAGTATTAACATACATGTGGCAACGGCCATTGCCACACTTGTGTTACAATAACTATTCTTGTATCTTTTATTTGAAGTATTTTCTGTAAAATAATCTAGCAAACTTTAGATAATGTGACTGACAAGCACTTTAAAATATGATATGATAAATTATTACATACATCTATGTCTAAAGAAATGAGCAATTAAAATGATAAATCGTTCATATTACTCAACAACATGCAGAAAATTACCTTTTAGTACATAATTTATTAGAGTATGAATGAATGAACTGGGGAACAATATCTTGATAATCTTTTATTCAAAAAAAGTTGGATAATAACCAGCACAACAGGACAACAGGTTTATGAAGTGAAACAGAAACTTATACGAGATTAATGAACAGTTAAGTGACAACAACGAAACAAAGAAGTTGCGAATTAATTAATAAACCATGGTTACGCACTGTTGGCTAAATTTTTTAATTCTTTTGTCTTAGTACAATGTAGATTTCATTGGCGAAGTTATTGTCAAATAACAAAAACTTTATTAAGAAATATTACACTATTCGGAATTAATAACAAGGTAAAAAAATTATAATAAGCTGTTTGATACTTTAAAATGACGTATAATGTATGAATATATAAATATCCTGTAATTAAATAAATTTTATACAACTTGAAAATATTTATGAATATATCCTACAATTATTATAATTATTTTTTATATTTAAATTAAATTTATTTTGACAAGTACAACACAAAGAAAGAGTTTTTTTTTTTTGTTTGAAAAGTAGAGTATGTATCATATAAATTTCACGGATTGAAGAAAGTCTGGTATAGGTATTTTTGTCTTTGAACTAGAGCAAATTATATAGATAAATATCAGCTTTATTCAAATTTACCAGAGTGGAAAGTTTTAATTTTCAAAATTTTCTTTTTGAATGTTTGAAGAAAAATACACCATAGGCTTTTAACATGAGAAATGAATTTAATTGCTTTCCTTAGAACTTTAGATTTAAATACAAGTTGTAAAAAATTAAATTCTGCATGTAACTCAATTTTGTTTATAGTGCCTCCCTCACCACTAACATCTTTGGAGGCCATGCTTTGACGACTGGTAACCGTACATCACTAGTATAAATATATCACTTATCTAGATTTGCTATGGCAGAGTCTCATACCCAGTAAAGAATAAAAGGCATAATGATATATTTATTTATTTATTAATGTTCTTCTTTTTAATGAGTTTTCAGTTCTTACATTAATAAAACAAAAGACAAAATGTCTATTGCGATGTGGAATTGAGTCTTAATAAATAAGAAAAAATAGGAAAAAAATTTCCATCACTTGTCTCGTAATTCCACAGATCCAACTAGATCAACTTGATCTAGTTGGATAAATGATCGCACCATACTGATGAGTCCGGAAGGACGAAACGCGTCTATGGTTAAAGCTGAACTGACCAGCCGTTAGTTGATGACCTGAGAAGTTGATGCAAACGTGCTGTAAAAACCTCTGTGGAATTACGAGACAAGTGATGGAAATTTTTTTTCCTATTTTTTCTTATTTATCTTACATTAATGTCTAACTGCAATTGTGTAGAATTACTTTTAAAATAACTGTAATACTACTCTTCCTTTCTTAACTTTTTACATTTTTAAATTCGTTGTTAAAGGAGTGGGTTTCACTACAATGAGATGATTTGAGGAATGTGTAATACCTAAATGATGAATGACAGAATAATGTAACAGGTATTTAGGAGCGAATGAATGAATGTGATTGAAATTTTGTTGCGTGATGGTGGTGCATTAGGTTGATTATTTGATGAATGTTTCAAGGGTTCGTGTTACCTCATTTAATGGGATGTAGCCTGATGACATGTATGTTAAACTAGATTTTAATAATTACTAAATAAATTAAATGAAATGAGTAAATTGATTTAAAAGTAAAAATTAATCATCTGTAATCTTTATTTGAATGTTTGAATTTAATTTTCAATGTTAATCATCAATGGTTGAATTTTCTTTGGACACATGTATATAATGTAAACAAAGTACATAATTGCAGTATGCATAAATTAGTGTACTAGTTAATAGACAATAATGCACAGCTCGTAAACTATAATTCGCATAATTGTCTCTTGTAGTAAACGTTGTATAAAACTTAACAAGAATATTTAATTAATTTCTTGCAGATTTATGGCTGCGATAGAAATTTTATGGGTCAACTACTAATCAATTTTCTCTAAGTTCATCGCATTTTATCTTATATTTATTTTAATTAGAGTTATCAAATTTCACTTGATGGAAAACTATTTTCTATATTTTGCAAATGAAAATAAAACAGAGATAGAATTTCTAAATGCAAATGAGACCGTGTTACAGATATAGCTCGTAGTTATCTTCGAAAATCTTAGTTAAAATTAATACTAAATTGAATTCCTTTGTAATATATAGTCCCACTAGAGCATGAAAGTTGACTTTTAAATTATTATATGGTTGTGGTTTCTTTTCATAGGTTTGCGTATGAAAAGAGTTTGAAAGAAATATTACTTTTATGTATTTAATTAATTTAATTAATACTAAATTGAATGAAGTACCTAAATAATATTTTACATATTTAAATCGTATGCAAGTTCAAAAACTAAAAATTAATACAATAGATACATCTATTAGGTAGGTGGCTCATTAGTATCGAATCGGCCTGTGGATCCTGAGAACCCTGGTTCGATTCCCACAGGCGACAAACAATTTTCATAATTTCAAAAAGCTACCCCTGTGGCTCTTTCACCATTAACATCTTTGGAGGCCGTGATTTGACGACTGGTAACCGCACTTCACGCGCAAAATATATCACTTACCGAGATCTGCTTCGGCAGAGTGCCACATCCAGTAATGAGTAGAAGGCGTGATGACATATTTATTTATTTACTACCAGAATCGTCCAAGTTTAAATCTATTGTTAATTGATTAACTCGCCTACTCATATCACATAAACATTTTACGAAAAATACACAAATATTTGTCACAAGTTATCAGTTTGACGAAAACTTAGGATATGATAATTATATTTCAATAGTTTAGCGTTTATACTATATTTGATAGCAGTTCCAAGTAGGTACTTTACGGTATGAAAATTTTAAATACATCCCTGTGTAGTTAGTCGGAGATTATAACTGTACTGCAGTGAACCATCTATTTTAAGCCAGACATGCTACTGTTTTTCTAGAATTTTCAAATGAAACATTTAACTGGGAACCTGGAAACAGACCCTTGATTCCTATGAAAAAAAACCACAACCAATTTAAACGTCAACTTGCATACTCTAGTGGCACTATACCAGTTATTATACGGCGGAAAACAGGTGCTATAAATAAAACACTAACAATAAAAGTAAATGAATAAATCCGGATGCAAAACGACTTTGATTTCTTTCAAAGCTTTAAAAGGAGGATATCCTGAAGAACTTTACAAAAAAGTGTGTTTCTTTACAAAGCGAATTGCGGAAATGAGAAGACACTAATGTTACATCAAAAAAATACGAAAATAGCGGAGCCAGCGAGTAGATATAGCATAGCCTCAGACTGACCCCTTTTCAACTTATAAATAAATCGGCAACTGGAGACCTGAGAAAACGGTGTAAATTGACAATGTCCAGAACAGGTCATCCACACTGATAAATATTTAATTAGCACGTTCCAAGTTATTGACGGTTCGTGTCAATCACTTTAAAGATCACGACATCTGTCGCTCTTTGCAACCTTACACGTCAAGATATTCGTGAAATATTTGATTATGAAGTTTTGATCAGTAGCGTACCTAGAGGGGGGTGGTGGGTGCGATCCGCACCGGGCGGCATATATTTTGGGGCGGCATTTTTTATATTTAGTTTTAGTTGTAAAAAACAACTTGTTCACTTCATAAGTTTACTATTCGATTTCTACGAATTATTAATTACTATATGATTTCGAATATTTTTCTTCATCGTAAAGTCAAAGTAGGGTTGAAAATATTATTTCGAAAAATTCCTTTATTACAGCCTAATTTAAATATGCCATCCAATGGTAAAAAAGTTCTCCACCTATAGTTTGTTCCAATTACAATTATTTATTTATGTTTATTAATTTAATGGGGTAATGGCTCAATGGTTTCGAGTTGGCCTGTGGATCCTGAGGACCCCGGTTCGATTCCCACAGCCGACAAACAATTTTCACCAAATTAAAATTATCCCTGTGGCTCCCTCGCCACTAACATCTTTGTGGAGCGTGATTTGACGGCTGGTAACCGCACTTCACGTACATAAATATATAACTTACCGAAATCTGCTTCGACGGAATGCCACACCCAGTAATGGGTAAAAATCGTGATGATCTATTTCTTTTATATTTATTTGTTTAATTTATAAAAACCACCATTTGATTGACTTAGAAAGGGTGGCAAATTGGAGACCGCCCCGGGCGGCAAAAGTTCTAGGTACGCCACTGGTTTTGATGGAAATATATGATTTGGATTTGGGATCGGTAAATTTTTCGGGCTCAGAAAAAAATGTACCGATTCCGATTCTCTGACCAAATTCCTCTAAACTCCGACTTGACCGCCCTACTTATAACAATAAACATAAATATTTCATGGGATCTGACTTGGTAAAATATTATTTAAATTTTAATGTTAATAAAGTCATATATAAAATAAATATATAAACATATCATCACGCCTTTTGTCCATTACTAGGTGTAGCAATCTACCGAAGTAGATCTCGGTAAGTGATATATTTAAGCGCGTGAAGTGCGGTTACCAGCCGTCAAAACACGGCCCCCAAAGATGTTAGTGGTGGGGGAGCAACAGGGATAATTTTAATTTGGTGACAATGTTTATCGGCTGTTGAGATCGAACCAGAGTTCTCAGGATCCACAGGTCGACACGATACCACTGAGCCATTACTCCATTTAATAAAGTCATGAGTATCGAAATATAAAATAAAATATTAAACTAAACAGTTTCTTTTTCCCACTTATCCACCTGTACTTTTATGACTTCATATAAAAAATAATATATCATCACACCTTCTACCCATTGTGTGGCACTCTGCCGAAGCAGATCTCGGTAAGTGATATATTTTGCGCGTGAAGTCGTCAAATCACGGCTCCCACAGATGTTAGTGGTGGAGGAGCCACAGGGGTAGTTTTTGAAATTATGAAAATTGTTTGTCGCCTGTGGGAATCGAACCAGGGTTCTTAGGATCCACAGGCCGACTTCATACCACTGAGCTCGCCACCCCATGACTTTATGAACATTAAAATTCAAATAATAAATATAAATGCTTCGAACTGGTTTTAATTCCGCCTAAAAGTTGTAGATCCGTAGTATGTAACAGGAATTAATTTCGTACTGTTCAGCGAAGTAATCAGAAATAATTCGAAAATGCAATGAAGAATATTTTATATTTTGATTTTGTTACGACATAATAAACTATCTAACAATTATGCTTTATTGACAAATAATCATTGCACAAACTTTTAATTTTTTTTTCTTCTTTTCAGTGCAAATTGAATTAATAGCTAAATTCATTGTGCGTAGGTCGGATCGTTAATTATTAATTTACCAACTTTACCAAGAAATATTACTATTTTGCATGATCATCTCCTATTCTATACCTATTCTAATACAATTATATTTTGTCTGCCTTAATAAATACATAAATAAATATTGCCAAGCCGTATAAACTATATAGTCGAAAAAAATTTAACAGGACATGTTTCTCTTGAAAAACGCCGGAAATATAACAGTAGTTTGAAATAAATCAGTGGATATGAAATAAAAAGGTATAAAATTGTTTCGTTTAAATTTGACAATTAATTTGTTTTTTACATTTTTTATTTTTCACAATTTAATAATTAAACACAAAATTATTATAAATTATTAAATATTTATTTATTTATTTGTATGGGGTAGCTAGCTCAGTGGTATCAAGTCGGCCTGTGAATCCTGAGAACCCGGGTTCGATTCCCACAGGCGACAATTTTCACCATTTTAAAACTACCCCTGTGGCTCCCTCACCACTAACATCTATGAGGGCCGTGATTTAACGGCTGGTAACCGCACTTCACGCGCAAAATATATCACTTATCGAGATCTGCTTCGGCAGAGTACCACACCCAGTAATGGGTAAAAGGCGTGATGATATATTTATATTTATTTATTTTTATTAAGTTTTGTTGGGTACTAAACATTAAATAATAAAGTCAAGAAAAATATTTTCTTTAATCAACATTTATGTAATTAAAATTTTTCAGTAAAAGTGAATACAGTAATATGTGTTAATAAAAGTTTCGAATTACTTATTTTATTATCTAGTAATTTGATACATACAATTAGAACACTCTTAACACTAAATATACCATTGCGAAATTGAAAGTATGTAATTTGTAAATTATACCTGTCCAATAAATTAACATCATCAAATGATAATAAAAAGCTGCTTGTAAAAAGTTTCATTCATTACTCATTGCTTAAAAGTCAAACACAAAAAACAATTAAATTTATTTGTAAACAAAATTATTTTTGGAATTCCTGCTGTGTTTAGAAAAGAGCAGTAAAATATATAATTAATTATGTTTCAAATAAAACATTAAACTATAATGAATACCATATGGATCTCAAACTCAGTGAAATGTTACTGTTACAGTAACAGCTTTGAAAGAAAATGATATCAATGCGAATGTATTAAATTATTTATTCAACAATAGAATTTCAGTTAAAATCTATTACTCAATCATCAATACTAATTGGATATCACTTTATATATTGCACCTGTTCACATAATTATAATATAAATATAAATAATGTAATATGTAATATAATAGATGTAAATCATTTCTGTTATGGTACAATGCTTTAGAATAAATTAACATTATTTATGCAGGAAAAAATTATTTATATGCTTCATGTTTTCAGTTTTTGGTACATAAAATAAATAAACATACTCCCACAATTAAAAATTTAGCATCATCACTAAATTTTCTCAAGTAAACAACAAAAAAATTTAATAAAAACTATTGAAGTTTCAAATTTGGTATGGTTATTCGAATGACATAATGTGTACTTCAAGAAAATAGTTTCTTATGAAATAATAATCGATTTTAGAATTTTCGCGTACCTTTATTTACTCATTCGTAATACTAAGAATCTTTGGAGAAAAAAAAACTTATAGTAATTATACAATTAAAGTGTTGTGGGAGAATAAATTAAAAGTTATAATCGATAAGTTCTTGTTAAATGTTCTTATCTTCTATCGAATTTCCATTACTGATTACAAACTTGTCAGAGTGCCAAAAACTGCACTAAATTTTCTATTATTTGCGACGAAATATTTTGCAACATCTAAGGTCATTTAAAGAGTTATTATTCATATATTTCGACAAATAATTGAATAATTTACACAATGTAAAATAATGTAATTTCCTATCCTGATAACATCTTCAATCATGACATGAATGTTTTCATATAAAAGTTGTATTCAAACGTCCAAATGTGACGTTAAGTACATAAATGTTGTAATTTACCCGTCAAACTATCAGATAGGTAAATTTAGTACAGTCGCCCAAAGCGCATTGTTCAAAATATTCAATAAACGTGTTGCAACGTCGTAAGTATATTGTCCTAGTCTGAAAACCGATTGCCCTATATCAAGATGCTTCATGAAATCAAGAAGTTACTTGCATAGTAGCACGATACAAATACTACAAGTCATTCAAGCGTTAAATGACTTTACGATAAATAATAGAATAATAGAAAACAAATTTGTAAAGATTTGCAATACCGCAGAATGCATTTTGATGTTGTTTTGTTATATGCAGTCAGTTTTCTGTATGACAACATAAAATTTGCAACAAAAATATTAATAAGTATTGTAGGACATGTACGAGATATAACAAGAAAGGAATTAAAGTGGTTGATGTAGTTAGTTAATTACAACAATGTAGGTAAGTAAGTTAAATGATGAAAATCTTACCTTCGCCATTTATGACGATGCACACAATCTCTACTCGTCCGAATTCTTCAAAAAACTACACAAAGCACTCTTCCATTTGATGTCAACGATAAATTTGAGTGTTCGAAGTAACCATAACATTACATGTTAAAACCACACTGGACTGAACTGAACGTCCTCATTCGTTCTTGGATCAATACTGACAGCACGAGCCGGCAGCGGGAAAACGCAGAATGACAATTGCGCATGCGCGCTGAAATCAGCACGTATCAAAACAAATAACGAGAGACTGTAAAGAATCAGTATCCACCGAAATGTTTATTTTTCTTATTTGCGATTTATTTATTGTTTCGTTGCTCTGATATAGAACAAGAATATTTATTGAATTGTTTAAATTTAATTTATATATTTTGTACCGAATTTTATCGGTGTTTATTATTTTATTTACATTGTTTATTGCTTGTTAATAGATTTAATTTTCTTTCTAATAATACAGAATACAATCATTCATTTTTTATGAGCACATATCACTAGTCGAAACATTTTAAAAATTCTCATTAAAATAAATTTAAATTTTTACAACAAATATTTCTTTCATCGTGTATCAATCCAAATTAGGTAAAAAATGGTCATAAAGGGCCTACGCACAATTATCACAAGATTAAGTAATAGGAAATAAACGTAAAATTCCTTCCAACTTTCTTTCATAAAAAAAATAAACAAACAAAAAACCACATTTCAAACGAAGCGGCAAACCAAACATCAAAAGTGTTAACTAATTTACAAATGGAATAGAAATGCCGCTCTACTAACACTAAAATAACTTTTCTCACATTATGTAATGTTGATCTCTCTTCAAAATAAAGCTTTCGGCCTTGGGTAGACTAAAGTAGACATAAACACAGACTATGAATACGAAATACTCACCCATTATTGGAACTGGATTTTATCAACCACATGCATATCAATAATGTGAAACAAATAGCACAGAAAGTTTTATTTTCCCGATTACTTTCATCTAAAAATTAGCATTTACTGTCTGTATTTGTAATTAAAGAGGAACAAATTAATTTTATGCTTGCTTTCCTGTTAACCACTTGTTATATAAATGTTTGTTGTCTGTAACAAGTGGTACATTTCTGGTTAAGTGGAAAAAGTAATAAAAATAAACGACGCTTTTTTATAATCTAGTTTCAAGTGCACTATTACTTTAATATCGACCGTGCTATGAAAAAATTTAGTTTGATGATAAAAAATAACTATTTTATATGCTGCGTTAATATTTGTAATATAAAATTCAAAATACGACTATAAAATAACTACATAAGAGCAAAGAGGAAATATTTTTCAATGTTTGTGGCGTTAGTTATAAAATAATTATAAAATTTGGGATGTAAAATTGAAAATGCTATATCGAATTAATCGTCTATATTTATAAAACATCACTTTAAAATTATAGTTTTTATTAAAAAACATTCTCAAATTATATATAAAAAACAGTAAATGAAATAACAAATATATAGTAAATTGCATTCAAATAATATTGCAGCCGACACATTTAACTAATACAGAAGCAAAGAAAATCGGCATCACTTATCAAGTTCATTTGGTGACTGCATTGTATATAAATATTAACATGGATGAAAATGAAATAATTGAAATCTTATCGGATCATGGTGTTAAGTAAAGTGCACTTTTGACATTTTATAATAATCTCTTTTGTATAATGCAGGACACTTTAGATTATCACATGAATGTAAAGGCCTCAAGAGAGTATCGCAACGAATTAGATCTTGCTCCATGTTAATAACAAAAACAAAGTGGTTGAACGGATGCAGTCTCCGAACACAGCAAGCCGTTTTCAAGAATACCACATACTTCATTTCACATGACGTCACATACAGTTAACAAGTAATCACTTATAATATACTAGTAATAGTAATCGTGTATCATGTAATCTAAGTTATTCATTATATTTAAATTAGTTTTCTCGTTTAGTTATGCCAATGTCACAATAATTGTTGTCGAGATCAATATAGTTTTTTAAAATTATGGCACAACTTATTAGTAAATTATTCTCATTCATATAAACCGCATAAAATATTTGTATGATATATACAACTTTTCGTATTGTGTTTAAAATATAATCTAATATGTATATAAAAATAGATATATAACAAAAGATTTTTTAAACAACGTGATTTAAGAAATTTTAAAATCTAATATTTCAATTAATATTCGAAAGACCTTTTTGCTCTTGATAAATAAATATCAGAATAAATTAAAAAGCGAGTCACCAGGAATTACAAACTTACTAATAATAAATGACACATTTCTTATTTCAAATAATGTCTCTATACAACAAACTTAAAAGTTATATTCTAATGACCTACGGTTTAAAAATTATTAAGTATATAATTATATCAATTAAAAATAGTAGGATATTAAAATTTCTTGTAAAACGCTTTTGTAACAGTTACTCTTAAGACATTACACAGACGAAACTGTAAATAGTACATAATTCACAGGGAAAATGACACTACATTCAAGAAACCGAACTAATGGCATTGTGAGGTGAGCCCATTTGTGTTAACACTTTGTCTAGCCACTGCAGCGGCCCGTGCAGGTGAATTTCAATCCAACAAGGAGTGCTGGTCACGTCTTGACGGTGGTATTCCGCCCCCCAACCCTTAACAAAACTCATCCGAATAGTACACATCTTCGTCAACTCATACACCGCCTCGAAACCATGATTCACTGACTGCGACAACAACTGCGCGAATTCCTGGTTGTTGAAGATTTTCAACGAACAACCAGAAGGTATTTTACACACTGTAGACGGGTGGAAACCATGGTGGTGGTTGCAATTACGCGATTGAACAAATATCGCTGAATCGGATAAACATTCGGCGTACACTTCACCACCAACGTAATATAAATGAACACCTTTTCCTATGTGGCGACGGGTATTTTCGATCGTTGAGTTCCGGTTCACATTGCTGAGTTGGCCGAGACAGAATCTGTCAGAATTATTACTAGGATTTGTGAAGCCATCGACGATAACGGAATGCGTATTACAGTGGAACACTTCACCAACTCGACAGTTCAACTCGTAGTAAGCTATGCTAGCCCAGTACGGTGGTTCTTGGTAGCTCACTGGGGCGACTTCGCCCATGTTGGTGTCCATGGTGCTTGGGTCCGATGCGTTGTTGTTCGTTTGAGAGGCATCTTCAGGAGGGCTGTATGCGGGAGGAGGAGTCTCTGCTAAAGCAGAAGAGTAAGGGCTCTGAGGATTTGAACTTACAGAACCAGGACTAGGGACAGAAGACATGGGTGAATTGGGGGACAAATGGCCTGAATTAAATCCAGTAGAGGAGTAACTCACATTATGGGGCATGTTAGGTTCAGCAAGTTGTTGGAAAGGAAGCAAGGAATGGCCGGGAGCGAATTCAGAATGCCGAGGTACTAACACTGGCGGTAAAACAGGACTTTCGACTCGCTTATAATGATAAGGATTTATGCAAACTTCCTTTTGTTTTGCTGAAAACGGATACTGACAGTGTTCTAGAGGTTTGAGTTCGTGGTGGCTTTGCAGATCTGGCCAACGCCATACTCGACAGTAAATTACGTGCGGTAAACCCTTGCGGTGGGAAACTTGCAAACGGCCATCTAGAGATCTGGGTATCGTTACGCACTTACTTGGTGTTCCAGGGCATGACAAGGCTCGCTCAAGCTCTTCAATAGCTCCTTTGCGCTTTTTTAATTTTTTAACTAAACTGTCAACTGCTTTTTCCGCCCATTTTTCTTCTTCATCGCCTTGTTTCCAACCAAGTAATTTTTTCACTGCTGGACTTGTAAATGAGAACAAGCTATTCAGAGAGGACATAGGTCCACTACTGGAAGATTCTGCTTCATCAGTATCCATGGTATATCTAAAAGTGAATGACACTTTAACTGACAGAAATCACACAACAAAAAACCAAATAAATTACAAAATTATTTTATTTATGAATCACATATGAATAACACAGAAACAAATTAGTTACAAATGTATGAGTCACTACAGTATTGATGAATTATTTTTTTAATAAGGTTATTAAATTTATTTGAAATTGTTATCAATTAAAAACTTCATAAAATTGAATACAACCACCTGAAGAACAACAATAATATTAAACAATTATGTCCAAATCCAAATGAATACGTAAAACTACTTGACATTTGAAACAAAAAAAAATGAACATATCATAAGTAACCCTTACCGAACAGTTGAAGTTTTAAGTAATCTTTTTTAATTTCTTCAAATGTTTCAAATTTTTGGCATAAAATATGAAAATAAATGATAAGCAGGATTAACGGCTTCTCTTTACGAACACCCGACTTTACGTCGCCATGAGTTTAAAAAATTGGCCATTTGTGGTGCTGCAATCGCACCATATGTTAAAAAATATAGGAACTATAAGCAAACGCGGGAATTTCAAAAATATTTCAATTGTTATTACTTTATTTTATTACTGCCAAGTACCAAAACAAATTATTATAATTAAAATAAAATAAATGTAAATAAAATTTAGTTGCTATTCCATTTATAATAAATTATTTCGTATATTTGCCATTTACAAAGGAACTCATATTTGACATACTTGAATAATAATAAAATTAAATTTCTATGAATTAAACCTATAATTGTTTTATTTAATTTAAATTAAATTTGTTAAATAAAGTTTTAATATATTTTTAACAATAAACATAAAAGTAATTAAACTTAACCTTAAAAAAAACTAGTTTGTGTTGGAATATATAATTATGATATCGCTGCTCTATAATTAAAAGTGGTCAAAGTTCAATAATACTTGTTAAATTTATTCGCGGATGATAGCCAAACGTTTTCCATTTCATTAGTGCAGTACGATCGTGACTAGCAATACTGAAGTAGCTAGAGATAATAGAAGTAGTAAAAGTACTAGAAGTAGCAAGAATTACTTCATAAAACATTTAAAATGGTTAGAAGTTTACTTGGAGATTTTCAAGCTGGTCCTTTGGACCGCTATAGAAAATATGCTTCGTTCGATTGGAAAAAAATGAAAATCTTCCTCGAAAGTGAAGAGATGATTAATTATTCCGTAAGATATTTAAATTTTGATGACAACTTTTTAGCTACATTTTAAAAAGATTACATATTAATTTTTAAAATTATTATTTTATAGGAAGAAATTATCACAAAATTGAAACAAAATATAAACCTTCATCCTACATTAACCGTCCAAACTCTAGATGAAGAGCGTCATTTATCTTCAAAACGAATGATGATTTTGAAATATATATCTTTACTCAACCCGGAGGAAGCTCTTCGTGATCCACGAACACCAAGTTGTGTACTTAGAACTCTATTTCATTGGGACCCATCATCTACTGTAAAATACTCAATATCTGTCGGAATGTGTGTTGGAGTCTTGACTTCTTTAGGTACTGAAAGGCACTATCAATATGTTGAAGATATTCGCAATGGAGAAGTAAGAGATATTGTTTTGTTATTTGATTTTATTCAATTATTTTATTTGTGACTGTAGGCTATTGCATGCTTTTGTTTAACTGAAATCTCTCACGGAACAAATACAAAAGGGATGCGAACCACAGCAATCTACGATCCGAAAACGCAACAGTTTATTTTAAACACTCCAGATTTTGAAGCTGCTAAATGCTGGGTAGGAAATCTAGGTCTGTTAAAAATATATTATAAGATGAGGGTTTGTTATAATTTATTTACGATTATAGTTGTTTTTTATTATTAAAATTTCTTAAATTTTTTATTATAGGAAAAGTAGCAACAATTGGTATAGTTTACGCTCAATTATACACTCCAGATGGGAAATGTCATGGTCTCCATAATTTTGTTGTTGATATAAGAGATAAACAAACTTTAAAATCTTATGCTGGAATTATTGTTGGTGATATGGGAGCTAAAGCCGGGTTAAATGGAATTGATAATGGGTAATTTTAAAATAATTACGAAATAAAATCATATTTAATGCGATTTTTTAGATTTATTATGTTTAAAAATTACCGAATTCCACGAGAAAATTTATTAAATAAGACTGCAGATGTAACTCCCGATGGACAGTACGTAACTCCATTAAAAGATCCATCAAGAAGATTTGGTATTTCTTTGGGTGCTTTATCTACTGGTCGTGTAAATATTATACAAATTGGAACTGCATATCTCGAAAAAGCATTAGCAATTGCAATACGTTATGGTGCTGTTCGAAAACAATTCGGGCCAACTGATAAAGAAGAACTTCCAATTTTGGAGTATCAGCTACATGTAAATACATTATTTAAATTTTTATTACAATTATATACATTTAATTAATAATTTTAGCAATGGCGTCTTCTACCTTATTTAGCGGTCTGTTACGTATTAAAGAATTTTTCATCATTTTTCTGTCCTGCAAATATTCAATTTCAAATCGATAATGCTTTTGGTGAAAATAAAGAGAAATTAGCAGATCTTGGAATTGAAATCCATGCTATATCTTCAGCTGGAAAATCTGTCTCAAGTTGGGTCGTAAGAGATGGTATTCAAGAATGCAGAGAAGCTTGTGGAGGACATGGATATCTTAAAGGTATAAATAAAAATATGTTTTAGTTTCCGATATGATATATAACTACTTATTTTAACTATGGAAAACATATATTGGAACGTCAAAATAATCGTTTATGATGATTTTGTATAAAAAGATAAAAATTATTAAGTAGTACTTTTAATACTTATTTAATAAATTATTACTAAACTGAATATCTATTCATAAATAATCGAAAAACAAATAATTTGCTGTTATATAATGATCTGCTTATATAATGATCTGCTTATATAACAGAATTAATTTACTGTCATGTACTAAAATGTTCTAAGATACTAAAAATATGTTTAAACTCATGTTTATGAAACTAAAAACTATTAATTTATATAAAAATTGTTATTTTTAGTATCTGAAATACCTGAGCTGAGAAGCAATCATGATGCAAATTGCACTTATGAAGGTGAAAGTAACGTTCTTTGTCAACAAACAAGTAACTGGTTGTTAAAATTTTGGCCATTGATATTAAATGGAGAAAAAATTCTTCCCACACCACTAAATTCAATTTATTTTTTGAATGATGCCCAAAAAATTCTACAGAAGAAGTTTATTGCTACTACTGTTGAAGAAGCATATAATCCAAGAAGTATGTACTTAATATTTTCTTTAGAAAAATATATCTCCAAGAATTTTTATATAAAAACAAATTGATTATAGGTACAATGAACGCATACAAGTGGCTTGTTTGTTACTTGCTTAAAGCATCGCATGACAAAGTACAAAGACTAACAGAACAAGGTATTGATGCATTTACAGCAAAGAATAATACACAGATATTTTATTTGCGGACCTTATCAGTTGTTTATATTGAAGTAAGTTGCTATGGGAAGGTACAATTATCAGTTATTGTTTTAATTATTTGACTTCCAGCATTTCTTTATGCAAAAATTATGTGATACGATTGATACTGCCACAGATTACTCGATTAAAAGCGCACTTCAACGATTGTTATCTTTATATGGTGTTTGGTCTTTAGATAAACATATGAGTATTTTATATCAGGGTGGCTATGCAAATGGAACTAAACCAGCCTATCTGATTAAACAGGGTATTTTAGATTTATGCGAGATCATTAAACCAGATGCCGTTTCTCTAGTTGATGTTGTTGCACCTCATGATTTTTTGATGCAGTCTCCACTTGGAAAATCTGACGGACAAGTATGAATACTGATAACTTGTGTAGTAGAATTCGGTTAATTTAATTTTTGTAGGTTTACAAACATCTGGAAGCAGCGTTTTTAAATGCACCAGGGGCCTTAACTCGACCAGATTGGTGGCAAGATATTGTTAACTGGCAACAATTTATTCCAAACAGCAAGTTGTAATTGGAAATTTTATCATTAATGATTTTTTGTCTTCCGCTTATAAACATATTTGTTATATTAATATAAACGTGCTCTTATTATTCATTATAAAATAATTGATGCTTTATTAAGTTGTGATAATTTGTTTATGTAATTATTGTGACTATAATTTAGTGTGTATTACTTTACTGCCCTATTTTCATTTTTTATATGGTAGCTATTGTTATTGGGATATGTATTTTTATATATGTATGTTATTTAAAAATAAAATATTTTCTGGTATACAATTTTTAATTTATAACGAATAATTTGGTAATGAAGTAGAAAATTATCATTTGTAATTTATTAATTACATTCTAATTTTAAATATTAAATAAACCAGAAATATATTTAAGATCGAGAAATAATTTTTACTGGATAACTTGGCTTGATTTTTTAAATTTAAAACATGTCCAATGACATTGCGGTCAAGATTTATAATTATTGTCAAGGAAAACGTAAGTATATACCAATGTATAGGAAACATTAAAATAAAAAAGTTGTTGACGAATTTATAATAAACGACGCTAGGTATATGTAAAAAAATGTTCCAATTAGAAGTGAACCACTCACCTCTAAAAATCAACGAAGAAAACTTATAAGTTATTCACAAAGTTTTTATATTTGATGTACAAATTCCATTTATTCGACAAAAAACAGATATATTTTTCGAAAGTTTATTTGAGAAAGAAAATATCGATAATTATACAATTGAATAAACTTACTACCCTCTTTCGAAATATTTATAGATCAATAAAAACTTTAAAGATAATTGTATCAAATCTGTTTGTCAAAAATAGTTGCGCAGTATCTTTTATTTGTGTAGCTTGAATCAGTATTATTTCATAATAGAAATGGATAGAACATTGCTTACTGATTTTGAACCTGGTCCTTTGGATAATTATAGAAAATGTGCTTCATTCGACTGGAAAAAACTGAAAATCTTTCTCGAAAGTGAAGGTTTAGTTAATTTTAATGTAAGTACTGAACACTTTATTGCATAACGTGCCCGATTAGGAACACAAATTAGTTTTTCATATACTGAGATATCATACATGAATTTAGATATTTCTGTGCACGCAGTTCCTGATTGGGAACACAATTTTTCAAGTAGTTTCAAGGCAGATGTCAAATGTATATACTTGTTCAAATAGATTGTAATATTTGTAATGGTGTTCTAAATGTTTTTAAATAAAATTGTATAAAAGGGGGTTAAAATTTATCACAACTTTCAAATAAACATAACATTTTAGCAGGTGTTTATATTAAGCAGTATATATTAAATTAAATTCTGATTTGCGCAATATGCATGCGTTCGAATACCATGTGCTACTATCACATCACCAACAATGCGCAATCGAAGCGACATATGATCTTCGAACTTGAGTCCACTTGATAAAATTAAATTAATCTCATAAAAAAATAAATGACCAGTAAAAAAATATTTACTATTTTATAAGTAAAATACAAAAAACAAATATGCATGGTTTTAAGAAACAAAAAATATTTTTAAAATGGAATGGTCTTAGTAGAAATTTTTCTCAAAATCCAAAAAATCGCTTACTTATGCGGGATACTCTGTATATCTAAATTTAATGAATGTCTTCACAAATAAAAAATAGAACGTATCCTCTGCCAAAATAGTTATTTACGATATTAGTAAGTAATGATGCTTTCCGTGTGTGTACAATATTTTATCTATAATCGAAAATATTAGTAAAATTTTAAAATTATTGACATAAATATCATTATGGAATATTGAAAAATTAATTCTTATTTTTACAGTTACTTGTATTAATCATACTCGGGCGCTATAAGCTAGTCACTTATACATATGCCTTAAAAGTAAGTAACATTGACTCAGAAAACCGGCAGTACGGCAGCGTAAAAACTGCGGCTCGGTGTGCCCGGTAGGCCCAGGCCCGACTCGGGCTGTAGCGCCAGTAAAGAAGTAAAGAATTCTTATTTTAATGAGTTTGCCATGGTCGTCATAGTAAATAGTGCGTAAACATAATTTTATCTAAGACATGTAAAATTGTCTTTTATTTCATAATCTGTTACAGTATTAAATTCTGTAATGGAATATTATGGTATTGTATCGTGAGTTTGCTGGGCAACAAACAGTTTTAGATATTTAATTATAATTATTTTAAGATGTCACTTAGGATATGAAACTAATGTTTAATAATTAAATGCGACACAGTAAAAATGTTCTTTGTCATACATCCGTTAATAATTTTTGCGGTACATTTCGAAACTTCTTACTCGTACCGTCAAAACTTATTTACCGGCCACAACGTAAATAACTATAAAGACCGGTTGTATAATTGCAGATTAGGTAATCGATGATTTATAGTTAAACTAAGTTTAACACAAGACTTGTATAATTATAGTTTAAAGTCAGTTTTTCTTTATAATAAATTAGAATGCATAAATTAGAATAATATTATTCCAGTTTATTATTTATGCGACACTTTTAATTTAAATATTTATTATCGTATACAATGTTTTTCTGTAACTGAGTAATTAATTTCATTCTCAAAATTTCTGAAATTTGCGAAAAAATGTTCAATTTACCAAAAGTATACATTTTAGTACCATTGGATTCTTATTCTTTTCTAATAATAACGATATAGTAAACGTAATCAAAATTACAAAGAATGGAGTACCTATATATTTATGTTTCCTCTCACTCATAACATTTAAAAAATGACTCACGATCACTCACACTCGCATATACAATTTTAAAATTGCTCACGATCACGTGTGTCACGACATAACCTTTCGTTACCCAAAATCACGGCCCTTGCCCACCTTTAGTAAATAACTATTAACTACCCATTACTGGGCAACCCATAAATAATGAAATCTTGATATTTAAAGTCTTTTATGAACTACAACCATTCAACTAAAAAATAATTTTACATACGGTCGTAGATAAATATTATTATCGGTTTTAAATCTTATTTTGTAGGATGAAATGATTAATAAACTAAGACAAAATGTTAATCTCCACCCTACATTTACCGCACAAACATTAGACGAAGAGCATCACACATCTTCAAAACGAATGATGATATTGAACAATGTATCTTTACTAACTCCAGAGGAAGTTCTTTCCGATCCTCAGAAATCAGGGTCAGCGATAAGAATCCAGGTTCACTGGGATTCACCAACCATTGCAAAATACTCAATTTCTACCGAAATGTGTACAGGAATTTTGACTTCTTTAGGTACTGAACGACATTATCCATATGTTAAAGATACTCGTAATGGAAAAGTAAGGGACATTGTTATATAAAAAGACATGCATTCGGTTATTCAAATATTTTAATTTGATTTGTAGGCCATTGGATGCTTTTGTTTGACAGAAATCGCTCATGGAACAAATTTAAAAGGGATGCGAACTACAGCAACCTATGATTCGAAAACGCAACAATTTATTTTGAACACTCCTGACTTTGAAGCTACTAAATGTTGGGCTGGGAATTTAGGTATACTTGAAATAATAGAGCTGGACAAAACAATAACAACTCTGAGAGGAAAGTCTTTGAAGGTCGCCACTATCGTTGGTACATTCAGTTTGCATAAATGCTCACATCGTATATGGTGTGGCAGTCAAATATTTTCACTGAGACTGTATATTTCACTTTTGCGCCAAAACAGAGCTACACCATTCGTTATATACCCGAATGGGTGGAGTTAAAGCGCATTCCAGCCACGGTTTTACTTTAATTTGTCGAGCTCTATCCAAAGATAAAATTATGCAAAAATTAACAATTTTATTATTATTTTATTTTGTAGGCAATGTTGCAACTTATGGGGTAGTCTATGCTCAGTTATACACTCCTGATGGCAATTGCAATGGTTTACATTATTTTGTTATTGATATAAGAAATAAAGAAACTTTAAAACCTTATTCCGGTATTATTGTTGGTGATATGGGAGCTAAAGCCGGATTACATGGCATTGATAACGGGTAATTTAGAAAAAAAATCGTTAAAACATTCATAACTGATTCATTTTTAGTTTTATTATATTTAACAACTATCGAATTCCACGAGAGAGTTTATTAAATAAAACTGCAGATGTAACTTTTGATGGACAATATATCACTATGTTAAAAGATCCATCAAGAAGGTTTGGAATATCGTTGGGTGTTTTATCTTCCGGTAGAGTAAATATCATTCAAATTGGAAATGCATATTTTGAAAAAGCTTTAACAATTGCAATTCGTTATGCTGCTATTCGTAAACAATTTAGACCAACCGATAAAGAAAAATTACCCATTTTGGAGTATCAACTGCATGTAAATAATTAAATAAATATTTAAAGAATTTATTGAAAATATATTTTATTATTTATTTTAGCAATTATGTTTGATGCCTTATTTAGCAGTTTGTTACGTGTTAAAAAATATTGCATCTTTTCTCTGCACTACAAGTATTCAGTTCCAAATCGATTCTGTGGATAGTGAAAATAAAGACCGATTAACAGATCTAGGAATTGAAATCCATGCTATATCTTCAGCTGGAAAATCTGTCTCCAGTTGGGTCATAAGAGATGGTATTCAAGAATGCATAGAAGCATGTGGAAAGCATGGATACCTTAAAGGTATATTAGCAGAGGTCGACAAAAATATACGATATCTTAATCCGATCCGATTCGAAATAGGATTGATCGGATTATAACTCTCTCGGATCGGATTCGGATTAGATCCGATTGAAAATTCGAATAAAATATCCGATCCGAAGTTCGAATTAAACATCCGATTCGAAGATTGGACGAAACTTCCGATAAAAATATTTATGTACTATAATACCAAATTTGTTTCTTTAGTTTTTAAAAAAAAAAAATCGGTTCGGATGTTAAGTCGGATCACGAACCGACCGGATGTCGAATTAAATTTTGGATCGAATTTCGTTTCGGATCTCGGATCCCGGATTTGATTTCGGATCGAATTTTGGATCGATTTTCGGATCGGATATCAAAATTTTCGAATAGGTATGTCTATCTTTATATTTTAGTAAAATATTAATTTTTAGTCCACACCTTTAATTTTCTATATCAGAAGCTACGTAAATTGCACTCATGAGAGTAAAAATAACTTATCTATAAATACTTTTTTCATAAATATTTTTTATTAGATAAGAAATTTTTTGGTTTGAATTGAATAACAAATAAAATATTTATTTGTATAATGATCTAATTAGATAAGATAATTTGGTTTTTGTATTTGTTTTTTTTGTTAAAATGTACTAAAATATTGAAAATGTTTGCATTACATAGATATACATGTTTATGAAGTCAAATACTATTTATTTTTAAAAAATTGTTATTTTCAGTGTCTGAAATAACCGATCTCAGAAACAATCACGATGCAAATTGCACTTATGAGGGTGATAGTAACGTTCTTTGTCAACAAACAAGTAATTGGATACTGAAATTTTGGCCACTAATATTGAAAGGAGAAAAAATTCCTGCCATGCCTCTAAATTCGATTTATTATTTGAATGATGCCAAAAAAATCTTACAGAAGAAATTTATTGCCACTACTGTTGAAGAAGCATATAATCCAAAATGTATTTAATATTTATTATTTCAAAAATAAAATTAATCTTAAACGAATTATATTTAAATATATTTACAGATGTAATGAATGCATACAAGTGGCTTGTTTGTTACTTACTAAAGGAATCGTACGATAAAATACAAACAATAATCGGAAATGGTATAGATGCATTTACAGCAAGAAATAACACACAGATATTTTATTTACGAACTTTATCTGTAGTTTATTTTGAAGTAAGTTGCTAATAGCCTCGACAAATATGCCAGTCATTGTTATTACTTTTTGTTTCAGCATTTTTGTATTCAAAAATTATGTGATAAGATTGATACTGCCACGGATTATTCGATTAAAACTGTACTTCAACGGTTGTTATCTCTATATGGAGTTTGGTCCTTAGATAAACATATGTGTATTTTATATCAGGGTGGTTATGCATATGGAACTAAACCAGCCTATCTGATTAAACAGGGTATTTTAGATTTATACGAAAACATTAAACCAGATGCCGTTGCTCTAGTTGATGTTGTTGCTCCACATGATTTTCTGATGCAGTCTCTACTAGGGAAATCTGATGGACAAGTACGATTACTGATAATTTATGTAGTACATTTTGGTTCATTTAATTTTTTGTAGGTATTCAAACATCTGGAAGCAGCATTTTTAAATGCACCAGGTGCCCTAATTCGGCCAGATTGGTGGCAAGATATTGTGAATTGGAGACAATTTGTCCCTAGCAGCAAATTATAATTTAAAATGAATGAATTACTTTTAATTATTAAACATGAGTTCTATAATATAAGCAACATGGCTCTTGTTTGTTACCTACTGAGAAAAAAAATCAAACGACATTGATCTAAGAACTTTTAATTATAATAAATATGTTAATCTATTTTGTGCAACAAAATGAAATTATAATTTAGTATTTTTAAAGTTTACAGCATCTTTTTCTTATGTGTTTTTGGTGATGATCATGAAATTATGTAAATTTCTGTTGAATTTTAATTAAAACCAAAAGAAATAAATTCATTACTTGAAACTATTCATTCAACCAAATACCGTGAGAAATTTTATATATTTTTAATACTCCCATGCGTGAAGTAGTAGCTTGTGAACATTGTGTGACATTGATTGCAGAAGCTAGAATTTGATTTTTAATACCAATGCATTTTATTTTACGCACTAAGGCCATAAAAGCTGTTATAGAATTTAATACAAATTTGTAATAGATTGCTGTGCTTAGTTTTTGTTTGATTTTTCATAATATCGAATTGCTTGTTTTGAGACTATTAATTATTATGGTATGAAGTCGGCCTGTGGATCCTGAGAACCCTGGTTCGAGTCCCACAGGTGACAAACAATTTTCATAATTTCAAAAGCTACCCCTGTGGCTCCTCCACCACTAACATCTTTGGGGGCCGTGATTTGACGGCTGGTAACCGCACTTTACGCGCAAAATATATCACTTACCGAGATCTGCTTCGGCAGAGTGCCACACCCAGTAATGGGTAGAAGGCGTTATGATATATTTATTTATATTTATAATTATTATGGATTATGATACATTATTATTATGAAGATATCGTTAGGCGAACAAGCTGGTATTAAGCTTGAGACTCTAACAAACTGTAATCGTAGAAAAAGTATAGTGTGCAACATATGTGTGAAGCCTTTTCACTCTCGTGTAAAAAAAGGCAGCATTGTTACACAATATCTTCTTCCTATTGTACTACAATCCTTTGTGGATTTTGGCATGCTCCATATAGGAGACCAGACACACCGGGCCGCAGTTTTTTACACTGCCGTACTGCTGGTTTTTTCATAGTCGATGTTACATTATTTCAGTTGTATGAGTGACTAGCTCATAGCGCCCGAGCGTGATAATACATGTAACTGTATTTTTATATTTAACGACAAATCACACATTGTCGACAGGCGGATTCTAACTGACGACCCAATGGTCGGATGACGTCAGCATGTTAGGAAATGTACATTAACACGCTCGGCCATCGCGCCTATTGTTACATAATATATTATTTGTAAATTTATTATGAAACATATTTTTCTTGAAACCTGCAAGAAAGTGTCTACTTTCCTAACCAATTTTAGTATGGAAAGTGGATTTTGACTAAAACAGTCAAGTAAAGCACGTATCCAAGGTTACAATAAAAATAACAGTCTGATAAAGACTTTACCTGACTGTCTTGTATTTTAACTGACTTTTTTGTTGTTGTAACCTTGGATATGTAGTCTGCTGTCAATAGAGTTCATATCAAGATATGTGAATATTTTGAATGATTTATGATTAATTATTGTGATTAGATTAAACAATTTCAGAAAAAATTGTCTACATAATATGCCAGGAAAGTGTTTTTACTTTCCTGACTTATTAAGTAATATCGTTGATTGACTAATAATTAAACTGTATAATCAAGGGTAATATCCTTGATAATATACTAATACTATTCTATATTTTATAATTTTTTATTGTTTGGTATTGGAAATATTTTCTATGTATCCTGTTATTTTTAATAAAACTAATTAAAAATTTATGCAGTTATTTTATCAGAATGTTATCTTTAATTATATAATAAGCAATGGGGTAATGGCTCAGTTGGTATCGAGTTGGCCTGTGGTTCCTAAGAACATCGGTTCGATCCCACAGCCGACAACCAATTTTCACCAAATTAAAAATTACCTCTGCGGCTCCCCCACCACTAACATCTTTGGGGGCCTTTATTTGACGGCTGGTAACCACACTTCACGCGCATAAATATATCACTTACCGAGATCTGCTTCGATAGAGTGCTATACCCAGTAATGGGTAAAAAGGCGTGATGATATATTTATATTTTATTTTATATAACAATTCTTACATAATATTATAAATTGTAAAATTTTATCATTATGCGACTATTTTTAATAGCAAAGTATAAATAAATATAGTTCAATAAGTTGAAAATTTACGTGAATAATATATTAAGTATTCAAAGCCCTATTATGTGGATGAAAAATTACACTTGTTTGTATATAATTCAAATGATAATGCAGTGCAAGTGTTTTTAAATTGTGCTGTAGTACAAAGGTTACTTTTTATTGATAGAAAAATGTACATTATACTTGCAACTCATGCAGAGAACAGCGAATATAAGTGATATCTCCTTTTTGGTTTGTAAAATATTTAAAATCTTATTTATTCACATATTTTAAAACAGAAGATTTAAAGTTCAGTTAATATTATCTTTATTTTGCTTGTCGATCTCTTTACTTTGTCTGATAACAGAACTTTACAGATAAAATAACACTTGACTGTGCCTAGTATATACTACATTTATTATTTTGGTCCATAAAGTAAAGAAACTTCGTCAAAGATGAATCGAAAATTGTTGGATGATTTTCCTGCCGGTCCGCTAGATCGTTATCGAAAAAATGCATCTTTTGATTGGAAGAAAATGAGAATATTCATTGATGGAGAAGAATTAATCAAAGACACAGTAAGTAAATTGCACAAGTAAATTACGTAAATTTTAAAAAACCTTAATTAAAGGACAACTATGTTGCGGTATTTAAAAGAAATGTACTTATGCATCCTTCGAGAACACCCTTAACTTTAGATGAAGAACGAAGAAGAAGCGTAATACGAATGAAAGCATTTATACAAGAAGATGGTATACCTAAGTTTATTGCTGGTAAAGAAGAAGCAAGAAAATCTGCAAATATATTAAGAAATATGTTTCACTGGGATCCTTCTACTGCTCTAAAAATTTCAGTTTCCCATGGATTATGTTTATTTGCATTAAAAATCTTAGGTACAGAAAGGCATTTTGAATACTTATTTGGAACTTTGGAAGGAAGAGTAAGATAATAATAAAACGATTTAAATCAGAAAACTAAGATCTTAAAATGTATGTTAATAGCTTACAGGATGTTTCTGTTTAACGGAAATTGGCCATGGGACAAATACAAAAGGTATGAGAACTACTGCTACTTTCGATCCATCAACTCAGGAATTTATATTAAATACACCAGATTTTGAAGCGGCAAAATGCTGGGCTGGCAATCTGGGTATGCCTCGAAATGAATAAACTTGAGCTAAATCTAATAAAATATATTTTTAATAGGAAAAAGTGCTATGTACACAATAGTTTACGCACAGTTGTACACTGCTGATGGTGAATGCCATGGACTGCATTGTTTTATAGCTGATATAAGAGATTCAACAACTTTAAAACCAAAGAGTGGTATCATTGTTGGAGATATGGGGGCCAAAGCTGGTTTCAACGGAGTTGACAATGGGTAAAACAATCAAATACTTCATTACAGAAGTATGTATTTAATATTTTAATTAAAAATATAGATTTTTAATATTCAAAAATTATCGTATTCCTCGAGAAAATTTATTAAACAAGACAGGAGATGTAACTCCAGAAGGAATATACGTAACACCTATAAAAGATCCTTCGAAAAGACAAGGACAATCTTTCGGAGGCTTATCTGCAGGAAGAGTTAATATTATTATATTGTCGTCTGCTTTCTTGTCCCATTGTTTAACAATCGCTATACGTTATGCTGCTGTTCGTAAACAATTCGGTCCAACAGAAAAAGAAGAACTTCCTATTTTAGAATACCAATTACAAGTAACTATTAATAAAAATCCTAAATACAAACAGAAATCATGATATAGTTATCTTTTAGCAATGGCGTTTATTGCCATATTTAGCATCTGCGTATGTATTTACAATATTCGCAAATTACTTTGGTGAACAGAGTGCGTTGTATCAAGTTGGATTAATGTTGGGCGAAGATAAAAAGGTTTTGGGTGAATTAGGATTTGAAATTCACGTTGTTTCTTCTGCCGGTAAATCTGTTTTTAGTTGGATAACAAGGGATGGTATTCAAGAATGCAGAGAAGCCTGCGGTGGTCACGGATACCTCCAAGGTATTATTAAAGACTAGCAAATTATATATATACAATTAACTTACTATGTTTTAGTTTCTGGAATAAGTGATATTCGAAATGATCATGACGCCAATATAACTTATGAAGGAGAGAGTAATGTGTTGTGCCAACAGACAAGTAACTGGCTATTGAAATTTTGGCCTCTTATATTGAAAGATGAACAAATACCATCAACACCTTTGAAATCTGTACAGTTTTTGTCTGATGCTAAAAGAATATTACAAACTAAATATTCTGCAACAACTATTGAAGAAACGATTGATCCATCTAGTACGTAATGATTTTATACTAATAATTATAAATGACCATCAATATAATGTACTTTTACAGATATTCTAAATACTTATAAATGGCTGGTTTGTTTCTTATTGAAGGAATCATACGAAAAAATGAAATATTTAACTAAGCAAGGTGTGGATGATTTCACAGCGAGAAACAATTCGCAAGTTTTTTATTTGAGATCACTTTCAATTGTGTTTCTTGAGGTAAAAATTCACTACTTTAAATATTATGCAACTACTAATAAATATATTTACAGCATTTCATAATTCAAAAAACGTACGAATTTTTGCAAAACTCTCCAGACAGAGACATAAAAAATGTTCTTTCAAATTTATTGTCGCTCTATGGAGTATGGTCTCTTGACAAACATGCATCAATTTTATACCAAGGAAATTATACCAATGATCCAAATACAGCAGATTTATTGAAACAAAGTATTTTATATTTGTGTGAAAAAATTAAACCGGATGCACTATCTTTAGTTGATGCTATTTCGCCTCCCGATTTCTTTATTACTTCGCCTTTAGGACAACCTGATGGAGAAGTATAAAAACAATATATTTTTAATAGAATATATAAAATACTAATTTGTACTTTTATTTATTAGGTGTACAAACATTTGGAACATGCGTTTAATACTGCTGCTGGAACTTTTACGAGGCCAGAATGGTGGAATGATATATTGGTAAAAAGCAAAATGTAATTATTATTTTCTGTTTTTAATTTATTTAATTTTAACAATATAATCTGTTGTAAACTATATTTGTTGATTATTTTTAAGAAATTTATAGAGTATTATTAAATATTGATGAAAACACTTACCTTTTTAATATCATTATTGGCGTCAAACTTGTTTCACGGATATGGAAAACCTACATATTTAAAATTAGTTTTAATATTTTATAAATTATTTAATTCATGTCTAAACTATTTAATATTATTATCAATCATACTTTTCTTTAATTATTTATTAACAAATAAACAAAAATGCAATAATTTGTTCAAAAATAAGATAATTATAAAATCTTTGTATACAATGTAATATTGTATAGTAACAAAATATAAGAAAACTAAAATGATATCATAATCATAATAAATTATCAGTATATCATAAAAATAAATACTTACATAATTAAAGTGAATTGGTACAGCCTTAATTTTATATCTATTCATTCTATCGCGCATTCTGTTGATATATCCAGATGATTTATATACAATAATAAGTAGAAAAGTCTCTTGCGCAACATCTTTACAAAAAATAAGTATTAACGTCAAAATAATCATTATATGTTTGAGTTCTATGACACGATAACTTCTAACTTCATATCTCACTCGGTAATTTAAGTTAACACAACCGTGCGTACAGTGTCATCACATGGCGTAGAAATTTTGGCACTGTTTGTTTGCTATGTGCAGTAACAATATTTCTTCAGGGAACTATCATTTATGCTAAAGATAATATACATATATATCTGCAAAAATATGAGTATTTTATATCAGGGTGACTATACAAATGAAACTAAACCAGCCTACCTGATTAAACAGGCTATTTTCGATTTATGCGAAAACATTAAACCAGATGCCGTGTCTCTAGTTGATGTTGTTGATCCACATGATTTTCTGATGCAGTTTCTACTTGGAAAATCTGATGGACAAGTATGATTACTGATAATTTATATAGTACAGTTTGGGTAATTAAATTTTTGTTGGTATACAAACATCTGGAAGCAGCATTTTTAAATGCACCAGGTACCCTAATTCGACCAGGGTGGTGGTAAGATATTGTGAATTGGAGACAATTTGTCCCTAATAGCAAAATTATAATTTAAAATTAAAGAACTACTTTCAATTATTAAACATGAGTTCTATAATATAAGCAACATACGCTTGTTTGTTTCCTATTGAGAAAAAAAAAATCAAACGACATTGATCTTAGAACTTTTAATTATGACAAATATGTTAATCTGTTTTTAGCAATAAAATAAAATTATATTTTAGTTTTTTTTTAATTTTCAACATCTGTTTTTTATGTATTTTTGGTGATGACCATGAAATTAAGTCAATTTCTGTTGAATTTTAATTAAATCCAAGAGAAATAAATTCATTACTTGAAACTATTCATACATCCAAATACCTTGAGAAAATTTATATACTTTTTCTACTCCCATGCGTGAAGTAGTAGCGTCATATGTTGATTGCAGTAGGTAAAGTTTGACTTTTAATACCGATGCGAAAAATACAATGCACTTTTTATAGAGTTTATTTTACGCACTGCGCTTATAAGAGCTCTTATAGTTTTTGGCACAGATACAAGTTTATAATACATTGCTGTGCTTAGTTTTTGTTTGATTTTTCATAATAACGAATTGTTTGTTATGAGATAACTGTCAAACGAAAATAGTTCAGTCGGTTTTAATTTACGTATTTTGGGCATTAATTTGAAGACTATTAATTATTATGGATTGTGGTACATCAGTATGGTGATGATATTGTTAGGCGAAGAAGCTGGTGTCATGTTGGAGAATCTGACAAATTGTAATGTTACCATTAAATAATTATAATTATTACAATAAAGAAAATTAAACCATTTTTCCTTAATTCATTTTTTTGAATATAAGGTCGTAGAAAAAGTATAGTGTGCAATACATGTGTGAAACCTTTTCACTCTCGTGTAAATAAGGCAGCTTCACACACTTGTTGCACAATATATTATTTGTTAATTTATTGTGAAAGATTTTTTTCCCGAAACCTGTAAGAAAGTGCCTATTTTCTTAACCAATTTTAGTATGGAAAGTGAATTTAGACTAAAACAGACAAATACAGTACGTACGATTACAATAAAGATAACAGTCTGGTAAAGTACAAAACAGTCTGATAAAGACTTTACCTGACTGTCTCGTATTTTAACTGACTGTTTTTTTTGTTGTAACCTTGGATATGTAGTCTGCTGTCAATACAGTTCATATAAAAAAGATTACACATTTTGAATTAATTATGATTAATTATTGCTCAAATTAAACGGCTTTAGAAAAAAAATGTATACTTAATACGACAGGAAAGTGTTTTTACTTTCCTGACTTATTAACTAATATACTATTGCTATTCTATATTTTATAACTTTTTATTGTTTTGTATTGGGAATATTTTTTATGTCTCCTCTTATTTATTATTAATACTAATTAAAAATTGATGTAGTTATTTTTCCAGCATGTCGTCTTTAATTATATAATAAGTAATTATTGTAACATATTATAAATTGTTAAATTTTATCATTATGCGATTATTTTTAAAAGCAAACTATAAATACATATAGTTCAATAAGTTCAAAATTTGCTTGAATAATATATTAATTATTCAAAGACCTATTAAGTGAATGAAAAATTAAACCTGTTTTGAATATAGTTCAAATGATAAATAATACAGTACAAGTATTTTAAAATTTTGATATATTACAAAAGGTTACTTTTTATTGAAATTCACGCAGAGAACAGTGAATATAAGTTTCATTGTCTGTAAAATATATTAAATTTTATTTATTCACATATTTAAAACAGAAGACTTGAAGTTCAGCTAATATTATATTTATTTTGCTTGTCGATCACTTTACTTTGTCTGACAACAGAACTTTACAAATAAAAAATCACTTGACTGCATCTAGTACACTCTACATTAATTATTTTGAGTGACGAAACTTCGTAAAAGATGAATCGAAAATTGTTGGATGATTTTCCTGCCGGTCAGCTAGACCGTTATCGAAAAAATGCATCTTTTGATTGGAAGAAAATGAGAATATTCATTGATGGAGAAGAATTAATCAAAGACACAGTAAGTAAATTGTACAAGTAAATTACGTAAATTTAAAAAAACTTTAATTAAAGGACAACTATGTTGCGGTATTTAAAAGAAATGTACTTATGCATCCTTCGAGAACACCCTTAGCTTTAGATGAAGAACGAAGAAGAAGCGAAATACGATTGAAAGCATTTATACAAGAAGATGGTATACCTAAGTTTATTGCTAGTAAAGAAGAAGCAAGAAAACTTGCAAATATATTAAGAAATGTGTTTACCTGGGATCCTTCTACTGGTCTCAAAATTTCAATTTCCCAAGGATTATGTTTATTTGCATTAAAAATCTTAGGTACAGACAGGCATTTTGAATACTTATTTGGAACTTTGGAAGGAAGAGTAAGATTATAATAAAACGATTTAAATCAGAAAAATAAGAACTTAAAATGTATGTTCATAGCTTACAGGATGTTTCTGTTTAACGGAAATTGGCCATGGGACAAATACAAAAGGTATGAGAACTACTGCTACTTTCGATCCATCAACTCAGGAATTTATATTAAATACACAAGATTTTGAAGCGGCAAAATGCTGGGCTGGCAATCTGGGTATGCCTCGAACGGCTCAATTCTCAAAAAAGTTTTAGCTAATCCTGAATTTTGGATTAGCTAATCTTATTCTATTCTGATTTTTAATAGCTTATTCAAATCACTTTTCGAAAACCAAATGATAATAAAATTATATCAGAGTTTATTTAAACTTTTTTGAGAATATGGTTTAGTTTAATTTGCCTAATCCAAAATTCAAGATTAGCTAAAAGTTTTTGAGAATTTAGCTGGAAGTGAATAAACTTGAGCTAAATCTATTAAAATATATTTTTAATAGGAAAAAGTGCTATGTACACTATAGTATACGCACAGTTGTACACTGCTGATGGTGAGTGCCACGGACTGCATTGTTTTATAGCTGATATAAGAGATTCAACAACTTTAAAACCAAAGAGTGGTATCATTGTTGGAGATATGGGGGCCAAAGCTGGTTTTAATGGAGTTGACAATGGGTAAAATAACTAAAAACTTCAGTATAGTAATATATATATTTATCATTGATTAAAAATTTTAGATTTTTAATATTTAAAAATTATCGCATTCCTCGAGAAAATTTATTAAACAAGACAGGAGATGTAACTCCAGAAGGAATATACGTAACATCTATAAAAGATCCTTCGAAAAAACAAGGACAATCTTTCGGAGGCTTATCTGCAGGAAGAGTTAATATTATTATATTGTCGTCTGTTATCATGTCACATTGTTTAACAATTTCTATACGTTATGCTGCTGTTCGTAAACAATTCGGTCCAACAGAAAAGGAAGAACTTCCTATTTTAGAATACCAATTGCTTGTAACTATTAATAAAAATCCTAAATACAAAACGGAAATCATGATATAGTTATCTTTTAGCAATGGCGTTTATTGCCATATTTAGCATCTGCGTATGTATTTACAATATTCGCAAATTACTTTTGCGAACAGAGTGCGTTGTATCAAGTTGGATTAATGTTGGGTGAAGATAAAAATATTTTGGGTGAATTAGGATTTGAAATTCACGTTGTTTCTTCTGCCGGTAAATCTGTTTTTAGTTGGATAACAAGGGATGGTATTCAAGAATGCAGAGAAGCCTGCGGTGGTCACGGATACCTCCAAGGTATTATTAAAGACTAGCAAATTATATATATACAATTAACTTACTATGTTTTAGTTTCTGGAATAAGTGATATTCGAAATGATCATGACGCCAATATAACTTATGAAGGAGAGAGTAATGTGTTGTGCCAACAGACAAGTAACTGGCTATTGAAATTTTGGCCTCTTATATTGAAAGATGAACAAATACCATCAACACCTTTGAAATCTGTACAGTTTTTGTCTAATGCTAAAAGAATACTACAAACTAAATATACTGCAAAAACTATTGAAGAAACGATTGATCCATCTAGTACGTAATGATTTTATATTAATAATTATGAATGACCGTCAATATAATGTACTTTTACAGATATTCTAAATACTTATAAATGGTTGGTTTGTTTCTTATTGAAGGAATCATACGAAAAAATGATATATTTAACTAAGCAAGGTGTGGATGATTTCACAGCGAGAAACTATTCGCAAGTTTTTTATTTGAGATCACTTTCAATTGTGTTTCTTGAGGTAAAAATTCACTACTTTAAATATTATGCAACTACTAATAAATATATTTACAGCATTTCATAATTCAAAAAACGTACGAATTTTTGCAAAACTCTCCAGACAGAGACATAAAAAATGTTCTTTCAAATTTATTGTCGCTCTATGGAGTATGGTCTCTTGACAAACATGCATCAATTTTATACCAAGGAAATTATACCAATGATCCAAATACAGCAGATTTATTGAAACAAAGTATTTTATATTTGTGTGAAAAAATTAAACCAGATGCAGTATCTTTAGTTGATGCTATTTCGCCTCCTGATTTCTTTATTACTTCACCGTTAGGACAACCTGATGGAGAAGTATAAAAATGATTTATTTTTAATAGAATATATAAAATACTATTTTGTACATTTATTTGGTAGGTATACAAACATTTGGAACATGCGTTTAATACTGCTGCTGGAACTTTTACGAGGCCAGAATGGTGGAATGATATATTGGTAAAAAGCAAAATGTAATTATTATTTTCTGTTTTTAATTTATTTAATTTTAACAATATAATCTGTTGTAAACTATATTTGTTGATTATTTTTAAGAAATTTATAGAGTATTATTAAATATTGATGCAAACACTTACCTTTTTAATATCATTATTGGCGTCAAACTTGTTTCACGAATATGGAAAATCTACATATTTAAAATTTGTTTTAATATTTTATAAATTATTTAATTCATGTCTAAACTATTTAATATTATTATCAATCATACTTTTCTTTAATTATTTATTAACAAATAAACAAAAATGCAATAATTTGTTCAAAAATAAGATAATTATAAAATCTTTGTATACAATGTAATATTGTATAGTAACAAAATATAACAAAACTAAAATGATATCATAATCATAATAAATTATCAGTATATCATAAAAATAAATACTTACATAATTAAAGTGAATTGGTACAGCCTTAATTTTATATCTATTCATTCTATCGCACATTCCGCTGAAATATCCAGATGATTTATATAAAATAATAGGTAGAAAAGTCTCTTTCGCAACATCTTTACAAAAATAAGTATTAACGTCAAAATAATCATTACATGTTTGAGTTCTATGACACGGTAACTTCTAACTTTATATATCTCACTCGGTAACTTAAGTTATCACAACCGTGCGTACGGTGACGTCACGTGGCGTAGAAATTTTGGCACTGTTTGTTTGCTATCTGCAGTAACAATATTTCTTCAAGGAACTATCATTTATGCAGTAACTTTGGTCCGCATAACTATCGAGTCTACTTATTGAACTGTGTAGTGTAAACATATTTTCGATAGTGCCACCTTTGGGGTTTAAACTAATTGTAGCCTCAAATTTGCCTAGGCCAGGTACAGTTTCCACAGTCATGAGATAGTACGTTTCGTTTTTATACCAAGAGCTCCCTATTTGGGCTTTAATAATTCTATTTAAAGCTAGTTTAGCACAACTTTTACTAATATTTGCACTAGCATCTTTAATATATTTTTGAACGCGTAAAACTACAAATGAAGCTGCTTGTTGTACAGTTTTGTTATCATTTGGAACAGACTTAAATGAAGTACACATGCACCAGTGCGGTGATATGGCAGCATCATCGCAAGATCTGTTGTTGCTAACTTCTGTAAATAGGCTTTGGCATTTAGGACATCCTGCGCTAGGCGTTAAAGAATCTGTTTTATTTGATAACATCAGCACATCTTGTAAAGTCATGTGTAAATCATACGGAGTTGTTAATCTATTAGCATTAATCTGCAAACTCTTAAATTCTACTGGATATTTTTCTCTGAACCACTTTGGTACGTAAATATATATAAAAGGTAACCGTTCTTCAAGCCATCCAATTTTAGTATCTCTAATTTTACCGAATCTTATTCCATGATCGCTAAAGAAAACTAACATAGTGTTTTCGTTAACTCCTCGATCTGACAGTTCTTCAAAGAACTTCAACATTGCGTTGTCCATACCTGCGGGCATATTTAAATCGTTGTGGCTAAAAGTATTCATCCAGAACAATCCAAATTTGGGATGATTCACAAATGTCGTTGCGAAATCTTTGGCATAGGATAAAATTCGTTCGCCTGAAGTAACAGGGCCGACGCAGTATTTTAATGAATATCTATCGACACTCTTCAACTCTTTTTCTGCGGCCTTCATCAAAGGCCGGAAGTAGAAGTCGGTGGGAGGATTGGCGAAGCCCACTTTGTGATAATTGAATGTGCTGATAGCGGCTGCGTCCTCCGCATATGCTGTCACGTAGCCATTTTTCTGATATTTCGTCCAAATGAACGAACAGTTGTCGAGACGATAGACTTTTGTTGGTAAACACTGATTGTAAGCTGCGTCGCCTTCGATTCCAGTTAAGATTGCCATCAAGTTTGGAAATGTGTTGTCTGCGATTTTATTGTAACCTTTTAATTCTACCCATCTAAAATTAAATAAAAATATAATTAAAATAAATTAAATTATTTAAATTCATCATAAAGTCTTTACTTTTTTATAAAGATTTTTTGGGCTTCAGGATCTAGTAAATCTAAAGTTTTTTTTCTTAAAATAAACGTTTCGATTGTTAAACCATCATTAGCTTTTACCATTTTAAGGAAAAAGAAAACAAGAATTAATATACAGGTTCAATAATCCATACGATTGTTTTTAAGTAAAGAATATGGGAAGTGAGATAAATTTAACGTCATCTTACTGCACAGTAAAGAGTTGCGGTGTAGCCTAGTTACTATTTATTAAATTAATGTTTTGCTTACCCGCTAACATCGAGATACTTCAAAGTACGTGGCATTGTTCTAATACTGTTTAATCTGGATATACTATCAATTCCAACTAATAGCACACCAAGAACTTTGTTGGAGTTAGAATCATTATTCGTTTGTGCATTTTCGTTAGCAACTTGTGCATTCTCTTCAATTCTCTTCTTTATTTTGGGAGGTACGTTGACAAAAGCGTGGGCATTCTTGTACACTTCCTTCTTCCTGTTTCGAGTGACACATTTTACAATCACAAACGGCTCGGCCAAAGTTACGCTCTTCTTGAAGTCTTTACACGTTGATATTCTGTAACACAATGGATTGTTTAATAACTCAAATGGAAAATAGTGTTTAATAATTAATAAAATCAATTTAATGTTATTTATGTTATTGCTCAAATCAAAAGAAATGTTTAAAATACTTGGTATTAAAATCTTTACAACGCAATAGTAATTCTAAAAATAGGAAAAAATATTTACATTTTTATTTTGTAAAGGTCAGACTGATTACTAATAATAGTTATTTATTATACAAGTGTTTTATATACCAATAAAACACAAGTGTAATACAAAATTTTATCCACAACTCATAATTATGTGTATAGGTTTAAGAAGATTGGTCGTAACGTTTAACGTTGATTCAATTATATATAGTTTCTCAAAATACGGTAGATCATGAAGTGGTTGCTAAGTAACAAGTTGTTTACAGTATTTTATGGAATATAAAACACTAGTGTTTTATGAGTCATATAATTCAACTGAAATCAATGTAATAATGTCTTTATTATATATGAGTTGTGGATAAAACTGTTTATTATTTTGAATGTCTGATTTATTTAAGCAACTTGACGATTACTACTCTAAAATATAAATATTTATTCTCATGTTCTAAATACTCGTATCTACATACTTGATAGTATCATCCGGTTTTTTATCAGTGAATCCTCGTGTAACATTTGAATAACAGCATTGAACTCCAGTTTTGCTGTAAGAAGAGACGACATGTTCATCCACGATCAACGTTGCAGAAATGTTGGTGCTGACATCCCCTTTCTTGAGTACGTAGGTGAGTGGCTGAAGATTTGTACAAGAGATATGTGCAACGGAATGGATGAATCGACGCACTTCTTTGTCGTAGGGATCGACATTGGGGATCTGACAGCGGGGACCGTTGACTAGGTAGCCATGCTTCGGTACTGCACTACCATCACATATTTGTTAATAAAATGTTTCTTATTTTAACTACAAATGTCTTATTTTTATTATTAACTACCATGACTGATTTTTTATGGGATGGCTAGCTCAGTGGTATGAAGTCGGCCTGTGGATCCTGAGGTCCCTGGTTCGATTCCCACAGGCGACAAATTTTCATAATTTGAAAAAGCTATCCCTGTGGCTCCTCCACCACTAACATGTTTGGGGGCCGTGATTTGACGACTGGTAACCGCACTTCACGCGCAAAATATATCACTTACCGAGATCTGCTTCTGCAGAGTGCCACACCCAGTAATGGGTAGAAGGCGTGATGATATATATATATATATATATATATATATATATATATATATATATATATATAATATATGACTGATTTTTTTTTTCTCGCCTGACACAATTTTTAATAAACAAATTTATTGATGGTATTTCATTATAATATTTAAAGTAATTTTAACTTAAAATACATTACATTTAGGGCCGGTTTTTCTATCTCCGGATAAATTTCCCAATAACTATCAACAGGATAAATAAAAAAATATCGCATCGAAATCATAGCACAAATGATAATAATTATACTGAATGCTAATTTCTGATGCGATATTTAACTTTATCCGGAGACGGAAAACCCGGTCGTTAAACAATGATTAAATTTGTGAAAATAATATACGACTTATCTAGTTTATATAAATATATTCGATATAATGGTTATGCCAAGAAATATAAATTTATTTACTCAACATTCATAAGAATGTTTCTGCATCAGCAATTGCATCTGCTTTAGATTAGTTAGCTGAGTACATTAGTAAATATTTTGTACTGCATTATACAGTTGTTCGAAAAATAGGGGATAATATTTGGTGAATGTCATATATCATACATCATACTAATGCTGGATTGCAAGAAAAAAATAAAGAGCTCTTTAGTTAAAGAATTGTTCATCTAGCAACAGTATCAATAGTAATTTTGTGAAACTTATTGAATCGTTAGTTGCTAATGAACCTATACAAATTTCATGCCACCCAGTATAAGACAACAAAAAATCTAAATATACCTATGTATGTAAACAAACCGTTTCGGATATAAACACTTTTTTTGTAAGTTATTAGAGGTTCTTGTCCGCTTATTCTGAGGCATGTTATTAATTTGTTTAATCACGTTTTCTTGTCAACTGTCATAATTTGTTGTGACCGTAATAAATTGTGATTTATTCTAACTTAAACACAAAATAAATAATAATAATGAACAGTTATACAAACTTAGAATTACCAGCCGATATGCATTTAATGTACGGACGTGCATGGTACTCGTAATGCAATGTAACATAGCTATTATAAACTTAAATATGACTAAAAATAAAATAAAAATTCAAACAAAAGTGTGTTTAAATTCGAAATGATTTGTTTCTGGACATTAGCATCTATATTAGGATATTTTTCTTGTCTTGGTATGACTGATATATTCCCTAGATATTAGCTTTTATTTTTAGAATGCTCTGTACGTATATATTTTATTAAATACGATAGGTGCATGGGAACTCTATTAATAAAACAGCTGTAGAACTTTGGGCAAATATATAAAAATATAAACTTCATAGCATGAAAATTTCATTGTTCTGTACCACATCTTTGCATTTTATTTAGTTTATAAGATAAGTAGATTTATCAATATTGATTTTCAAAAATAAAAACTGCAGTACTCAAAATTTTAAAAATACAGGAAAATCGTCAATTCAAAAAATTATTTTAGGCATTCAAACATTAGAATTTCTAAAAGTAAATAACAAGGGCATCTAATCAATCAAACAATAATAAATTTAGTCTTCATAGGATTTATAAACCAGTCGTAAAAATATTCTAAATATTTATATTATCATTGAATGTGTTAATCTTTATTAACAGATGTCTAATCCTTTCCTATTAGAAAATAAAAGTTAAAACTAAGTAGGCATACTTTTCAACTGAATATAATTAGATTTTAAACAAAAATGCATACTTTTTAGCATTTTAACAAGTACCTCTGTCTATTGGTTAGACAAATAAACATGTTCTACATGCATGTTTCTTTCAATTTAAAAGTATGTAACACCAAGCATAAATAAAATTTATTATTAAAAAAATTATATTGTCGCTCCGTAACTTCATACCGCTGCACAATATAGCGAATAAATTTCTGCGTCGGTGATTGGCTGCTTGTCGTAGCGGATTTACAACGTAACAAAGATTACCGTAACGACTACGACAAGTGACATACATTTGTATTTTTCTGTTTGTCAGTTCACTGTCAGTAAATGCATCGTTTTCACGGTTTTACTCATTTTGTTAATGTGGTGATATTTCGAAGATTTTGCAATTCTTTAAAATAATTTTTAGCTGTTTAAATCTAGTATGAAGTTAAGCCTCATTCACAACACGAAATTAGTAGTTAGTGTTAGTGGTTATGGTTAGTGGTTATAGTTAGTAGTTATAGATTAAAATACATCGTTCACAATGGCCCAAATTAATGATTTCGAATTTATGTTTCTGCCGGTAATGTAGTGCACATTTTTGAAAATTATAGATATTACAAGAAATTATAATAGATGGCACAGTTGTCAACTTAAAGTTTTGACAAATAGGTACAGTTTTGTTTGTTTGAGTTCTGATATTTTGTCTGTAGTTCTAATTTGGTAGAACTGGTTTTCTTCTACTATTTTTCTTTAAAATTGGTCCTGCAAGTTCTAACAACAAAACAAATTGAGCTATGGTCATTCTGGTGTAATTAAAGAACATGTCTTCATCATATGACCTCATTTCTTGAATCAAATTATCCCAGTCTACCTGATTTGTTCGGTTTTGGTTGATTGGGCGAACCCACCATCTTCTATTTGTTTTTTTATTTCTTTTCATTTGCACAATTAAAGTTGCAAGTGACAACTTTTTTATTGTGCTTCGATTCATTTTCGTTACATCAAATTCAAACTGAGAAAACCAACTGTCACTTTACTCCTTGTTTTTGATTGGCTGTGCCGTTAACCACTAACTAAAAGTTTGAAGTTTACAAACTTCTACGCTAACCACGATTAGCGTAGACCTGCGCTGGGCTAAGTTCGTTGTTGTGAACGCTACTAGAGGAATACTTATGTCAAACTTCTAACGCTAACCATAACTACCAACACTAACCACTAATTTCGTGTTGTGAATGGGGCTTTATGGTGAAACAGAATATAGATAAGTACATAATTTTGAAAAGTAATTTAATTTTTTCGATAACAAAATTTATCGCGGATATTTTTTTATGGATCCAGTAAGGTTATATCAATTTACTCATAAATTTTAGTGTTAACTACAAACAATAAATTTTACGATATTTCGATAATTTTAAAATTTTAATAGATGTTGATTTCTATAAAACAATGTCTATCAAACTTGAATTATCATGTTTCAATTTCCTTAACAATCAAAAAAAATTTCGCCATAGCAGAAAATATGCTAAAAATAATCTAATAAACTAAAAGCGATAGTAGGTTGCCAACTATGCAATCTTAACTTGCTACAATTGAGTGAAATTGTACAAATTAGAATTACCGTCAACAGAGTCGTAGCTGAATCGGTCGGCGATGGGCGCGGGGAGCACCAGGTACCTTCGGGCGTCCTCCGTCGCCATGTAGTACAGGGAAAGCAGCAGCGTCAGTGATACCAGGAAACCAACGCTCACCGTCCGTGAGAAACACATTCCGCATGGTGCTGGCTTCGTGATTGGATCTGTAGCGCCACCACCGGTGCCAGCCATCTGAAATAGAACAAGTATTACAATAGCGTGCAGCGGGATTTTTCATAGAAGATAAATAACATTAAAATAAATAGAGCTCGACAAACCAAAGTAAAACCCAGAGAAGAGTGTCTTCGGAAGTCGTTACTATCGTCGGTACATTCAGTGTCAAAAGTTGAATATAAATTTGTGAAATAGGTCGACGTGTAACTCTTCCATTTATAAAAATAGTACGTCAAAAGAATAATAATTATGATGGATTAAATTTGCATAAATATGCATATCGTATATGGTGCGGTGGTCAAGTGTTTTCACTGAGGCTGTATATTTCACTTTCGCGCCAAAATAGAGCCATGCCATTCGTTATATACATGAATGGGTGGAGTTAAAGTGCATTCCAGCCACGGTTTTACTTTGGTTCATAAAGCAAATGAAGTTCAGCAACTAATCAATGACTGTGGATTTATAGAGTTAACCTTTTAGCTCTGATTTAGTGCCAGCAGACTTCTTTTTACTTAAAAAGTATAAAAAAAATAAAAGGGCAAAGCGATTTGTTTCTGGTGACGCACTCAAAGAAGCTGTTGAATAATTTTTATAGAATTGGCCAAGGATTTTTTCCTGACAGTATAGGATAATTAAAAAAGAGCTGGCATAAGTGTAAAAGTGTTGAAGAAATTTACGTTATAAAATATTCCAGGTAATGCTTGGTAACAGCAAACATAGGGATTAAACATGAGATATTAATTTTTACTGCTCTCCTTTTAATTTTACGGAAACAAACTGTAGAATGCAAAAATTTTCAGAATTAAAAGATGCACACAAAACTGTTTCTACATTTTTAATTATTTCTGGTACAGTCGCAAATTTCAAAATTAATTTCAAAATTTTTGTTAAAGTGTAATAGGCATGACTTTTGTTTTTCATGAATTATTTATAAACGTCAATGTTTGAAGGTTATAAACATCAATCTATTTTATAAATGAAATAAAATCAAACAAAATATAATTTGTATTATTTTTGAATCAAGTTTCTGTTATGTGATTTAATTTACAAGATAGATACGGAACACTTTCGGTAAATTTAAACCGGTAAAGTCGGTTCAATTAACATAAATGAAATAATGTTTTTAAAGATAAATGTAACAAACAGGATTTATAAGAAACAATCATATGCAAAATTATTGATTAGATTGCGTCTTTAGGACATGTCATGTTATTCACCTTTTGAAACACGCGCGAGCATTTGATGCATTCATCATATTCAGCGAAATTATTGCGATCTAGCATTTATTTACTATAAATCCTATAATTTAAGGATAGTTAAAAGATAGTTCGTAAATAGTCGGTAGAGTTGGACAAAGCAATTTACAACTCTGAGAGATGGTTGCTATTGCTACTACCGTCGTTACATTCAGTATCAAAAGTTGAAATATAAAAAAATTGCGAGTAATTTGAATTCATGAAATAAGACACCGTGTAAATCTTTCCATTTATAAAAGAAACATTCCAAAAGAATAATAATAATTATGGATTAATAATTAATAAATATATAATTAATAAATGCGTATATCATACATGGTGCGGCGGCCAAATTTCACTGAGACTGTATATTTCACTTTTGCGGTTAGAGTTAAAGTGCATTTCGGCCATGGTTCTACTTTGGTCGAGCTCTAAGCTGCTTTCGTGTTAGCAGTTTGTTGTGATGATACTTGAGTAAGAATATTCGAGGGTGTCTATCCCGAGAATATGATGTTATTAATTTGTCATTTGTTTAGTTCGTTGTATTTGTTTTATATTAGTTGACATTATGTTGTTTTAATCAAATATTTATTACTGGCAATTACAGCTTGCATGATTTATTTTCCAACTTCAGCACGTCAACGATCAGGAATAAAGATAAGTTCTCATCTTCGTTCGATTTTCAGATACTCAAACTCTAATTGGAAAAACACATATTTAACTAACACGTGCCATTAGACTCAGTTACCCATAAATAATCGAATAATGAATAATTACAGCTCTGCGCTTTAAGATGCGATATTTTTCATTTATTTAACAGATGTTTTATCTATTAGCTTTTAATTTATATATTTTATTATTTACCTATTTATTGACTACATGAAGTACACAAATATACAATTGATATGTCGTATTAAAATACAAAAATAAATGTTAAAGAAATTATTACAATTACAACGCAATTTAATAAAAATTAAAATAGTATCAAAACATTCATGAGTAAAAGCAATTCTTCATGAGAGTGGTTTGAATTTTTAATTTAAAATGTCTGGAAAGAGATAGTTGCAGTTTACAATTGTCACTTATAATTCTTGTTGTTTAAAATTTGCAAAGCACGTGTATTGTGAGGTTACATTCTACTGTAATTCTGTGTATTGTACAAATAGATGCAAGCGAAATAATAATTGACAGTACACTCATTCAGTGCGGCAGAATAAAGTTATATGTTCACGTGATATCTGTCATCTCTTATTTTCAATACTGAGAGAAAATCAGAGATAATAGAAAGAGAAGTTTTATACTGTGAGCAGGACTGGTATTCTTGAATTCATGCGAATAAATTCGCATGCGAATTATGATTTAAAGCAAAGCAATTATGTTAAATTTTGACATAAATTCAAACATTTTAAAATTGTTGCTATGATTTCAATCATAATTCATCTACGAATTTATTCGCATGATTTCAAGAATAGTGGCCTTGATCTACCTCAATGTACCATTCCGACGTCATGTGAAATGCAATTCAAATTTCAAATTTTCCATATCCGCACGCCTATGGTGTAGATAGAACATTTGATTATCACAGGCGCCGGTTTAAAGGTTTCCAAGAGTTCAATAAAAAAGCGAGCAAAATAAAATACTCTGGGAATTCTCAGATGAATCATTGGTTATTTTCCTTTTTAGATGAGAGTTACAAATTCATGAGTTTTTATTTGTTTCGTTACTTTGCCTCATTTCGCCGCCAATGGAGATTTGCTGAATGTTGAAACCAAGGACGTGGAATTGTTAAGAGGCATTGGTGCAAGAACGCTGCGCAATGAGAATTAAATTTGTTTATCAAGTTATCTTTTCTCTTCCGTAACTAGGAACAGATCTGCTAAAGATAACCGGACCGACTGAAAATAGTACAAACTGTAAGTACTACGTGCTTACCTAACTTTCTTTTCTTCGTTTTCATTAGAAGTTATTTGAATTTTACAGCAATTTTCATCAACAAATACTTATTCTGTTTTACTTGTCACAGTTTTTGTTTTATACTCACACCATGAATTGTAGTAAAATCATAGTTTAAACCCATTAAATGTATTTTAAAAATAAACTATTATAAAATCAATTTAACGCTTACAGCTTAGAAGAATGTGAACTACTGAATCAAATATTAAATATCGATCAAATATATTCCACTCAATTCTAATTGTCCGCGAGTGACAGTTACTGACCTTGCCTTGACATTATAAGAAATATATATTTGGTTCAAGTTTAGTTCCTTTTCAGTTGAAAACTAAATCAAACTACATTATTTAAACAAGATAATAACAGAGATGATGTAGTTGTTATATTCTACTGAAAAATAATACAATACTTACTGTTTTCAAGTAGTAACAAATTACTTTATTAAAAGTTTTAGCTTTATAAATAGTTACTTGCAAGTCACACACAGTTAATGAATATTAATAATTTAGTACCAGCGTAATTGCAACGTGCTATTTAAAGTCTGTATTGTTTCTGTATATATTGATTAAGTTTCTTAAATTTACTATATCCTAATAAGTAAACAAACAAGAAGTGATTGACGTTTTAAGAAACAAATATCGATTTATTTGCGACTTTGAAACTTCAAAATTACTTTTGGTGTAAACATAAATCATTGTAGTGTGCATTTATGCTCAGTGCAATATGTTTGACAATTATTCATAAAATTACGATAAGAATGTATAAATATTAAGATTAATTTATAAAAAAATCAATTTTGCTTATAAAACATGAAATTTGGAAGATTAGATTAAAGCATGCAAAAGAATAATTAAGAAATTATTATAACAACATGATAAATTATAATTATATCTGTTGTTTATTGTTTGTTATTTATTTTATTTTTTAAGTAATGCTAATATCATATTTCTTATTGTACGTATTGTTGTTATTAAATAAATATAAATTAAAGGTAGGTACATAAGTTATCGTGTAAATATAATTTAATTTTAATTACTAACAGTAATCGCTCATTTAATAAAGAGTTGATATTAATTTTACCTGCTGATTCCTGTCTAACTTTAGTTTTCCGCTACCAGTAAACAATTTTTATTTTTTTGTATCTTTTACATAATATAACGCAAATAAAGTTAGGCAAAATATTAAATTTTCAGCATCAAAATTTAAAAAAAAATAAAATAATGTAAAAATTAAATATATCATCACGCCTTTTACTCATTAATGGATGTATATTCAATCAAATAAATTAAATATTGCCACACGTATGTTCATACTATTTTTCTACGGTATTGAACTTTTATTTCATAAAATTGATATTTGATATCTATCATTTACTGTTATATTTCACATTAATTCAAATAAATAATATATTACTACACGTATGTGACATACTAGTATTTTTTTCTACGGTAGCGAACTTTTATTTCTTAAAATTCATATGTGACATCCTGTCATTTACTACAGAGTGATCAAAAGGAATTGTTATAGTTGGCAATACAATTCCAGAGATCTTTTTATTCCACAGTTGGCACAACGCCAGGTAAAGGCAGAAATGCTATTTGACATTTCTAATAAATACAAATAGGTTATGTCAGGAGTCTGACAGCTAATAGAATTTTAACTTTTTAAGTAAAAGAAATACTTTAGAAATAAATGTAATAATAAATGTACTCAAATTTAAATTTTAAATGTCACTGTCAACAACAGGAAATGAATTTATGTATCAGGCTTACCAATTTCAAGTAGTTTTTTTTATTGCCAACTGTAACAATTCCTTTTGATCATCCTGTATTATATTTCACATTCATTCCCATAAATAATATATTGCCAGAATTATGTTACATACTATTTTTTAACGGTAGTGAACTATAATTTCTTAAAATCAATATATGAATCGATATTTGGCGGTTGTCATTTACTGTTTGTTATATTTCAAGAAATCATACAACACTGATGCTGGGTTGTAAGAAAAAATAAAGAGCTCTTTAGTTAAAGAATTGTTTATCTAGCAACAATATCAATAGGGATTTTCTAAAATTTGTTGAACCGTTAGTTGCTAATGAACCGATAAAACTTTTATGCAACCCAGCAAAAGTGTTGTAAAGAGATAATTTCTACTTTTCAACGCGACTGTAAAAAAAAAATGTTCCACAATGGTTGTCTTGGAAACAACATCATAAAAGATTTCTTATTATGAAAATTGATATGTTGACTGACACGACCGTAATAAAAAAAATAGTGTCATTCATTCTGTTGATTGTAGAAAGTGATTACTTTCCGCATTGTCGTAGAAAACATAATTTAGATCTATTCGATAGTAATAACATGCATTGTCAAATGTTTCAAGACCTTTGAACGAACCGCAAGCATACGGAAATGCACATCATTATCATCGATCAACCCCTAAATAAAACAACAAAACTCATACATACGTTCAGTTTGCTTGTATCGCCGCTCGTAATATTCCATCAGTTCACCCTCACGTCACCTGGCAGGTGCGTGGTTGCCGGTTACCAGCTGCGTAGCGGCGAGGGTGCAAGTTGCACCATCACTGTCACTGGCTCACTCGCGTGCTCTGTGTGGCAGAGTTCCGGACACAAAGCGACGGTTGGAGGGTTAGCGTCGTCCGCTGCGTCCCCGTTCCGGCGCTGGCGGTATTGATGCAGGGTCCAGACCTTGCGCACGCTCAGACCACGGCCAGATTTCGCAAACGCGCGAACGTGACTAAATGGATGGATTAAGGGATGCATAAGATATGTGTGGCGATGATTGTGATAAATGCATGTCAGAAATAATGAGGTTATGTATGAATCATCGGGTTCTTGGTTGGACTGTACTGAAGTACAGCCACATCAAAATATGCGGTAAAGAGTTTTTTCGAGAATAAATGTTTGTTAAATTTTTGATATTATTTGAAAGCTTCAATCACAGTAAATTACTGCACACGAAAAATTGACAGATCTTTTAAGCGATAAATATTTTTATGTGGCAATAATAACAAATTTGTATATATTTCAAACTATGTCATTTATGAAATATATATTTTTTTGTTATGTTTCATTTAATTTATTATGTAATAAAACAAATTTTTATGAAGTTATATATCAATATACAATAAATTTTGTTTTATTTCAACAGGAAATTTAAATTCAAAATAAAATGAGTAATATATTTTTAGATTAAACATCTTTTCTTTTAATTACTTTCACACGAAATTTAGTAACCACATGTCTACAGCCACATGTCATTTTTCTAGTTTTTTTATTATGGTTAATTTTTTTTAACTAGTTTTATCTTAGTAAGAAATAGATTTTAGTTGATTATTGTCTATACAAAAACAGCCGCGTTTAATGGCTAGCTAAAATATATTACATGTATTTTATATAAACATTGGATTGCAAACTTACTTCGCATTCTGAAGCAAGTATGTTGACGGCGGCCATTTGTAGGGCAGGCTAAAATAGCTCTATATTTAAATGTTCTATAAACATTAATATTTTTAAACAAAATACATTTTAAATTAAAAACTTTAGAAAAATGGGGTGGCTAGCACAGTGGTATGAAGTCGGCCTGTGGATCCTGAGAACCCTGGTTCGATTCCCACAGGCGACAAACAATTTCCATAATTTCAAAAACTACCCCTGTGGCTCCTCCACCACTAACATCTTTGGGGGCCGTGATTTGACGACTGGTAACCGCACTTCACGCGCAAAATATATCACTTACCGAGATCTGATTTATTTTTATTTTAGAAAAATCTAATTTTAAAATATTATAAGTTACAGCAAATATTAAAAATAATTTATGTGGCATATCTGTAAGTAATATATTTGAATAATTTAAATTTTGAAATATAAGATTATGCAAACAAAATTTTCTATAACATTGAGTCACCATTTTATATATCAAGTATTTTAAAATTGTCCGTGTAATTGAGAATATTTTATCACCAAAGTGCAGCTATAAACAACAAAAAGATGAGAATTTTTTATTGTTTGTATTATATATTCAATAATCTATTTTACTCAACCTATAATTTCGCACTTTGTAGTATTTATGCAAACATAATAAAAATGCCATGTAATACAATAGAGCAGTAGTTTTCCAACTTCAAAAATCAGATATATATATTCTTTCGCGATCCCCTTACTTTTTATGTGATCAAAATTGCAGTTTGTAAAATGCTGATTTAATAATGTACTTTATAAAAATAGAACGATTTCAGAAATTAGTAAAGGAAAAATTTCTCATTAAGGTGGTGCTACCATGACTGTCTCAAAAGTATAGATAACCGAAAAAGTTTATAAAAACAAGTATTTAATTTTATGTATGTTATAGATTATAAACAAAACAACAAATTTTCATGCTAATGTAGAAACTCATGAAAAGTAACGTACTTAAATTTCATTAAAATCTGTAGTAAATGCTTCCACTTTAAAGATTAATTTAAAATAAAGACACTACAGCGAATTTTTACTTTTTAAAAATCTCAACTTTGCAGGCCCATATCTTAAAAACTAAAAGAGATATTTTCTCTTGCGCTCTAATTTACTTTTACTGAAGTTTTGAAAATTTTTAAAATTTTACAATATTTTTCTTTTGTCCATATTTCAAAAAGTTGAAGAGATAATAAAAACCAGTGAATTCCTCTCGTGAAAGTACATACGTATGGAAAATTTGCTCCACGGATTCAATTTTTAGAGCAAAAAAACTAAAAATGGCCAAAATACCTGATTTAATTCAGTTACTCTAGTCTAGACGAAGCTATGTATAAACTTGTTGCATTTGGCAACGTTGAATTATGTGTCAATTCAGGTAAATAATACCGTAATATTGTCTAAATATATTTTAAAATTTTGAGGTCAAAAGAAGTAAATCTTACTTAATTATTGGGCTAAAGTGGAGTATCGCCCACCCATTTGTGCCACGGATACAATTTTTAGAGCAAAAAAAACTAAAAATGGACAAAATTCGTAAAAATAAAGAAAAAAATTAATCAAAATAATTTAATTTTACGTCAATTAGTTCGACAGAAAAATTAATTTTTGTTTCTTTCGCCACTCTTATGGTAAATTATCATGTAAAAAATTAAGATGTATAATATAGAAAAAAGACCCTGTATAGCAATGATGAGATAAAATTAACACAGCCAGGCAGCTTTTCATTGTTTGTTGCCATGGTTGATTGATCAAAAATAAAATTCTTGAAAATACCTGTGTTATTTTTTGTGGTCGTCTAATAAATAGCGTTCATAACTAGCTCAAAAGAAATATCTTATTGCTCATATGTTGACTATTTCATGACGACATACGTAAAAACTTTTCTTTCTCGTGAAATAGTGAGGAAAATGAGTTTTCCCTATCTAGAGGAAAAAATAGCAATCTTACAAGGAAGGAAAATATTTTATTCGTATGGTGCACTGATTTCAGTAATCTGCTTTTTATGTTATCATTTTGATTAAAAATAAACATTGTACCTAAACTGATATTATTTTTCATGATATAACTTCACTGATTAATCAAGGAAACTATAAGAAATATTCTTTTTATTAGCCAATTTTATTTACTTTTTTTTCTAATTTAAAATGTATCTAAATTTATTTAAAACCAGGTAATGCCTCCAAACAATATTATGCCTAAGGCCAACAAAATGTCTTAATACGCTACTGGTAGTTGCTACTTCGAAATTAAGAAAGAAAAAATCGCGATGGTTACATATGTTGCTTTCCATTAGTGATCTATTTTAGTGTAGCCAAGAACTATAATTAGTAAACCTAAAAAAGTATGTAGTGTATCATTTTATTTTCAGATGTGGGTTTTACTTGACCCTGAATAAGATTAATTTAAGGAAAACGTGAACAAATAGTTATTTGTTTAACTAGGACAAAAAAATGCAATATTACAAAATATATTTTTTGCCCGAATTAAACATATTGGCTGGTATTTTGAGCTCCCGGCTAAAGTCCTGACTAGCTAGTCTAGACTAGTGTACCTGAATTAATTCAGTTACTCTAGTCTAGACGAAGCTATGTATAAATTTGTTGTATTTGGCAACGCTGAATTATGTGTCAATTCAGTTAAATAATACCATACTATAGTCCAAATATATTTTAAAATTTTGAGGTCAAAAGAAGTAAATATTACTTAATTATTGGGCTAAAGTGGAGTATCGCCCACCCATTTTTTAAATTTCACAACACGACTAAAATAACACTTACTTATGTGTTCCTAACAACTTTTTGAAATTGAATTTGTCAAATATTTTTCAAAATATTTATCTAAACAAAATCATAACGATAGAATCCACAATTGAAATTTAACATTTAAAATTACTCAACACTTAATTGTTTATTATAAAGGTAAGTGTTTCAGTTGGAAATACAATTCTGGGGATCTCTTTATTCCACAGTTGGCACAACCACAGGTAAAAACAGCAGTACTATATGCTAAATTAATTTTCCCATAAATAAAAATAGGTTGAGTGATAGAAATACTTCAGATTATTGCTCTGTGAGTAATGTTACGAAATAAAAGGATGTGGGTAAGGAAAACAACAACAAAATTAATCAAATAAATATATCATCACGCCTTCTACCCATTACTGGGTGTGGCACTCTGCCAAAGCAGATTTCGGTAAGTGATATATTTTGCGCGTGAAGTGTGGTTACCAGTCGTCATGGTAGTGATGGAGGAGCCACAGGGGTAGCTTTTGAAATTATGAAAATTGTTTGTCGTCTGTGGGAATCGAACCAGGGTTCTCATGATCCACAGGCCGCCTTCATACCACTGAGCTAGCCACCCCATAGGAAAACAACGATTTTTATTAATTTAAATTTTAAACTTCAACGACAGGAAATATATTTATTATCAGTTTCACCAATTCCAAGTAGTTTTTTTTTTATATATAGCCAACTAAAACACTTACTTCTGATCACTTTGTATTTATGATTCTTCGGGTATAGAAAATCTGAATTATTTGTTTGGTATTTTATTAATGCAAAAAAGAATATTATTACATTTTTGCAAGATTTGAAGATCATCGCAAAGGAGTAAAAATGTCACAAATGACAAAGACCACTCTAAGATTTGGTAAGGAAAGAAAGAATTATTTTTTAATTTCCTTGTAATCATGTTTGAGGTTAGAATCTTGAAAATGTTTTTCAAACAGTTTAGAAATACTGGTTTATTTAGATATTTTTAAATATTACTAAATATTATCAATCTATAATGACGTGGGTGGGTTATCCTGTACTTTTGCCAATTATTGGTGCCAACTGTTAGTATCTTACTGTATAATTCGTATTATAGGAAATGTTCAATGCCTGCGCTTGTTTTTTTTTGTATTCCTGGCTTATACATTTGACATAAAGTCGAAAAAAATTCTACATAGAGAGAATAACGAACGCCGATTTTTAGTACTGTTATATTTTGATTATACGCGTAGTGAAAACACGATGCACAACAATGAAGCAAAATATGAATTGGAATTTGAAGCAAACCAAAGCAGTAGTGTAAAGCGCTCAGTTTTGCTGTTCAGATAATAGTTAGTAGTGTGATAAATATGGAATGTTCAATGTATGCTAGTAAGCCAAATGTAAATTTGAATTTTATTTTTAGCGAAGTGAAAATAATTTCCAAGATGATGGTTAATGCAGCAAATATCGATATACGTCGACTACAAAATACAGTTTCAAAAGCAGTTGCAATTTAAGAACCTAGATACGGTTTATTTTACAATGCAAGAACTTTCGCTTAATATAAAAATAGTTGACAGTCTCCGATAAATTAAAAAATCAATTTAAATAAAATTTATTAATTCCGTTTTATTATTTATTTTGAAAAAAAGGTTTAAGGGCAATATCGCCCACCTCTTCTTAAAATTTTTCCCACCACTATAATAACATTTACTTGATCAGTGATCCTAAAACTTTTTCAGAGATTTAAAGGAGTATAAATGTCATAAATGTATTAAAATGATAAAGACTGAGATAAGGTTTGATTAGGTTACAAAGAATAATTTTTTATTTCCTGATAATAGTAGGTTATATTATGCTTGAGGTTAGAAGCTAGAAAATATTTTTCAAATAACAGTTTAAATGCATTGATTTATTTAGTAATTTTGTAGGGCGTTTTGAAGTTTACAAAATTTTACCAACTTAAAATTTAGTCGAGGGGGCTATACTGTACATTTGTCAAAAAAAATACAGATACTACAAATTTTTATTATTGTGGTGTTATTTACATATGTCGATTTCATTTTTTAAAGTTTCAGAAGTGGAATCCGGTAGGGTATTAATGTTTATTTGATAATATCGTCTGAAATCGCTGTCTAGAAGTTTGTTTTATAAAAATTGTCACTACTAACGTTATTATTATTCTTGTTCTTGCATTTCTTCATCATACCGAAGTGCAATGAAATTACTGGTTCAGTATGAATTTGAAATAAATTTATATATTCCCACGGCATTTCCTATTTCGGCAAAAATACACGACTGACTGCGTACGTCATTCATTTATTTAGTCGGGCTTATGTAAAATGCATTACACAGACAGTCAAGAACCCTAAAAACAAACCCAGTCATTGTACATATATTTATTACCATAGGTACGAATTATACAATAAAACCGTTGCAATAATCATTCACTGATATTAACTTCTTTTGACTTATAAAACTTTTCAAAATTTTTAAATACGTAGATAATAAGGCGGCATTATTGCCTGATGATGACAGATGAAATTTACTTAGTTTAGACTAGCTAGTGAGGACTTTAGTCGGGAGCTCAGAATACCAGCCATTAATTTTTTTTACCCACTTATCTATAAAATTGCGCTGATCTACTTAAATTAAAATGAAACAAATTGATATGACATGACACTGATAAACATTGCCATGGATACGTCATCTATTTTTTACACGTGACCCTTTTTGGTACAATTCAGCACATTTATCATAGTGATACGTACCAATCCCGAAATTAAAAACAAATATTACCTATAAAGTATATTAAATAATAGTTATTTGCATCATTAGGGTTTTCGGGTCGAGTAATAAAGGTTGCCGAACGACACGTAGCGGAGTCTGGCAATATTACGAGATTCAAAATAATATATTCATGCTGGGTTGCAAGAAAAAAATAAAGAGCTCTTTAGTTAAAGAATTGTTTATCTAGCAACAGTATCAATAACGATTTTCTGAAATTTGTTGAACCGATAAAACTTTCATGCAACCCACGATTAGTCTGATAGAAACATATTTCGCAGATTTATTCAAATTATTTGCATCACTGTGACAATACTGTAGTAAAAATGCTATTTTTACCAGCCGTCAAATCACGGCCCCCAAGGATATTAGTGGAGGAGGAGCCATAGGAGTAGTATTAATGTGGTGAAAATGTTTTGTCGCCAGTGGGAATCGAACCAGGGTTCTCAGGATCCACAGGCCGACACGATAACCACTGTGCCACCTACTCCCTTTCAAATATTATACAAAATGGCTAAACCACTTCTAAAATGTTTATAGCAATTATAATTCACCTTATTTCCAAACTATGTCGTAAAAATTAAAACACAATATTATAAAACACATCGTTGAAGTTGAAGCTAACCTTGCTTAAATGCACATTAAAACGAACGTAAACTCATGTCTAAATATGTCGAATATATTCTACGGGAGTTGGAGCATCCAGCTTTAATGTTTCGAGAAATGCTCTCTCCTTATTTATTCCTTCTTCCAAGAGACAGACATATTTATATTTTCAAATATCTTTGATACGTATATAAACATGTTTAGATTTATCATCACACCATATCTGAAATTTATTTTGTTTGCTAAGTGCACTTCAGACGTAATTTTGTTGCTAATTATTTATACAAGTACTCGCAAATTATTCTACAAATATATGATGATTTGATTGTATGATTCAGACGCTCATAATATGCTAAGTTTGTTTTCCACCTCTGTCATCGTACATATTTTACTAATTACAGATCCGGGTGATAAATCAATATTCATTTGTTCATAAAGAATAAAGAGATTTTATTAATATTACAAATTTACTTAATAACTTTTAATACTTATCTTAATCATTTAATAGCAATCGTGAATCACTAAGTATTGTAAATCGTCGAAAAATTTAAAATATTTCATTACACTGAGGCGCGATTAACCTCTGAAGTATGTATACTAACAAAAAAAATATATTGAAGTTACATTTTCATTATTTATGGACCATTGTTGTATTGTTCATTTGTAGTTTATTTCCAATGCTGATAAGATTTTACTGCATTATAAATGAGAATAATTTATTTTCAAATAATAAACATACGATTAACTTACAGAAGATTTCAAAAATATTGAATCTATTTGTTGGCTTTTCCCATAGGAAACTAATTAGATTTGCAAGAAAAATAAACAGTCTTGTTTTATCTTGCCCAAAACGATAGAGTTTATACTGAAATAATAAGCATCATTACAAATTACTCATTATTTCTACAATAAAAACAAAGTAATCGAGATGAGAAGAGATTTACCAATTTCGAAAAACTCTGTAATCTATTACGCGAATCAAACATCCTTGTTTACAAGCAATAATTAGTATTGATACAAAGAGTGATTAATATTTTGAATAAATTTGCATATAATAGACCCAAACACCTCATTTCACTAATTACGAATTCTCAACCGTATCGTTGATAACTTTAATTTAAATTTAAATTTTAGGATTATTTCAGCATAATAGTTATTTGCATTATAAATGTGGTAGGTAGTATTTTACAGCGGGAGGTTTTATATTGAAGCACGACGCGAAGCGGAATGTTTTAATATAACCGCACACACAATTATATTTTTTGGCTGACATACATATTTATTTTGTTTGTAAACATTAAATCATCGTAGTCGTTAAGCGAGCTGCTTTAAACCATTTGTACGTTTTGTACTTTGACAGCCATCTTGTTTTTCTAACCAAGTATCAACGAACTATCTAGGTGTGCTCCATTTACCACAATAGGTAGGTGTGTTAATTTACTTATTTTTAAACAAATAAATCATTTATTTATTTCTTTAGGACTTTATTGAATGATGAATTGAGGAAGCTAGCATTTTTGTAGGCACTCTTTATTGTTACAAAGTAATTTTTTTTTAATGGCCATTAAAATGTAAAAATTTCGAGTTACTATTCTACACCGCATACATACAGGATGATCAAAAGGAATTGTTATGGTTGGCAATACAATTCCAGAGATCTTTTTATTCCACAGTTGGCACAACGTCAGATAAAGGCGGAAATGCTATTTGACATTTCTAATAAATACAAATAGGTTATGGGATGGCTAGCACAGTGGTATGAAGTCGGCCTGTGGATCCTGGGGTCCCTGGTTCGATTCCCACAGGCGACAAATTTTCATAATTTGAAAAAGCTATCCCTGTGGCTCCTCCACCACTAACATGTTTGGGGGCCGTGATTTGACGACTGGTAACCGCACTTCACGCGCAAAATATATCACTTACCGAGATCTGCTTTAGCAGAGTGCCACACCCAGTAATGGGTAGAAGGCGTGATGATATATTTATTTATTTACAAATAGGTTATGTCAGGAGTCTGACAGCTAATAGAATTTTGACTTTTGAAGTAACAGAAATACTTTAGAAATAAATGTAATAATAAATGTACTCAAATTTAAATTTTAAATGTCACTGTCAACAACAGGAAATGAATGTATGTATCAGGCTTTCCAATTTCAAGTAGTTTTTTTATTGCCAACTGTAACAATTCCTTTTGATCACCCTGTATATAACATCATGCTCTATCCCATTAAATGGGGTACCACAAACCCTAAAATCATTCATAAAACATTTATCCATCTGATACATCAAAATAATTAGTCCTCGTCAAACATTCTCATCCTCTTCTCTCTCGCTTCAACCACATTTATAGATCCATCCATCCATCAGCTCATTTATTCATCACACGCGAAATCATTCATCCTACAACAAACCTTCAATCCCATCCATCCAATCACTCCTATTCACATTTAAAATTACTAACGCTTAACTCCTCTAACAAAGAATCTACAAACATTATAAAAGAATGGAGTGATAGCCTGCGCTTGTATTTGAAAGAAAATTTCACACAATGCAGTAACTGAAAATGAAACAAAGAGATAAGAAAGAAAGGAAGTTTTGCCCTTCACTTCCAAAAACAAGCGCAGGGTGATGTGGAAAATCAAAACATTTATAAAATTGTTACTACCGTAGATGTTAACGATGTGTAATTGTTATGTTTATACTTCAGGAGGCCAACAATTATATTAACAAACTGTCATTTATTGATACGATATTTTTCTCTTCTCTGTTAGATGAGCTATAAATAAAATAAATAAATATATCATCACGCCTTCTACCCATTACTGGGTGTGGCACTCTGCTGAAGCAGATCTCGGTAAGTGATATATTTTGCGCGTGAAGTGCGGTTACCAGTCGTCAAATCACGGCCCCCAAACATGTTAGTGGTGGAGGAGCCACAGGGATAGCTTTTTTCAAATTATGAAAATTTGTCGCCTGTGGGAATCGAACCAGGGACCTCAGGATCCACAGGCCGACTTCATACCACTGAGCTAGCATCCCATGAGCTATCTGTCACTTTATTCTTGTACTGAAAAACAGGGCCTAGAATAAATCATATCAAATCGGAAATAACTGTCAAATGAACTATTATTGTTGTCAGCTGTCATAAATTCGACTTAAAATTTAAGTAACTGCCCATTATAACAACAATAACCATTAGTTTATGAAGGTGTTAAATCATTAACTATCCAGAAAGATTTGTCATTTTAAAAACTATAAAAATAAAACAATCAAGAAACTAAATTATGTTCAACTATTAATGAAACGTCTATAAAATGAAATAGGTATATAATCACAGTTATAGTCATAAGTACACTCAGAGGAAGAATAAATATAGTACTTATACGATATGAACTTTGGTGCTACTGTTTAAAACTTCTAATAACTATTTTAACTATAGAATTTATTTTGAGTCGAGTATGTATACAATTCAAAACACACACATTTGACATTTTAGGCGAAACAAAAAATTATGTCCAATTAACCAGAATTAAACTACTGCTCAAATTAATAATCTAGTCCACAAAGACTTGTAAAAAAACATGCTAAACTAAATGAGAAAGCAAATTATACAAAATGAGATAAATTTTCTTTGAAACGACCGTAAAATGAAATGCATTTCAGTAAAGAGAAACAGCAGTATAACAATGCTGTGTGAAATTGATTATAAAAGAAAGCAAGGAAATGTTAAGTATACCGGATACACATAACAAATGTAAGAAAAATAAAAAAGTAGATAAATGTAACATGCACAGAACCCACGCAAATTACAATCATAGTATACATTTTTAATTACAATTTGCAAGAAATGCATCATCGTGCTTCGTACTTGTTTATATATTTGTATTTTTAATCATTATTTCATCACGAAAGCAGTTTTAATAAAATTAATTTTATCCTATTTGTTTTAAAAACATTACATGTTGTGTTTTAAAAGTTACAAAAATACTAAATTATTGTTCTATATAACCTAGAATTAAAGATATACATATATTTTTATTTTGCGTCTGTAGCTAAGTTGTTACAACATCCAAAAGAGTTCGTTATAGCTCATTCGAGTGCTGTAATACCGCAATACAATTTATATTTTTAAGGTTGGCCACTGTGCAGAAATATCATAACGGTATTTTCAGCAATTTTACGTATTTCAGGTGGGGTATACGAAAAATCGTCTACACAAATTTTACTTAAGTAAGTTGAAAATTTAAAATTCAAACAAATGAATTTTCAAACGTCACATCAGTATCACAAACTACCACAAAATTTCCTAAATTTTGAAACTATGATTTTTTTTAAATAAAAGGAGCATAAAAGGCACAAAACAGAAGAAATAGTATAAAAAACTCATTTCATAATTATAGATTATTTTGTTCCATGAGTCCTTTTTCACAAAATAAAATGGCAACTTATGAAATTCGTTCTTAATATACTAGTTAAATATATTTTTTGCTGTTTTAACATTTCCATTTGTTTTAGAGATAAATGCTTCAAATATAATCGTAGAAAATTTAATTCTTCTATTTTAAATAGTAGCTATAATAATTTATAAATTTTTATGTTGAATGTATCAAAATCTTTTGAATATACCTTATTATATTTTTATATACTTAAAACTATTATTGTTCCCATGTTCCCAAATGGTTCTAGCATATGGATATGTAAATATTTAGATTAAATTAATACAATGTAATCTCCAAAATATCATATATATTTTTCAATGTTATCATAGATTTTATATATTAAATATATTTAGCAAACAATAAAACACTCCATTTAATGGAATTAACGGTAGTGTAATCTTTCTGAACAAATTTGTAGTAAAAATAAGTTTCCAAACAAATGATTACGCAAAGATTCATTTAGACTTAGCAATCACGTATACTAAATATTATTGTCCTATTATTAATAATTAATCACGAACAATGAAACACTACCATTTGTATCTCATAATCATCCATAATTACGAAGGTGATCCTTGAATTAAAAGAAATAAAATGTATCCAAATATAAGCGTGATTTGGCTGATGATAATTATTGCCCAATTTGCACGTGCAACATAAAAGTTTAATTGTTCTCGTCGCAAGTTTGAAGTCTCAAGGAAACTGGCTAAAGATTCTGAAAAACGCGTAAAGTGCCATTACGTGTAACTTTTTGTTCTTACTTCTTTGCGTTACTGCGTTTTCTAATTACAATTTCACGTTGTTTTTGTGATAAGAAGCACATCATTTTTAATACGTTCTCAGAAGTATTATAAGTTTTAAGTGGTATTCCAGTCATATTAATAATAGTTATTTATTACTAAATATCTACTAATATTAAAAAAAATAATCTTCATTTCAAGCTACATTTAATTAAATTGAATATTGTCCCACGACTTTAAACAACCAATAGCGTTTTATTATTTGACCACGTTGTCATGGAAATGAGTTAATTAATAAGTGATAATTGCACTAGTGCAATTACAGCAGTAATCTGTGCTAATGCAACTATCGCGATAATTTCTGTATAAAAAAATTACAGTTTTATTCTAATTTTTTTTTTAGTTATCTAGCATCTAGGTCATCCTGACATGATAATCAAATGAGTATATTATTATAAACATGTCAAAATATTAATTTTGTAAAAATTTTGATTGTTCGTGTAGAACAATATTCTTACCAAATATTGAATATTCCCAGATTTGTTTTTCTCGCTGTTCACTCGGTCTTGTTACTTTTTTTGGAAATCTGCACTCGGCTTCGTCACGTACTTATTTCCATAGCGACAAATGCAGTAATATTTAATAGTATTATCAGTTCACCTAATGAGGATAGCAGATTACAGCCACCGAAACGTTGTGTTACGTAAGTGTTAATTATAAAAATAAGTGTTTATTATAAAAAAAAGATAATGGAAGTCCAATATCGATAAATATTATTTCAATATCATTTCATATTAAACAAACAGAAAAAAATCAATTACGATTTTAAACCATATAGATGTCAAGTGATTAATAAACAAAGATAATAAAAATAAAATATATAACGTCTTTTACTCAATACTGGATGTGGCATTCTGCCGTATCAGATTTCGGTAAGTAATATATTTATGCGCGTAAAGTGTGCTTACCAGTCGTAAAATCACGGCCCTTACAGATGTTAGTGGACAGGAAGCCACAGGGATGAAAATTGATTGTCGGCAGTGGGAATTAAACCTAGGTTAAGACAATAAATATATAATTTTTAAATCAAAGATGACATTTGGAAGAAAAACATTTATAGATTTATAATGCAATTAAAATAAGTATACGCTGAGAAATATTTCATTAATTGAAGTAGTTTAGAATAAATAATTAATGAATTTCTTTGTTATCATCAAGTTGAAACCATGTGTTATTAATAGAAATTAAAATAGCATATGGCAATATTCAATATGTACATTAAATATCTGATTAAAAGTTATATTGTTTACATGTAACAAAGTAAGCAGTAAATTGGCATTTTACTTATTATTTGATGAAATGAATTACAAACATTATATTATTTACATAAATTTAATATCATCATCACATAAATTATTCTACAATCATTCAATCTTTCAATCAGTCACACGATTGAAATCAATTGAAACATGAATGTTTGAAATAAAAACAACACTTGAGTCTAAATAATCATTATATTAATCTGTAGGTAGAATAAATAAAACCTGTTTGTAATTAGATGTGAACAACATGTGTTCCTTTCCTTATAACTCTTACTGTGAAGTGAAGTTAACGCTGTTTACAATTTGGAATACATTTCCCTTTTGCTCGAATTTATAAATCGATACTAGCGTAGGGTAAATTGGATTGGTTTAATAAAGCAGGTGCACCAAATGCTGCTTTTACTATGGGGTTGATTAATTTTCCCCTCGTAGTAATGTCATGGTTTTTCAATAGACGTGAACAAAATTTATGCGAACTGGAATGAATATACGTATTTAATGGTTTTACCTCTCACCATTCTAAAATAACTGTAGAAATTATCGTTCGATTTTAATTAAAAACAATTATCTTCTTAATGATTTGAAGTAAACTGACTCCATTAATCTGAATTGACAATAGAATGTGACATCAAATTCCTTTTTGCACGATCTTTTTTAACGTTTACCGATAACAGGAAATTATGTTTACAAATTAGTGATCTGTAAGAAATTACATAGGGCAGGTGCTAAGTAAATAAAAATTACACATTCTTCCGTAGTAATATATCAACCATTAAAACATACTTTGAAAAATGACAACTCGAACGACTAATAGTATACTATATTTTATGATAATAGTATATAAGTAAGTATTTAAAGCAAGTTTGACGAGTTTAAGAGAACGACGCAAAGCAAAATGCTTTTAACGGCACTAGTGCTTTAAAGACTATTATACACGTCTATCATACGCTATTTTTACCTGCAACATAATCTGAAAAATAGAGCTGAAAAGCAGCATTTCCATTTTAATTCATTTTATAATTTTGTTTGTGTTATTTAACGTAATATCGGTCACATGGGTATAGGTTAGCTTTTATTATTTATGTCACTATATGGATTCGTCATTTTGCAATTTGTTGTGATAAATATGGATGGATTTAAAGAGCAAACTGATTTCGTTGTTGCTGAGTAAATTTGAAACGGTGAGTTTTAGTTTGTTAAACAAGGATTATTGTGCAAGTATAATACAAAAGACGTTTATAAAATTTATAAATAAAATAAAATAAATATATCATCATGCCTTCTACCCATTACTGTATATGGCACTCTGCCATAGCAGATATCGGGCAATCCGTGACTAAGAAAATTTTGTTGTTAAACAATCGTTTTACAAACTCAAAACATCCAACTAAAAGTCAATTTTATGCACGGTCGTAGAGAATAACTATTTTTTTATGTCTACTGTTCAAATGTTCCCTAACATCTAGATTCATAAAATAAGTTAACCCTCAACCCAATTTTTATATCATTTATTACTCTATTTGAAATTAAAGCAGATTTTAAAAGTAAATTAGATTTGATACTAATGAATAATAATGTTACAACGAGTAATAACTTTATAAATAATACGCTGTTTTTCATTTAACTATTATGATTATCAAATTATAAGACAAGAATTCTTAAGACAAAAAATGAAGAAGCTGCCAGTAGGATGGATATGTCATGCCGCAATATTTTCACCATTCAACTGCCAATTCATAGAAGAAAAATCGGCCAACATTTTCCTATGCAATTTAAGTTACTCATTATCATTGAATAATAGTGTATTTCGAAACGGTTACTGGTAAAATTGTACACGGAACAACTGTAACCGCTCTAAATCCGTGACCAAATCGCGATTTGTTTTTGAAATTCACTACAAATTTGACATTTTGTAGTAATATGACGAAGCTATAATGTATAATTCTAATTTTGTCGCGGGGCATGCTCTTTGGTCGCATTGTATATATTTGTATAATTATTTCTACTTTCCTTATGTAATAATACGCGTACTCAAAGGCATACTGATAGGATATTTATTATAATCTAGATTTTGGGTAAATACATTTTTTTAATATAAGATAATATCTCCCATTCCTAATTTCAGATTACATTTATCTTCATTAATTAATTCATGTTTTATGATAAAAAGTACGAGAGTTGATTACATAAAAAGTGATAAGTTCAAGTAGAACAAATAATAAATGATTGGTTTATATTATAATAAATACTAGTAAAATAGAGCACTAAATATATAATTTAAAGTTAGAAAAAATAATAATGAATAATAGCTTATTGCAATTTACAACTAAGTATCTTTTGTTTACTTGTTTTAAAATTATACACCTTGCATCTCGTATGAGAACTAATCTAGGTTAGAAAGTTCTGCAGTATGACTTTCTTGGATTACCAGATATTATTTATTAACAGTCAATATAATTTTAAATATACAGTAGCAGAAATATTATCGTACACACAAGATACCTGACTATATTTTTAAGTTGTCCAGCATCAAACTGTAAATTAATCGTTAATTACATTATTATTATTAATATTAAATCATAGTTCATTGATAAATAAAATCATTATAGTTTATTTCCATTTTGTAACCTTGTTTGTTTTGCAAATGCCCTTGAAATACTTAAAGAACTTTTGACGTGTATTTCAATTTTTTCTAAAAATATAAATACTGAGAAACCAGAATTTTCTTTAACATTTTATGACGTATTGATTATACATTTATTATCAATAGTTGACCAACATTGTGGCATAGTTTTAACACTTCATTTATATTCTATTATGTTTTAATTTCGAAGTTATCGAATGGAGCTGGATAATACAATTTTTTCACAATCTAAATAGGAAACAATTCGTTTTATCTATAAATGCGTTCCATAAAAAAGTAATGTTGAAAAGAAAATGTAGGTAGCACTTGTTAAAAGCATAAAGAAGTTTTTTAAAAAATAATTATTAATTTCAGCAATAAATAAAAACTGGTTTTTATCGGTTAAATACTTTGTATAGCATATTAATTTTTTTTATAGAATATATTATATTACTTCATTTGAAATGTATTCATTAAGAACAATGTGTTTATTTAGGCATCTAAATAATGAGAAATAATGAGATAAGCTAACAGCATTGTTATGGATCATTCGTTTATGTTATTTTAGAGACTACGAATGACATTATTCACAAAATTTGTTACTAGCTTCATGACACTTTTAGCAATATCGTTTAAACGCTCATAAAGCGCACGTTCAACAATTCATTCTTTTAACTTGATTTTAAAAACAAATTTATTTTTTCTCATATGAACAATAGTTGCTGTAAGTAAATTAATAAATATGTTGTTGTTTCGCAATAGCAACAGATTTCTTCCGAAAGGAAGTAAAACATTTTGTTTTTAAGCATGACTGACATGTGCTTACTAACATTACTATTACAAATATGATTTATATTTGTCAATCAAAAAAATTATACACGCACTTTGTTGAAATACAATTTGTATTACTGTTTTTTATTTATAAATTTCTAATGTATACTTACAACTTGCACAAAATGTCAGTATCCACCACCCTTAGAACATTTCCAATTTCACAGTCACATATAAATAAACAAAAATACAAACCGCAAACAGCTCTCCGGAAACCTGAACGAAAACTGACCAAAACACTAGTCACAAAACACGCGACCAGCAGACCATCACAACCACTACTCACTCTCGTCTACTCACTACACGTTCACAACCGTCGCATCGTCGTCGGCGCCGGCCGTATAATTCAGAGCAGTTTCAAACTTGAATTATTTATAACTGCTGCTCGCTGCCGCATTGCACGAACCACGAATGACGCGTGAAAACGAAAAGGAAAACAGTTGCGAGCCTCAGATGATAATGACAGTGAGAGTGAGACCACAATCACGGGCAGAGTTTGCGAATGTTTGTTTTGTTTAAACACTAGGCCCGTTTCTACCCATTGTTCGTATTGTACTAAACACAAGGGCGTTGTGTTGGATGATAATGATTTCTCCTAAATTTAGCAGTAGGTTTGTTTCAGATTACCGCAGGAAGTCAAATAACAGCTAGAATCCCTACTTATTATGATGGCAGTATTTATTTGACATTTTTAAAGTAACCCGGTAGCTTACATTTGTTTAATTGGCACGATTTAAGTAACCCAGAACAGTTCCTAAACTGATCCTACTGCCTCAGCTATTTTGGTGGGATGGCAGGTTCATAGGCGGAATTTGGCCTAGACTAAAGAGGCAATAGCCTAGGATCCAAAAATTTTAGGGCCCGGATTCAAACCTTTAGTTTAAATAATAGAAATATATATGCAGGATTGTCGCGAACATTGGTGTTTAACGTAAAATCATAATTTTATAATTTCCTGCTTCCTTAATTATTTTAAGCAAGACAGCTTCAAATAAAAGTTTTGGAAAATGTAACCTAAAATGAAAAGTTCAAACTTCAATAAAAGTAACACTATTGTATATTATAGTAATTACATGGCTTTACACTATGAAGTAAACATATAAAATTGTTTTTAAACATTTATTTTCTATATATTAAATATATAAACAGTATCAAATTGTAAAAGTATGCACTCGCGACACAATCTTCAAATTACGTTTCACTTGATAAAATAAATCACACACTTTGTCATGCATAAAATGATGCACAAAATAGAAACTTGTCAGTTTTGGAATTATATGCACATATACTTGTTAAAAATATATTCTATCTATACAGTCTAAATCGTACATTTAATACTGATGTGAGAGTCACTCGTTTGACAGTTACGGACCACATCTAAAATCGTGACGTCACACGCCCGTGGTCTATATTTTAACACATAAAACGTCAAACATTTGTTAATTTTGTTTCAATATCATGGCTATCGATAATTTCGTTATTTTCAGTTCTAATTTGTGCTGTTACGCAGCATGCAAAATTAATTTTGATTATTGGATTAGATGCAAAATTTTATGTCCTAAAACTTTTATTTGAAGCTTTCTTGCTTAAAATAATTAGGGAAGCAGAAAATTACAAAATTATGATTTTACGTGTTACATCCCTATGTTTAAAGGTCCCGAAATAAATATTTTGCCTAGGGCCCGAAATATTTTAAATCCGCTTCTGGGCAGGTTGAACCCCTTTTCTATATCTTTCTAATAAACTTGTGTTTCATGTTATCCGTTTTGCAAGGGTGGTATCGCAATTTGTATTTTACCAGATGTCACTTAGAATGTGCTTCAGATTTTAAATTTATCGCTAATTTTTATAACTGACACTAGATGCGTTATTTATTTGGAAGTAACACGAGTTAGTTCTAGTTCAGTTCAGGGTTGAACCCAAAGTACTCAAACAAATACGGCCTTAATTTACGAGTATAACATCAAGTTATGTTTTATCAAATTGGGTAGCATGAAATCTAGAAACATTCACTACACCTTTATATATTAGATTTATCTTACAATTTATCTTCGCGAAACTTTCATATCCTGGCACAACACTTTCGCTTCATACACATTCATAATTCCTTTCATACAAGCTCGATTATTCCTTTCACTCGCTATCTTCCATTCTTACAATAAACCTTCAATCATTATCACATAATCAGTCACCCCCAATTTACCATTGATACTTGTATCTCTGTTCCATCAAAAAGGCATTTAATCTTCTCTAAAAATTATTACCAAATTTTTACTTTCTACTTGATTATTCCTACTATTCGGAATCTTTTGTTCACGCAAAAACCTCCAGTCATGTGCATGTAATCAGTCACCCTCAATTTCATTTACATAAATCTATAAATCCTTATCATAGATAGTTTTTTGACTGAAAATATGGTTAGGATAACAATTACTTGACGTTCAATAAGACGAGTGAATTATTTAATTCGATTTATGTCGATTGCACGGCAGTCATCATCAAATGCACAAATCTGGGTGAGAATAAGGCAGCTACGTGGAAAAGATTAAAATCGATCAATTGACAAATTAATAATAATCGGTCAATATTTTATTGACTATGTCACACTGCGTTCAAATGATAAAGCTGATTAACAAAAATTACTGAACTTAAAATTGTTTTTATTTAAACAATGATAAACTGCAAAACCCTTTCTAAATTTTAAATACGTGAAAATAAATATAAATAAAAAATAAATTTTCAGGTTGTATGAAACATGTGACAAACTTGAGCATGCGCTAATATATTGAATGATATCTATTGATTTTAAAAATCAAACATGTTTGATATATCAAACCAGGCGGTAGTGATCGACGCTGTTCGATCATAATCGATACAGACAGTGTGACCATTATCATAACCTCAGACAAAACATTACTAGACAAATTCTGCCATATTCAAGTCAATGCAGTGTTGTGAAGCAGAAAGAGTTAGAATAACTTCAAGGTGAGACGGGTGCGCGGCAAGGAGCGAGTACACTTTGATGTCATGCAAGTTGCAAAAATTTGTGTAATTATTTTTATATTCAATTACTTACTTTTCATACATCAAAGTAAAGGTTAGTTTTTGACATATTAAGTATACGCACTTTTGTATTTAAATAAATAAAATGCTTGCGTCTGATAACTGTCATCAACATAAATGCAACCTGCGTAACACCAACTTGTACTAGCTCTTCGTCGCGCACCCGTCTCACCACCCAGTTATTCTAACCCTTTCTACTTCACAACAAACGCCGTTGTTCTCCGTCTAGTAATGTTTTGTCTGAGATCATAACGATGATTAAGAAAAAAAAAATACCTCGTATCTCCTTTTTAGGAACTTTTTAGTTATTTATGCACAAGTATAGTTGAGGTTAAGTTCTTCATCTACTCAATATCTTATAAGAATATTTTTTCTACGAAACGATACTTTTCAATTTAAAAAATAGGTTATAAATTTATTAAAATAAACATTTAAAAGAGTGTTTCTCAAAACTATTATTTTGTATATCAGAGATATTGTTTCTTAACAATCGATAAGCTAGAGTTGGTTTGATTTATATTCGATCACAATCAATCGATCTCAATTGTCTAATGTGACCGTTGACTTATACACACATAATTAAGAAACAATAAATATTTTCATATGTACGACGCCATGAAGGAACTGATTCTTATGTTCCATCGAATAACACGAACTCTTGAAACATTACTGAATATTTAGTCTTTAGATTTGTCCTGCAATTAATCTTCGGCAAGTACGAGTATTCCTAGCCTGTCCACATTCATAATTCCTTTCATATAAGCCTGGTTATTTCTGCCACTAGAATCTTTCATTAAGGCAACAATTTCTAAATCATGGCTATGAAATTTGTCAGCCATCAATTTCAATTTCCCCAATGAACATAATTTTATTCATTAGATTCATCTTGTAATGAATAAGCGCTAAAAATTCTTAGCCTGACACAAAACTTTCGCATGATCCACATTTATTACTATACTCTGTTTTTTAACCAGGAGGAGTAATTTAAATTTTAACCGCTAAAACTACCGCTTCTTATTGGCTAATGCTTCGTCCAGTTTACACTGTACATAGATTTTATTAGAGCTGTCATAAGTTTTGAGGTTATTTGTTTTCTTGTTGGTTTTTTGCATTTCTGTGACATTAAAATAAATCAGTTCTTTTAAGAACTAATAATATACGGAGTGACAAATTAGAGTTTATAATGTCATTTGTGTTTTAAAATAAATTCCATGAGACTTAATCAGTGCAGATGTGTAAGAAATTTTTGTATTTCGCGCCAACAAAAATCTAGTAACTTTCTTTGGTAACTTTCTATAGTGTAAATCTGACTTATGCATTTACTCCTCCTGGTTAAAAAACAGCTTCAAATAAGCTCATTTATTCGTTCCACCCATCATATTTTTCCTTCGGTCGTATTTATTTCTTAAAATTGATATTTGACATCTGTCATTTACTGTTATATTTCACATTAATTCAAATAAAAAGTTGGTTCTCTTGAAAGCATCATGTCGCACTAAGTGTTGCAAAGAAATACTTTCCACACTTATTTTGAATGTCGACTTTTCAACACGATCGTAGAAAAAATAATTTTCGTTGATTTTGTTCTAAATACAAAGCATTCCATTCTGATATGATTCGATCGTGTATGTTAAGCTTCAAATATTAAATCTGAATATTATTTTTTTTCATTTTAAATTACATATGGTTAAACAACGATAGCGATATGACAGGAACTGAATTTATCATTGCGATAGTAATACTCTGGTAATATGATATAAAACTATAATAGAGCTGTTGAAGGTCTTTTTATAGCTCAACAAATTTAATGACTTACGAAATTAGTTCCGAAATATTTTTATTTGTTTTTATTTGATTATTTGAACAATACTTAGATTACCTCATGATTACCTCATATTTGTGTTTTGTACTGATTTATTTGTTTGTACTACTAAACTTAAAAACTAATACAGTCTACAATTCTTTTATCTCAAAAATGACTTTGATCGAAGAAATCAGTCACTCAGAAACTATTTTTGTCGATCAACATAAATAAAGGCAGATTATATTAATATTGATTCAGTTAAAATTGCGATAAAAATTATGAGAAGTGAATTTAAATGAATTTTATTTGAACAAAAATTTAATGTTCAGGATGCAAAAGATAAAATGAATAATGGTAAAAAGGCTTCAGAAATCCAGAATCGCAAGTCATGTATAAATCGTTTTCGAGTATATATAACACTCATCATTAGCACAACATACAATGATTACAAATATAACAAAATGAGAGTAATACAATAAATATAAAGATTTAAAATATGACATAAGAAATAATGAATCCTTTTTATCTTTATTTGATTTTATTTCAAGTTATGCATATTATATTGGTGTCATGGTGTATTTGGTGTATTAAGTATGTATTTGATACTTATTACGTTTTTATTTTGGTTCTAAATAAACATTATGCTCGTGCATGTAAAAATATTTTAATTCTTGTATTATATGCAAGATTTTATTTAATACCCTCTATAAATCAAATTGCATACACAGGGTGTGCACAAAAATGTGGAATAGAATTTTTAAAATGTGTGGATGTTGGCTCTCCTGTACATTTTTGAGTAAAAGTACAAGAACACAAAATTGATAAAATAAAATTTTACGTTTATAATGTGCAAATTTGGAAAATAAAATGTGACGTTTTGCCAAAAATCAGATAGCCGATAATAATAATAATAATTAAACACAATCTCATTCTGACAGTTCAGCTTAACAATTATGATAAGGAATTCTTCAAAATTGTGCATATAATACACAAATTTGTCATTTAAAAAAAAATCAAATGTGAACTTGAATGATTTTCGATGTTTTTCATCTTTCAAATTAATACAAAATTAGAACACACTATTGTAATAAATTTTTTTAAGTAAATAAAAATAAATATTATTACTTATAAAGCCACAATGTTAATAAAAAATACAAGATCTTCCGTATGAAAAAAAAAGTTTCAAAGTATTTTTCATTTCTACATTCTGTTAAACCTAACCAAACATTCAAATATTTAAAAATAATGGAAAAATTAAGTGAATGATTATTTTTCCACCTACTAGATTTGTTGAATTTAATAAACACACCCGTAATAATTACTTGGTGTTTTTAGCCTTATAATAACATAACCGACCCTACATTATATAACAAAAAGTTCTTATTTCGGTCTTCGGTCTTGCCCTTAAAATTTGTAAAACGAATTTTGGAACATCCTGTACATTATTACATAATTGGAACAGGAATTTTTTATTAATCTACATGCATGCAAGATTACTATATGATAAACATACAAGTATTTCAATGTTTGTTCCATATGAATTTACCCATTAATAATTTTTGCTGTATACAATATTACACCCGTCTTTTATACAAATAATAGTTTTTAATTTCATTGTTTTTGTTCATTACAGAATTAATATTAAATAAGTAACTGTAGCCTTGAATACTGATCACTTGATGAACTTAATTTACCAAATCTCAACATTTTTTTATAGATATAAAAAACGTTGCTAAAATTGGGTAAAAACTAACCTTCAAATTATATAACAATGATATTAAAAATCTGTTTAAATTCATTTTACATTGTTAATAATAGTAATTAAATATTTTCTTTGATAAATATATATATATATATATATATATATATATATATATATATATATATATATATATATATATATATATATATATATCTTATCAGTGCTTTAAGGCTAAGATCATTTACATAAAATTGTTGTAGAAATAAATATACTTTGTATTTAACTAATATTCTTATTTTCCAACAAGAAAAATTTACTACCATCAATTGAGTACTTTACCTGCGCAACACAAGTGTAGAGTTAGTTATCTACTTACCATTGTCTTCCAATGTCAGGAAAATAATAACAATAAAAACGTAATTCATTAATTGATAATATAAGAAAAAGAGATAATGTATAGCTTTTATGAAAATTAAAATAAGTCATTGTCATAATGTAAGAACATATTTAATTTATTTCATGTACTTTACGTAGAAATATATAGAACAAAAAAGCAAACAAATACTTTTTGAATATAAGAATATACGTTTAGACAATAAATAAGTAAACGTTTGATTGTACTTGAAAATTGACATTCACGTCATCGCTGCTTGGTCGTGAACTTATTGATCAAACATCGTTTAATTAATCAAAAGCAGGTTGTCACGAATAGTTGAAGTGAAGATAATAAATATTCAATAAAAATACATGAAATATAACTTCTAAAAACACGAAAATCTAGTAACTAGTCAATGTTAGTAGTTAGTGTAAAGTTAATATTATTTTAAAATTGAAATATTGTTTATTACAAAATTACAAAAATATGTGCTTATATTCATACTTGAGTAAATTATACAAATTTAAAGCTATTTAAATTACTCTAAAATTAAGGACGTTTTATCTCAGAGACGTCAGGTAGTTCATAAGTCTTAAAAATATTGTACAAGAATGAGAAAAATGGAAATGAATGAATATGAAAAATATTTTTAATGTACAAAATATGAACAATGCCATTTAGATGACTATGTATGATGACCTTAATTAATTAGACTCGTAAATAACAGCTAATTAATTATCATACATGAATCGCAAACACCTATTTCAATAATTTATATTTGGTAAGATAATTAAAATTAATTAGTTGATGCTACGCACTTGGTGGTGGACATCCTGAAAGAAAACAAAATTAATGATTTTTTCCATGTTGTTATTTAATTAATATACATTTTAGTACGTGTTTGCGTTCATATGTATTAATGTTAATAGTGGATGATGGATATGTGAATAATATGTATAAATGGATTCTGTAGAAAGTAACTCAGTAGAATTTGATGTAGAGCGATAAAGTGCTGACAGGAGATTGATGTATGAACGAAAGGGTCTGCTTCATTTTGTATTCTGTTAAGATGTGTTTTTTTCGCTTTTCCACGAGAAAAAGATCTTTCAGTGTGAATCATCGACTTAAAAAACTCTTATTTACACATTCAAGGACGTGAGAAACCGAAAGAAAAGAGTAAACATTGTAGAAAAGATCAATAAGTAGAAATTTTTGGCAGTACGTCAAAAATATAAAACATGATGTTACTATTGATAGTTATTTAAAACATAGCCTTCAAATTTAATTAAAATTACGTGAAAAATATCGTGTGATTATTTTTTATAGGATTAAAGAGTTGGGTGGATTTCATTGGAGTCGTTACGTTCCAGAATGAAAATACACATACATTGAAAATCCCCTATGAGAATAGAGCTTAAATTTTCAGTCATTTTGAAGTATTTGGATCCATGTTTATTATTATTTTATTTCAAAATGTGGAAAATAACAAAATTAAGAAAGAGCGGATAAACTTCATGACAATTTTTCCATAATCTAGGAGATGGACTGGAGTCAAGAAATTCATAGGGACCAGACCGATGATTTTGGTTAATCACTTTTTCGTTTTTTCCCTTCCTTTCTTATAGTTTTAATTCGTTTAGAGTTCTTACATAGAGTGTCTAACTGAAATTGTGTGGAATTCACTTTCAATAATAAAAGCAGGCCGACTCTACCTTCCTTTCTTCTTCTTATTTTTTTTCTTTTTCAATTGTTACAATAGAGTGTCTAACTGCAATTATATGATTAGCATACGTAAATATGAGTCAGTTGCATCAAGACTCAAATAATTGGGTTGGCTAAATATGGAAAATAAACATATACATTATTTAATATGTTTAACGTATCGCTTAATTTTAATAGATAGGCCACCATATCTTAGTTACAATTACGCATTTCATTATAACCAGTTATCAGATAACATTGTAACTTAAAATGATTTCAATGCAACTCAAAATAAATTGTTGATAAATCAAAGATAAATTTTTGTTTAGTTAACCGATTATTTGATTTGTTACTTTCAAACTCGTTTTTGTTATACTTTTGTAATTATGTTGGTATTTGTATATTATTTACTGTACTGTATTTTCATAATGTAAGGTTAAGTGGAAGAACAGCTTCGATTGAACTTAGCCAATAAAGGGATTATTATTATTATTATTAAATTTTCTTTCAAATATAAGCGCAAGATTCGTTGTTACAGGTGAACGTGAATAATTTGAGCTGTTTTGAGCAAATACGTCGAAAGAAAGATTACTTTAGGTGTATAGGATTGATTGGATGGATGTGATTGAAGGTTTGCTGCATGATGAACGATTTCGAGTGTAATGAATAAATGATCTTATATGGAGGGAACTATGAATGGTTGAAGCGAGAATGATGAGTTAGGATGAGAATGTTTGACGAGGACTGATGAGTGAATGTTTTATGAATGATTCTAATATAAGTATATATGTATGTATGTATGAAAATTATGAAACATGATTACAATACATTTAACGTGTGACGATCAAAAAATAAAATGGCGCATTACATGATTATAAACAAAACACTAAAACTGAATCTCTTTTGCAGTAACATTTTATTACATCTTCTTATAATTGAACCTATTTCCTTTTGCGTTATTCCAACTTCAAATTGCATCCAGGATCTCGTAAAATATCATAGTTACGAGTATGAGACCCATAAAGTTGCGTGTGCCAAATACAGGAATAAAATCAATACCTAGTCTAATAAAACAGGGCACAGGGCTCATAAATCGTTCGAACTGGCAAGTGGACACGATAGTACGCTACACGGTAACACGGTGCACGCCGCGATATAAATCACCGTGCGGCCGTGCTGTTTGTCCGAGGTTCGCGACGCGACCTAACCAGGGCGGACAACAGACAGAGGCTAAGCCGCCATTGATTACAGGTCATTGTTGAGGTTAAAGTTAGGTTAGAACTGAAAATGGAAGGTTAGGATGCGTGATAGCGGCTTCCAGTTGAATGTATTATGGAGGTGAAGGAAAAGCACAAAGTTCATATCGCATATATAAGATTATATTTGATTTTTGGTCAAACATATCTGTCAAATAAAAAATAGAATTGCTAGTATTTCCATCCAACGAAATTATGTCACAGATGTGAAACTATTTTTAGTTAATAAATTTCAGTGAATATCGAATCGAAAACAGATGTGATGGAAGCTTTAGAGAAAAAAAAGATTACAGGTCATTGTTGAGGTTAAAGTTACGTTAGAATTGGAAATGAATGGTTAGCATGCGTGATAGTGGCGTCCAGTTGAATGTATTATTGAGATTTTGGTGTAGGAAGATCAAAAAGTTGATGTTATGTTCTATTTTTGATCAAATACATTTTTCAAACAAAAGATAGAATCGTTGGTTCCTTCCAACAAATTCATGTCATAGTTGTGAAACTATTTGTTGATTAACAAATTTCAGTGAATATCGAATCGAAAACAAATGTGATAGAAGTTTTAGGAAAAAAAGATTACAGGTCATTGTTGGAGTTAGGGTTAGGGTTAGGTTATAATTGGAGATGGAAGGTTAGGATGCGTGATAGCAGCTTTCAGGTGAATGTATTATGCAGTGGCGGATCCAGAAAATCTCTGAGGAGAGCGAATTACCTTTTTTAGTTACTAGTAACTGCTAGGTTAAATAACCAAACAGATGTTTTTTTTCCTTTGTACTTGTTGAGTTTGTATACGATTAAACGAAATACTAATTCTTTATTTGTGTATCTGTAATTTTACAAGGAACGATATCTTAAAATTTTTAAGAAAAAAAATCTCTCAGGAGGGCCGTTTGCCCCATCGCCATTGGTATTGTGGAGGTAAGGGATTTTGGTGAAAATGCATATAGTTGATGTCGCATTTTTAAGGATATGTTCGATTTTTTATCAAACACATCTGTCAAACAAAAAATAGAATCGCTGCAATTTCCGTCTAATAAACTAAATAATGTTATAGTTGTGAAATTATTTATAGGTTAATAAATTTCATCAAACACCGCATCGCAAACAGATGTGATGGTAGCTTTAGCAAAACTTTGAAGATTGTTATGTTTGAAGAGAAGAAATTAGTTCTGCTAATGAAACGGATGGACGAATCTAATAACTTTGCAATAAAATCAACGTTTGCTCTTATTGCACGTTTCTTATGTTTAACAGAAGAATTTTAAAGAACAATGCTAGAAATTTATTACCCGGAATTGATGGAAGGATATTATTTGAATTTTGGTAGTAAAATTTGATTTGTTATTATGTAATATACAGAGATAAAACTAGAAATAATTTATTTGAGGTTTTAAGCTGTTTAACAAAATCCAAGATAGGAAAAGCGTTTGTATTTGCAAAAATTTTGTGCAGATATTTAACGAATTGATAATTATAAAATATGAAAAAGGGCAACTTTTTTGTTTGTTTTTATGATAAAAAATGATTCATTATGGGTAATTCAATCAAACTGATAAGTGAAATCAAGATTTATAGCATTTGATTATCGGATCAATTGAAATTTATGAACGCCATTTTAACCTTTCAGAAATGACATATCAAAATTTAAATTTATTATCATTTTTAGTATACAGGATGGCGTGCACCATAGATCCCTATGGATTAGGATTTCATTAGAAACAGGATTAGAATATCATTGGATGCAAAATATTTTGTTTACAAATCACTATTTAACTTTTATTCTGAGAGACAATTAGGTAAGTCAATAATTGCACTATTTAATTTTGATTTGTTTGCTATTGATTTAAAAGTTAAAAACTTTTATTAATCAGTTGAAATATTTTATTCGCATCTTAATATCTTGTGTAGGAAAGTAAAATGCAATAGAATTAATAAAATTAACAAAATGATTGAATTTAGTCACGTACCAAAATTATGATGTTCTAAAGAGAAATTAAGAAAAATAAAGGTTTTCATTAGCTTATCGATCGGCAACAGATAATGACCGAGTTACAGAATGAGGTCATTCTCTTCATGTTAGGAAACTTTGCACAAAGAAATGCCATTTAAAACAAAATATTCCCCCCTATTTTATAACTAGATTATTATCAGGTAACGATCGATAAGTTAATGACAACTCTGATTTTTTATGATTCATCTGCAGATTACCACCATTGCGGCATTTATTTTGTTTCTTATATTTTACTTTTACGTACAAAACTGCAAGTAAAAAAAATATTACTTTTAACCACACTTTTTACGCAACTGTCAGTGAACTGACATTATTTGTTTTATAATAACAGCTACGTATATTAATAATCAAAATCCATGAAAATAACATAAAAATGCTAGGGTAAATTAGTTTGGTCTCAGAATAGCGAAATTGTAATCATCAGTAAAATAACGATGAAAAATAAAAATTATCATTAACGTATCGATCATTAACAGGTAATGATCCAGTTACTGAATAGGGGGGGGGGGTATGCCAAATGTTGTAGGTGTAATAGTGTTCATATAGCAATGTAGCATGTAAAGTGTAATGGATAAAATCAGTACTTACTGCAAACAGAGCAATGTTGTTCGTCGGATCCATCTCCACAGCCGTCCCGGCCAGAGCAAGCGATGGCGGAGCTGCGGCAGCGACCGTTGCCGCAACGCAGAGGACAGTATTCCGTGCGCCGCCGCCGAGATCGTCCTTTGCATACGTGCGGCGGCTCGTCGCTGCCGTCTGAACATCCTAGAACTGCGTTGCAGAACTCGTACTCCGGGAGGCATTTGCCTACACATGAGATGTGGTATTAGATAGAGATTATCTTATAAATCGCATTGTAATACTGTTGATTGACTAATATTGTATGAACTGGTTAAATCAAATATTCATTCCTGTATGGTAGTCAATAACGAAATACTTTTATATTGTTTTAAGTTCGGCCGTTGAATGCGGAAATAATCTATATTTTATTTTTTGTAAACGGATTGATGTTTAGAGCCGGCATAGGGCGCTAAGCAAAATAAGCATTACAGCCAAAAAGTTTGCTAACAAGTCAATTAGGACACGAGGAATTCAATGTCGTTAAGCTCATCTATATTTATATCTTGTTTAGTTTTTAAGATATAGCCTCCGGAAATGATCAATTTTCCAAACATATCTCAAAACCTAAATAAGATATGAAGATGCGCTCAACGGCATTGAATTTCTCGTGCTTCAATTGACTCTTGACCAAGTTTTCAGCATTTTTTATTTTTCAAAAAGTTTTCACCAACATTTTCTCATCGAGCAGTTTTTGAATAATTTCTCAAAAACAAGAAGACATATGCACTTGGGTATTTTACCACTAGATTCAGTGGGTCAAAATACATATGTATGTAAATTTTCGTTACAATATTTGTACGACGAAGAATTTTAGAGCAAACAGTCTGAAAAGTGAAAATAGCCTAAAATCAAAAAAAATTCAAGGGATACCCCTAAAGAAATTTTCAAAAAATAAATATCGCTAAAAATTTGCTTATATGTCAATTCGGACACGAGGAATTCAATTCCGCTGAGCGCAATTTCATATCTTGTTTAGTTTTTAAGATATAACCTCGTAAAAAGTTTAATTTTCCAAAAAATTTATCTCATCATATTTTCGTCTTTTCCGAGGCCATATCTCAAAAACTAAACCAGATATGAAGATGCGCTCAACGGCATTGCATTTTTTGTGTTTCAATTGACTTGTAAACTAATTTTCAGCATGTTTCATTTTTTAAAACGTTTCTACCAAAATTTTCTCATCGAGTAGTTTTTTAACAATATCTCAAAAACTAGAAGACATATGCACTTGGGAATTTTACCATTGGATTCAGCGGATCAAAATACATGTCTATGTCAATTTTCGTTACAATATTCGTATGAGACAAAATTTTAGAGCAAACAGTCTGAAAATAGCCTAAAATCGAAAAAATCTAAGAGGTACCCCTTAAGAAATTTTCAAAAGAATCTAAATCGCAAAAAATTTGTTTATAAGTTAATTCGGACACGAAGAATTCAATGCTGTTGTGGACATTTTCATATCTTGTTTAGTTTTTAAGATATATCCTCTAAAAAAGTTGAAGTTCAAAACCAAATAATTTTTAAATATCCAATCATGAATATGGAAACAAACGAATATCCGAACTATTCGGATACACTAACGATAATTCGAACTATTCGAATACGAATATGTAAATTGAGGAATATCCGAAATATTCGGATTTTTTTCAAAATCGACATCCCTATTTTCTAATTCGATTATACAATGTTTTCGTTTGTAGCCCCAGAAATTTGGAGGCCTGAAACGGCCACTTCATGCGCTTTATGGCAAAACCAGCTTGGGGTAACTTAATTAAAATAAAACTGTCTTGTGTTGTGTAATTCATTGCTGAAAACCGCTTTAATTTCTTGGTTCTCGTTTACGATAAAAAGAAGGACTTAAAAATGTTATTTATGAATCAAGGACGAAATATTAGCCTGGAAAATGTCTTTTTGAGTATGTTCGGTTATTCACCCCGTACGTAATAATATAATAATGCAACCAAATACAATGGGCAAGATTACGATGTAGATTAGATTCAATATCAGTCGTACGTAACGTAATATACTAATATAGATCGTTTATTTTTAGAAGTCAGTTAAATGACTATATTTACGTCTTTTACCTAGTAAATCCAATCTAGATTTCTAGATCAATAATATCTAGATTGCAAATTATATCGTACGACTAATAAATTATATATCATTAATAATATTACGTCAATGAAATGAATTGATATGAGATTATTATCAAATATAATATGAACGTCAATATTTTTCTATACAAAATTGTTTTATTCGTGTAATTATTGTAGTTAGAATTTTTCGCAACAGAATTTATGATTTAAAAAACCTGTGAATACATTAAAAACAAAAAGGGATTATGTTAAAAAATATGAATAAATTAAACAACAAAGGATGAAAGCAAAAATATAAATATCCCTCCAGAGTTCCGGGTAACAAATACGCAGGCATTTACATTTTTATATTTTCATCCCGAGAGACAGTCTTTTGTATTTTCTTTCCGGCTTTATGTAGAATATAGGTCAAAAGTCTAGAATGAATTTAATTTAAATATGTCAAGTGCTTCAGATTCCGGATGAAAAAGGATGACGACATTTTCAAATTAAAATACGACAGAAACGTGTGTGAGATATGAAGTTCGTGCATGATAATATAAATAGTAAAATTCTTCTTTTATGCTTAGACTTTTCATCTAATAAATATATTACGACTACTTTTTCCAAGTCTGAATGCGACAATCTGCATTTGTAAATTACAGGAGATGACAAATTTTAATAGATAATTTCTCTTGACCTGTTTTCAACCAATCATATTATAAAACATTTGAAAATTCATACAATAAGCACAGTATTTGTTTCGGGAAATTATTTTATTAAATAGCTCGTGATCTGTCAGATTTTTTCTAGTCTGTCCCACTATAATTTTATAGCAGACCGGCTTACACAGCAAAAAATTATTATAAGGAAAACTTTACGATGGGGGATTCAAGTAATAGAGGTTTTTAATATATATTTATTAAAATAAGTTCTTGACCGTACATTATATTTAATACAATATAAAATCATACCATAAATTATATCTTTATTGCTGAAATATGAAAGTTAAAGTCGAATAATATAAAACGCTCATTGCAATTACGTAGTTGCATTAAGCCAATCACAGAGCTTTGTCTGAAACGTTTGTCGGTGCTTAATTTTACTGAGAGGAAGACGAAGAAGAAATAAGCATTCAGCATTCTACGATTCTACCAATGACGTATAATACTAGACGAATTATGCCGTATTCAAGCCAATGCAAACGCCGTTGTTATCCGTCTAGTTATGTTTTGTCTGAGGATTCTACTGACGACACACGTTACGTGAAGTTACGTGTTATTTATCTCTGTCTTATCTGTCTCTCTTTAAGCTAAGATGCAACTATGTCACATTCGTTTGTTTCGAAAGTTTAAATATTTTTATCATGCTTAATACAAGTTTAAACAAAAAATAAAAATTTTGGGTATAATAATTTTATTACGTATATTAATATATAAAAAATTCAAAAAAATCTTGAAAGGCCCATTGAGTAAAATCGTTAAAACTGACTGACAGTGAACTGACACAGTTTAATCTCTTGGTTGTTGCTAAGCCAAAAAATAAAAATAAATAAATACAGTAAAAGTTTATTTATAAAATATAATATATAAAAAAATAAACTTGAGATAATTTATTAGTTTTCAAAAGAGAGCACCGAAAGTAGTGGAAGATAAGCCTCACGACAAATACAAAGTGCGAAACTAAATTTTAATATTGTAGGAACAATGAGAGCAGACTGAAATCGAACGCGTGATCTCTACGGTAGAAACTGAAAGTCGTGTTTGCGTTCCGTTGTTTCACCTATAAATTTCCGTATCTCGAAAATTCCGCTACATTTACTTGTATTTTATGACAAAAGTTATACTTGAACGGAATATTAACTATAGTATTTATCTCAATTAAATATGCAGTAAGTACTAACAGTTTAATATTTTTAAACACCCATTTTTGAAAAACTATAAAAATTGCTGCTGTTTTTAAATTAGTGTCTGTTAAGGGATAATTGAACAAGTCATGGGCGTCCGCAGGGGGATCCCCTTTTGATACCTGTAATTTAGTTTTTTATCTAATTTTTAATTAAAAAAGAAATATATCATCACGCCTTTCACCCATTACTGGGCGTGGCACTGTACCAAAGTACATCTCGGTAGGTGCTATATTTATATACGTAAAGTGACCAGTCGTCAAATCACGGCTTCCAGAAATGCTATTGGAAGGAGATCCCCACAGGGGTAATTTTAATGTGACGAAAATTGTTTGTCGACTGTGAAAATCGGAATAAGGCTAATATTTTCTATATTATAGTATATAATCTATATTATAGTATATAATTTACCGCCTTGGAAAAAGTCTGCGGACGCCCATGAACACAGTATTATCTTCATTATTTATTCGTGTATTTAACATTAGGCTGTATACCAGGAATTTAATCCCAATTACGGTAAAGGGCGCTGAATTGAAATTCGAAACACTAGAACGTAGGTTATTGTATTTTTGGTTTGGTTATCAATTATTACTACATAATTGAAATTTAATCCCAATTACGATAAAATAAAGATATTACAGAGTATAGTAAAATTCGAGCAACTCGAACGATGTTATATTCTTAGTTTTTAATTGTTAAAGTCGGTAAAATTTGAAGATTTATATAATTATGTTCACTTGCAATGACTGATATTTTTATGCATCGTACATTTTCATATATCAGATGTATCTTTAGGCGGTATTCGTAGTCATAACTTATTTTCCAGATCGTCTTAAGAATATCAAAGCTATAGTAAAAATAGCTGGCCAGTTCCGTTTTTTCCATAAGAGTACATGAACTTTGAGGACATCTTTGCATAAGAGAAATCCCGGAAGAAACTATCATCATTAAGGTAAGTCCAATTCTCATATATGAGAAGTAATCACTTCACTTATATTTGATTTGTATAAAGCTAACCATGATAACCAATAAACTCACTAAATAAAACTACATAGCGATGTTTCCATTCACATTTTTTTCTTTCTGAAAGGGCTCCAAACTCCGTGTGTCCAAAGGCTCTATAAATAGCCTAAGACGGTCCTAGCTGACATCTATCTTGGTATCGCCAATAGCATGATATTAAATGTATGCAGATAACTTAGAAGCTTTTAACAGCGGAATATATACCATACTAAACATATGAAGATCTATTAAAAATCCTAATAATCTTATTCTTTACTCACCATCTCCACACTGGAAGGTATACGGCGGACACCCTCTCCTCATAGCCGCGTGACAATCTTCTTCATCTTCACCATTCGGACAATCTTCATTGCCGTCGCAGCGGGTAGCTTTTGACACGCAGTGACCACTGCGCCCGCAGCGGAATGCCTGCGCAGGACACACCGATCCGGTGCACTCCTCGTCGGAGCTGTCTGCGCAGTCTGCCCGACCGTCGCAGACGAAGAACCAGCTGATGCATGTGCCGGTACTGCGACACTACGAACAAGAAAATGTTACATCGTCAAAAGTTGTATTTTAAATTTGACTTAAATAACTAAAAGCGAATCAAAATTAGATATTATTTGGAATAGTTAATATTGTTGTCAAACATTCGCTTGGTTTTTATTTATGCTAAAAGTTAATAAAATGTTTTAAAATAATAAGTTATGCGGGCAAGTATAGAATTATGAAAAACACGTGGTTTTGTTTATTATTTTTTGTCATGCGGTACTGTTTATATTGAGAATCGATTTTACAGAACCCACGTGTACATCTTATACGTATTGTACGTTGCTATTGTCTAAAGCTCTAGACATTTGTGTTTTCACATTAAAATCCAAAACTGGAAATTAAAAGAAGTAAGATAAAATCAACGGCACTGAATTTCTAGTCATCGAATTCTAATTAAACAAATAAATAATATATCATGGATAATTCGGGTCGTTGATTTCCACCGAAGTTTGAATTTCTGAATGTTCGAACATTCGAATGTTTTGAACTTCGTCAGAAATGTTCAAAAAATTCGAATATTCGAAAATTCAAAAATTAGAATAATTCGAAAATTCGTAATATTCGAAACTTCTAAAGTTCGAATCCAAATTCGAAGGTTCAATAAATCCGAATAATCGAAGTCTCGAATATTTGTAAAATCAACAACTCTATGGATAATTTTGAGTGCATGAAACACGACTTCCAAACATATAAGTGGTGGGGGTCACAGGCTTTACTGGATGATCAGAAATAACTGTTTCAGTTGGCAATAGAAAAATTTACTTGGAATTGGTAAGATGCATTTATTTCCTATTGTTGATAGTGAAATTTGGAAATTTAAATTTGATTTTACAATTCATAAATAAAAACGATTTTTCCCTTACCCGCATTCTTTTATTTATTAATAACTATTATTCATAGAACAATAGTGCCTTACAAAGAATCGTATATTTTTTTGCTTTAGGATTGGCGGTTCAGAATTAATCAAGGAATCGTTCTACCTGAAGCTTGCCACTCATTTTCTAAACATCCTGTATATTAGTATTTCCATGTTTAAATCATGGCGAATTTAGTATTAAATTAGAGCTCTTACATTATCGTGTCGGCCTGTGGATCCTAAGAACCCTGGTTCGATCCCACAGCCGATAAACATTTACACCAAATTAAAAAATTATCTCTTTGGCTCCTCCACCACTAACATCTATGGGGGCCATGATTTTACGACTGATAACCGCACTTCACGCGCATAAATATATTACTTACCGAGATCTGCTTCGGCAGAGTGCCACACCCAGTAATGAGTAAAAGGTGTGATGATATATTTATTTATTTGAATTTTATATATTATTGTGGTTGGAGAAGTTCTGTGTTGTCACATCAGTTTATTTTAAAACGTTATTAGTTTTATCAAAATAATAAAAGTACTCGAAAGTGTTCATAAACTACATTTTAAAATATTAAAAGTATATGCGCTAAACAAAATTTTACCCATTTTAAAAACTGAGGTGTCCCTTGGGAAATTATTTCTATATTTAATGGCCTTTCAGGTAGATTGTTATTATTTGCGTTTGCTTTTATGGTGAGTAATATATATGTAAAATTTTTATAAAATTGTATATCCATTACCACATATTTGTCCCTAAGCATGCTTTTACCGTAATTAACAAAACCAATTATAAAATAGCATCAAGCAAACATTAGTTAAACTCCACTCGCGTTGTGCTAAAAATAACTCACAAACCAGCGAACATGTTTACTCCACACTTAGTAGGTAGTCGGTAAACCTGAACACGCATTACCTGAAACGTTCCAGGAATACATCCATTACTTTTCGCTGAGCACTGAAGTCCGGAGCTAGTGACATTGTTCTCCATTTCCCGGTTGGCGCAATCGCACACCCCTTCCAGACAACGGGAGTGGGGATCTGCGCTTTGACACTGCGGGTCCGAGGTGCACTTGAGCCCCAGGGAGACTACGCCCTCGAGTGTGTCTACTCTCGTGCGAACTGGAGCTGTCAAAACAAATTATTAGGTTAGGTGTGTCATTAGTACTATTGGTCGCATAATTTATAAAATAAATATAACATCATGACTTTTACCCATTGCTAGTTGTGGCACTCTGCCGTAGCAGATTTCGGTAAGCGATATATTTATGCGCGTGAAATGCGGTTACCAGACGTCAAATTGCTGCTCCCAATGATGATAGAGATGAGGGAGTCACAAAAGAAATTTTAGTATAAAGTAAAGTGTAAAGTTACTGCATTGTGTAGACTTATCTTTCATATATAAGTGCAGGCTATCGCTTTCATCTTTTCTAATCTTTGTAGATTCGTTGTTAGATTCGTTATTAGATTCGTTGTTAGGAGTAAGCGTGAGTAATGTGAGATGTTTTATGCATATGTTATGTACGTTGAAGAAAGAAGATGAATGATAAGTGAATAGGAATAATATAATTGAAGGTTTGTTGTGTGATAAATGATTTCGAGTGTAATAAATGCATGAGTTTATATGGAGTGATCTATGAATGTGGTTAAAGTGAGGGTGGTGTGTTTGAATGATAATGTTTGACGGGGGTTGATTGTTTGATTAGTGTGATGAGTGAATGTTTTATTAGTGATTTTAGGGTTCGTGCTACCCCATTTGTTGGGATATAGCGTGAAGATATGTATGTATGTAAAGTGTGCCGACTGCGGGAATCGAACTAGAGTTCTCAAATCTCAAAGCTATCTACCCAGTATTACCACTTCGTTCACTAAAATCAGTTCAGCTAAATTAGAGCACACTAACTGAACTGAAATAAGCAAACTGATGCAGTTATTGGGATGAATTATTCAAAGGTGAATGTGAATCAATAAATCTAATACTGGAAAGAAAATACGACTATTAAGAGGCATAATAAAATTAAATGAATTTTGTATCAAATTATTGACTAAAAAATTGGCCTGTTGACTTGTAATTATAAAATTGCATAAGAGCCTTAAAATGAAATTTACGTTTCTTTACGGAAATATCAAGGTTATATTCAATTACGAAATATATACGCTCACATAAATTTCCCTATAATCTGTAACTCGATCATTATCTGTTACCGATCGATAAATGAATGACAACCCTTATTCATCATTTTAGAATTATGAGACAAAAAATAATTTATTCTGTAATTTATGTTTTACTTTTATGCAGTTTGCTCTCGTATGGTGCTGTCAGTATAAAAAAATATATATATATTTTTTAAATATGCTTTTTACGAAGCTGTCATTGAACTATCATTTTTTATAACAACTGTTACGTACCACACCCATTAATGTATAAAAGGCGTACTGACATATTTAATTTTTTTTTTTAATTATACGTCTGTACATATTTTGCCTATGGTGGTATCCACAAGGATAATTTTAATGTCGAGTAAAAGTAAGAGACAAATCTAAAAGAAATTGCAATGATATTATTTTTAAGTAAAAAAAAAATATAAAATAAATTTATCATCACGCCTTCTACCCATTACTGGGTGTGGCACTCTGCAGAAGCAGATCTCGGTAAGTAATATATTTTGCGTGTGAAGTACGGTTACCAGTCGTCAAATCACGGCCCTCAAAGATGTTAGTGGTGGAGGAGCCACAGGGGTAGTTTTTTGAAATTATGAAAATTGTTTATCGCCTGTGGAAATCGAACCAGGGTTCTCAGGATCCACAGGCCGACTTCATACCACTGAGCTAGCTACCCCATAAATGTCATGTGTATATGAAATTATAGAAGCGTTCAAAGCGGCGGTTTGCGATCTACTGTCAATCAAATCGTTCATTATTTAAAGACAATTATACCCCATAAAAAAAAATGTAATGAAATTTATCTATAAACGTAAACAAATTTTGTACCTCCTCCCCTTTCAAAGTTCCTGGCTATGCCACTGTTATTATTTACAGTAACACATAAAATGTTTATATAATGAAAGTAAATGTACTTTTCCTTTTGTCAATAAATCTAAAAGTATGTCTTCCGCCAAATTGGCTACGGTTGACGATAAAATAAGCGCAAGATGATCTTTCATATAACTCCTCATTCTTCAACGTTCTTTAAACTTGGCGTCTAGATCTTGCGAGCGCACATTTCTCAGAATCCAACTGTAGGTTTCGCAATGCCACTAACTTAAGAGCCTCTCAAGTGTCTGGCCACTGTTTCTTCAACAATCAGCAACCAGTAAAGTCTGTTATTTTATGACTCACGAATACTTACTACATTATGTACAAGTCTTATTAGATAACATTTATGGTCGTGTAATGTGTAATAAAAGTAACCAGTCATAATGTGACTTGTTATCAGTGATAAATCGCAAGAATGTTCTACCGTTATTTTTACTATTGTTGTTCATTTAATTGGACGTGAAACGAGAAATTTTGGAATTTCAACATCGTAAAAATGTTGTCAAACAAGTGAGTTATAAGTTACATTGGTTGCTGGATTACTAGGCGGATTTATTGCTCGGCATCTGAGACGGAAGAAAACTTTTATTCAGCAGAAAGAAAAGAATAAAAATAAAAGTTGATGTCTGATGATAATGTTGTTGTTCCTGTGCAAAGATTTAATTCAATTTAATATATTTCCGACTTGAATTAATTTTAGTTGTTGCAGCACTCGATGTGTGTGGGTACATCTAATTTGAAACGGAAATCAAATTAGTTTATTACTACAGTTGTTTTAAGCCAAACAAATCACATATTAAATAATGTAATAATTTTCATATTTATTATGCACTATATGATGTTGTTTCTTCAAATTTAAATTCAACAAAAAAATAAAAATACCTCCATAAAAGTAAATGAAAATTGGACGATTTTCAAAAATTTTGCATACGCTCTACTTTTATAGGAAACAGGATAACATAGACATTTTACATCAAATTCAAATGATAGGGTTATTTCGATGTAATTAACATCTTTGAGGGTCCTGAGATGACAGCTGGTAACTATATTTCACGCGCATAAATATATCACTTGCCACATCTACTAATATTTACATAATTTATATTTGGTTTTGGACATCCGGATAGTTTGAATATCCGAATAGTTCGACTATCCGAATTGTTCGAATATTCGAATAGCTCTGATATCTGAACTGATCGAATATTGAATTAACCGAACAGTCCGAATAGTGCGAATATTCAAATAGTTAATGAGACCGAATACTAATAATAATTAACGAATGATTCGGACTGCACTAAAGTTTGCTAGTAAGTCAATTTGGAACGGGGAATTCAATGCCGTTGCGCGCATCTTTATATCTTGTTTAGTTTCTAAGATATAGCTTCTGGAAAAATTTTATTTTCCAAAAAATTAACTTCATCATATTTTCAACTTTTCCGAGGCTATATTTCAAAAACTAAATAAGATATGAAGATGCGCTCAACAGCATTGAATTTCTCGTGCTTCAATTGACTTGTAAACAAATTTTCAGCATTTTAATTTTTTTTAAAAGTTTTCACCAAAATTTTCTCCTCGAATAGTTTTTGAACAATATCTGAAAAACTAGAAGACATACGCACTTTCAGATGTTAGCATTGGATTCAGCGGGCCAAAATACAAATGTATGTATATTTTCGTTACAATATTCGTACGACGAAGAATTTTAGAGAAAACAGTCTGAAAATAGCCTAAAATCGAAAAAAATCCAAGAAATTTCCAAAAAATAAAAATCGCTAAAAATTTGCTTATAAGTCAATTCGAACACGAGGAATTCAATGCCGTCGAATTCATTTTCATATCTTGTTTAGTTTTTAAGATATAGCCTCCGGAAAATGTCAATTTTCCTAAAAACTTACCTCATCATATGTTCGACTTTCCCGAGGCTATAACTCAAAAACAAAACTAGATATGAAGATGCGCTGAACAGCATTGAATTTCCCGTGCTTCAATTAACTTGTAAACTAATTTTCAGCAATTTTATTTTTCATAATATTTTCACCAAAATTTTCCCATTTGAGCAGTTTTTGAACAATATCTAAAATACTAGAAGACATATGCACGTGGGGATTTCACCATTAGATTCAGCGGGTCAATGTACATATGTCTGTACATTTTTGTTGCAATATTCGCACGAGGAATAATTTTAGAGCAAACAGTCTGAAAACAGCGTAAAATCGAAAGAAATCCTAGGTGCACCCCTTAAGAAACCATCGCTTGCTGCTCTTGATACAATGATACATAAATAACTACTAAAATAATAAAGAAAGCTCTTACCCAAACTTGACAGTTCAATAGTCTCCGGCGAGGTCACCTCCAGCACCAACCCATCCTCCATAGTCGTCATCCTCGTGGCCATCGTCGTTACCTCAGTCACAGCCACCGTCGTTACTTCAGTCACCATCACCGGGGAGTGTGTGGTGCTTCTCACCATCACGTGGGGCACCACGTCCTCGGTGTTGTGGTTCACAGCGGGCTCGGGTGGTGGAAGAGCCGGGGCAGGTGGCGGCGTGGAAGGTTCCAACTTGGTGCACTTGTTACCCACCAGACGCAGAGGGGAGTTGCACTGGCATCGTCCAAATAGGTTCGGAATGAGAAAGTCACAGTGGGTGGATGTTGACCACAGACGGCAGTGGGCGTTGCTGTAGCAGACGTCGCCTGGGCGAGCCGCTGAGAAGAATAAGAAATGTTTGTTTAAACACTGGCTGGTTATGACAGTTTTTAAATATTAGAACCATAGACAAAATATATACAGACGTCTAAATAAATGTATTCAAATGACGTTTTTAACAATGTAATTTGTAGTTCTAGACGAGTTTGTATTGTAGCGCAAATATCGATTACGGTACTAATATAAAATAAGATCTGAAGATGGCCCAATACAGGGCAGAAACGTCGTCAGTTTTTAATAAATAAATATATCATCACGCCTTCTACCCATTACTGGGTGTGGCACTCTGCCGAAGCAGATCTCGGTAAGTGATATATTTTGCGCGTGTAGTGCGGTTACCATGCGTCAAATCACGACCTCCAAACATGTTAGTGGTGGAGGAGCCACAGGGGTAGCTTTTGAAATTATGAAAATTGTTTCTCGCCTGTGGGAATCGAACCAGGGTTCTCAGGATCCACAGGCCGACTTCATACCACTGAGCTAGCCACCCCATCTGTTTTTAATATATTTATTAATTACAAAAAAAACTTACTAATTCATTATTAATTTAAAATATTATTTCGGCTTATCCAACACATAAATTTTAATTGGAATTCCTGGCAATAAAGAAATAAAGTGTGTTTATAATTAGAGTTTATTCACCAGGTTTTCAAATTTCAAATTAGATTGACTAAAATTTAATGATTGAAACTAATAATGAAGTTGATTATTATTATTAGTAGAACAATACATTTTCTTTGGAATAATTTAGTATAATTTTCTAACAGAACCCGAGTTCAATTCCCACAGCCTAGAAACTTTACTACTTATTAAAATTACCCCTGTGGCTCCCCTTCCATTAACATATTTGGGGCTGTGATTTGACGGTTGGTAACAGCACTTAACACACATAAAATACCTATATGCCACACTCAATAATGAATAAAAGATGTGATGATATTTTTATTTATTTATGTAAAATATACTGAAATGTTGTTAAAAATAATTTGGAATGATTTTAAATGCTGATTTGGGTATGTGGATGTTATTGAAATTGAGGGTACAAGATTGCGTGGACGACCTAAGAATAAATGAATGAATATGTTTGAAGATTTGTTACATGTCTGAAAGATTCCTGTCGGGTTGCAAGAAAAAAAAATCTGGTGTAGTCATCACACGACTTTCTTATACACAGCATATTTCATATTAAAAACGCTGAATTGAACACTTATGACTTGCTCCTTGCGTTTGACAATTATTATTTGACATATAAATGTTAAACATGTTTTTGTTTTTTGTTTCTATTGCTACTATGATTATTGAAATATATTATTAAATATATAAATTAGTTTTTCTCAAAATTAGACGCATATACAGGAAAATTGCAAATAACATTTTATGTTCCAAATATTTTTGCTAACATCTTTTATTTGAAACTTTTTTTCGTAACTGATTCCATTTTTGAAATAAATGGAATTTATTGTTTTGTGTGTCCAGTAAACTTCCTCTTCCGGTTTTTCAATTTCATTCAAAATCAACTCAGCTCTTCGTATTTTCATGAAACTTATAATTACCAAGTTTCGTTAACAAATCTTATCTCGTTCATGAGATATTGCACGACCGGACACACATCCATCCATCCATCCATCCACACACACAGACATCATTGAGAAAATGATCAAAACAGATTCAGTGGACCTCAAAACACGTATTTCCGCGAAAATCTCATCAACGATTTTTTTCACGATTCCAATACTTCCTTATACTACGTATAAGAAAGTAATAAAGATCTCTTTAGTTAAAGAATTATTTATCTAGCAACAATTTCAAGAGCGATTTTTTGAAATTTATTGAACTGTTAGTTGCTAATGAACCGATAAAACTTTCATGCAACCCAGCATCCGAATGTGAAGCACAAATAAGCTTTTAGGACAGAAATTATGAATGTGAGTGGAGTGAAAGTTGTGTGTCAGTAATATATAGCGAAGTTGATTGCGTGATTAATCTGATGAATAAATTGTTCAGTGTATGTTTTAAGGTTTTGTGCTACCGCATTTCGTGGAATATAGCGTGATGTTATTTATTTATTTATTTATTTTGTTACTCTGCACAACAGGAAGTAAATCCCAATTACAGTACAGGGGACCTACAGCTTATAGTGGAATCCGAACCACTCAGACACAATCGTATTTTTTGGATATAAGTAGAAGTCAGTGAGATTTGAACGCACGACCTCTTGCTTGCTAATTAAGAAACGCAAGTTTTACCTCGCATTTATCCACTGAGCTACGATTGCCTGTGAATATACGAGTATGTATTTTAAAATGCACATATTTTACACATTCATCTTAAAATTAGAATAATGGTTACTGAAATACCTGTAAATATGCAGGAATTAATTCCGTATTGTTCTCTGAATACACAATAACAAAATACCTTAAATCCGATAGGACAACGACAACAATAGACAGTTAATTCTTTACCCAATAAATGAACAATTCACACAATCCCACTTGTCAAGCGATCGATGCTTCACAAAGACTCGATTTCATGAATAAGCGAAAAATAATTAAATACCTCTGCGTGCGACAGACCGGTTTCAAAACTTCACCGCGTATTTGAAATGCCAGTTAGTTTTTATTAACTATATTATTTATTTTATTACGGATTTAAATCTCTGTTAAATTGGATTTTAATTTAGTTTTTATCTCAACCATTTTGTATGACAAATGTATAGGTATGATAAGTGTATAAAGAACATGAATTCTTTATTGCAAGTGATAAGTGTTTTTATTCAGCTTCAGTTCATTCAAATATGTATGTTTATTGATACTGATCAGTTTTACTGATCGAGTAAAGATATCGGAAATCATGCTATTTAGCTTTATATGTTTGAAATATAAATTATATTGAATGTTGAAAGGCGGAATGAGCAGGAAATGCTAACAAATTACGATTTATTTACACACATTACTGTCATTTATTATATCTACATTTTTGCTATTACATTTTTTTCATATAGTAAATAAATAAATATACCATCACGCCTTATGCATTACTTGGTGTGGCACTCTGCCGTAGCAGATCTCGGTAAGTGATATATTTTTGCGCGTGAAATGCTATTACCAGCCGTCAAATAACGGCTCTCTAAGATGTTAGTAGAGGGAGAGTTATAGAGGTAATTTCATTGTGATGAAAATTGTTTGTCGGCTGTGGGAGTCGAACCTGGGTTCCCAAATTTACAGTCTGATTCGATACCACTGAGCCACCTATCCCATATAATGGTAAATGAAATAATTTGTTTACCAAAATCTCAGTTTAAACTATAATATTTGTTATCGTAATTTCAGCTGTTTCTAAATTATTTATTTATATAAAAATGCTTCAAATACACATGGTAGAAAATTGGGTAGGAATGCAGCGGACTGTGGATTTGAGAACTCGAGTTCGATTCCCGAAGTCTAAAAACTTGACTCTACAATTAAATTACCCGTATTACTCCCTCCCCATTAACATAATTGGTGGCCATGATTTGACGACTGGTAACCGCACTTCATACGTAAAATATCTGCTAAGACATACTACCACATTCAGGAATGCGTAAAGGCGTGATGATATATTTATTTTTTATAAAACAATTACAGTAACTTTTATTTAAAGAAAATTTCTTTAATTAATTAGAAATATTTGACAGTGGAAAATATATAATGCCAAATGTTCTGCTCCGTTTTGAAGCTCTCGTAAATTTTGTAATTACTTACGTAATTATACCTATTTGTTATTGGTAAAATAGAAATGCAATAACTGCCTAACCACACATTTTTCATAGTTCGTACCAGTCGTCATAATTCACTGTCAATGTCAACCGCAAGTCATTTATACAAATTATGAACTATTCTTTTACAATATTTCATTATTCGTTCGTTTTGGCTTCGTGACAGGCTGAGGTAAGCGAACTAATTTAGTATTTGTGGAGTTGAATATACAATCAACGTCAATTTTTATCTAGCATCAAATATCAAATTTAGGAGCATTTATATCACTAGTGCTCATACAAGTTTATGTTGTAATAAAAGACGAATTAAATTATGCTTGGACGTAGATTTTCGATATCAAAGGAAATGATAAATCTTTTATATCTTTGTCATTTATATAAACATTAATCAATATTCAATTTAATTAAATTTACAAGGATTATTTCAAACTGTGTACAAAAGAAACTGAAAAGTAAATATGTGAAGATTTTGTAGAAAGTAGGTAAAAGAAAAACTATCGGCAGGATAATCGAAATCACATCGCTTCAGAAAATGGCATTCAGTATAATTATTATCCTTTGTGCTATGATTCCGATGCGATATTTTAGAATTTATTCCGCTTATACTATTTTATCCAGAGATGGAAAAACTGGCTCTTAGTAAATGAAATTTCTGAAAGAGTAAATAAAAGAGCAAAGAAGGTAGGCTTTTCGATTTATTAAAGAAACATTTCCCGACAAAAAAAATAGAAACGGCAAGAGTCAAAATAAATGTATTCATAAACGTAACGATACCAGAATTAATGAATGGATGTGACTTGTGGACAAAGGGACATCAAAGTAAAATACAAAATGTACGACTATAAATGAGATTCCTTAAAAATGTCGATAGAAAAGGTAAACTAGATAAAATAAAAAGTAAAGTATGCAGGAAAAAATTAAATATGAAATCAGTTAAATGTACAATAATAATTGAGAAAGGACGAGGACACGACTACAGATTGAATGAAAATTATACAACAAAATATTTTTATGATACCAGATAAATTGGGAAGAAAAGTCGAAGACGTGGGAGAAAGAAGTACAAGAAGCAATAGGACGAGAAGGAGTTTAATTACACGAGTCCAAATCGCTGATGGAACACAAAACAATTTGGAGAAATACATAGAAAAAATATACCCGGAGGATCAAAGCCTTACACCATAAAGTAGAAATTCGCAAGGATTAAGAATCAGTTGAATAACACGATATTAACTATGTTGTTAGTTAGCATGATAAAAGTTAACAATGGCCAAGATGGTAGACACCACATTCTACATATTTTCAGATTTTTATGTTATAATTAATTAATATTAGCATTAAATGCTTATTGATAATTAAATAGCAATGGTAAAACAATATTTGTAAAAAATAATTATTAGTTCAATGTATATTATTATAGAAACTAAAACTAAAACTGTCAAAAGTGTTGTCATTTCTTAGATGCCTTTTTTTATTCTAATTTAACTTTTCGCGTAATTAACAACCTGATTAATAGACAACACTTTATACAATCGGACATAAGTATGTAAGATATTAAATATATAAATAAATAAATATATCATCACGCTTTTTACCCATTACTGAGTGTGGCACTCTGCCGAAGTAGATCTCGGTAAGTGATATTTATGCGCGTGAAGTACGGTAATGTTAATGTGGTCAAAATTGTTTGTTGGTTCTGGGAATCGAACCGAGGTTCTTAGGATGAACAGGCCGACTTGATACCACAGAGCCATCAACCCCATTTATATATATATATATATATATATATATATATATATATATATATATATATATATATATATATATATATATATATATAACATCACTAAAAACAAAAATTCTTCTTATTTTTTACAAATTCTTGATATTTATTATTTTAAGCTCAAGGTAAATTTATCGGATTTTATAACATTAGAGAAATAGATTACTTAATAAAAAATGAGAGTAATATTTTACATTAACTTAGAAATAAAGTTATTGCTTTATTAGTGTATCAAGTAAAAGATCAATTGCCTGTACTTAGATAAATGTAAATTTTGTCAAAGTTAGAAGATAAAATAAAAAGCGTATAGTTTCTTCAAGTTAGCAATATATTTTTCCTAATTTAAAAAGCGACAGTATATTTGCTTGGATTGAATAACGAACACATATACGTGTATCTAAATAAATGCATATTCACATACATACATACACATTCGCAGCAAACAAGCAAACACTAACATTCATTTTCATGCATTCAAGCACAGACCACATTCGTAACGTTTGTACAATATAAATATGTGACATGGCACCGACGAGGTGCTTATGGTTAGTGCGTACGTTACTTAGGGGCATCGCCCTCTGAACGTGCCCATAGCACATATGCGCGTGTCGTGTGAACAGTGGCGTAGACACTGGGGCAGGGGCCACGGCACACCTTCAGTAATGATAGTAATTATTACTAACATCATTGTTACTACGTGAGGTAATAAAATTGTTGATTATTTTAAGAGTTTTATCTGCAGGAAATTATGTTTGATTGTTTAGCTACGTAATATTGCTTTCATTCCTTTCCTTTACCCAGAACAGGAACGCATGCAATTTATCTCAGCATATTAGTTCTGTTACTACATTCATATTATGATCACAGGTGTAGGTACTGGAAGCATTTTGAAATTTTCTTTATGTAAACCATAGAAGTTTTACTTAAAAAAACATTAGGAGTAGAAAGATATCATCTATGAAATTTGGTTTTGTTTACCGTTCTTTTATTGACTATTTCCCACACTATATCCCATCAAATGGGATAGCGCGAACCCTCTATAACATTCACAGAACATTCACTCATCAGGTTTATCAAATAATTAGTCTTCGTTAAACATTCTTATCCTAACAAATACCCTGTATATACTCTGTGTAAAATATTTTCAACTTTCTTCAGTAGGTTACTGTCGCCATATCTATTGTTTTTTGACGTGGTCGTTTAAAAAATATTTTGTAAATATACTAAATTTATTTTATAATTTTCCTTCCTACCGTTTTTGGGATTTTTTTCCATTATTATTTACACGTACATTAAGGGCCAGTTTTTCAATCGCCGGTTTACTCTCGATGAATGCTAACCATGATTAAATAATAATGGAAACCATAGTTTCCATTATTATTTAATCATGGTTAGCATTAATCAGTGATTGAAAAACTGGCCCTTAATGTTTTTAAATTTATTACAAAACTCTCAACCTCTGAAGATTTTGTGGTAGCTAGGTAACCTTAGAAGAAAATAGAAACTTAGTAAAAGAAATTTCTAAAAAGATATAAAAGGCGCAAATGATGTAGGCTTTTCAATTCAATAAACAAAAATTTCTTGACAAAAAATAAATTTCTCAGCTAAAATAAAAGCATTATAGAATGTAATAATACCAGTATTATGTATGCATTAATAAAGCGACATCAAAGTGAAAAACAAAATGTATTAATGTGATTCCTTCGAAAAATCGATAGCAAGACTAAATTAGATAAAATAAAGAATTAAGTAAGTAGAAGAAAATTAAATACGAAGCCAGTTGAATATACAATAATTGAGGAAAGGCTATTAAAATGGCGAAGACACGACTATAGATTGGAAAAGAACCGTATTTCAAAATGTGATTATAACCCACACTAATTGAGAAGAAAAGAGGTCGAAAACGTGGGAGAAAGAAGTACAAGAAGCAATAAGATGAAAAAGAGTTTATCGAAACGAGTCCAAAATTTATGCATATATACAAAATAAAATATTTTTAATTTGTAATAATAATAGTATCTTGTTTCAAAACGATCACAACAGTGTTCAAGTGCAAACTTCAGTCATTCAGAACCAATTAGGCGTACATTAAATAAATACTCACTTACAGAAAATTAGCACTTTCAAAATTCCTCAAATTATGTTAGAAAAAAGGCGTGAACATATGATGTTCCAACTCTTGGTGTTTTAAAGTATGCATAAATTAAAAATGCGATATTTTAATGCAAATTAAATGGCTGTATTACGGAAGTTTGCTAAAACTATTGTTCAGAGTACCTGGGAAGCAAAAGTTGTTTGCAGTTTTTAAATTAATTTAAATTCTTGAAACATGTTGTATGTAAATGTTTAGTAAAACTAACAGTATAGTTGTATAGTTACATTGCTGTGTCATGTTATTAACATTAACCTGGTAAATAGCAACCAGTAACTTCTACATCAAATAAAACTTCATTGAAATAACGTAAATGCAAACAACAATAAGTAGTTATTCTCAAGATCCGGACTCATACGTAATCAAATGTTCCTACACAGACGATTAAAGTTTATAGCATGTTTCTCTAAAATTATTTCGAAAAGTTTTTATAAAGAGAATTAAGAAGATCAGCCAATCACAGCACTTGAAAATGGTGTACTAATAAGTGACAATATTTATTTATTTATTTATTTATTTATGCTACAGAGTGATCAAAAGGAATTGTGACAGTTGGCAATAAAAAAAACTACTTGAAATTGGTAAGCCTGACACATAAATTCATTTCCTGTTGTTGACAGTGTCATTTAAAATTTAAATTTGAGTAAATTTATTTCTAAAGTATTTCTATTACTTAAAAAGTCAAAATTCTATTAGCTGTCAGACTCCTGACATAACCTATTTGTATTTATTAGAAATGTCAAATAGCATTTCCGCCTTTATCTGACGTTGTGCCAACTGTGGAATAAAAAGATCTCTGGAATTGTATTGCCAACTATAACAATTCCTTTTGATCACCCTGTACTTTCTACAATAGGTACTGAATCCCAATAACAGTTCAGGGTCCGGACTCAACGAACCGCAATGTTCATATATTTTTAGCTTGAGTGAGATTCGAACTCAGAACATCCGGATTCGAATACAATATGGTATGTATCCCATAACAGTGTTGAGTGTTATATTGTCGCCATAATATAGTGTGTATTCAAGAGGAACTCGCGTAACTATGTAAATATAATAAATAAACAAACAATTATTTGACAGCTGTCAACAAAAGGTTTCCATATATTGGTGCAATTGTTCAAATTAACCAATTTACAATGCTGTTACTCATCATACCAAAAAAAAAAAAGAAAGCATATGGAAACAACAGTTTATTCAAATATATCTATATATAGTGTAGCTAGCTCAGTGGTATCAAGTCGGCCTGTGGATCCTGAGAACCTTGGTTCGATTCACACAGGCGACAAACAATTTTCACCATTTTAAAAATTACCCCTGTGGCTCCCTCGCCACTAAAATCTTTGGGGCCGTGATTTGACGGCTGGTAACCGCACTTCACGCGCAAAATATGTCACTTACCGAGATCTGCTACGGCAGAGTGCCACACCCAATAATGGGTAATGTAATCTGTAATTGGTAATATTTATAAATGTCATTTATGTTCATTCCAATTTTTATAAAATGCAACACCCAATTCGCATTCGTTACATTTTCGTCATTGGTATCAACTTTCGTGACATTTTGAAAATATTGTCGATAATAAGCTCATCAATTGTTATATCACCTTTGAAAGTATCAAGATTTTGTGAAAATATCGCAAAGCACAATATTTTTTGTAAATAAAATATTTCACCTCAACACAATGTTAATTTAAATTTTGTGTATTACTTTCTGCTGGACAGTTACATTAAATTTTAAACTTGGTTTAAATAAATAAAAACAAAGCGAAGTTAACTGTTCTATGAAATATTCAAGAATGTTGTCACTACTTTTATTAATTTAACTAAGTTTAAAATTTAATTTTTGGCAGTACATCATTCATTAGGTGTTATCGAGACGTCAAGAGTTATAAAATGATAAAATTAATATAAATGACTCACGTCCAAGGCAAGTGTGTTTCCTGAACTGCAGGTATCCTTCTGAACAACGGCACATGCCTCCCAAACACTGACTCTTCGCCACCTTCATCGTGCACTGCTCGTCCAAGATGCAATCGTAGCCGAGAAGAGTCGCTGCAAAACAAAAACAACATCGTTTACTTCTACTTACCAAAGCAATGAAACTGGAATGAGATATATTACAATATAATAACGGTAAAGTTGAATCTTGGATATAAGATGCGTTGGTTTACGATTTGCATAAATTTTATAAATATTTGTTATAATAAGTAAGCGTAATTTACAGAATTTAAGTATAAAACGGTTTTTAGTTTAATAATAGTATATTAAAGAAAAAGTTTTATGACATGTTATATAAAATGAGTAATTTTTATTTTTTCTATTTTGCGTCTTTTATAAATTAAAATTTTCAACCGAGTCAATTTAGGGAAATTTGTATATGAAATGTTGTAGTTGGTAACTGTAATTGACACTGCAATTGTTCAAAAGATCGCGAACATATTCTAGAAATTAGAAGGGCTTTTATTGTTATCTACCTAGCCATGGAAAAAATATGTATCATTAAAGAAAACATATTTGTCGATGTAAATTTATTCAATACTTATACACTTATGCCATATTTTTTTAATTAACCTATATCGTTAGTAAAAATTGCCTGATCAACTCTGCAACAAATTATTTAACAGCTTCTTTGAGAGCTTTTAACTTTTTAAATAAAAAGAACTCTGATAACGCTAAATCAATGCTATAAGGTAAACTCAATAAATCCATAATCATTGATTACTTGCTACTTGCTGAACTTCATTTGCTTTATAAACCCAAGAATAATCGGGACTCATTTTATCAACAAATAAACCTTCATAAATTTGTATAAGTCGCACAAATTAAATACAACTTCGCGCATGTACTTGTAAATATTAAAATTATTTTATAATAATTTGTTTGACATCATTGCTTTTTTGTTTTATGGTTACGCCCTCGTATTTCTATTACTATTGTTAGATTTTGTATCGGAAGATGAAATCAATTGCACTCCGCCTGAGCTACGCAAAATACGCATCTGAGTTTCATAATGGTTTTCTTATGAACGTAAAACAGAAAAAAAATCTTTCTATATAAATGTTAATTACAAGAGATTAACGAAAACGAAGAAATTCATTTCAGTAGGATTTTAGAGATTAAGCACAAGCTAAATTGAACTGAATTCTATTTTAATCAAACTGGAAAAGTTTCAGAACAAAGTTATTTAACTTTTTCACGTCTCTATAGTAATATTTCACTTTTAATTTTTTATGTTTTATAATAATTTCATATTCGTTGACATGTTTAGTAAACAAAGGTTGTATTTATTTCCATAATTACAAAGAAAGAGACATTTAAGATGAATCATGTATCTAATTGGATCTGAAGTTGCCCTCTGAAAACTGATCTTTATGAAACAAAATATTACTGTTATTGTAAATGGGGTAGTGGCTCAATAGTATCGAGTCGGCCTGTGAAGCCTAAGAACCCTGGGTTATAGTTATGGGTAAAAGACGTGATTATTATTATTATTTATGTTGCTCTGTACAACAGGAATTGAATCCCAATTACAGTACAGTGTTCGGACTCACCGAGCCGCAGAGTGGTTGTAATTATAATTTCTAGCTTGAGTGGGAATCGAACTCGGGATCTCCGGATTTGAATTCCGTAGCGCTACCCACCCCACCGTACTGCCGGACAATAATTACCCATTACGAATTCCTACTTACACTGCAAACACGTAGTCTGATTAAACTCAGCATGGAAAGGTTTACAAGCACACGCTCCCTGGAAGCACCAGGTGCCAGGCACGAAATCCTGGCACTCCCTGTCGTTGTCACACGGCGAGCCCACTGATAACGGCACCGGAGCCCGGGTCGTCAGCAGCAACATATCCTGTGACTGCGAGCCGACACACTGAAACAAGAACATGATCGTAAACTTCTGATGACGTTGGCGGACAAAGATGAACTTGTTAGAGCTGTAATGTTCAGTAGGTATGAGGTAAATCAGATTGAATTTGTAAGTAGAAAATAGAAACAAATTAGTTTACGATTAGTGTAGTGAAAATGTGTTGGTGTTTTATATTAAAAGTAATGTTGAAATTTTGAGCGAGAAATTGAGGTGTATGATTTTAGAAACAATTAATTTGTTCGTATGTAAGTGACATAATTATGTATTTATTATTTCTTACGTTGTGCTTATAATTCAAGAATTAATACTTAGAAAATATTTTTATTATGAGGCACAGATTTAATACTTAATACATTTTCAGGCAGATTCACAAAACGGATTAGCGCTAACACCGTTTTTAATATTATCTATAACTCTATTTCAAATTAAAACAGATTAAAGAAATAAACTAAATTTGATGCTAATTAACTATGTTTTAACTCAAGTTAAAATAAACTTGTTTCATACATTGAAAAGAGAGTTAAAAACGAAATAAAAAATGGTATTAGCGTTAATCCGCTTTATGAATCTGCCTGTTAAGAACTAAATTAAAAAGATGGATAACTTTAATCTTTTATCTGACTTCTTAAAATTAGAAGTAGCATATGATTTCGAAATATTTATTTATATACGTCAACCTTGTGCCCTGTGTTTTATTATTTCACGACTAAAAACATATTGAAAACTAGTTAATAGTTATTTATGTACCAAAGGTGAAAAGAAGCGTTTCTGGCCCGAGGCATAATTATTAGCACGAGGCGCACAGCGCCGAAGGTTAATAATATGCTCAGGATCAAAAACGCTAATTTCAAAATAACATGTAATTATGTGTTCAAAAGATTAACATATGTACATAGGTTATATGTCAAAATGACATTTTGTAAAATCAAATATTCACAATAAACCAAAATTGTCATTTTATTTATGTATCCACAGGAATTATTTTTTCATGGCCCTAGGGCCAAAAATAAGTGTTTAAGCCCGTTTTTTAGAGCTAAAACACATGAATATCGGCTCGGTTGTCCATAAAACATTATAGTTAAAAGTGCTGAATTATATTTCAGAACACTCATATATGCACTTTAGGATAATTCTTAAAATTATTTTCCCGCATAAACACTACTTAATAAAGTTTAAATGTTAACTTCGTTCTAAATATAAATGCTAATGATAAATATATCAGCGTAAATCAAATATTAAATAAATTTATTTGATAAATGAAAAATACTAACATCAATAAATGACAGTTAATACAGTTTGTGTGATTTATAGTATTGTAATTTTTATGTGATATTTTGTCATTTATATGACATATGAGTTATTCATTACTTTATTCCAGTGTTGACAACCCAATTCTAATACTAATTACGTAACTATCAGTTGTTGATAAACGAACAAACGTTTCCAACATACTTTTAAAAAATACAAAAAATCGAAAATGTAAAGAATTAATCTCCATTATTTTGTTACTTGATTATAATCTGTTACCAATTGATAAGTTAATGACAACCCTTATTTTATATTATTACTCTATAGATTATCACCATTTCGACATTCTATAACCGAAATAATTTATTATGTTGTTTCTATTTAACTTCTAAGCATTTTTCTCTCGTACGAAACTGTCAGTAAATATAAATTTTTTACCTTTGTTGAAGCAAGCAATCAGAAATTAATTTGAAGCACTTTTTATCTACACATGTTCCGGATTATAATTTCTCCAATTAGTTTGTGATTGTTTAACTATACTATTTGAACAGTAATGACATATTTTCAATCCATATCAGACATCTATTACTGAATATTTAGTTTAGACAGTTTCTTAATACCACTAAACTAACTGTTCTAGAATATTCAGTGTGGCAAGGTATGCTTGCGAATACATTCTCATATATTTATATTTTCAAAAGTACAAAAACACTACGTTTACAAATATATACGAGATAACCTCTATAACAATAATTTTTAAGAAACTTCTGTGAATAACAAATTTCAAATATTAAATGAAACACTAATGTGCATGTTATTGACTGACAATTCACAAAAAGTTGACAGATTATTCTGATAGTTTGAAATCAGTTTTCAACTAATTTTTGTACAAGCTTGAACAATTGAGTACTTATTCGAGTCACAGATTTTTCTTCTGATAGTTTGTGATAGTTATGGATTGCTGCTCGAACAACGGTATTACATTTTCTACGAAGCTGTCAGTAAGTTATATTCTTTTTTATAACAGGTAACAAAAATGAAAGAAAATATCATGAAAATGCCAGGATAAATTGGTTACAAAATATTGTTCATAGAAAATGAATGATTTCAGATAATGAGCAAGTTACAGAATAGTGGAGAATTTCTAATTTATAGAAGTCAAAAGTCATTATTTTAAGTCAAAGAATTATAAAAATACATTTTTCAGACGACCACTTATGAAAGTAACCATAACAACATCATAAATTACTACGGAAAGTTGAACATAACATACACCTCGTATGTTAGTATAACGTACACTTCTAACATATCAGGTGAAGTTCCACTGATTGACAACAGATGGCGTTACGATGAAAGAAAATAATAAAATAAATGAACAGAATTTGTATTATTATTTACATTGAAATTTTAACAGATTTTTCAATACATTTGCACAAATAAATCTTATTTTTTTAAATATATAATTACTTATTTACTAATATTTTTACATTATTCAATATTTTGACATTATGGTTAGTACATTTGGTATCACAATGCTTAACCTCAAATGTCAAACGTCAACGCTTATCTACAAAAACGCTGTCAAAATGCAACAACATTGCTTTTGTAGACTTTTGCTAGAAATATTTTGTGGTCGTCTGAAAAATAGTGTTCATAACTCGCTCGAAAGTGTGATAACTGTGCTCGTATACTTAAATCACTCGGCGCTGCGCGCCTCGTTTTTTCAATTTGTACACTCGCACGTTATCTTACACTTTCAATGCTTGTTATGTAATGTACTATATTCATTGATATGAAATTTTATAATAAAAATGCGAAAATTAAGGAAGACGAAGTTAAAATTTTATATGCATAAGCCTCTATAGTCATATAACATCAAAGGGCTCGATAGTTCAGTAGGCCGGCACGCTATGCAACGACACTTTAATGTAAAATGCATTTAGTAACAGTAAAAAGTACAGGTACTAATATAATTATAATGGAGAAAGGAGTAATCACAATTTTAAAATCAATTTGGTTATAAATTACGGAGCAATTTTTTTCCATGACTTGCTAAGCTTACAAAAGAATCATTATAACGTGCATTAAATGTTAAATGGTGATAGTAATAAAATTAGTTTCAACTTTGCAACAATTGCAATTACTTGCGAAAAATTAAAGTTGTACATTGATTTTTCAATTTATTAAATGCGTTCATATATTTGCATCAAATTTATTGTAAGTATAAAATTGTCGTCTGGTATTTTTGCTAGACAGAGAAAAAAATGGTGTCAATAAAATATTTGCTATAATTAAACATTACTGTAAAAATAACATGTTGCAATCAAGTTATATGAATTTAAATGTACTAAATACCACCTTAACATTAATGAACATTTAGCTAGATAGTTAATTCATAAACAAATTATAGAGTACACAGCAATCTTGTTGCAATTTTCCAAAGAGACCAGCACGACAGGCATATTATCCGTGTCAATCATAAACTCGCGGCCGCCAAATGACAGACATCTCAGGCATTCATCAAGGCATCATTGACAAAAAAGTGTCGGCTAGCCGTCTGGCATGTTCTTTACCATAAAGTGATGTGCTATTTCGAACCGTGCCTATTCGTTCAAAACGATTATTTTACTATGATGATTGTAACCATATTTAAATCTTTTTGCACAATTGTTTTTTTATGCTTACCGATAGGATTCCCAAGGCAGTAAGCTATGTTTACAAATAACTGATAGGTAACTATTTAATTAGTAATTACCTACCAATTGAGAGGCGGAGAGTAAATAAAAACTAAGCATTCCCTTGTGATATAGCATCTATTAAAACATACTTTAAAAACGTCAACTCTGATAGCTAAAATTTTTTTAAAATGTCAAAATAATTTTCAAAATTTGTAAATATGTATAGTATCATTTGGGCTAAACTCCTCTTGTCGACTGACAGTAGTTTGACGCATGCGCTAAGTTAGAAATTTTACATGATACGATCGGTTCTAAAACTGTGGATAGTCCTAGTCCTATAGTTGACAGATGGATTGTTGTTGTTATTAAGATGGAGAATAAATCGGATGGTTAGGTTAGGTTCGGTTAGGGGTTAGCGCGAGCAAAGCGAGCTAATCTAAAATCGGAACAATAAACCGCCCGAAAGGTAATGGTAAATCATTGTTTTAGAGTCACTGAAAACATGAACTTCTCCTACACTATCTTTCGGCAAAATATCAAAATAAAACCAGAGGATACACTAAAGTTTTATCATCATTTTTTTTTAATTCTGTACTCGTTTTATAAAGCTCTAAAGTTAAAAAACTTCAACTATCAAATACTAAAAAAACAAAAACAAAAATAAAAAAGTGTGACTGTACAAGCCTAGCAGAAGACTTTACTATTTCCTGTACAATCATTTCATGAGATAAACTAAACTGTTTTTAAATAAAATACATAAATATAAATGTATAATCACGCCTTATACCCATTACTGGGTATGGAACTTTGCCGAAGCAGATCTCGGTAAGTGATATATTTATGCGCATGAAGTGCGGTTACCAACCGTCAAACCACAGCTCCCGGAAGTAATTTTTAAATTGGTGAAAATGTGTATCGGCTGTGGGGATCGAACCAAGGTTCTTAGGATCCACAGGCCGACTTGATACCACTGAGCCATTACCCCATAAACCGTTTTTGTACGATAAATTTGTTATTGGTAGATAGCGCCACAAGTGAAATTTATTGGCATCAACGAAAAGCTCCCCCTAGTACAGTTGGTGTAAAAATAAAATCTGTAACTACCACACTGCGACTCGGTGAGTCAGAACCTTATATTGTAATTTGGGCCGTATTTGTTTGAGAAATTTGGATTCAACCCTGAACTGACCTAGAATTAACTCGTGTTACTTCCAAATAAATGATGCATCTAGTGTCAGTTGTCAACACTGGCGGTAAATTTAAAATCTGAATGCATGTTCGAAGCGACATCTGCTTAGTTTGGTTTGTGTGTTAAATTGCGCTTTTAATTGGATATTTTAAGTCATCTTTATATTTTGTATATGTAGTCAAAAAGCAAATAACGTCAGAGTCTGTTCATTTTTTTATAATTTTGTCATCAGCAGTATCAAAATAATGAATTTCGGAGTCGAAATTATATGTCGTAATATTATCCTCTGTGACTTATATTGCAAGAAACACATAATGCATATTGCTCTTCCATCATCTGCATAAACCTAACCTCGCTATACTATTACAAATCGCGATGCCGCCACGAATAACAAGGAACACAAGTTGATTAGAAAGGGATAGCAAACGGGTTGAATCAACCAACCCGCTAAAATAGCTGGGGCAGTAGGGTCAGTTCAGGAACAGTTCCAGGTTACTTAAAGTGTGCCAATTAAACAAAAGTAACCTACCAGGTTACTTTAAAAAGCCCAAATAAATACGGCCATTGGTGAAGTTCCTTTTGTAAAGAGTAACATAAATAAATAAATAGTCACTGGACGAAAGAGCACCTCACCTGCTACAGTGTGTGCACTCTATCACCACATCGACGCAGTATGCAATTGTAGGCACTGGGAACGGGACACGGATTTTTACATGTCGTTTTTTCTGGGTCGCGGTAACGCAACTACGCACCGATCCGTTTTTTATTACCCCGTCACTGGTGCAACGGGGAAATGGCATATTTACGTTGACTAGCATGTTTGTCAAATGTCTCGTTTTCTCGTTTAACCAGAAAGCTAGATGCGATATCATCTGAAAATGTACGGATCGCATGATATCGTAGTTGTTTTTTACCAGCGATGTTTCTTGTACGAATATCGTGTTGACTAGTTTTTTATCCTTTTTTATGGACATTGGAGTAGACAGTTGAAATGTAACTCAATTGTAAAGTGATTAAGATTAATGCTGTGCTATTTTCAAGATCTCTTTTTCCTGGTTTGTTCTAAATTAAAACGCTAAATTGTGAGACCTAAATGTCAGCGTAGCAATTTAGTTCTAGAATCTGGATTATTAAAAAGAACGGAACAGTTATTTTCGTATTATACCAATAAGCAGTATTTTTCGTTACCTTAATACATTTCTCGATTTGTATTTGACCACAGAATATTTTAATAAACTGAAATCATTTTCACGGTGGTGAAACTCTTAATAGCTTTTTAATATCAGGTACGAGCTCCGAGCTATGATTAAAGAAAAATGAATTGCAAATACATTTGTAACAAGGATGATGAATTTTACTAATATTTTTCTAAAAACTAGGTATATTTAAAAATTCGTATAAGGTTGAGGATTATGGCTGATATAATATGACTCTGTACTTTACTTTATGATGTTATAGGTCATGGTGCATGTGTAATGTAACCAATAGGAAGCTTGTTCGTGCCATGTAAACAAAAATTATTATAAACGTAGACATTTTATATTGAAGTGGTTGAATTTTTTGCAAACAGTTTTTAACCTTAAAATATTAAGCAATTGAATAATTAGATCTTTCTACTGCTTGAATATCTTTATAAATAACAAATTATATATAGCTAGTTTACTACATTTAAGATTCAAGACGTGAACCGAACCGGAACATGAACCGAAACCGGATTAAACCGATTTATTTTTAAAGAACCTAAACTGGAACATGAACTTTTTCTTATAATATTTAAGAACAAGAACTTTAACAGAACCGTAAATTTTAAAATTTGTTCTGTTCAACCTGTCTGGTTTTGCATGGAAAAGTCACAATATATAAGTTTACGGTTGTGGTGCATTTATAACAAGCGGATCGACTCAGTATTTAACATAAGGCATTTGGATCAGATCTAATTTACATTTACTGAACCAGATCACTTATTTATTTCGCTAGATTACTTCGCTGACTTTATTTTCAGTAGTAGAATTACTGATTCTAATTTACTTTGAAGTAATTCACCGAAATAAGGACATCAGTTTGCTTAATTCAGTTCATTTAGTCATGTATCAAATTTGTCTGAACTGATTTAAGTGAACCAAGTGGAAAATGGAATACAGCTATAGTTGGATGGTAAGTAAATATTATAGTCCTGATGTAACCATGGAAACCAACAGTACAATAAAAGTTTCAGTAACGTTAGCTGTATTCCATTTGCCACTTGGCTCACTTAAATCAGTTCAGATAAATTAGACAACACGACAAATTAAGTAAATTAAGCACACTGATACATTTATTGGAATGATTTACTACAAAGTAAATTAGTGTAAGTAATTTTAGTACTGGAAATAAAGTGAACGAAGCATTTCAGCGAAATAAATAAATGATCTGGTTCAGTAAATGTATGTAAGATCTGATCGAAATGGCAAATGGAATACACCTTATGTTTAAATTTTGTCACTAATGCGTAACTTACAGTACAGGTATTGTATAAAATATATTTATGTATATTTATAGCTATTGCATAAAAACTAAATTTTTCTTTTTCAATTTCGATTGAATGTACAATGTTCGTAAATATTTTTGCATAAACTCCTTACATAAAGGAAACTTAATGTCTAAGAAATGGGGAAGAAATGATTCAAGGAATAAATGTAAGCAACTAATTATTGGGGACAAATTAGTCAATGTTGAAGTTAGCAATTTTTGAACCTGCGATCTGTTGTTTGTAAACTGAAATCGTAACTGGTGATAATAACTACGTGTGAAATAAATTTAAAAGTAGTTGCTGGAAAGATTCGCTTCGCTAAACCCATCCATTGAACTCGACAAGCTACTAGTAAAACGTATAAGTGGAATATATTCTTAGAATACCTATTTGACTACTTACAAAATAGCTGAATAATAGTCATTTAGTCATAAAACAGATAAGTAATAAATGAAGTATATACTACTTACTATATTTGTAGGAGAATATTAATGTTTCTTCAACTACCTACACTTTTAATTTGCATAAAACAGCATTCACAAACAAATATAATCATCTTACGGCACCGCAATTTTGCATGATGATAACAATTCAACACAAGGAATCAATAATTATCTCAGCGCTTTCCAATTACGTAATTAGTTGCGCAAAGCAATTTTTCCTCGAGCTTTGAGTCCAAACAACTGAAGCAAGCATGCAAGAAACAACGATACAAGTCATGCACTTGGATGACCTCGTAAGGTAATACTGCATAATAGGTTCAAGGCCGAAGACAATTTACCAGAAGTCACAGATGAATCTGCTTGTAGTTTTATCTGATCGTATTCGTAATTGTAAGAAAATAATCATGCATGCGACGTGGTTATTGTGCAACTTGATCACTATCACATTGCCTTTGACGTACCGAATGTTTTCCTTTTTTTTTATCTGTGGGAACTAGTCTGCCAGAAGGCAAAGTTGTAACCGTGTCCAAATTGTTTCTGGTTTGGAATTAATAATAACTTGAGTAATATGCAAGCCGGCACTTAGATATTTTATATATTTTCTTGTTCCTTTTTAGTTTTGGTGCATAGGGTGCGTCAAAAGTCGCGCATCAGGAGATTAGTATATGCGTCCACTTTGAACGTCAAATTTTTAATTATATATGTAAATGATGTATATGTACAAATATACGAGCCCAGCCCCGCATCAGTTGGCCCGAATCTAATTTTTTTGTTAAAAATTTAAACAATACTAAAGACCAATTCTACAATTAATTTTTAACATTTTTAACAAAATTTAACATTAAATATACCTTAAAAACAAAATATATAGCAGTATAACTCTCATTTTTTTTCTTCACATAAACTAAATCAACACACAAATGGATTATCATGATTATTATCTTGTGGGCAGTTTGGCGGATGAAATTGAAGTTAATTACTATTATATAACAAACTTTATTATTATACAGTTTTTGAATAAAACAAAAAAATTATTTAGTTAAAACAGAAATGTTTACTTCCTCTTTCAATGGCTATCATTTCTAGATGTATGTGTCGATTGACTTTAAATTTTATCTGTGTACTAGTTAGTTAGTTAGTAATCTGTGGGATCGGTTCACAACCCGATGCACCGCGGCCTCTCGGACCTATTGTGCTTTCCCATCTGTGTACTAACAACATACTAGTATATGTCTCATTAAAATTTCATTTAATTTTCTTACCTATTATACGAGAAATAAAACTGTAAAAAAACGAAAAAATAAAATTGGGCCAACTGAAGTGGGACCGGGCTCGTAAAATAGTTAATGGATTAGTACCTCAATATCTCATGAACAACATTACGTATAATATAGATATCCACAAGGATAATACCAGGAGTATAATGAATTTGTATGTGGAAAATGTAAAAAGGAATTCTATATTCCTCAAATGTGTTCACAACTTGAACAACTTAAATGATGACATTAAAAAAAGTACTTCATTGTCAATATTTAAAAGTAGAATTCAGGATTTTATGTTAACTACCTCATGTTATTCAATTACTTAGTTATTTGTATTTATTTTTTAAGCATTTCTATTATATGTATTCTCTTTTGTCGTTTGTGTAAACTAGCTTAAAGCTAAATAAATACATATTATTATTATTATTATTAATGATACCTTTGCGCTAAGCTTTCTTTTGTTTAATTGAAGACATTTTCAAGTTCTTAAATATTGCTTACTTTAGTATGTTATTGTTTTTTCTGCATGACTGAATTTAATAAAGCCGTCTTCACATTAGGATCTAGATTCACAATTCGAATAATTCGAAAATTCGGAATATTCAAAAATTCGAAAATTCGGAATAGTCAAAAATTTTGAATATTCAAAAATTCGAAGGTTCAATAAATCCGAACATTCAAAGTCTCGAATATTTGAAAAATCAACAACCCTATTAACAATATTTGATTCCTAAAATAAAAAAATTATGTTCATTAGTAATTTTCAAGGTCATTAATAGTATAATAATCTACATAGTTGCGGATCAAGGGGGCACTGGTGTAATTGTCCCTCCAGATAATTTAAGTATATAAATACAATTTCTGACCCGGCCTGTACTTGTCTCATGTAATATTCTGAACATCGCAGTTTCTTTCAAAAGTTTAATATTTTATCTCGTTTTGTAACCTAAGGGAAGCAATTTAAGTCTTCTCAACTATTCCACAAGTTTTCGAAAGTATTTACAGACTTGTTCCCGAATGAGGTAAATATGAAATTCCGATGATAAGTCAATTTTACAAACTTTATAACAGCATTCTATCCTTAAATGATATTAAACTTAGAAACTCATCTAAGTTTTTAAAGAGTCCGTATGTCTGATGTTAGTTTAGAATTAAATTTTCTTGTACCTAATTCCTTTTATTCCTCAATAACAATAGATGAGAATGAGAGAAATATAGTTCTTCCTAGAACCTGAAAACTAACAGCCCAATTCTTAAAAGAGTTTTGGCTAGAATCTAGCTAATCCTAAACTTTTGATTTGTCAAAATAAACTAAACCATATTTTCAAAAAAGTTTTAATAAACTTTAATATAATCTTCTTACCATTTAGTTTTCGGAAAATGAATTGATTTAACTTTTTTAAGACGGACTAGTATAAGATTAACTTATTCAAAATTTACGATAAGCTAAAACTTTTTAAAGAATCTAGCTATAAATGAATACCTCTCAAACTAGTATTACACTTTTTGTTTTACGCGGCTGCCATTCAGAGAATCAAATAAAAATAAGAAAAAAGTGAAACGTACAAATATCCTAATACTAAAAGCGTAAGGGGCATATCTATATATATAAGGATTCATCACGGTCAATTGCTCACCTCTACAGCCTAGACGGTTTGTCCGATTAATTTGAAACTTTTTTTATTTGATAGAGGTCAATCATGGGGGGTGCCTTTTGTTAGTCTTAGATTTTTCCTACACATGATGTGCGAGAAAACTTGAAAAAACATGCGTTTTTGGGGCAAAATCAACTAAGAGTGTGGTGGCTTTGATATTTTTAAGAAGAAGATCTAACGTCACTTTGACGTTTGTCAGTGGACATGTCGCATTTTTAATTATAAATTACGTAAATATGAAATATCTGTGAGTAGTTTTGAAATATTTTACACATATTGTGGAAATGAGGGGACGTTTTTATTATAATTACACATTTCAAATATGTATATTTAAAAAGTAAATTTTTAACAGTTCACTATGAAGTTGGTTTAAACGTCAAATTGACAAGTAATATAAAGTATACAGGTAAACCAAACCAAAATTGTCCTCGGTAAAAATATATAGTAAAACAAAGCAAATATTGTTCACGGCAATGTACATTAAATACAATTTTATTATTATTTATTTAAATTTATTATCAAAATTCGAAATTTATCGTATATGGTATAATACGAAAGTTTTGAAGGTCACGCATGTAGAAATGAGATTTTTTCAATCAGTAATTGTTTTAGTGAAAGTGCTTCAAAACCTATCGTGTTTGGTATCAAATAAAAGGTCCTTTGAAGGGCTCGCATGCAGAATTCAATTTTTTTCGATGGGCAATTGTTTTAGTTAAAGTGCTTCAAAACATATCGTGTTCAGCATCAAATGAAAGGTCTTTTGAAGGGCTCGCGTACAAAATTAAATATTATTCGATCGGCAATTGTTTTAGTAAGAGTGCATCAAAACTTATCGTGTTTGGTATCAAATGAAAGGTCTTTTGAAGGGCTCGCGTAGAAAATTAAATATTATTCGATCGGAAATTGTTTTAGTACGAGTGCATCAAAACCTATCGTGTGTGGTATCAAATGAAAGTTTTTTTAAAGGGCTCGCGTAAAAAATTAAATATTATTCAATCGGCAATTGTATTAGTAAGAGTGCTTCAAAACATATCGTGTTTGGTATCAAATGAAAGGTCTTTTGAAGGGCTCGCGTAAAAAATTAAATATTATTCTATCGGCAATTGTTTTAGTAAAAATGCATCAAAACCTATCGTGTTTGGTATCAAATGAAAGGTCTATTGAAGGGCTCGCGTAAAAAATTAAATATTATTCGATCGGCAATTGTTTTAGTAAAAATGCATCAAAACCTATCGTGTTTGGTATCAAATGAAAGGTCTATTGAAGGGCTCGCGCAGAAAATTAAATATTATTCGATCGGCAATTGTTTTACTAAAAATGCATCAAAACCTATCGTGTTTGGTATCAAATGAAAGGTCTATTGAAGGGCTCGCGTAGAAAATTAAATATTATTCGATCGGCAATTGTTTTAGTCAAAATGCATCAAAACCTAATAATTTGATTTATATAGTGTCAATTGTCTTACAGAAGTGAATCCTATTTCAGTGTCCGCGGAGCATAGCGTGAAGGCCTGGCAAAGCCAGGCCGATCGCTAGTGTAATGATACTATTAGAATTACCGTAATGATAATAATTATTGTACGGTTACATTTGTAAGTACATATATGGACAAAACTAGGATAAAATAATCATAATTAAAATGTTTGTTCCCACACTAGTAGCTCGGTAGCAGAGACCATTTCTTCTTTTTCTTAAATCACTAGTTGTAATAAATAGGTCAATATATTGCGTGGCTAATAATTCCAGATATTTTTATTATTGATAATGATTAATTTGTTAATAAAACATTCATCACGCATCTGCTAAATTCCGTTAGTTTAGCCATGCAAAAAATAATTTCTAGCCGTTACGTTCTAAAAATGAATAATGAATAAAAGTCATAATGTAGGTACTTAGCATTATGATTTATCTTCTGTTTTAAATAGTGTTTACTGTTTGTTGTATTTACCAATGAACATATACTATATTCAGAATTTATTGCATGTGACATCATTAAAAATGTGCCTACCTTGCCTACAAGCACACCTGAAGATATTCTTATTCACAAAAAACTTTTAAAAAAGTAAATGAAAAATCAATGTATCTTATAAATATATTTTAAAATATATCTGTCAAGTGTGATAATTAATATATTGTTATCATAAGAATAATGTCAAATATTTCTTACCACTCTTGGGCTGTTGCTAAGTATGTAATAATATACTTGTGTTGCTATGAGAAAATATTTTATTGGGCGAGTGTTTTCAGAGCGATCCGTATATTTTTCCCGGCAGTCTATAAAAAGAGTCTTTTCTGATCACATTTTATACCGGAAAATTCGTCTTTACCGATCTAGGTTTAAAAATACCAAAATGAATGTTTCCATGGTGATCAGTTTATTTTGCGCAAATATTTTTCATTCGTATGTCAAATCATAAATAATTATCATTGACGATCCCAAAAATCAAAAAGTATTGTGCATAAATCACCCTGATTATATCTTAACTGGGCTCTCAAGATTCCAAAGTATCACTTTCAAGTTGTTACGTAAATAATTATTGCACAAAATAAATAAATTAATCACCATGGAAACAATAATTTTCTGATAATTTTTACAATTTAGAAATCAGTAACGTTTTACTGATCTCTCTTGTTGTACTTGCTGATTTGTATTGGTAAAGACGCATTATCTGGTCTAAAAAGTGATCAGAAAGGACAAATTTTCTGGACTGTCACGAAAAAAATTATTTAGGTATAAAGGAAGAAATTCCCGTTGATAAAAATGTAATATTTATATAATTATCATATCCATTTGTGAATATCTTTAGTAGTAACAAATTAAAGCCGACAAACAATTTTCACCACATTAAAACTACCCCTGTAGCTTCCCTTTCACTACCATCCTTGGGGACCGTAATTTGACCGCTGGTAACCGTACTTAACGCGAAAAATATATAATCTAAAGATGAGCAACTGTCAATATTTATTACAAATCTATAACAGACTTAAAAAATGATAATAAAACACAGATATCATAAATTATTTATAAAATATTCATATAAAATTTGAAAGCGCTTTTAGTACTATGATTGCAAAGTATTTTAACTTGTCTTTAAAATTTAAAATTTATTTTGTATTCTCTCTGACACAGCAATCTTTGTTAGATAAAATTTGCATTATTAAAACCTAACCAAATCTTTTAATCCAGTTTTTCATTCTCAGTTTTTGTTTTGCAAACTAATCCTGCTAAATTCTGAATTCGAATTCTTATTTTTGTTTCATATTATCATTCTAAAGAAAGGAAGAAAAACAGTTTAATTTTAAATCATATAAACTTTGTTTAGTCCTTTATAAATTTATTTTAAGATTAAAATTCCTAATCCTGTTTTAAACTGGCTTAAAAAAAAGCATTTCAATATTGAAACCAAACTTTATGTTTATGTTAGGAGATACAAACACTATAAAATATAAAAGTTATGCTGTTTTGAATCGTTTTATACACGCTCCTAATAAATTTGATCAAAATCAATAACCTCTCAGGCAGAGTTGCCAAAACAAATCAATAAACTTCCCCGCATAACGGGACCTAATTCACTTGAGCATTCACCGCCTCATCGCTTTTATTTTCGTCGAATTAAAATTCTCATCATCAACAGCAACACATTTAATTTTTAAAATTCCACGCGAAATCCGAAACCGAACGTTATATTGCAACACCGCTGGAATATAAATTACTATTCGAAGTTTCATATAGTAGGCGTGTTGTGGCGTTGTATATAAAATAGTGGAGACCTGACACAGCAGAGAATAGAGTTATTTTTCCTGGGGAATTTTACGGACGAGTTCGTAGACATTTTGAATATCATTGGCGACCTTTGAAAAGTTCTTTAGGTTGTTGGCCGGCTTGCATGTATTATTTATGCGTTATTAACGACCTGCACAATTTGAATATTTTTGTTTAACTGTACACACAAATATGGAACCCACTCGTAAGTTGTTTTTAGCGTTTCGGTGTTTCGTCAACATCCGACGACCGGTGACGTAGTTTGTTTTTTGTTTTTTTAGTACTTATTATGAAAATCTGTTAGGTCTGATACAGATTTGGAATTGGATAATAAAATATGTCGTAAGTATGTAATTTATTTTAAGCACAACCGGACCAAAAAGCATGCGTTTTGGCCCTAAAAAGCGGGTTTAAACACAAAAAGAAATAATACCTATGGATACATAAATAAAATGACAATGTTTGTTTATTGTGAATACTTGATTCTGCAAAATGTCATTTCAGCTTCTAACCTATTTACATATTTTAATCATCTGAACATATAATTAAATGTTATTTTGTTGTGCATAAAATATTTTATGTACCACGGGTGAAATTAGCATTTCTGATCCTGAGTATGGTATTAGCCCTCGGCGCTTTGCGCCTCGTGTTAATAATCATGCCACTGATCAGAAACGTCTGTTTTCACCCTTGGTACATAAATAACTATTTAGAGATTAACGGTACTTACGATATAAGTACAAGCATATTAATAATAATCGACATTAATTTATGACAGATCCTCTGTCGATTTTGTAGACATATCTAATTTAATGGGGTGGCTAGCTCAGTGGTATGAAGTCGGCCTGCGGATCCTGAGAACCACGGTTCGATTCCCACAGGCGACAAACAATTTTCAAATTTCAAAAACTACCCCTGTGGCTCCTCCACCACTAACATCTTTGGAGGCCGTGATTTGATGACTGGAAACCACACTTCACGCGCAAAATATATCACTTACCGAGATCTGCTTCGGCAGAGTGCCACACCCAGTAATGGGTAGAAGGCGTGATATATTTATTTTATTTTTTTAATCTAAATAAAATAAATAAATATATCATCACGCCTTCTACCCATTACTGGGTGTGGCACTCTGCTGAAGCAGATCTCGGTAAGTGATATATTTTGCGCGTGAAGTGCGGTTACCAGTCGTCAAATTACGGCCCCCAAACATGTTAGTGGTAGAGGAGCCACAGGGATAGCTTTTTCAAATTATGAAAATTTGTCGCCTGTGGGAATCGAACCAGGGACCTCAGGATCCACAGGCCGACTTCATACCACTGAGCTAGCCATCTAATTTGGAAATTTTTGTCTAACCACAAAAAATTTAAAATTATAATTTGTGTTATACAAAACAAATTATTTTTAATAAGTACACAATTATTTTTTAGAACTAACATACTTCTAAAAAAAGGAATTTATAAATATATATAAATTTAAATGTTTCAACAGAGAAAAAATAAAATAATGGTTAGTAAAACATCACGGTTTGTTCCATAAAATGAGGTAGTATGAATTCTTAAAACATTCAGGGAGTATTTTTACTCATCTCTAAAATTAATTAAAGTAATATTCAATTTAAGTCATGGATACTAAGTCTATGTTTGACATTATATTTATAAATAAAAACTAGTTATAATTATAACTCATGTTCACAGAAACTCATATTCCATTAAATCAAGCACCAGCATCATAAACAACATTAGTTACGCAGGTACACGTCAAAGAATTTTTCCCAAATCCCACCAGATTATCTCAAGTCTTAACACAGGTGATAAATACACATTCCGTGCAACACTGCTCAAGTCCCGTTAGCATATAAATATTGAACTATCATCGATGTCTGTCGTCTGCAGCTCGCAAACATCAGAATAACTACGCCTCGCAAACGCCTGCTAGATCCCAGATTCGAGATTGCGACATCGGTGAAGTTCTGAAGTTGAAGTTGAGCCTCGCGAAGCAAAGCGCACGGCTAACTCTGATCTTATGCGGTAACAAGATCATGTTGATGGCTGATGGCTATTATGAAGAACTGTGCGAGTGTACTCCAGAACAAGAAGATGACATGTAATTATTGAAAGTGAAATCTCGGCCATCTTGATTTCAAAATGATTGATTATTTTTTTCGTTGACTTTATCAGCAGTTTTTGGAAGAGAAATACAACAATCAATAACATGAAATTAAGAATGCAATAGCCTATTCCACAAAAAATTGATTATTTTATATCTTATTCAATGTACAAAAATTATTTTTCCCTGTTTTTTTTTTTAATTTTGTTAAAGTTCCTAGTTAGGAAGAAAAATAATTATAAAGATTTATTAATTAACCGTGACGTAGATAGTTCTTGGTGACAAAGACAGCATTTAAGAGAGACAGCTTAATAATGAGAAAGAAGGCTTTCTTTTTTGAGAGAGATGGTATACTTTGACAAAAGCGCTAAACATCTCACAGAACTAAGTTCATGCTTGTCAACACTTGTTTTTGCCAGTTTTTACTTATATTATACGAAATTTATGAAGAACTATATTATATTAATCACGTTCCAACTGTTAATGACATCTTTAGGGGACGTGATTTGACGGTTGATAACCGCACTTCACACGCAAAAATATATCACTTATTAAGATCTGCTTCGGTACCCAGTAATGGGTACAGTGGCGTACCTAGGGGCGGTGGGTGCGGTCCGCACCGGGCGGCACATATTTTTTGGGGCGGCATTTTTAATATTTTGTTTTAGTTGTAAAAAACAACTTGTTCACTTTATAAGTTTACTATTCGATTTCAACGAATTATGAATTACTATATGATTTCGAATATTTTTCTTCATCGTCAAGTCAATATAGGGTTGAAAATATTATCTCGAAAAATTACTTTATTACTGCCAAATTTAAATATGCCATCCAATGATAAAAAAATTCCCCACCTATAGTTTGTCTTAATTACAATTATTTATTTATATATATTAATTTAATGGGATAATGGCTCAGTGATTTGGAGTTGGTTTGTGGATCCTGAGGACCCCTGTTCAATTCTCACAGCCGACAAACAATTTTCACCAAATTAAAATTATTCCTGTGGCTCCCACACCAATAACATGTTTGGGGGTCGTGATTTTACGGCTGGTAGCCGTATTTCACGTACATAAATATATCACTGACCGAGATCTGCTTCAGCAGAGTGCCACACCCAGTAATGGGTAAAAGTCGTGATGATATATTTATTTTATATTTATTTTTTTAATTTATAATAAGCATTATTTGAGTGACTTAGAAAGGGCGGCAAAAGTTCTTGGTACGCCACAGAATGGGTAGAAGACGTGATGATATATTTATTTATGTACACTTTTTAAGTTCTTTTAAAATGGAATAATTTTATGTACTGTGCAATTCTAACATTTATGATTTTAATTCCAGAACCCGGGTTCGATTCCCACAGCCGACAAATAATTTTCACCATATTAAAACTATCCCTGTGGCTCTCCCTTCACTAACATCCTTGAGGGCCATGATTTAACGGCTGGTAACAGCACTTCACGCGCAAAATATATCACTTACCAAGATCTGTTAAGGCAGCATCCCATACCCACTGAAGTGTATTTATTTTTATTATGAATAGATTTTAAATTATATTATAGATCATTAAAAAAGAATCATGAAATCTTTTCTGAAGGAAGCACATAATCATCTTGTATTTAACATAGTATTTATCAAAGTGCTATCAAGTTCTTACACAAAATTTGCATATCACAGAATAAAAAAGCACTTTCCTTTTTCATCCTCTTGGCGTAATGACACCCCTATTCATGAAAATCCCTCCACTAACAAGTAATTAGCATGGAACTCACGCAGCGAGCGTTAACGCCCTACAAGACTGAAGCGTCAATGTTACTCATAATCTTCACAACAGCAAGAGTTAATTGATACAGTCTCGGTCTTACGCTATGTCGTTCCTTACGTTACGTTCATGCTTTCGACCTTCTTGCTATTAGATGCGCTCTGCAAGCCGCTGTTATTCTTTTTTGCTGTTGTATGTGCGCAATTATTGTGCCAGGTTAACTTAAATACTGTTTTTTGAAATGTTGTTCTAGTGTTTAGTGCTTTATTTATGGAATGTTTGAAAATGTTAAACGGTCATTTGCATAAATGTTTTAATTTTACATGCTGACTTTTGTTTGTAATTGCTTTAGGTTAAAACAAAAATAAGTAAATGAGCGGCTATTAAGAAGTGAATAGGTATTTTAATTTTACTGTTTTTTAATTAAATACAACAGTACATTGTTTTAAAAATCTATCAAATAATTTAGGTTAATTTTTATTATTAAAAACATCCAAATTTTTTTTTTTTTTTTTTTTGATTTATTTATGGGTCTTTCAACATCGTGGTTATTTAGACCCCGGTACATTTCGATACATTTAATTTTTATTTGATTAACAATTTCTAAGGTGTGTGTTTATACATTGTCCAGTAGTTGTGCGTCTTTCAGGTAGTTGATGGTATTCTTGAATACCATCAAGAATACCATCCAAATTTTAAATGCGCATTTATCGTTAAGTACAGTTTAAATTTTGACAGCAGTGTTAATATTCCATAAGTGATTCGCTGTTGTCTTTCTTAACCTAGATTAAAGAAATAATTGTTGTTAATGATGAGGTCCCCCTACGGAAATAAAATGATGCAAGGCCATTGGCAGTACCATCTACAAAAAATATATATATTTTTAATATTCAATGACCTTCTTCATTGCTCTTGTGCTCATGTCAGAGAGAGACCTTCAAATTATTTACAAGATTATTTTTTGACGTTTCTCAAAACCAATGAAATGCTTCATTGTATGTCACATGTCTGCGTTTTAACCAATCCTGTCATTATTATACTGAGAATAAAGCTCTAGTGATTATACCCGAGAATAATCTCTGTAGGTCCTTTTATTTGTGACAAATGATAGGTAGTTGTCAAATAATTATTTAAAACTGTAAAATGTGTGAAAAAAATTGATTTAGTTCTATTTCAGATACAGAAATACACCGACAAATTTTGGAAACAACTTTCAAGAATACATTAATAAGTAATTAATCGATATGGACCCAGTTCAAAATCTTTTAAGTTGGATGAATCGACCTCAACAGTCAAAAAATAATCTAATTAAATATAACTCGAGAGTGAAAATAAATTGAAAATAATTCTCCAGTATTTTTCTCAAACTTGTTGCCATTTGGCAATAGCCACTGAAGCCCTATGGGCTTCTGACAAATTATTTTCAATTTATTTTCACTGTTTGTTATATTATTACTGAAAATATTTGTGGTATTTATTAATATTAAAAAAATAAATAGTTTTTGTTACTGATGTTTAAAATGAAATGGTTTTTAGTTTGATTATAATTGAAGCAATCGTAGCCCAGTGGATAAAACCGAAATAAAACTAAAATTAACATTCAAGATATTATCGAATTCCTAAACAGCTCCCTGTACTGTACTATAATTGGAATTAAGTTCCTGTTGTTCAGAGTAACAAATAAATAAATATAATAAAGCAGCATTTACATTGCATTGTCTTTTCTCATGGATTAAGGATACTACAAAAAAGACTTCTAAAAGGGGATTAAAAAAATGATAAGTACCTCATTGCTACAGTTCTGGTTATTTTACATAACACGATCAAGTACAGATATTAATTCCATTAGTAACAGTCTATCAGAAATAATCCCGCGATTAACGTATTATATTAACCATGCTTAAACAAATTAACATACATTAAACTATAAAATTACAACCATCAACACTTTTATTTTTATACTTCCTTCTTCAATTATTCGCAACATAGAACATAAAATATAACCTAACTTGCTTCACTTGCAAAATAAATTATGATATTCAAAGTGCATGCGAATTTATAGAGCACTTAAACAGCCTTAAACTAAACACGATTGAAATAAAGCAACGCGTTTTAAAACAGAAATAATTTTGTTTTTAAATCCTAGAACAATAAATCAATATGCCATGTTGGAGCAAAAGGCAATAAACTCATGCGAGAGTATTGTCCACCTAATACCTATTTTTAAATTATTTAGTTTTATGCATCACGTGTGTCACGAAACACGAAACAAATTATATAATGTTTCTTTTAAATAGTTAATTGCGAATATCCTGTCTGAAATGTCCAAAAAGAATATTATATTTTACACGAAAAACTGTACTGAGATATAATTAAAATTATACTGTAATAAAGAAATTATAAGACGAGAACGAAGAGATATGTTTTCAAATAAATACGAGATTAAAAAATTTAATATCTTTTTTGTTATCAGGGTTTGAGGCAGTTTCTTGAGATTTATTAATATACTGTTATTTTGATTGCATTTTTAATTTGTTTTTTATTATACCTGCACAATAGGATGCACGTTATGACGTAAAAACAGTTGTTTGGGCTGCGATCACTGCGCCACCAACAAAATGAACTATTTTTTTTAGATTTTTTATTTTAGATTTGAAAAGATTCGGTCTTAGTTATACGCTTTGATTGTAAACAATTATTTAAAGTTTTCTTTGTTGAATTTATCGTTTATTTATTATTTAAGACAAATCTAATGGATTGCGGGCAGATACGTGACCGACCTGAAGTTGTTGCACAACCCAATATAATTATAGTTCGTAATTAATAAAATAAATAATAAATTTGTCAACGGCCATGGCTGCACTCGTTGGAACTGATCTAAGCGATAACGCGAGTTAAGTAACGTTGCACGCGGGTAGTACTTGGATGGGTGACCGTCCAGAGGAAACCCGCGTTGCTGTTGACCATAATACCTAAAACGCAGATCAGGGCGTAATGGCCGCATATGACCTAAGTAGTTGGTCCGCCAGAGAAGCCCAAAGAAAAAAAAAACAGAAATGCATATTATTATATAAAAACGATAAATTCAACATAGAAAACTTTAAATAATTGTTTACAACAAACTAAGAACAAATCTTTTAAAAAGTGGCGCAGAGATCACAGCCCAAACAGCTGTTTTTATGTCACAACACATCATATTGTCATATGAGTGCCTTCCTTGTTTATTTATTTATTTGTTACTCTGCACAACAGGAAGTAAATCCTAATTATAGTACAGGGGGCCTACAGCTTATAGTGGAATCCGAACCACTCAGACACAATCGTATTTTTTGGATATAAGTAGAAGTCAGTGAGATTTGAACGCACGACCTCTTGCTTGCTAATTATGAAACGCAAGTTTTACCTCGCTTTTATCCACTGAGCTACGATTGCCTGACTTACTTTAACAAACTAAAAAGTAGAGGTCAGCAAAAATGTCCGATGTACGAATCCCATCCGATCCGAGCCGATCAGAAGTCGGGTTTCGGATCGGTTCGGACCAGAACTCTCAGGGGTCGGATTCGGATCTAATCCGATCTAAACGTCGCATAAAATATCTAATCCGAAAATCGGATAAAACATCCGACCCGAAAGTCGAATAAAATTTCCGATCTGAAAGTCGGATAAAACTTCAGATCTGAAAGACGGATAAAACAGTCGATCCGAAAATCGAATAAAATATCCGAAATTTACATTAATAGCTCTTTGGTACCTACTCTAAATAAAAAAACATATAAATTTATAAGTACTTAACATATGTACTATGTCACAAAATGATTATAACATTACAACAAAATATGTGTCTTTAGTTTTTTACAACAAAATTATTAATTGAATTTCATCTATAAAGGTTATTTTTCTTTCGAATGTACAATGTTGCAGTTGGTTAAATATAACCATTGAAATGAAAAGAGATAGCGTATGGTACACATGTATAAGTGCCTTTAAAGCACTAGTGCCGTTAAAAGTACGCCGCTTCGCGACGTGTTTATACACTCGTCACACGTATTTTAAAAACTTACTTACACACTAATATCATAATATAAATAAAATAAATAAATATATCATCATGCCTTCTACCCATTACTGGGTGTGGCACTCTGCCGAAGCAGATCTCGGTAAGTGATATATTTTTGCGCGTGAAGTGCGGTTACCAGCCGTCAAATCACGGCCTCCAAAGATGTTAGTGGAGGGGGAGCCACAGGAGTAGTATTAATGTGGTGAAAATGTTTGTCGCCAGTGGGAATCGAATCAGGGTTCTTAGGATCCACAGGCCGACACGATAACCACTGTACCACCTACTCCATAATATATGAGTCTATGTAAGAAAAAAATATTAGAAGCATATAAATTCTCATCAACAAACAATTATTATCTTTGTGGTTTCACTAAACTTTGTGCTGGGAAATGAATATTATAAATAGATTTTTTTTCTAAACGAAATGCCGAAACCCAAACAAAAACGGAAATACCGACAATAGAACATAAACAGTAAATGAATAAACTTTTTGCCAAAAAATTCCAACAATTTAACAATTTAAATTGATGTTTTTACTGCAAACAAAAACATAAATTAAGTAAAAATATTCGCACACTGCACAAAAAACTGACTACTGTATAAATATTTTCTATTCAAATTGGAAGCTTGAAGCTAAAAATGTCCACCAAAATTTCAAATATCCTGACGCACAATTTTCCTCGTCGAGCAAATATTTGATTTCCGTTGAGAGAAACTTGAGCCAACGGTTCGAAAATGGAAATTTACGCAGGATATTTGCTCGGTGTTAATGACAGTGCTGTACGGTTCACCCCCTGCCCGGCATTTCCGTGTTCGAAATCTGATTCGTGCATCTACGATTAGAGCGCTTTTTGCGTTCGCGGAGCGAGTTAAACGACCGTAGCGCCAATGTGAAGGTTTGGTGTTTTCCCAGAATGCCCATTCCCAGTGGAAACTTATAAAACTTATTGCTATTTCGTTTTTGACCATTGGGATAACAAAAACTTGGAAAAGAAACATTTGAAAGTTGGGGTTGATCGACAGGATATTGATCACGAGGGAAATAATTGCTTGTTGGAAATATGATCGCCGGAAAATGAATCGCCACCAAAATTCTTCGCAGTCCAATTTTTTGGTGATTAATTTATCGGCTATCAGTTTTCTTTCGAACAATTTTCTCTGCGATCAGTTAACAGGGACAGGGCTTTTTTTTATGAGTACACCACTGGTTGATTAATGGATGGCAGGTTTAAATCCCATATCGTTTAATTACAATTTTTATAAACGCAGAAATGATTCCTATGGGCGCTGTAGATCAACTCTACTAATATTTGCGAGGGTTGTAATGTTTTTATTTTGTAAGCAATTACTTTCTTTGAATATTACACACAATTTAGTAACAACCAATCACAGAAATTGTTTGGTAACGGGTGTATATCCGGAATATATTTACTTCTAATTTAATATACCACAGTAACTTTTTGAAGAATTTTAGGTTCTTTTAAAGAAAAAACATACAATAATTCGTTTAACGCTGTCATATTTTAAAAATTAAGTAAATAAATCCACAATAAAAGTATTTAGGATCCAAATAATAATATTATTAATAAAATCAGGATTCAGAAATCCAATAATATATTTTATTTATAATTTTTTTTTAAATAGGACGTTTCGAGTCTATTCAAAACTCATCATCAGCTTTAAACAATACGAAATAACGCAAATTAAAATACAAAATGTCGAAAAATGTCATAATAATAAATAAATAATAATCAATTTTGATTTATTTATTATTATGACATTTTTCGACATTTTGTATTTTAATTTGCGTTATTTCGTATTGTTTAAAGCTGATGATGAGTTTTGAATAGACTCGAAACCTCCTATTTAAAAAAAATATATAAATAAAATATATTATTGGATTTCTGAAACCTGATTTTATAATTAAATAAATTCACATTATCTATGAGAAATTATGTCAAATCAATTAAAAACCTATGAGTATTCATGATTGCGTCGTCATTTTGTTGACAACTGTTATGACAACAACTGACATGAATAAATAATAATAATAATATAATATAAAAAATATATTGCGTTTTATTAATAATGTGTCTAATAAATAACTGTAAAAGTTAATTAAAAATATACTTTATTTAATTATAAACTCTTTTCGAGAAATGTTCTTTATAAATACACCTCTACATTATTTTTATTATATATATATATATATATATATATATATATATATATATATATATATATATATATATATATATATATATATCTCGATTTTCACTCAAATACATTTTGTCTGTGGCAATGTTTTATTCGAATAAATTTGGACATTTATAATCAAAGATAATATCCCTCGATCTAAAGCTCTCGAGTATTATAACATTATAAATGCCCAAATTCATCTCATGAACATTTTTCAGCCAAATACATTTTTGTGAAACTCTTCGATATATGGAAAATAAATCTAGCTATTGTATGACTTCCAATTCTTTAAATAATTCTAATTCTAATACTATTAGACCACAATCAGTTTAAAAAAGCTACAAATGTGAAGAAAAAAAATCATGTAAATTAAGATACCCTACTTATTTTTTGACAGGACGTACTATAAGTGCAGTTACCACAGGGGTAATTTTAATGTGATGAAAGTTAGTGTGTCGGTTGTTGAAATCGAACTCGAGTTTTCAGTCATCTAGTCCGATGCGTTACTACTGTGCGTTCTACTTCATAAATCCTATTGGGGTTCTTAAGTAAAAATACGCTCATAGCGGTAAACATTGAAACTACAGCAAAGGTACAGTTTATCCCGGAACTTAACGCCTCAAGCTCTTTGTCGAATTGAGAAGAGATTTGTGGCCGATATGGGAATGGGCGAAATGCGTTCCCGCCGTCGGTTTTCCCATGGGCACGTTTTGAGATCGAGGTTCGAGGGTATGATCTGTGCAGGATGCACGAAATTAAATTAATGCACATGTATGTGTTTACTTGACGCACAGTGCACAAAGCCAGAGCGCACTAGACTAGAAGCACACTGAACACAGCACAGATAGAGTGATGGAGCGATGCGATGGGCTGCACCCGATCAACGCACACTCGATTATTGTAATAAGAGCGCGGATGGAAATGGAAGTCAGAGCCGTATCGAATAGTTTCATGAGTAATTTAATTATACAGCCGTGAGAGTTCTGCAACATAACTCAAACTATTTGTAGAATCTGCTTATATAACACTGATTTCATATTTCATAATTGTTACTTATTTCAGGTGAGGAAGGAGGAATTACAGATATTTCCTGATTTTTCATCTTTCAGAGCATTAACAGTTCCTCAATGATCAACGATTAGACATTCTTGTAAAATAACAAAAGAACAAACAAAATATAAATAACTGGATCTCAATGATTGAAAATCGATAATGGACATTAAAATTTAAATTAATACTACTACACAAAAATGTTACAAATAACCGTAATCATCTATTATATTCGTAGATACTGATCCCAATTCTATAACATGAATTGCTAAGGCTATGTGCGTAGTTGCACTTTTACCACCCTAATTTACCAAATCCTAAATTTGTGTACCCCAAATGACGTCAAAGTTAGAATTTGTAAGAGCACACTACGCCGTGATGTTGGTCAGCACTAAATTTAGGATCTGGTATATTAGGGTGATAAAAGTGCAACTCCGAACACGGCCTTAATATACTTTATTCCACGTATGAATGCAGCAAAGAGGTACTTGTGACGGTATCTTATCACTAATAGGGACTTACAATTTTGACGTCACATGCAGCAGACCAGAAGCAGATCCTCCTCCCCCACACAATTTTGTGTGAAATAACAAATTTGTAGAAAGAGCGAGGTGACACCATGCCGAGTCGAACAACTGCTTTCTCCTTTCAGCACTTCTGCCCTCAGATCCCAATATTTGTTTGACGTTTAACGTTTGGATCACGTGATAAACGTCAAACTGTAACGCTATACCATGTTCGCTACATAACAAATTATTAAATTCTGTTTTACTCACTAGATGGCAATCGAAAAATTTGAATTGTATAAGTCCATATTGCTGTCAGACAAAAACCAATTTAAATTTACAAAATAATTTTGTAAACACTAGCTATATTTTAACGTTTTGGTAGCCAATTAAAATTAACAATTTATGCGTATATATTCAATAATACATATCAAGTGATTGCATAGTTAAATGGAATAGAGTTTATAGCAATTGTTAGGACCCCCAATCAACAATGGTTGCTAGGAAGGTAACTAATCAAAAGATTATGTTCGCAATTGCTATATTTGGCTATTTTTATTACAGAAGTTTTCTGAGTAATAGAGTAATGGCTCAGTGGTATCAAGTTGGTCTGTGGATCCTAAGAACCCTGGTTGGATCCCCACAGCCGACAAAAACATTTACACCAATTTAAAATTACCCCTGTGGCTCTTCCACAACTAACATCTTTGATTGATTTGACGACTGGTAACCGCACTTCACGCGCATAAATATATCACTTACCGAGATCTGCTTCGGCAGAGTGCCACACCCAGTAATGGGTAAAAGGCGTAATGATATATTTTTTTTTTAAGTTTTCTGAGTTAAAGTGTAGTTAACAAATTCAATAAAATATGTGTTTCATTTAAATAACAATAATATCTTGTTTAAAAAAGATCAAGTCAAACCAAATAATCACATGGTAACTTCAAATGTTATTAAGCGCAATATTCACCTTAAACGACATATAATTTAATATGCCTTTTCCTCTATTTTAATCTCCATGAACTGTTATGTTACAATACCACAATTTTTAAAAGTTAATTATACTAAGTGCATTTGTCGATCCTTCCAAACTGTTACAAAATAATAAAATTGTATAAAAGAAGCAAGCAGTAAATAAAATAACAAAAAAGGAAAATAAATTTCCATGAAAAAGACAGCAAAAACTGTTATCTTTCTGCCACCCCTTACAAAAAACTGAAACCGTGTAATTCAAGGTCTTTTCTTCTGTCGCATTTCACATGAAACTCATTTTAAAACGAAACGGTTCGCGAATAATTAAGTTAATTAAAAAGTAGGAGAATAAACAGTGCCTCTGACGGTCCTGGAATGTCGTAACGTTAACGTAACATAAACTTAGCGCAAGTCGACACGCCGTCACATCCAGGCATCAAGCAATCGATATCAGGCACTATACTGCATTGAAGTACTGAACATTTAACTGAGCTTGAGCCGGGTTGATCTCTCACGCTGTTAGACTTTTCCATCTGATTGCGCGCTTTTATCAACCGAAATCGATCAGAGATTAGTGCGCTCTGTGCTCTGCAATGAGTTCTGCTGCAGTCACTCCGTGACGCGCGGCTTCGACGGGAAGTTAAAAGCGCCCCAGACAGAACCGTATTCAGAATTTCTTTTGACGAGATCCAAATTATGAATATACCATTGTATATTCATATTTTTTTTTCTAAGACATTAATCATACGTTTTTTGAAAGAAAGTATAGTTTATTACTCACGGCCGTGAGTAATAATTTATTACCCACAGTTTATGACGAATCACATTGAGGTTGCTATAACAACGCAGAGACGACCGTGAGTAATAATATATAATTCACAAGTACAATTTGATATTTACGTAATATAATCTCTAATAATGATTATTTTCATCAATTTTAATTGACTTGTTAATTTAAGGTAATTCAAGAAAATTTGACTGTCATTATTAATTATTATTATTATATGGAGTAGTTGGTTCAGTGGTACCGAGTAGGATTGTGGATTTGAGAACCCAGGTTCGATTTCCACAGCTGACAAACAATTTTCACCACATTCAAACTACCCCTGTCGCTCTCCATTCTCTAACATTTTTGGAAGCCGTGATTCCACGGCTGGTAACCGCACTTCACTCGCAATATGTATCACTTACTGAGATATGCTAAGGCAGAGTGCCACTCCCAGTAATGGGTAGAAGGCGTGATGATATATTTATTTATTTTATTAATTATTAATTCTGTTTACCTTTTTGTAATCTTTTTTATAAAAACTTAAATTTATAAATTTGATAATAAACCCAACTACGGTTTAATACGATCTTATATAAATAGAAGTTTACAATAAAGCCAAGAATCCAATATAAATCTAGGAATTATTTTAAACTTTTCTTCTATTTATTTTTCTCAAATTTATCTAGTTGTGTAGTCTTAAGAAAAAGTATAGTATTGAACAAGCATGTAATAGCTATTACTCATTTGGATAATTTAGGCCACTCGCCACAACTCGTGTTACATACTTCATCCTCATAAGTAATAGCTATTATTACATGTTCGTTGAATAATGTACTATTTTTAAATCAAAAATGTTCAGCAAACAATTATGATACCAAATTGCAAATGACAACACTGAACTTATCTAAACTATCTTATTTAATATGAATGATCTCATTTTATGCCATTATCTGTACAACAGGAACTTAAACCCAATTACAGTAAAGAGTCTGAACTCACCGAGCCTCACTGTGATAGTTCATAGTATATTTAGCTTGAATGAGATTTGAACTCGGGATCTCTGGCTTAATGATTAATTAATTAAATTATTTCGAGAAAAACGCCCACTAATTTCTAATATTTTATAATAAAAGTGACAGGTTGCAATGACAGCTGTTGTTTTCATGACGTAGTAATTGTCAATTTGTTTAAGGAAATCAACAGCTGTTATTGCGATTGTCACTTTTGTTATTAATATTAGAAATCAGTAGGTAGGCTTTTTCTCGTTATAATTTAATTAATTATTGTTATCAAATAATTGATTGTCGTACTTTTTAATTTGTATATGAAGTGATTCAGCGCACTACTGCTTGTTTAATTCATTATTTATTTATGCTACTCTGTACAATAGGAACTTAATCCCAATTACAGTACCAGAGTATGTACTCACCGAGCCACAGTGTGCTACTTTATATTTATTTAGCTTGAGTGGGATTCGAACTAGGGACCTCCGGATTCGAATGTTATAATGCTACCCACACTACCATACTATCGACGTTGTGACATACGACACCCGTGCAGTCCCAGGTTCGAGTCTACCGGCCGGCAAGTATGTTCAACGTTAAAATGTCGAATACCTTTAAGGTAGTACTAGCGTGAAAATTTTTTTTGCAGATCTGAATGAAATTTGGCGCACGTAAACATTGGATAGTCCTACGCATCCTATTAAAATATGAAACACATTCATCGTCTGTGAACAAATATATTCGCTTGTAAAGTTGAGTTCTTATACACGGGGCTTATGGCGATCATCACTCAGAATCGCACATATTTGGTTTGTGTACCTCTAAAATTTTGCAGTTTCATTTGAAAAACTATTATGATGTTCTTGAACTATCCATGTATATTGTATCAGAAGGAGGCAGTTTTTTATCGTTTAGTAATGGATATATAGCCATGCAAAGCCTTGTTTTTAACGAAAAATTAAGAATCCCAATTTATAATGGCAATACCACACGGTGGTATGGTATTTTAAAATTCTCTAGACCAACAACCTGTTAATAATTCATGATATTCAAATCATAATAGGTATAAAACACTTATTTTATTCAATTTTTATATTTTTTAAGCGTCAGTTTCGCCACTCGACAACCGATGGAGTCACCGTCACACTAGTACTACCTTAATCAAAAGCTCTGTATTGTAATTGGGATTAAGATCATGTTGTGCTGAATAACAAATAATAATAATAATAAAATAGAAATTAATTTCTCAAAATCAAAGCCTATTTTCGAATTTGGTAATTAAACACGTCACATATGCGTTCAATTTTGCTTCTTATATACTTCTAATTAAGATGCATTGACAGTGAAATTATGGCTTAAATATTATAGAAATTTTTTATCGACTGTCTGCTCAACCGTCTGCCTTAGATATTGTATTATCAACAACGACCGACCTAGAAATATATTCCACTTAATATTCCTTACAAAAATTGGTTATAGAACATAAATTTGTAAGCCTGTCATAATTGATTGTAAAAGCAAGGCGGAGAACGAATTTCTGGAGCCTCGCCAAAATGTCACTAACAGATTTGATACGTACTTATTAATTCATCCCCCTTCGCCTCCTAAATACGCCCCTGGTTGCAGAGATGAATAGCCGACCATTAGATTTAGTATCAAGGGTGAAAGACCATTGTAAAATAATTGTTGGCTTGTTTAAATGAAATTTGGTCCGGCAATTTCATTATTCATGCCTGGTTTTAATTTTAATTTGCAACCAGTGGCGGAGGTTATTTCCGCAAATTTTCGGATATTTATCATACTTTTTTTGCAGGGTATCTACGGTCCTTTTTAATGAATGATACCTTATTAAAAGTTTTATAATAAGAGATATTTTTTTTTAGTTTTCATAAGGCAGCGATAAATTATTGTTGAAAAAAATTGCGAACTAACAAATTTCATTAATTTTTCTTTTGTATTTTGATTTGTTTATCTGTCACCATTTAATTGTGCACTATTATTTCTATATTGGTTATTACAGAGTGATCAAAAGGAATTGTTAAAGTTGGCAATAAAAAAAATACCAGAAATTGGTATGCTTGATACATAAATTCATTTCCTGTTGTTGGCAGTGACATTTGAAAATTTAAATTTGAGTACATTTATTATTACCATTATTTCTAAAGTATTTCTATTAGGTACTCAAAAAAGTCAAAATCCTATTATCTATCAGACTCCTGACATAACCTATTTGTATTTATTAGAAAAGTCAAATAAAATTTCCGATTTTACCTAGCGTTGTGCCAACGGTGGAGAAAAAAGATCTCCGGAATTGTATTGCCAACTGTAACAATTCCTTTTGATCACTCTGTAGTTGTATAAAAGGGAAACGATGAACCATCCATATTCTAATATTGAATTATTCGACATGATGCTTATTTATGAGGAAGTGTATTAAAATGATAACTGGCAGATAAACAAATTGAAAAACAATAAAAAAACAAATAAAGTTTGTTGGTTTTTTAACATTTAATTATTGCCCGTTTATAAAAACTAAAAAAAGAATATCTTTTATTATAAAACTTTTAGTAAGATGTTTTTACGGTTTTAGCCTTTTTTTAATCACCCATTAAAAAAAATAATAATAATAAGAAGACCGTCAACACCCTGTAGATAGACAGCTCAGTAGAATTGCCCGAGTTCGACTCCCGCAGCCGAAAAAATTTATTCCACATGAAAATTACCCCTGTGGCTCCTTCAACACTAACATCTTCGGGGGTCGTGATTCGACGGCTGGTAACCGTACTTTACACGCAGAATATATCACATACCGAGATCTGCCACGGCAAAGTTCCACATGGGTACAAGGCGTAATTACATATTTTTAAATTTATCTATTCTTTATAATTTGACCTGTCATATCAGATCAGGTTTTATAACATGTCTGTATTTGTTGATACTGAATCTACATGAATGACTCTAATGTACTAAAATCTATTCAATGCGTTTAATTATATATTTCTTTTTTTAATTCTAGAATATCGTAACAAGTAAAACATATTTCTTATTTCCATTTTAAATATATTAAATATATCTTTTGTAAAAATAATTAGAAAATACGTTTTTCATATTTTATTCATTGCCATTTATTTAAATAATAATTTAAAAAATAAAAATACACTACTCACAGTATATTTCTCATTTATATTTAAATTTTGTAAAGCCATTAATAAACTAACCTACTTATTTAACATTCTGAATAGTCTAGATTGTCTTATTTTAATATTGTATTTATTGTTATTATACTAATTATTATATAAATAATTCTGTAATGAAAATGAGTATTTATTTATACTATTTAATTATTACTACAATTAAATGATTAAATAATAAATAAACTTACCAAAAATATAAGAAATAAAACTGTGTTAAAATTCATATTTGAAAAAAATCACAAAAAAAGTTTAAGTAAAAAATTTCTGTCACTCCAATCTCGACTCGATGAAATCAATTCACTCACTTGTCGCGCACAAAGATGAGCTCATGAGCTCGTAAGTATGCGCGATCCCTCTGTTACCAAAGCGCGACGCGTACTGCAAGATCCATCCGGAGGGACCGCCTCTTTGTACCCCAATAGCGTTCGCAGAAGAACCAGAACTACAGTTACATCGGCGACGTCGTCTCTTGAGCAGACTGTCAATTAACGACGACGTACGTGTGTGCTTCAAGTGCTTCTCCTTCTACGATGCTTGATATTACCAGTTTGTGAATACCTCTGATACCATTTTTGAATTTTATATCGTTGGAACATTGTTCATTCTGGAGACGTTGTCAATTTTTTGAATTCCATGAGAAAATGACATTCTTGCATATAAATCCGTGAGTAACGGAATCATCTATGTTTATTTCTTCTCACTTTATTTATAATTTATAATTTACTGACGGACTATCTTTACATCCAAAGAGGTAATTATTAGTTTATTAAATTGAATACCAAACTGGATATTTTATAATTAAATAATCTTATACGAATTTGCGTCAAAACAAGAAAGATTTCAATGATGGATCGTTTGCAAAACTTGTCATCGTTGCAAATTTAGAATACGATAACTGTTAATATTTCTTATTATTATCACTGATATGCTGTCACGTTAACAACTTAGCATATGTGATAGTTTTGCAAAAAATCATTTATTGAATTGAAGAAAGATGTTGATTGTTGAAGAATTCTCTTGTGATACAGTGTATAGCACTCATTATTTAATTGTTACTTAAGATATTTGTGTGCGAGATAACTATGGGAATGTGACTATGATTATGCATTGTTCTTTAACGCGATGCGTCTTAATATAATATAATGTCTGCTTCCGGGTTTTATGTATAAAGCCGGACGATAGTAACCCCTTATTCAGCATACAACGCTGTGTTGTGAATGCATTTCGCAACATTATATGCATGAGCTAGTATGCAATTATCGGTAAATTAAATTTGCTAAGCTCATGAGTGCGAACTCTGCTAGTTATGCTAATTATCTCATTATTATCTTCAAGCAAGATAATTCATTAAAGTGTAAGATATCGACAGACATTTGCATTCTCGTATTTTTAATTAGTCATTTATTAAACAATAAATTAGTAAATTTAGTTTTCAATAAGTTATATTTAAATGTTACTGCTGTTTTCAAATATTCCGCGAAACAAATTACGCATGCGCATGGGAAGTAATTTGCCCGGCTACCAGTAGAGTGCGTATACGGTGCGCTATTACTGAAAAATATCACATGTAATAAAATTGAAAAAATTAAAACGAATAAACGATTTTTATAAACTTAAACTTCATAGTTCAAATAATTAATATGGCTTCGTTTATCACTGCACGTAGTTTAGCCCCAGGTAATGCAAAAATCTGCATTGAATTCATTTGCTTATTGTTAGGTTAGATCATAGGAACCAATCATTTATAATTTTATGTAATACACCTATATTATAATTGTTATACTATAATAACATCTAATTGTTCTTAGTTAATGATAACATATTTATTTATAGCTATAAGAAGAACACTAAAACAAGTATTATTCAATTTTGAAATCGGCAAATACCATAATCAAGGAAGAATTATCCAATGCGTAATCCCTACAATTTCACAGAGATACTATGCTACAGAAAAGAAAGTTTTCCAAAGAAATAAACCTCATTGCAATGTAGGAACAATTGGACATGTAGATCACGGAAAAACTACTCTCACAGCAGCTATTACAAAAGTTCTTTCCGATAAAAAATTAGCTTCTGCCAAAGGTTATGCAGAAATTGACAATGCACCTGAAGAAAGAGCTAGAGGCATCACTATTAACGTTGCTCATATTGAATATCAAACAGAAAGTAGACATTATGGCCACACGGACTGTCCTGGACACGCTGATTATATTAAGGTAATTTAAACTAGAAAAACAAACACTAAATTAAAAATAAATTTCTTTTGCAGAACATGATTACTGGAACAGCCCAAATGGACGGAGCAATTTTAGTAGTTGCAGCGACTGATGGCGCTATGCCGCAAACCAGAGAGCATTTGCTGTTAGCGAAACAAATTGGAATCAATCACATTGTAATATTCATCAACAAAGTTGATGCTGCCGACAAGGAAATGGTAGATTTGGTCGAGATGGAAATTCGTGAATTATTATCAGAAATGGGTTACGATGGCGACAAAGTTCCTGTAATCGCCGGCTCAGCTTTATGCGCTCTTGAAGGCAAAAGTCCTGAAATTGGAGCCGAAGCTATCATGAAACTTTTGAAAGAAGTTGATGACAATATTCCAACACCAACCAGAGATCTCGACAAACCGTTCTTACTTCCAGTAGAGAATGTTTATTCTATTCCTGGCAGAGGAACCGTCGTAACTGGCAGATTAGAAAGAGGAGTTCTGAAAAAGGGCGCCGAATGCGAATTCATCGGCTACAACAAAATTCTAAAAAGTACAGTTACAGGAGTTGAAATGTTTCATCAAATTCTGGAAGAAGCTCACGCTGGTGATCAACTAGGAGCTCTTGTTCGAGGTGTTAAGCGCGATGACATCAAACGTGGAATGGTTATGTGTAAACCTGGAACCGTAAAAGGTCATGATCAAGTTGAAGCTCAAGTATACATCTTGAGTAAGGATGAAGGAGGCAGACACAAACCATTCACCAGCTTCTTCCAGATGCAGATGTTCTCCAGAACGTGGGATTGCGCTGCGCAAGTCACTATCCCTGGAAAGGAGATGGTCATGCCTGGAGAAGATGCTACTTTGCTTCTGAAACTTCTTAGGCCCATGGTTATGGAACAAGGTCAAAGATTCACACTTAGAGATGGGAATATTACTCTTGGAACTGGAGTCATCACGAAGATTCTGAAGCCTTTGTCAGAAACTGAACGTCTCTCACTTACGGAAGGTAAGAAAGCACGTGAGGCTGCCGCTAAAGTAGAGAAAAAATGATTTAATTAATTTATAATTCCCAAATATTGTTAATGTCGTACTTTAGGTCCCAGTTGTAATAAGTTGTAACAATCGTTTTAATATATTTCTTTTTTATGTACATTCATGTTCTTTTCTTCAGCAGGAATATAAAATTAATCATAATTCATTTGTTATAAACTATCCAATACTTTATTTAACTTTAAATTAGTTGTGTTATGTCTGGAAAATAAAACTGTTAGTAATATTTAATGGCACAGTTACTATAACCATATTTAATGAGTATAATTTGATTAATTTTTTTACTTGATTTAATTGCTTAACAAGTTTAATATTTTTGAGTTATACTGAATTACTCATCAATCAAAATATGGTTACCGTACATTTTCAAGAGTGGTAAATTTCCGGTATAACCATTTTCCAATTTACTAATTTCTAAATCTTTTTCGTGAATAACTAGAATACAAATTTCTTAAATGATCATTTTAAGAAATAAGTTTTCCGCATGCTAATTACACATATGGAATTTTGCCAAATGTAATTTCTTTAAATTTTAAAATTATTTTTGCAATGTTTAACGTATAATTAAATATATATATTAATATAGTTATTGGCCATTTAAAAAAAATGCTTTTTAAAATTCGTTGTATTGGAAATCGTTTTTCCAGAACATGTAACATGCTGAAAAGTAGCAATTCGAGAAAATTGTTATTCTGGAATAAGTAAAATTGTCATTCGAAAATTACAAGAAATTAGCATAAGAGAAAATTCTGGAAAAAAAGCATTCAGGAAATAATCAGGCGGGAAAATGACGGGGAACAGCAAAATATACTTACAAGATATTTCTCAACAAGGTAATAAATGAAACAAAGTATAAGTTTAGTTAAAAGAAAAGTTAATTTTTATTTTAATATTGGTTTATTTGATTTATTACAAAACACAAAAGTTACTGGTTTGGAATATAAAGCGCTATTAACATGATATTTATTAATATCTTATAAAAATAGTAACAGTCCTTCCATCATACACGCACACAATTTTTGATCAAACAGACATTAAATAACACAGATCCTCTGGCACGTAAATAAATATTACTTGGATCTATATCGTTAAAATTGGGAATTAACTAAAGTATAATAACGTGGTTATCATATGCGCATCTCATTTTAAAATTAATAATTGAAGTCTTTTAAGTTCGAGGACAGCTACAAAGATATTTAATCTTTAAAAGTCTGGGTACAATACCTTAAATACAATTGTACAGTAATCAATAAAATTACTATTCCTCAATGTTAAAAAATACAATTAATTATAATTAGGAGAGTACTGCACTCAGATGTAAGTGTCCTCGATAATGCAGCAATACACGTTTAGATTCAAATGCACTTTACAAATCTTCATCATCCTCGGGTAGAGCAGTTTCTTGCGCTTCTTTGAGATCTTTCTCGATTTGTTGCTGCCATTGGGGATCCATGGTAACCTCTGGTGGAACAAGAGCGGGCATTGCAACGAACTCCAAGTTGGGGTCACCGATTAACTTGCGGGCCAGCCACAAGAATGGTTTCTCGAAGTTGTAGTTTGACTTTGCAGATATGTCGTAATACTGTCAACAAGATATATCAACATTATCACACTGTTGATATTTCAATCAGAAATAATGACTTACCTGTAGGTTCTTCTTCCTGTGGAATACGATACTTTTCGCTTTGACTTTGCGATCTTTTATGTCAACTTTGTTGCCACATAAGACAATAGGTACATTTTCACACACTCGTACTAAATCTCTGTGCCAGTTTGGTACATTTTTGTATGTGACTCTCGATGTAACGTCGAACATAATAATGGCACATTGCCCCTGAATATAGTAACCGTCACGAAGCCCGCCGAATTTTTCTTGACCAGCAGTATCCCAAACGTTAAATCGAATGGGGCCTCGATTTGTGTGGAACACTAGAGGATGTACTTCTACACCCAGAGTGGCAACATACTTTTTTTCAAATTCACCGGTCAAATGGCGTTTGACAAATGTAGTTTTTCCAGTACCGCCATCGCCAACCAAAACACACTTGAACGTGGGCATATCAGGTTCTTGTGCCATTTTAGAAGTTTCTGTTGATTTCTGAAAGAAAATAATTTTGAAGGTCAATAATGGAAAAAGCCGTTACTAAGATCCACACATGTCATTTCGATAATTATAAACGCGGTAAACTACGATTTATGTAACATAAATTAATTAATTAATTTTATCGCTTTAAAGTTACAACATTGTCTTATTTGACGTTCAACAGGCTACATGCTCAACAAAATTTAATTTTTAAGGTGGAATGGCGCTTTGAAAACGTCTCATAGGATTTTGGTATTTCAATACCGATTTTGTTATTATATATTAGTGTAAATACGTACCAAATCTCAAAAATAGTAGCACTAACGTTTAGTAGGAAGTTAGAGGATTTATTCACCTTAAATAAACTAACTTTTATACAGTGATGATTGTGAAAATGAACGATTTGACTCACCTCACAGGAAAGTCGTTATGGTTCACAATGGCGTCTCTGATACCAAAGGCCGTTTTCGATTCAACGAGAAGCCACCGAATGCTCCCGAATTTCAAAATCTTATAAAATGAAAAAATAACTTTACCAAAAAATACTTTCAAATTTAAAAACATTATAATCCAGATTCATCTGTTTAAACAATTACGGATTAACTTGAAATTATAATTTTGAAAAGATAAATTAATCAAATACGTCACAGAGCTTGCGTGACGTCACGAGCACGCGCACTAGTTCGCCTGCAACACTGCAGAGCCAACTTGAACGTATCGATTTCGTGACAGCCGCTCGTGTATGTTCTTAGGTGTAGTGATTTCATGTGAAACGTTTTTGAATGGGATTTTTATATAAAATTAGACGTATTCACAGTGTGTGACTATCCGAGTCGGTAGAAGATGACGAAGGACAGACTAGCGGCCCTCGTAGCGGTAAGTTGACAGATTCTTTTCGTGTTCTCATTTTTCAAACATGTTGCACGGTGTAATCGCAGCTCTCTGACAGGCACCCACCATCAGCTTTAGTTCCGTTGTTTTATTAAATTATGTCATTTATTTATATTAACAGATTCAATTCTTTCAGGCTATAATATTTAAGCCAAATATAGTTTTTGGCAGCACACTAAAGTAATTGTGTCAAATTCTGACACTGTTTCTAGCGTTGTAGACATTTGTACTTTTATGATAGGTTAAACCTGCATCACACAGTTCAATATTTACTTCTAGTTTTTGCCTATAAATCTGTGTTAATTAAGGTTGAACAGTGGCGGGTGCTTGTGATGATTTCGAGATTGCCATTCATTATTCATCCAATAACTGGGTTATACCTGTGTCTACTGTCAATTATTCGATAAGTCCCTGTGCTTGTCTAATATTAGCGTTCGCTTTTGTTTCGTACAACAATGATTTCTCATCATTATTTGTATTCGTTGCTATTACACGGTTGAAATTTTGAATAAATGACCTTGATAGAAGAAACAACATTTAAAAATACTCCCGTGGGACACTAGCCCTACGAATAGAATTATTTGGGTGTTCCTATTATCAGAGGAGTTGAACTCATTTTGACATTTCGTATGTTTGGTTGAAAGTGGGCCTAGCACCGGCTTGTTTATAACGGGTTGTTAATTAACTCAAACGATATATAAGTTGACACGCCCCGATTTGCCGCGGACGGTGTGTAATTATGCTTGTTCCACGGTGCTGACCACCAGGTGTCGTTTGTTTTCAGGCGCAGAGCGACGATGATGACGTCGGCCCCGACGACGTCTCCGTCAACGTGGAGGGCCGGGATGGCTTTATGGATGCTTTCTTTGCGGAGGTATGATTAGAATAAAACAATTACACAGCGCTTTACAAAAATATAAACAAACTAATACACACCTGATGATTTTTCATAATATGTCATTCTCATTACGTATTCTGACCTCGTAACACAATATATCATTTGAAATAATCCCGTTGAAAAAATGAGCGCGAAAATATTTTCCACTGAGAATAATTTTCTCGAAGTTGTTCGTGATAAATATTTACCACAGAACTGAACAAAAAAATTAAAAGTACGTTTTACTTTACCGCTCATTTTAATCTGACCTCATTATTCATAAGGAAATGAAATGTCATATTTATCATCAATTTCCGATGATAATCGAAATTACAGATGTACATTTCACATTTCTTTGGCTCGCTGACGTTTATTTTAAAATAAATCAAATTTAGAAGTTTAATGATTTCGCCCACCGTTACCCGGAATGGCGGAACCTACGCGCAACGGAATATTGGAAAGGTTATGCAGACGTAGAAATCTGCAGGAGGCAGGAAATTTCTGCGTGAGTGTCATGCACTTTTGTATTCATCGAGTGATTGTCAGATTGCGACTTGGCAACCTCGCGACATTTACAGGTGGTAACATCACATGTATTGTTACTTAATCGAACACTGACACCGATTGGCCATTTAAGAAGAATTTGATTTTGAAATTTTAGACTTTGTTGTTTTGGACACATTACTTTGATGTTGACAGGGCTTTTAAACTGTTGATGCAACAGGGAACATGCAAATTAGTACTGGGCTATTAACGTAGATAATTTTGATAATTAGATTACTGTAATAAACAAATGATGTACTCGTACTAAACTCAGGGTTGTTAAAATGTGATGCTTTGTTCATACTAGGGCGATTTAATTTGATCCATATTTCACTGTTTTCATTCAAATATCTGCGTGACATTTTATTGGATCAAATTATTTGTACTAATATATATTCAAATAAAATCCAGTTTGCGATTGTATTCTATTAATCTAAATTTAGTTAAACTACGTGTAATCGTAAAGATTTGCGAAAAATAATAATCAAAAATTATTATTTATTGAACATTTATTATTTATATTTATACTGAACAAATTATATTGACATATTAAACATTAAACTATGTACGTATTACCTTTGGTAATAAATTAAAATAGTTTTAATTGTATTAAAACATTTGAATTGCTGAAATATTAATTTAGAAAATAACCTATAGCCACTGTGCTAGCCATGAAGTCGGCCTGTGGATCCTGAGGTCCCTGGTTCGATTCCCACAGGCGACAAATTTTCATAATTTGAAAAAGCTATACCTGTGGCTCCTCCACCACTAACATGTTTGGGGGCCGTGATTTGACGACTGGTAACCGCACTTCACGCGCAAAATATATCAATTACCGAGATCTGCTTTAGCAGAGTGCCACACCCAGTAATGGGTAGAAGGCGTGATGATATATTTATTTATTTTACCTATAGCCTAAATATTTTCATAGCCTTTTTAATCATATAGGAGAATATATTTATTAATTTTTCTATTTATAGTTCTATTATTCCTACACTCTGCAAGAAGAAAAATTGAATTGAAATAATTACTACTAAAACGTTGCTTACTTATTTTATAATTTATTTGAACTATTTTATGTAGGAATATTTCATATGTATTTAATGAATTTTTTAAAATTTAAAGAATGTTTGTTGTATAAATATATCGAATTTAATTATTAATTTAATACATACCGCAACTTACTAGGATGTAAGGAATATCTGGTCCTTTCGGTTGAAAATCCATTTTACCAGAATTTAGGACGAAACAAATAAAAACAAATAAATAATAATAATAATAAATTAAATTAACTTATACTAATGTATAGAGGATGTTAATTAAAAAAGTGCCCACAGTCATTTAAAATGTGAAATCAGTTTTTCTTTTCGCAAAAGTTCTCAAATTATTTTAGACATAAATGATCCAAGTACATTGAATTAATTTTTGTATTTAACTAGCATCAGATTTAATTTTGGACATTTCATAACTATAAAAATGAAGTTTAATTAATAAAAAAAACACGTATTTTGTAGAAAACGCCATGGAGTTGAAACAAAATTACAAACAATTCTGTAGCATTGTAACTGTCAAAAAAGTTTGTGTTTTGTAATTTTCGTTCAATAGCAGATATTTTTTAAAATATGATACAGTTCTTTTTATTAAAAAAAGCTTCAATTCCTAAAATGGTGCTACAGAAATATAACTTAATATTAAAGTAAGAGATTGTGTAGTCGGTTCTTGGTGGAGCATTTTATAATAATAAAATTAGAAATAAAAACACTTGATTTGTCCACAAAATATTTATTAAATATACTACGATCGTTTCGACTTTGCAGTCATATCTGATGATGACTGCAAAGTCGAAACGATCGTAGTATATTTAATAAATATTTTGTGGACAAAGTGTTTTTATTTCTAATTTTATTATAACTTAATATATACATACAAAATTTAAATATAAAATACAATCAAATTGCTTTATTGTCCTAGAGCCAAAAAAAATATTTTTACTAGTACTGTTGTCATGGTAACGTAAATAATGTTGTCATTTTGTTTAATTTTAATTTAAATAAATCAGTGAAATTTTCTAATAAGTGGGTAAAAAATACTATTTGGAGTCTCCTTTATTATTCGACCCGAAAACTTGTATTTTTAGTCCTAATGAAACAAATAACTATTATTTATATTGTCATTTTTCTTTTTAATTGACGATTTCAACTTAATACATATTTATTACAGTGAAAATCATTTTATTTATAAGAATGCTGATTTTTTTTATTAGAAATAATTTATATCATTTGCACATAAATTTAATGTTAATTTAATATTTTATTTATGGGGAAGATGGTTCAATGGTATCGACTCGATACCATTGAAATTAACTTTAATTTTATGTGCAAATAATATAAATTATTTCTAATAAAAACAATCAGCATTCTTATAAAGAAAATGATATTCACTGCAATAAATATGTATTAAGTTGAAATCGTCAATTAAAAAGAAAAATTACAATATAAATAATAGTTATTTGTTTTAGTCTGACTCAGACTGTCTATTTAAAGACTCAGGTTCGATTCCCATAGCCGACAAACAATTTTCATCACATTAACATCTTTGGGGGCCGTGATTTGATAGTTTGTAATCGCACTTCACGCGCAAAATAGTATATCACCGAAATCTGCTAGGGCACAATACCACACCCAGTAATGGGTAGAAGGTGTGATGGTATATTTATTTATCTAATTTTAAATTAAATGTTTTCAAATTTACTACATAACTTTCAACCTCGTGTTATCTCTTTGACTACATTTATACAAGCACAAAATACAACAAATTCCGTTACACAAGTAATAAAACCTCCCTTAAATATATAAACCGGATCTTATTTGCATTAACGTCTGTTCCGTCTTTCCGCTTTAATAGTTTTGTCGCTCTAAACCGGTGGCACCGAGTGTAACACGTAGAGAACACCCATGAAAATTTCAAGAGTTTGCTTCGCCGGTTATAAATACTGTACGACACGAGATCTCAATCTCAACATGTCGAAGTCCACTGAAGGGCAATGTGAGATTTCAGACGCGCTATCTTGAACTATCTCGCCCGTAGCCGTTAGTTGATCCTTGCTGCAGGGTCCTGCTCCTTCCTGCTCCTGCTCGAGCTGATGTGACGGTTTGATTGGCAAGATGTGTCACGTGAATTTCGACGGTGCTCTTCAAAAACTCAATCTCGTTTCGAGGACCTCAGTCATTCACTTTTCAGGACCGGATTACGGGTTAAATGCTCGTTTGTGCTCAGAGCAAATTGTATTCGTAAGTCATTGAAAGTGTTAACTTGAATTTGTTACAACGACCGTCGGTAGTTTAATAGTTTTCGTACTCTTGTTTGACGACATCTAATTACTAGAAATGTTGATTTAAAAAAAATGTCTAACGAATATTCGGATATTCGTTAATTTCCATATTCATATCCGAATAGTTCGTATAGTCTTTGTTGTGTCCGAATAGTTCGGATATTCGTTAGTCTTCATATTCGTATCTGAATAGTTCGGATATTCGTTAGTTTCCATATTTGTTATTCAGATCTTTCTAAAATTCGGATTTGAAACTTAACTTTTACAGAGGATATATCTTAAAAACTAAACAAGATATGAAATTGCTCTCAACGGCATTGAATTCCCCATGTCCGAATTAATTTATAAGCAAATTTTTAGCGATTTTGATTTTTTGAAAATTTCTTAAGGGTACCCCTTCGGTTTTTTCGATTTTACGCTATTTTCAGACTGTTTGCTCTAAAATTCTTCCTCGTACGAATATTGTAACGATAATTTACATGAATCCAATGGCCAAATTCCCAAATGCATATGTCTTCTAGTTTATGAGATATTGATCAAAAACTGCTCGATGAGAAAATTTTTGTGATAACTTTTTGAAAAATAAAAAATGCTGAATATCTGTGTAAAAGTCAATTGAAGCACGAGAAATTCAATGCTGTTGAGCGCATCTTCATATCTTGTTTAGCTTCGGGAAAGTCGAAAATATGATGATGTATTTTTTTTGGAAAATTGTACTTTTCAGAAGGTTATATCTTAAAAACTAAACAAGATATGAAATTGCGCTCAACGGCATTGAATTCCCCGTGTCCGAATTGACTTATAAGCAAATTTGTAGCGATTTTTATTTTTTGAAATTTTTTTAAGGGTACCCCTGGGATTTTATTCGATTTTAGGCTATTTTCAGACTGTTTGCTCTAAAATTCTTCCTCGTACGAATATTGTAATAAAAATGTATATACATATGTATTTCGAACCGCTGACTCCAATGTGCATATGTCTTCTAGTTTATGAGATATTGATAAAAAATTGCTTGATGAGAAAATTTTGGTGAAATCTTTTTAAAAAATAAAAAATGCTAAATATTTGTTTACAAGTCAATTGAAGCACGAGAAATTCAATGCCGTTGAGCGCATCTTCATATCTTATTTTGTTTTTGAGATATAGCGTCGAAAATATGATGATGTAATTTTTGTTTGGAAAAGTGATCTTTTCCGGCGGCTATATCTTAAAAACTAAACAAGATATGAAGATGTGCTCAACGGCATTCAATTCCCTGTGTCCGAATTGTAGTCCTTTATTATAATTAATAGGTATTTGTTTTTAAAATTAGATTTATTATTTGAATTTTCTAAGAATATAATAATAAATATAAACATGTTATCAGTCCAAACCGCAATTTCAGGAAAAGTCGTATATTTGAAGTGCATGAAAATTGTAACAACATTTCTGTTTACAAATACGTGTTTTCCTGTTACCGTATTAGGAATGTCTAGTTTTACCGAACAAAAAATAAATGTGACATATCTGACTGATTCTTTTTATCTGGGTAAATCCCGAATATACTAGCTTAATCCCATTCAGTTGTCATTTGATAAGAAACAGGCAAAATGAACTAAATATGTTAATTCTGCGATTTCCAGTGATACCGAATCTAAATAAATGTAATTCACCGCCCATTGCTTGAATAAACTATCATAGTAAACTTGAAAATTATCATTTTTATTATTTACAACATCGAATGCGTAACATTTACGTTGTATACGTCATTTTTGTTGTTTTGTGATGAAAGTTATTGTTAGAAATTCGCTTTTACTTTTATTTTACTTTGCGTGGACTCAGTTGAGCATGAAAATAATCATCAAGAAAAGAAAATGATGTTGTTTTGCGAAAACATTTGATGTATTCAACAACGTGCGGATACGGTGTCAATCCGGATATCCGTAATTTCACTATCAAAAATTGGCCGCCTTTTGTAAACATTTCTAAATATTATTTTGTTATATTATTATTTGAGTTTGAAGAAATAAATTTCACTTTTTAAATTATTAAAATTATTGTAGTTACCGACACAATACTCGAGTTATGATCAGTTAAATTTGTAATTTTGAAAATAAGTAATTTATACCGGGTGTATCACAAAACGCAGTCCATGTAGGCGTTTAACATGGGAAAATAGTTTTTTTTTGTGCGTCTTGCTTTTCAAATTACTTTAGACAAAAATGCTTCAAATAAAAGTTGTAAAGCTTATAATTCTGTATTTAAATCAATTAACTAAATTTATTTTTCGCACATCCGAGAGTAAATGACCTATTTTATTCTTCTTTGAAGAGGACTGAAGTGTTTTTTTTAATCCTGGCTGAATTAAATTCAAAATTTAATTCCACCGGGAATAAATTGACAGATAAACAAGCATTACCGTAGCAACATGTATATAATAAACCTCAAAATGTGACCCTCATGGAGGCAAAAATCACAAATAAATATTTTCGTAACCCCCTTATTTCTAATGTGATCAAAATTGAAGTTTGTAAAGGACTGATTTAATATTTAATAATTTTAAAATAGAGCTACGATTTCAGAAATTAGTAAAGAAAAGACTTCTTGTTAAGAACTTTAGTGTAGTTTCTTAAAAAAAAAAGAATTAATAAAATGTTTGCTAACAAGATTGTAATGATTTCTTTAATGGCCAGTTGCATCGCTGATACCAAAATTTTAACTTTTTTTAAAAAATGAATAATATCTTATTGTGGCAAAATGTCAAATTTTTCATTTAAGTAACCCTTAAAATTTAGTTGAACGCGGTGCAGCTGGATTAATCCTTGAATAAGTACAATTTCTAAATAACATCCTGTGGATCGCGACCCACACTTTGAAAACCCCTGGCCTAATTTACTCAAACCGTCATTCTGGATTTATACGAAAAATACAAAATTCTAAGATATTACTTGTTTTGGCAAGAATGATTTGTTTTCAAAATATGTGACTCACTTGTGTAGTCACTTTAGCCATAACTCTTTGTCCTCATTTTTTTTTAATTATTATCGGGAGATTCTTGTTGGATTGTAGCCCAAAAACTTGCCAATCCATAAAATAAAACTCCTGTGACTCATCCAGAATCCATAGTTGGTTATAAAAGTTATTTACTGTAAGACATACAATGAATATATATGTCCTATAAATCAGGAATTGGAAAAACTAAAAACTGTCATAAATAATATTTATTTTAAACAAATTCTGTATAAAAAATGTTTTTAATTTATCAGTTTCATACTTATTGAAACAATAAAAAATAAATATTTGATTTGAAAGATTTGCTGAATTTCATCTTCACTCTCCGGATGGGCAATTTAAAATTTACATTCAATAAAGTCCGTTTAATTGATTTTGCGCTAAATTAGTTCTCTGTAGTTAAAATTCCGGTAAAATTTTAAGCAAATCCAGAATTTTTTTTTTTTAATTTATTAGTTTATGGGATGGCTAGCTCAGTGGTATGAAGTCGGCCTGTGGATCTTGAGGTCCCTGGTTCGATTCCCACAGGCGATAAATTTTCATAATTTGAAAAAGCTATCCCTGTGGCTCCTCCACCACTAACATGTTTGTGGGCCGTGATTTGACGACTGGTAACCGCACTTCACGCGCAAAATATATCACTTACTGAGATCTGCTTCAGCAGAGTGCCACACCCAGTAATGGGTAGAAGGCGTGATGATATATTTATTTTTAATTTATCAGTTTCATACTTATTGAAACAATAAAAAATAAATATTTGATTTGAAAGATTTGCTGAATTTCATCTTCACTCTCCGGATGGGCAATTTAAAATTTACGTTCAATAAAGTCCGTTTAATTGATTTTTCGCTAAATTAGTTCTCTGTAGTTAAAATTCCGGTAATATTTTAAACTAATTCTGTAAAAAAATGTTTTTAATTTATCAGTTTTGTACTTATTGAAACAATAAAAAATAAATATTTGATTTGAATGATTTGTAGAATATCATCTTCTCTCTCCCGATGGGTAATATACAATTTACGTTCAATGAAGTCCGTTTAATTGATTTTTCGTTAAATGAGTTATTTGTAGTTCAAATTCCGGTAAAATTTTGAACAAATTCTGTAAAAAAAAAATGTTATTAATTTATCAGTTTTATACTTATTGAAACAATAAAAAATAAATATTTGATTTGAAAGATTTGTAGAATTTCATCTTCGCTCTCCAGATGGGTAATTTAAAATTTACGTTCAATAAAGTCCGTATAATTTATTTTTCGTTAAATGAGTTCTCTGTAGTTAAAATTCCGGTAAAATCGATATTTTGGTTGAATGGTTCATGTTAGGAATGTCAGTAAGCGAGTACCGCTACCGACAGAGGCAAACCAACCGGGTGAAAATGAAATGTACAAATATTTGTGAACCAATAGCCCTTTTGGGATTTGAGTTGTGTTGAAATGTCCGCTAGAATTAGTTTTACTACTTGCCTACATAATGAAAGTTGCCAACACAATATATTTGCAAATTTGAATAGAACTAGTTAATGCACGTCATAAATTCGGATTAACTTTATTTTGAATTTATTATACTCAGGAGTATAGAAATTAAACAAATACAAACTAAATTTTGTAATTAAATTTTAACAATTCTAGTTTATAATTTAATTATAAGTTTTGACGAGAAATATGTGACTGGAATTATAAAATATGTAATCATGAAATCAGTTTAGATAAGAAATTATTTCTAATCTCTGCATATTTTATTAATCAACTTTTAAGTATGTTACGCGACCGCAAACACTCCACTATTTAAATGTTTAATCAGCAAATATAGTTATTTGTTTCATTAGGACTAAAAATACAGGTTTTCTGGTTGAGTAATAAAGGTTACTCAACGACGCGAAGCGGAGTCTGACAATATTGCAAGACTCGAAATATATTTTTTTTCTATCATTTATTTACATTTTTCACAGATTTAGGGCCAGTGTTTCAATCACTGATTAATGTTAATCATGATTAAATAATAATGGAAACTATGGTTACCATTATATGGGATGGCTAGCTCAGTGGTATGAAGTCGGCCTGTGGATCCTGAGGTCCCTGGTTCGATTCCCACAGGCGACAAATTTTCATAATTTGAAAAAGCTATCCCTGTGGCTCCTCCACCACTAACATGTTTGGGGGCCGTGATTTGACGACTGGTAACCGCACTTCACGCGCAAAATATATCACTTACCGAGATCTGCTTCAGCAGAGTGCCACACCCAGTAATGGGTAGAAGGCGTGATGATATATTTATTTATTTATTTTGGTTACCATTATTATTTAATCATGATTAACGTTAATCGAGAGTAAACCGGTGATTGAAAACCTGGCCCTTATTCAAATTAAAATTAAACAAATTGACAAAATTGTTTACGTTACCATGGATACATCATCGTTTTTATTTTTTTTTGTCTAAGGACCAAAAATAGCATTTTTCTACAAATGTCAAAGAAACACATTTTTACATCGTTGTGAAATAATATTATTTTTTCCACATACGTTAAAAATGATTTTCTTTTTCATTGATTAAATAAAATAAATATATCATCACGCCTTCTATCTATTACTGCGTGTGGCACTCTGCCGAAGCAGATCTCGGTAAGTGATATATTTTGCGCGTGAAGTGCGGTTACCAGTCGTCAAATCAAGGCCGCCAAAGATGTTACTGGTGGAGGAGCTACAGGGGTAGCTTTTGAAATTATGAAAATTGTTTGTCGCCTGTGGGAATAGAACCACGGTTCTTAGGATCCACAGGCCAACTTCATACCACTGAGCTAGCCACTCCATATTTAAAATTCGTTTACATTAAAAAAAAAATTATTTCTTAAACATTTTCACGTCCCCTTGGTTACAATACATCAAATTTATATTATTTTAGATTTTTTTTCTTCAATATAAGGTGTATTCCATTTGCCATTTGGATCAGATCTAACTTACATTTACTGAACCAGATCATTTATTTATTTCATTGGATTACTTCGCTGACTTTATTTCAGGTGCTAGAATTACTGATTCTAATTTAGTTTGAAGTAATTTACCCCAATAAGTGCATAAGTTCACATAATTCAGTTCATTTAGTTATGTTGTCTAATTTATCTGAACTGATTTAAGTGAACCAAATGGCAAATGGAATACAGCTATACTTAAATAAGTCAATAATTATTGCATTATTCTTTTTGACAGTTGTAGAAAAATAACTTTTTGTCACCCACAAAAAATAAGCACTCATTTCGCGCACTTAATAAAAAAAAAACTATTTTTCTACAGTTGTCATGGTGATAAATAACATTTCAGAAATAGCGTTCTTTTTACTTTCGAAAAAGTTGAAATAAATAAATAAATATATCATCACGCCTTCTACCCATTACTGGGTATGGTACTCTGCCGAAGCAGATCTCAGTAGTGATATATTTTGCGCGTGAAGTGCGATTACCAGTCGTCAAATCACGGCCGCCAAAGATGTTAGTGGTGCAGGAGCCACAGGGGTAGCTTTTGAAATTATGAAAATTGTTTGTCGCCTGTGAGAATCGAACCAGGGTTCTCAGGATCCACAGGCCGACTTCATACCACTTTGTAGTATCATATTGAAGTGGAATAAATGATTTTATCTTTTTAACAAAGTAAGATTTGATAATAAATAGAAAATAACCAATTAATAATTTATTTTCCCAGATAACATTTGACATGTCATATTCTCGATGTTATTTAGGACCGATATTTCAATCTTCTATAAATTTATCCGTCTGACAAACAAAAGAGCACATCAAAAAGTGACAGTTAATATAATTTTCATAATTTGAACTATGATTTCGATTCGATATTTTTTGTTTAACATAAATGTCGTTAGGAGATTGAGATATCATTTCTATGCTTTTTCTTTTTATTATCAATAGAATTTATTTGAACAAACTGCAATCTTAATGAATCTATTATCAATATTTTTTTAGAATGTTTGTAAGGAATTATTATTAATTTTTTATTGGATTAAATTTAGGTTCAACATTTTTGAGAGTATATGTTTGTATATTATTTGAAAGCAATAATAGTAAATTATATAACATGATTAATTAATATAAATAATACAAGGTATTTTATTATGTAAATATTAAATTAGATTTAAATACAGTTTAATTCATGTTGTTGTACAGATGAAACATGAAACAAATTTAGATTGCAACATTTATTATTAATGCAGTAGGATATGTTAATATCAAAAGGTAAATTTGTTGACGTATTTCGGTTTGGATTTATCTATAGTCGGATACAAACTGATAAACCGATTGACGTCAAAAGATTAGCAATATTTTCCCTATGCCGTTGTTAATAAATAATTTTTATTTGAACGAGAATGACGTGTAATGACTGTCATTTAGAACTTCCGCTACTAGCTCGGGTATATCCGCTAGTAAACAGTTACATAATAAAAATTTTCTCATTTAAATATTTCACTCAATTCTTTCGCAAATATAACAAGAGAAAAAGTTCAAAGTCATTCTGTAATAATTAAAGTTTTCAACAAGTAATATTTTATTTTCAAATAATTTATAAAGTTTTATTAATTTTTAGGACTCGAGCATTGCTATATTTTATCTATTATTATATAAATTTCAAACAATAGTGTAATATTAAAATTATTTAATAAAATTTTATAAATTAGCATCAAATTTTCAATCATTCATCACCAAGGACGTTGAAAGGAGGGGATATGGCATTCAAGTCAAGACTGTGAGGCTCGGCAGATTGACAGAGACAGAAGTATTATTTCCTGTACCGTGCTTAGCCTGCTATTGATTGACATGTGTCATAAAGAGATTTGAATAGACAGAACAAAATCATTCTCTCTAAAAGATTATAAATTTTTACAAGGACACAGAAATTATAAACACTTTGTTACCATTTTATTCACAAAAAAATATGTCCAATTCCATACAACACAAAAATTGAAACACAAATGACACTTCGTGGTTATGTTTACATAAAACAACGCTCCCTGACAACGTCTAAACGTCACTTTTCTTACATAAAAATTCAAAATATTTGAAAGAAGAAGAGATTTGGCTAAGCACGGTGCAGAAAAACTATTGTTGTCTCTTTCCCTTGCCCCAGCCTCACTTCAAACAATGCTACAATATCGTCATGCCATATCCCCTCCTTTCAACATCCTTGTTCATCACACAACAAACCTTCAATCACATAATTCCTATTCACTTATAATTCATTTTCTTTCTTCAACGTACATAACATATGCATAAAACATATCAAATTACTCACGTTTACTCCTAACAACGAATCTAAAACGAAACTAACAACGAATCTACAAGATTAGAAAAGATGAAAGCGATAGCCTGCACTTGTATATGAAAGAAAAGTCCACACAATGCAGTAACTGAAAATGAAACAAAAAGATAAGAAAGGGAGGGAGCGTCGCCCTGCGCTTGTTTTTGAAAGTTAAGTTCACACAATTGCAGTAGTAGTTTTTAATGTGTTAAAAATTGTTTGTCAGCTGTGGGAATCGAACCCAGATTCTCAAATCCACAGGCCGATTCGACACCACTGTGCCATCTATACCATAAATAATTATTACGACTAAACTCATTTCACATGTATTTGGAAGATTCTGTATATTATTTATTCATTAATTTCTAGTAATGTTATTTTATATAAAATATAGTTAATAGAAAAATAAGTACAAACCACAGAAACGTTTTATTATATTGAAATGAATAATGTTGCGCGTATCCATATTCCTTTTGATTATTTTCAGATGATATATTTGCAATATAAAATGCATTAGGAATCAATTTAAATGAAAAATACCCCTAGATAAAAGTATGGTAATATCGTGTATGAATGTAATATCATTTGTTTTCCTTCCGTATTACAACGCCAGCTTTCATAACCTGCATTAAGCTACAGATAATAATGATTTACAAGTAGCAATATCGTTATTTCAACCATTTGGCTGTTGCTGGTAGGTTGGTAACATTGTATTGTGGGTAATATTTTTCGGACGGTTAGCAACGATATCCCGGGGTTAAATATTCCCATAACCTATTTGACGTTGATGACGGTTGAACCCTACGCGGTCCAGTGACGTAGTTTAGGGATGGTATATTTGGGTTAGTGCTTGCTTACCTTCATAGCGAAGAATAATATAAAAAAGTTTTATAATATATCACTTGAAATGGCTAAATTCAATTCTTAACAATGACCTTTCTCTTATGGGTTTTATTTTTTCTTGAAAAAATTGATAAAATTGTATATATATATATATATATATATATATATATATCAAAAATAAGCCTTTATAATGTTATACTTTCGAGATATAATTATTCAAAAACAGCATTATATTTCAAATTTTCCTTGGTCTACGTATGGTGTCTACCGACCTGGAATTCCTGTAAAACCTGGAAAAAGCCTGGAATTTAAAAACGTACCTTGAAATCCTTATATATCCTTGGATTTTTATAAAATACGTGGCAAAAAATATTTACCGTCAAACAAAATTTTTAATTCAAGTTTTCATATATATTTTTTTTGTTTCACGTTTTACAAAGTTTTGTTAGTTATTTTATGAAACTACCTGGATTTCTTTTGTTATATGTACCTTGATCTCGTTGAATCTCCGGGAATATTATAATTTGAAGTCAACCCTACGTCATTAAGTGTGTACTATTTGTATCAGATCTAATTTATTTCGCTGGATTACTTCGCTGTCTTTATTTCCAGTACTAGAATTACTGATTATAATATACTTTGAAGTAATTCGCCCCAATAAATGCATCAGCTTGCTTAATTCAGTTCATTTAGTCATGTTGTCTGATTTATCTGAACTGATTTAAGTGAACTAAGTGGCAAATCGAATACAGCTATTTACTCACGGCCCATAACAGTAATGTCACTAGTGAGCAAATTTGGAACTATGTTTGTTTTAGTTGTCGCTACGGAATACAAATAAAAACATTATTTTTATTATTGTACGAATTATTTGTACATCCAGGTACAGCACAATATTTAGCAACCATTTTACCTAAAATATAGTTTACAATGTAGATGTTAGTATTTATTTCATATTTGTACATACCTTGGTAGTAAATATTTAAATCTCAATTTAGCATGGTAGTGATTTTTTATTAGTATTTTTTAAAGTAAATATTTATCAGCTGATTAAATCATATCATAAAAAATTAGAGAGTAAAATTCAAATGATGTCGTAATGACAATCCGAGGCCAGTGTAGTCTATTTGGGAAGATGCTAGAATCAGAGAGTTTCGGTTTCAAATCTCTAAAACATTCATGATAGTGTTTTATTTATTTATAATTCTTCCACGATAATAGTGAGTTTACGTCATCACCCGTCGCAAAATGTGATAAAATAAACATTACTAAACGTTTTAAATCTTTTCGAAAAATATTCATTTTTGTAATACATGTGCTATACTCTATCCGTTTTAACTGTAAAGTAGATGGCACTTCGAGCGCAGCCGGTGTTCAAATTCTGGCGTCATTCCTGGATTTAAAAAATTAATATTTCCGTTCAAAGAATGAAAAGAAAATAATTTATGAAACAAACAAAATTTCAAAACTTTAATTTGTTCGGTTATGACGTTTGAACCAATCAAACACCTGGAATCATAAGCCCTATTTCACCCAACGTAGTTTACATTTCAGTGAGGATACGCAATTTGATCAACAATCCTAATATAAAAAAATTGTACGACCATTCGTAAAACCACACGAAGCCATCAAACGACTAACTACGAAAAATTGTAAATATCATTGCTATTTACATTCAAGGAGAATTGTATAAAATTGCGTTGATGTACTAATCATTTAATACCAATACTTCTTCAGCAGTATTTTTTTTAGATTTTAACACACGACAACATTGTACAAAATTTTTGTTTTGTTTGATATAAAAATAATTTGGTAATTTTTGACGTTTACCAGATTGGAATAATTCAGAATGCCCAGGATTATTTCTGGAAAATTTTCTGAGGAATTTAACGGGGAATTCCTGAGAAAATTTACAACGGAAATATTTATGTGAAGAAAATTATTTTACTTATTTTTTTACAGTAAGAAATAACTTTCAGAAATATTGTTGGTTATTGGTTGAAAAATAAAAGTAAACATACAAAATAAATAAACTAAATAATTTGCTATATTATTATTATATTATAGAATATATTTTGTCATTCTTGTTACATTTTTAACAGAGTACACTAAAGTACAAAGTTTACATTAATCAACTGTTTGGACTCTTTATCATAAGGTGTAAACTGATTTAATATAATTTTTAAATCCCTCTTGTTTCCACTCATTATTAAAAATTCATATATAAAGCAATTTCAACAAAGCAATGTTACTAAACAAAACGTAAATAACTCTGCAGAGTAGTAGACATTAGTTTATGTTAAAATCTGACGTCACAAAGCATTTTCTCGATTCAAGTCAGAATGTGTTGGTTGTTGTTGCGCCTGCGCGACAGAAAATTGCGAGATTAATTTTCCATTTATTTCTGGGAATTTCCCCGTTTATTTCCGAGAATTTCCCATGTTTAATCCCGGAAAAAGGACCGTGATTTGAGGAATTCCCGGGAAATTTCCTAGGGAAAAAATGCTCGGTGGGAAATTTTCGGCTACCCATCACTACTGCTATAACAGTTATTTGATTCATTCTTGTCAAATTAAAACGTGACGTCACGAAGCATTTTCTCGATTCAAGTCAGAATGTGTCGGTTGTTGTTGCGCCTACTCGACTGAAAATTGCGAGATTATTTTACCATTTATTTCTGGGAATTTCCCTGCTTATTTAAGTTAATTTCCCATGTTTAATCCCGGGAAAATTACCGTGATTGGAGTAATACCCGGGAAATTTCCTAGGGAAGAAAAAAATTTCCTGTGGGAAATTTTCGGCTACCCATCACTATTGCTATAATGTTATTTGATTCATTGTTGCCAAATTTAAATTTCTTTAAAGTAGCTCGTGTGGTTTTACGCAGGGCCGTACATTTTTTTTTTGCATTATGATTGTCGACTCAGAGTTAATCAAAGAATAGTTCTACCTGTAATTAGTCACCCATTTTCTGAAAATCCGTGTCTATAAAATAATATAGCACACAAATAAATTGTTTGCTGCCTATTTTCTATAAAAAATCCTGACTACGCCACTGTGCCAGAGCATACCCACCTAAACTCATTCCCATTCACACACGCACACACACAATTCACCTGCTAACTCACCCACATATTATTACTCATTCTCGTATTTTCCTTTTTATGTGACGGCTAATATTTTAGCGCGCCTCTTTTTGTTTCATCTGCAATTCTCGCCGAGGGCTCAGAAATCCTTTATCTCTTTTTGTTTATCGTTGGCTGGTAGTTGTTCTCGTAGTCGTTGTCTCTAGTCTGAAAGCCAAGGTAGATAACATAATAAATTCCGTGTCTGTGTAATTTTATAATACATTACGTGGTAATGACATGCTTTCCTAGCTCGGATAATCTCTGTGAATGGCTACGAAGAAGGTCAAATGATAATTACGAACGGTTGTCACAAAAATTTGTCTTTCTATTGTTTTATCTTAGTGAAATTTGTGAAGTTTTTACTGGTTTTATCAGATAATCTTCTTTATAGTTTGGTCAAATGATTCATCAACAATTTTATCAGTGACTTCACTAAGATTGCTACATTCTCATGTTATGTAATTGAAAATTAAAATAGCTAATAGGGAGGTTCCAAAAATAAAAGCTATGAAATAGTTATTTGTATCACTAGGCTGGAAACTACTAGTAAAACAGTTTCTAGATGCGTGATATAAGTACAAGACTTTTCGCGTGATGATTGAAATTATTGATTTAAAATTGCTTAAAATCTCTAACCTCCAAATATTCAACGCATGAAAATGACCAATGTTCCAAATTTTGACCGCACAAAGTTCGGTAAACACACAGTTTTTTTTTTTAATCCGGCAATAAAGTATCTTCTTTCCTGACCAATTTTACTATGAAAAGTAGATTTTTACCCAAACAGTCAAGTAAAGTATATATCCAAGGTTACAACAAAAATAACAGTCTGGTAAAGTACAAAACAGTCTTGTGAAGACTTTACCTGTTTATTTTGTATCTTACCTGACTGCTTTTTTTTTGTTATAACCTTGAATAACTTGTCTGCTGTCAATACAATTTATATAAAAAAATTTAAACATTTAGTATTATTTATGATTAATTATTGATTGAATTAAACGGTTTCAGAAAAAATAGTATACATAATATGCCAAGCAAGTGTTTTTACTTTCCTGACTTATTATGTAATATACTATTACCGGTCGGCGTACCGTAACAACATAGTTTCCAAACAGCGTTCGGTAAAGGTATAGTTTCCAAACGGCGTTCTGTTGAAACTTGGATTCCGAACGGCGTTCGGTAAACACTTAGTTCCAGACAATTATGAGATATGTAAAACTGTCAATCTGGGACGGAGGCACGAAAAATATATTTTCGAACATTTTGCATCACTAGTGGTGATACATTTATATATTTACTGTAATGCAAAATACAGCTGTGATTACATAACTTTATTTATGTTTTATATAAATTTATATGAACATAAAATATTTAGATGAGTAATAAAATAATTTTATTACGTAAGGAACTTATTTATATTCAAGTCAGCAAAATTAAGATATGTATATACTGAAAACGTTATACAGATTGACTGACGTCATAAAAAATATAACTAGATAATAACATATGGTGCTGCTATGTTTACATGGTATACATGTACCCGTTTTTAAATTGTATAGCGCGTTGCTTGACAAGATTTTGTTTTTCTTTGACTTCGCAGATATTTTAGAGACCGTGCATCCTACTAACTTTTGGTGCATGTGGTACTCTGTAATAAATTTTAAATTAATAATGAAAATTAATTACATATTTCATAATTAACGCTTAAGGGAAAAGCGGTCAATTATTTGTATATTATTAATCAAAATAAATTATTAAATGAAGAATCAACAATTGATATTTGTTTGACACATTTCTTCCCCTTTTAAAAGCTAATGTTGGCCAAAATCAAAGACCTTAAACAGATTTTTTTTGATATTTCAAACAATTGATCATGAATCTGACAGGTCAATGACAACTCGATACAGACAGAAATTATGTGTCCATGTTAACGTGCAAAATATAAAAAAAAATATATATATCATCACGCCTTCTACCCATTACTGGGTGTGGCACTCTGCTGAAGCAGATCTCGGTAAGTGATATATTTTGCGCGTGAAGTGCGGTTACCAGTCGTCAAATCACGGCTCCCAAACATGTTAGTGGTGGAGGAGCCACAGGGGTAGTTTTTGAAATTATGAAAATTGTTTGTCGGCTGTGGGAATCGAACCAGGGTTCTCAAGATCCACAGGCCGACTTCATACCACTGAGCTAGCCACCCCAGTAAAAAGAGAAATACGGCTCGTTGCACATGAACTGGACCAAATCTTATTTTTTCGACATATGTATTGGTATGCTGTTAATATACGGCTAAAATTTGATGTCAACTGATGCTTTTCCAAATTATGAAAATTTGTCACCTGTGGGAATCGAACCAGGGACCTCAGGATCCACAGGCCGACTTCATACCACTGAGCTAAAATGAAAAATAATAATTTTCAATACATGAACCGATAGTAAATCTAGCTGTTATTCAATATACTTGTATAAGATTTGTGTTTCAATGCCATTCTTTTTAAAATTGTCTTTTAAAAACTGCAGCAATTTCTTATGATTTTATTAAGTTTTATCACGATGGATGATGTCATTCTATCTTTATAACGTTTTTAGTATACCAGTATTATACAGATAACATACATAATTTATGCGAGTAACTGTAATTTATTTTTATAAAATAATTTTGTTAAAAGCTGCACGAGCACGAGTATGTTTTAATTTAGATGTAATGGACCTATTATCTAATATGTATACATATATATTTTTTTTATATTGAAATATTTACAATTGAAACGAAATATTGAGTTACACGGAAAGTATTTTTTGCCAATCAACATTTCATGTTTTGTTAATAATAATATTTGCTATTTTTCAGTTGTATGTAATTATTTAAACAAGTGAAAATTATATGTTATCAAATGTTATTAATCAAATATTGACTTAACAAAATGTTTGAATAGGGTTATAATTAATTTTATGAAAATTGTAGCTGTTGAGTTAGTGAAAAGTTGTCAAGAGAAGAATGAATTATTTAAAATTCATTCTCATTGTTTCTCAACTTCTTTAGTCAGTCCTGTTGTATTAAGTTTTACATAAACTTATTCACTTTTCAGTTTCTTATAGGATTTGTAAAAAACAATCTGCTTGAAAAGCTTTTCATTTAATTCCACTTGAATTGTTATCCATCTAGGAAATTAATATTTCATTGTTATTTGGTATTCATTTTATAACTTTTTCAGAATTTGCTAGACTTTGATATAGTCTATTTCCTCTTGGAAAACTGTCATGTCATTGAATTTGTCATTTACATTTTTAGTATTTGTTTTAAAGATACAAAAACGTATTTCTTTTTTGATGCGTTGTCATGATTTACAAATGATATAATTTTTAAGTCATTTAAGCCATTCTACATAGAGTTTAGATATATTTTTATATCATTTATACTCTGTTTTTTAACCAGGAGGAGTAATTTAAATTTTAACCGCTAAAACTGACGCTTCTGATTGGCTAGTGCTTCGTCCAGTTTACACTGTAAATAGATTTTCATTTGATTTATTAGAGCTGTCATAAGTTTTGAGGTTATCTGTTTTCTTGTTGGTTTTTTGCATTTCTGTGACATTAACATAAATCAGTTCTTTTAAGAACTAATTATATACGGAGTGACAAATTAGAGTTTATAATGTCATTTGTATTTTAAAATAAATTCCATGAGACTTAATCAGTGCAGATGTGTAAGAAATTTTTGTATTTCGCGCGAACAAAAATCTAGTAACTTTCTTTGGTAACTTTCTATAGTGTAAATCTGACTTGTGCATTTACTCCTCCTGGTTAAAAAACAGACTATAGTAATACTTCAGATTTGACACATCTTGAAGTGAAATTGATTATACCAAATAACAAATTAAAAAAATAATCATGATCATTGAATGCTGATTATTATGATGACTAACTATCTGTTGACTAACTAGATGTCAAATATTCCTACATTAATTTACAGGCAGATTCATAAAGAGAAATAAAATTCACAAATTTTTTTATTTCGGAATGATAGTATTGCCATTAGAGCTATTTACAAAACAGAATAAATTATAAATTATTTTGAGTTATTGTTAGTGCATCATGCCTTATATTAGGTTGTATTTTTTGGCTTAACAATTAGGCCAGTTGCACTGCCGTTCCTTAAATATCAAGTGTTACGTAAGTAGAAATATATCAAGATGGTAAATCCAACAAGTATTTGAACCGAAACCGAATTGAATTGACTCTTTTTCTTGAACCGAACCGTTCATGTAGAACCGACAAATTGAACCAAACCAAATACGTGAACCGGTTGCTTTTATATATTTAAACCAAGTTTATAATCTAATTTTTTGTTTTATAAATAGTCATTAGACTTACACTTAATTTTTGTACCATACTTTCATTTGAAACATTTTTCAGTAATAATATAACAAGAGAGTGAGAATAAATTGAAAATAATTTGACAGATCTTTCGAAAACTTGTTGCCAGGGAATATTCACGAAAGCCCGTAGGGCTTGAGTGGCTATTACCAAATGGTAACAAGTTTGAGAAAGATACTGGAGAATTATTTTCTAATTTATCGAAACCTCGAGTTATATTTAATTAGATTATTTTTTGACTTAACTGTTGAGGTCGATTCATTCAACTTAAAAGATTTTGAACTGGGTTCATATCGATTGATTACTTATTAATGTATTCTTGGAAGTTGTTAAAATTTGTTTGTGTATTTGTGTATCTGAAACTAAACTAAATCGATTTTTTCCTCATATTTTACATGTCACGTTGACAGTTTTAAATAATTATTTGACAACTACCTATAATTTGTCACAAACAAAAAAGCACCTACAGAGATTATTCCCGGGAATAATCACAAGAGCTTTATTCTCAGTATAACAATGACAGGTTTGGTTAAAACGCAGATAAGTGACATACAATGAAGTATTTCATTGGTTTTGAGAAACTTCAAAAAATAATCTCAAAAATAATTTTGAGATAAATATATAAGAACAATTAAAATTGGTTACTTTTACTTCATTCAAATTAAATAAAATTTATAAGGTAGACATTACTTAAATTTTGTACCACTTTTATTTACTTTTTCCGGAAAATAATTTCCTCTTTTTGACAGCGAAAAAAATGATGTTTATCAACAGATAGTCAGTTAGTCACCCTCTTTTTACGCATACAAGGAAATTAGATGTAAAAGATAAATATTTTAAATTAATGTTCTTAATTAAACATTCCTAGTAAAGTATGATTCATAATCAGTATTTTGTGAATTAATAAAACTATCAAAATTGCTACAGGATGTGGTATTACAATTTTATCAAAATTATGCTTATCACCATTATCTTTTATCACACATTGCTGTGGCGTTAATCAGATGTTTCTAGCTATTATCTGATGGGATTCCACTCTCGTTTGTTATTTATTAGAGCGATATACTCAGCGCCACCTTCATACACAGTTCAGATATTCACCTCGGTGAGTCATTCATTACGTTTCAATTTAAAAATGTTCGCAATGATTTCATCGCTTCTCACAGACTGCAAAGTACAGAAGGCGATAGAAGAGGTAATGGTTATTAATATGGTCTGTTACCAGAAAATCATTATTTGCGGGTTTTAAAATTGTTTTTGAATGAATAATGCAGTTTTTCATGCATCGTGTCTATTTATAGCTCTTGTTAATTATTTAATTGAATCACTATTTCCGGGTGCACTGTATCAAGTACCAACATTAAAAAAAAAATTATCTGAACATGTTTAACAAAACAACTTTCATGTTTCGAAACATTACTACCAAATTTTTGAATGTCAATGTTAATGAACATGAATATTGTAGAAGACTGCATTTAATAATTAATGTTTCATGAAACAAACGAAATAAAAAATAAATAAATATATCATCACGCCTTTTATCTATTACTGGGCGTGGCACTCTGCCGAAGCAGATCTTGGTAAGTGATATATTTTTGCGCGTGAAGTGCGGTGGCTAGCTCAGTGGTATGAAGTCGACCTGTGGATCCTGAGAACCCTGGTTCGATTCCCACAGGCAACAAACAATTTTCATACTTTAAAAAGCTACCCCTGTGGCTCCTCCACCACTAACATCTTTGGGGGCCGTGATTTGACGACTGGCAACCGCATTTCACGCGAAAAAATATATGACTTACCGAGATCTGCTTCGGCAGAGTGCCACACCCAGTATTGGGTAGAAGGCGTGATGATATATTTATTTATATTTATTTTTTCGCGTAAGTGCTATAGTAAAATAAAAGTAAATATAACATCACAACCTTTTACCCATTACTGGTTGTGGCACTCTGCCATAGCAGATCTGGGTAAGTAATATATTTTACTCGTAAAGTGCGGTTATCAGCCGCTAAATCCCGGCCCTTAAAAATGGTAGCGAAGAAGAAGCCACAGGGGTAATTTTAATGTGATGAAAATTGTATGTCGACTGTGGGAATCGGACCCGGGTTTTCAAATCCACAGTTCAATTCTATACCACTGAGCCATTTACCCCATAAATGTATTCAAATGGCAGCGCTTTGTATCAATTAACTTTGTACTAGTGCAGCGGTAATGTCAATTATTAGTTCATAAACGATAAATTACGACTTATGAACTTAAAATTAATTTTGAATTATGATTGAATTCCTTTTAAAATGAACTGTATATTTTGAATTATAATTCTTTTACTTCTAGTGCTCAAATTCATTGTCCATAAACTAAATTGAAATTAGCGCTGTAATACAGACTCGTCCTACTATGTCATTGATAAAAATACATTGAATATATTTAGTTAAACTTCTGTAAATATTTTGTCTGCAGTATGAGTAAGTGCTATAGTAAAATACAATTTTAATATGACAGTTTCCTCATATGAGTGATAAACCACATATTTTCTATATTTGTCATTAAATAGTTTAATTTGGTAGCATAACTAGATTTCTCATTTAAGTAGATAAAAATAACATATTACAAATGTCATTTTGGCAACAGTCATAGCAGGGTGCGATTGTTTTGGTTGACTTAATAACACGAGTTAAGCAACTCTGCGCGCGGGTAATAAATGAACGCCTTGCTATAACCCATACTTTTGAACTCCACGTGCTGTTGTTATACCATCGACAACGAGCAACCGGGGCAGCATATTGTCGTTGCAGTTGAGTCCGCTATATAAAATGAATGAAAATAATAATAACATTTAACCAAAAAACTTTCAATTGTAGAGACATATAAATGATGCATTTGTCATGTACGTTAGGTACATTAATTTTATTTTCACTTCTGTTACTATTTTTAAAAATACACCAACTTTTAAATTGAAAATAACAATATTTTCCAATTTCCATGAAATGCAACGTTGTATTCAGTTTGATGTATAACTTGTTTACGTGTTGTTCTATATAAAAAAAAATTATCTGTAGCGGATACACGATTCACAACTGATTGTAAATTGTATGTTGGCAACGATATACGGACTACGATTATTCACATTCTGAATTTTTTACTTCGACTCTACGTTGGATTTTATTCTGATAAATGCTCAACACTATTTCAGTGGAGGTTAAAATATGAAAATATGAAGCTGCACAAATATGATAAATCACTTGCTATATTTTCTTACTAACTTTGAATCCCAATGCGGTGAGCAAAATATTAATTAATCTATTTCTTTATTCAGTGTTCTATTATGTTATAATAGATACTAAACACTGCAGACGTTGTGAAAATCTAAATATTCTGTAATATAATAATACATTGAAGAACTAGTTTTATAAAGCATTCTGTGACAGCCGTCTCTATAGTTTATGTATATTTTATCACTAATATATCTATGGTAATTAAAATTCATTGTCGGTAAAAATCAGTAAAATTGCATTTATTCAATATGATTTTTCTCATTTTTTGTCAAATAATAGTATATAAGGAAAGTAAAACTCTTTCCTGACGAATTATGTATATTATTTTTTCTGAAACCGTTTAATTTAATCAATAATTAACTATAAATAATTCAAAATGTTAAAATTTTTTGATAAGAATTGTATTAACCTCAGACTGCGTATTTAAGGTTATAACAAAAAAAAAAACAGTCAGGTAAAATCTTTACCAGACTGTTTTGTACTTTACCCGACTGTTATTTTTGTTATAGCCTTAGATACATACTTTACTTGACTGTTTTTGTAAAAATCTACTTTTTTCATACAAAAATTGGTCAGGAAAGTAGGCACTTTCTTGTCGGTTTCAAAAAAAGTATTAATATTACGAATTAAAAAAAATAGTATACTATTTTTTAAAAATTCCGTCTTCTTCACTGTGAAAAAATGACTACCGATAAAAAATGTCTAATCTTGCCAACTATCCCCAGTCATAAACTTAAATTATTTAGATTAAATAAATGATTATTTCAGGAGATAATATCAATCTCCTTACCTATTTTACACCCTGTATATTTAATATAAAACAACTGGTCGTTGATCAAATCCTGTTCATAATTATGATTTTACCAAATGGGGTAATGACACAGTGGCAGCAAGTCGGCCTGTGGATCCAAAGAACCCTGGTTCGATCCCCAGAGCCGACAAAACATTTTCATCAATTTAAAATTATCCCTGTGGCTCCTCCTCCACTAATATCTTTGGGGGCCGTGATTTGACGGCTGATAACCGCATTTCGCGCGCATAAATATATCACTTACCGAGATATGCTTCGGCAGAGTGCCACACACAGTAATGGGTAAAAGGCGTGATGATATATTTATTTATTTTTATTTACCAAATAGAACTGCATAACCAATTATAAAACTTCACTTTCAAAATTTAAAACTGCGAAAAGCAGCTGCGCCAAATTTAAATCCAGCAATTCAAAATGATCGAGTGCGATTTGTAAACGTTAGTATAAAACCGGTACTGCATTTTGATTTCTTTCCGTTGACATGAAAGTGTATGTATCGCTGGTAACACATCATCATGTATAATAAATATATCCAATATGATGTCCGGTTCTGTAGCATGATAGGTATTTATTTACTTTATTTATCGTACTTGTATTGTGTGAGTGTGACTGCTAGGAGTAAGTAAACTTTATTGGAAATAATATAGATTTATATCGTTATATATTTAGCTTACAAAGAAAACATTTATATTTTTATGATCCGGTCCGCGACTGTCGAAAGTTCATTCATGTTATACTTAAATTTATAAATATTTCATCATGCGATTTATGTAATGCTGTTTTGAAATTCACTTAGATATATTAAAATCTTATACTGAGTAATGAATGTATGTACGTATTGTTTAATTTTACCGTCAAATTGGAAATGATACATTTGTGACGATATTAGTTATGGTATGACGTAAGTTATGCATGATATACTCGTAGCGTACGCATGTAAAAGCAGTTACCTATATGACACATACCTAGTTACTCACATATATAGAAGAAATAAATAAATAAAAAAATATATCATCAGTCCTTTTACCCATAACTTGAGCTGTATTCCATTTGCCATTTGGTTCACTGAAATCAGTTCAGATAAATTCGACACATGACTAAATGAACTGAATTAAGCAAACTGATGCACTTATTGGGGTGAATTACTTCAAAGTAAATTAGAATCTATAATTCTAGTACTAAAAATAAGGTCAGCGAAGTAATCCAGTTAAATAAATAAGTGATCCGGATTAGTAAATGTAAGTTAGATCTGATCCAAATGGCAAATGGAATGCGCCTTTGGTGTGCACTTTGCCGAATCAGATCTCGGTAAGTATTTATGTGCGTGAACTGCGGTTACCAGCCGTCAAATCACGGTCCTCAAAGATGTTAGTAGTGGGAGAGCCACAGGAGTAATTTTAATGTGGCGAAAATATTTTGTTGGCTGTGGGAATCGAACCAGGGTTCTCAGGATCCACAGGCCGACATGATAACCACTGTGAATGAGGTATATTAGATTCAACAAACTCTTTGGTGAAATGTCGAATAGTTTAGTTTTCATACGTGTCAAATTTATTTTACTTTAATTATAATTAATTGTTATTGCTAACGAGCGATCGTCCTGGATTTGTCAGGCCTTCATGCTAGGCTCTGCGGACACTGAAGTAGGATTCATGTCTGTAAGATAATTCAAATTAGTTTCACTAAAACAATTGCTGACCAAGATTTTTGCAATTCTGTACGCGAGCCCTTCAAACGACAATTGTCGATCGAAAAAAATTAATGTTCTGCACACCAGCTCTACTAAAGCTCTTCCGTAATCCGTATGGTATTAAAACGATATGATTCGGAATACTTTTTTGGTCAAAACAATTGCCGATAGTAAAGTTTTTTTTTTTTTAAATGACATTTGAAAATTCTAAATCTCTTTCATATAACATCAAACACGGTATGATTCGGAATACTTTTGCTGGGTTGCATGAAAGTTTTATCGGTTCATTAGCAACTAACGGTTCAATAAATTTCAGAAAATCGCACAATTCTTTAACTAAAGAGCTCTTTATTTTTTTCTTGCAACCCAATATTTATGTTTGAAATAATTGCCTACTGTAAAATTTAACCTTCTTTATTTCATTAGAGAGTTCTTCTAAAGCCCTTTCATATTACACCAAACATGGTATGGTTAGTAAAATTTTAAACGGTTAAACGGCGTCTTTGAGTCCAATACGGCACACGACTTGCCCCAATTGACTATAAAAGTTTGTTGGTTTATTTATTTATTTTATCATGTTCAGAATTACAAAATATTGCTGAATAATTCATACGTGTAAAATCTGAAATTTATTAGATATTTCAAATTCATGACCATGTAGGTCAAAGATCAACGCCTTAAACTTTTCCGTCCAAAATAAAAGAAACAAACTATTTCCCAACGTTATCATTATTCATTTCCAGTCCGCAAATACTAAAATACTCTCAATTCATTTCCTTCGAATAAGCTCATCGCTTTATTCTCCTCGAACAGCGAGTTCTCTTTCGTCTTCGTTTTTTCCATTGTTTCATCGGCCATTGTTGTTTCCACGCGATGGCGTAACCCGCTGTAATTCGTAACTCGATACGAATCGCGTTTCGGCGCCACTCGTATCCATTTTATTAATAAAAGTCGTGCGTGAAAGCACTGGGCTACTTTATCTTTCCGTATATCGTTTTGTCGCTGTTTAATATTTCAAGCTCGCAGATGGCCGAATACAAGCGGTCGACGGCTCGAAGTTTTCGACGCTTTGGTCACGTACGAAAAAGCACACATTTTCCCCTGAAAAGTGGTCATGTCTACAGCAGCGCCACACTCGTAATAACTCGGAAAGTTTTGTCATTTTTTATTTCGAGACCTGGGTTTATGGAAGTTATTTTGTTTGCTGTGAAATTTATCGCAGCTTAAGTCGCACTAAATAAAATTACTGATTTAGGGTTTACAATTTAATACCTTCCTCGGAGGTAAGGGTTCGATTCCAGAGGTATGTCATATATTAGATTAATTCATTGCAAAAGATCTGTGAGAAAATGTTACAGGTATAATTTCAAATAAAAGTAAATATAAATAAATATATCATCACGCCTTCTACCCATTACTGGGTGTGGCATTCTCCCGAAGCAGATTTCGGTAAGTGATATATTTATGCGCGTGAAGCGCGGTTACCAATCGTCAAATCACGGCCCCCAAAGATGTTAGTGGTGGAGGAGCCACAAGGGTAGTTTTTTGAAATTATGAAAATTGTTCGTCGTAGGTGGTTCAGTGATATCGAGTCGGCCTGTGGATCCTGAGAACCATGGTTCGATTCCCACAGCCGACAAACAATTTTCTCCACATTAAAACTACCCCTATGGCTCCCGCTCCACTAACATCTTAGGGAGCCGTGATTTGACAGCCAGTAACCGCAATTCATGCTCAAAATATATCACTTATCAAGATCTGCTACGACAGAGTGCTACACCCAGTAATAGGTAGAAGGTGTGATGATATATTTATTTGTATTTATTTTTTATAATTGCCTAATTCATTTATATAATGTTTTAAAATAAAAGTTGTAGAGTATTAATTTCTGCATATATAGTAGAATTCGAGTGGTTGCGGCACATCTGCGAGGGCCGTGATTTGACGGCTGGTAACCGCACTTCACGTGTATAAATGTATCACTTACCGAGATTTATTACGGCAGATGCCACATCTAGTAATGGGTGAAAGGCGTGATGATATATTTATTTATATTTAGTAGACATGTATAAGAAAATGACTTACGTCATCAAAAATGTAAATAAATGAATGACATATTGCGGTGCTATGTTTACATGGTAAATATGTATCAGGTATAGTTTAGCTTTTTTGGATAACTTTAAAAACTAGGTTTACAATAGAAATGGAACAAAATATAAATAATACTTATCTCAATAAAATATTATTTGAGATCTGCGATTGCAGAACTACCACGCCCATAAATAAGTAATATTAGCATTTAGCATAGGATAAAACAGTTTCACCATTCCCGGGTGTGGCAACCTTGTTTTGCAGATCTATAATTTGCTCAGCGAAGGAATATAGTAAGAAATATAAAATAAATGAATATATCATCACGCCTTTTATCTATTACTGGATGTAGCACTTTTACCATAGCAGATCTCGTTAAGTGATATATTTATGCTCGTGAAGTACGGCTATTCAGTCGTTTAAGTGGAGGGGTAGCCACAGGGGTAATTCTTCTACCCATTGCTGGGTGGGCACTCTGCCGAAGCAGATCTCGGTAAGTGATATATTTTGCACGTCAAGTGCGGTTACCAGTCGTCAAATCACGGCCCCCAAAGATGTTAGTGGTAGAGGAGTCACAGGGGTAGTTTTTGAAATTATGAAAATTGTTTGTCGTATGTGGGAATCGAACCAGGGTTCTCAGGATCCACAGGTCGACTTCATACCACTGAGCTATGTTTATGTTTATAAAAAATCTAATGAGATTTTTTTTAAATTAACTTCATTTTTATGGCAGGTTCCAACTACCCCATAAAATTTTATTATATTTTTTAAGCTTATTTTCGTGACAAAATATTTCCATAAAAAAGTCGTTCGCGAAATTTATTTATTATTAGTATAATTTATTTTGTTATTATAAAAGTTTATTTTAAAACTGAAGTTTACTATTATTCTCGTTTCCATTTTGAGATAATAATTTGTTTGTTGAATGTTCATAAAATGGCGTACCAATTATTGGTGATTATTTATTTACATTGTTTATTTGTATTAGTGATTTCCTTATGGGAAAATTTAGTTTGCGTGATGTTTGTGTATTTTTCGTCGAAAACGTAGTTATTATTTATCATTAAATTTATTAAAAAATTAAAATTTTCTTGAAAAACATTTTAATTGTACATAGGTACATATTGAAAAAAAAATGCAATTTAATGTTAATTTTTAATTAAGCTTCTCGCTTTCCATTTACAAGTCAGAACGAAAAAACTGTTTGCCTTACGGAAGATAAGAAAAAGAGAATAAAAGCAATTTAAATGCTTGTACAGGAAAAGGAAATTCGAGGCAGATTTTCCTTGGCAGGCCGTTGAAATTAAAAGAAAATATTTATTAAATTACGTAAATTGCATTCTCCAATATCAACAAACTAGAGTATCTTATTTCTAAAGTAAACCAAATGTAATGAAATATTCGAATTTTTAAATAAAATTGTGAAATTAATATATAATTTTGCGTGTATTTCTTGAAACAAAAATAGCTTTTTGATGTTAAAAAAAAAAAAACATGTAACGTAATAAATTGCAATACAAAAATAGAAGGAAAAGAAAACTAGATTTCAAAATTGACATCTGTCAAATTGTCAAAATAAACAGGACCTTGATATGTAATATTTATTTACTGTTCACGATGGACAGTAAGTAAATATTAAAGTCCTGATGTAACCATGGAAACCACTGTGCAATAAAAGTTCCACTTACTGTGTTTAAATTTTGTTATTAACATGTAACTTACAGTACAAGTATTGTAAATTAGTCTTTTTCGATTTTGCTTCCTTTATAAATTATTATTATTATTATTATTCTTATTCTTATTATTATTATTATTTAATCAGCGATATTTTAAACCTAGTCAATTTCGGGATATTTGTATATGAAATGTTGTGGTTGGTAACTGTTATTGTCATTTATGCAATTGTTCAAAAGTTCGCGATCATTTTCGAATTTTGAAATTATTTCTATTATTATTGTTAGATTTTTGTGTATATCATGGAAGATGAAATCAATTGCGCTCCGCCTAAGCTACAAGTAGTTGAAATCATGATAAAATATATGTGTTTCGAAAAACAGATTTTAATGTTATATTGAAATTTTGATGTTTTCTGCTTGACAGTTAGAGTATGTCATCGAGTACTATCGATACGCAACTGTGTCTCATTTAATTGCCTTATGATAGTAAAATTAAAAAAAAAAACACATTTGTTTTATTAGGACTAAAAATACAAGATTTCGGGTCGAGTAATAAAGGTTGTTGGACGACGCATAGCGGAGTCTAGCAATATTACGATACTTGATCCTTGAAATGGTATTTTGAAATATATTTTCTTTTACCCACTTATTTGGAAAATTTCGCACATTTATTCAAATTAAAATGAAACAAATTGACAAAATTATTTTTATTACCATAACAACTAGTCAAAACGATGATATATCCATGGTTAAGTAAACATTCCTGAAATAACGTTCTTTTACTACTGAAATAATTGAAATATTGGTGTCATATTCAAGTGGGAGAAAAATAAATTATTACGAAAAACAGATTTTGAACTTATATTAAAATTTTGATGTTCTCAGCTTGACTAAGACAAAATGTTGCGTATCGTAATAAACCTCTGACAAAACATTATTAGATAGATAACAACGGCGTTTGTTGTGAAGCAGAAGGGGATAGAATAACTGGGCGATGAGACGCGGGTGCGTGGCAAGTATCTAGTACAAGTTGGTGTTATGCAGGTTGCATTTATGTTGATGACAGTTATCAGACGCCAGCATTTTATTTATTTAAATACAAAAGTGCGTATACAAAACACTTAATATATAAAAAACTAACCTTTACTTTGATGTATGAAAAGTAAGTAATTGAATATAAAAATAACTACACAGATGTTTGCATCAAAGTGTACTCGCTCCTTGCCGCGCACCCGTCTCACCTACAAGTTATTCCATCCCTTTATGCTTCACAACACTGCATTGACTTGAATACGGCATAATTTGTCTAGTAATCTTTTGCTGAGTAATAAACATTCTTTCGATACGCAACTAGGTTTCATAATGACTTCCTTATGAACTTAAAATAGAAAAAATAATATTTTCATAATACAGGTAGACATTTATTTATTTATATTCTTCTTCAAAATAAAATGCACATACACATATACTTTATTTAAATTTAAATAAAGCGATGTATATTTTTCCCATAATTTCTATTTCATGGACGTTTATAATTAGTACCTAGGTAATAATTATTATACATTAAATTTGTTATTTTTAAACTTTGTTTATGTAATAGTTCTGCTAATAAAGAAGTTTAAGTTAAATTTTTTTTTGTTAATTTTACCTTTTTTCTTTCATTCTAAAATGAGTCATTGTTTTAATTTAGTATTTGACTTGTTTTACCAGTGTATTACGTCATTATTCTCAAATTAAACCTGGAAAGTGTTTTAAAATTCAGTTACAAAAAAAAACAAAAAGAATAACAGTATTTCAGTAAATGTTTTACTAACACGTTATGTAGGTACTTAAATATGTAAAAACAAAACATTCTTTTCTCTAAAAAAAACAACACCGAAAAGTGCTAAAACTAACTACATGAGATGAAAATTCCCTAACTAAAATATGTATTCAGTATTTAAACTCGTAACTCGTGCATAAAAACCTGTATATGTATTTTGGTTCTTGGGCCGTAATAATTTTCTTTCTTTTTGGTTGGCATGCTTGCAGTCTCGTGTAATTTAATTTGATTCGGCTGTAGCGACGGTGGCGCCGCATGGTGGCCGCCGCCCCAATCACATTATACATTTGTCTCTGCTTGCGTTCTTTTGTTTCCTTGTCCCGCCGCGAGCCGCGCTTTCCACGACCAAGGGAAAATTACAATTACCGGATTAATAGGGATCCTAGTTGCGCCTGGTCAGTGTGATGGCCGCAACCCGCCCGACATGAGTGTAATGTTGGTTGAGGACGGTATTATCCTAGTTGGGGGTTATTTTTTGCGCATTTAAATTGATGTTATCTTGATAAAAAATAATTAAAGGATATTTAGTTTTTATTTATGAATTGAATTACAGAGGGTATTTAAATAAAATAGCGATTTAATCAACTTCAAGATTAAAACAATTATGTATACCAACGCAGTAAATACTTTTTTCTGAAACTGGCAAGAAAGTGCCTACTTTCTTGATTAATTTTAGTATGAAAAGTAGATTTTTATCAAAACAGTCAAGTAAAGTACGTATCTAAGATTACCACAAAAATTACAAGACTTTATCTGGCTGTTTTGTATTTTAGCTGATTGTTTTTTTTTTTTATAACTTTGAATACGTAGTCTGGTCAGAAAAATTAAACATTTTGCATTATTTATGATTAATGATTGATTAAATTGAATGGATTCAGCAAAAATAGTATACATAATACGTCAGGAAAGTGTTATTACTTGACTCCCACTTGGTCAAGTAAAATATCACTTTTGTGACTTATAGGATGCGGGCACTCACATGACAATGTGACTTTTGTGACATAAAAAACAGCTGTTTGGGCTTGCGATCAGTGCGGCACCTACAAAATGAACTATTTTTTGGGACGAGATTTGAAAAGAACCGTTCTTTTCAAATCTCGTTCCAAAAAAATAGTTCATTTTGTAGGTGCCGCACTGATCGCAGCCCAAACACCTGTTTTTTACGTCACAAAACGTCACATTGGCACGTGAGTGCCCGCATCCTATTATGTGGTCTATTATCGTAGTTATTTTCTGAATTTGGGGAAAAAATAAATATATATTTTTTTCAATTTCACAAAATTCCGTTATACTAATGTTCTACTGGTAAAAATATATGTTGTGAACAAAATATATCAGCGATTGATATCTACTAACAACGACTCTCCGAGCTAGGGAAAAAATGAATGAGAGTCTAATTATATTTCTGGCACTAATAAATAATGACATGTTTAGATAAATAAAGGTCGTTTTAGGTGTCACGACACTTGTTAAACTACTTAAGTGTAATTATAAATCATGGAATTAAGACATTAAATCATTAGTTACTAGCTTTATTAAGAGTAATAATCTAAAACATTTATTCTATTGTTCAAAATGTAGGACATTAATTATTAAATACAATAATTTATTTTTAAAGATATTTTAATTTTGAAATTAGTATTAGAAATTGATTAGAATTTGTCACTTCATTAGATATTGATAGCTGTTATTAATCGTTTTTCATTTATTTCATCGGACTTTTAATATGATAAATGAACATTGAAATTTGAAAATAATAGGTATTAGCTGTTAACAGATGAAAATAAAAAATAAATATATCATCTTGTCTTTTACCCATTAAATAAGAAAAAATAGGAAAACATTTTCCATCACTTGTCTCGTAATTCCACAGAGGTTTTACAGTACGTTTGCATCAACTTCTCAGGTCATCAACAAACGGCTGGTCAGTTCAGCTTTAACCATAGACGCGTTTCGTCCTTCCGGACTCATCAGTATGGTGCGATCATTTATCCAACTAGATCAACTAGGAAATAGTGGATTGTGATACCGACTTAGCGACAAGTGATGGAAAATGCTATAATCTATAAGCAAACGTGCTGTAAAACCTCTGTGGAATTACGAGACAAGTGATGGAAAATGTTTTCCTATTTTTTCTTATTTATTAAGACTCAATTCCACATCGCAATAGACATTTTGTCTTTTGTTTTATTTTACCCATTACTTGGTATAGCTCTTTCGTAGCAGTTATCGATAAGTGATATAAGTAAATTATATAAGTTATCTAAGTGATATAAGTGTAAGTGAAGGGGGAGCCAAAGAGTAATTTTAATATATAATATTTAGTATGCTCAGTGGTATCGAGTCGGCCTGTGAATTTAAGACCTCGGTTTGATTCACACAGCCGACAATCAATTTTCACCACATTAAAATTACCTCTGTGGCTCTTCCTCTACTAACATCTTTAGAGGCTGTGACTTGACGGCCGGTAACCGCACTTTACGTGCATCAATATATCACTTATTGAGACCTGCTATGGTAAAGTATCACACCTAGTAATGGGTAAAAGGCGTGATGATATATTTATTTAATTTATTTATATTTAGTAAAGTAGGTGGCACAGTGGGTATCGTGTCGGCCTGTGGATCCTGAGAATCCTGGTTCGATTCCCACTGTCGACAAACATTTTCACCACATTAATACTACTCCTGTGGCTCCCCCTCCACTAACATATTTGGGGGCCGTGATGTGACGGCTGGTAACCGCACTTCACGCGCAAAAATATATCACTTACCGAGATCTGCTTCGGCAGACTGCCACACACCTAGTAATGGGTAAAAGGCGTGATAATATATTTATTTATTTTATAGTAAAGTTTAGCGACCACGAGAATCGAATTCTAGTTCACAAATCCAAATCTGATTCAATTTCACTGATCTATCTATCTTGTAATAGATAAATATATTATTAAATTTTAAAATCTTGCTAATACATATAAAAATAAAAAAATAATATATCATCACGCCTTGTACCCATTACTGTGAAGCAGATCTCGGTAAGTGATATATTTTGCGCGTAAAGTGCGGTTACCAGTCGTCAAATTCCGGCCCCCAAATATGTTAGTGGTGGAGGAGCCACAGGGATAGCTTTTGAAATTATGAAAATTGTTTGTCGCCTGTGGGAATCGAACCAGGGTTCTCAGGATCCACAGGCCGACTTCATACCACTGAGCTAGCCACCCCATTAACTAATAAATAATAATATTAATAATAACTATTAATAAATATAATCTATCGGTCCTCAATAATATAAAAAAGTCGTTGTAAAATTGTATGTAATATGACACATGGATACATAGAATTACTCTTTAACTATTAACCTGTAAAATAATAATAACTACGATATTTGATCGAGATAACGTATGTTTATAATATTAATACTTTAAATATGAAATAATAATAATCATAATAATTTACAGATTAAACTTAGTAATTCATATAAATCATAATAATTTATACACCAGTACCATTACATATAGATTAACCTACTTTCAGTACGGTCGCACAAAGTACCATTTCATTACATATATTGAAAAATGAACCAAATAAAATTCCAGTATGAATTTGAAAAATTTCTGTCTATATTCAGATTTTCTTGGCGCGCATATTTTAAAATTAATCACATCTACTTATTCCTTTTATCATATCTCGCAGTTGTTCCTGTTGGGGGAAAAATGAAAACTCCCTATACATTTTCGGCTCGTCGCTATAAAATCTTTGTATTATGTAAATGAGTTTTCCTTTTCGCGAACACCGAAATCGTACGTGGTCTTATTATAGGCTTATAAGAATTCACAAAATCAGCGAATTGATATTTTTAGATGGAAAGTTGAGAGATGTATTAAAAAGTTATTAAAAATATATTGATTTTTGTTTTCCGTTTCGTTTTCGCCTGATCTGGTTGCCATGGACACGTGTACGTGTTGCGTATGATTAGTAATAATGGATGCGTGATGATTTTAAAGTTTTATTATTTTTCAAAACACTGTTTGTTATTGTTACGTTCAGCGTTTATCTCTCATAATTCGTAAATAGAACTGGGATTTTGAAAAATATCGTTTTGTTATTCTATGTTATTCATACGCTAGATTCAATGCAAACATGAATATTTTCTAGTTTTTTGCCGACATTATTCTGTTTCGTTTCTGTATTTCATTCGGAATTATTATATTTCTGCACATAAATATTAATAAACTATAAAACAGAATAGTTATTTTTTACTCGGGTTTAATTTTTACTATATAAAAACTACCCCTGTGGCCTCCCTCCACTAACATTATGAGGGCTGGAATTTAACGGCTGGTAACCGTACTTCACGCGTAAAATATATCACTTACGGAGATAGGTACGGCAGAGTGCTACATCCAGTAATGGGTAGAGGGCGTGATGATATATTTATTTATTTTACTTATAGGGTGGCTAGCTCAGTGGTATGAAGTCAGCCTGTGAATCCTGAGAACCCTGGTTCGATTCCCACAGGCGACAAACAATTTTCATAATTTCAAAAGCTACCTCTGTGGCTCCTCCACCACTAACATCTTTGGGGGCTGTGATTTGACGACTGGTAACCGCATTTCACGCGCAAAATATATCACTTACCGAGTTCTGCTTCGGTAGAGTGCCACACCCAGTAATGGGTAGAAGGCGTGATGATATATTTATTTATTTTACTTATGGAAAAGCTTTCAGACCTCAGTTTAACAAATTTAAACAATGTTTGGTTTACATACATACATGACATATCACGTTATGTCCTTTCAAATAGGGTAGAAAGGACCCCTGAAACATTCACAGAACATGCACTCATCAGTTTCATCAAAGATTCAGTCTTTATCAAACATTCTTCTCATTCAGACACACTATCCTCACTTTAATCATATTCACGTTCCCTTCATATAAGCTCATTCACTCCTCATACGCGGAATCTTTCCTCACGCAACAAACCTTCAATTACATCCATCCATTCGCTTCTATACACCAAAAGTGGGATTCTATAATTCGGTACCGACTTAAGATAGTACTAGCGTGAATTTTTTTTTTGCAGATCGGATTGAAATTTGGCGCACGTAAACATTAGATAGTCATACGCATCCTGTTAAAATATGAAACGCATTCATCGTCTGTGAACAAATATATTCGCTTGTAAAGTTGAGTTCTTATACACGGGGCTTATGGCGATCACCACTCAGAATCGCACATATTTGGTTTGTGTACTTCTAAAATTTTGCAGTTTCATTTGAAAAACTAGTAGGATGTTCTAGAACTATCCATGTATATTGTATCAGAAGGAGAAAGTTTTTTATCGTTTAGTAATGGATATATAACCATGCAAAGCCTTGTTTTTAACGAAAAATTAAGAATCCCAATTTATAATGGCAACACCGCACGGTGATATGGCATTTGAAAATTCACTAGACCAACAACCTTCAGGTAGTACTAGTGTCATGGTGGCGCCATCGGTTGTCGAGTGACGAAACTGATGCACAAAAAAATATAAAAATTGAATAAAATAAGTGTTTTATACCTATTATGATTTGAATATCATGAATTGTTAACAGGTGGTTGGTCTAGTAAATTTTCAAATACCATACCACCGTGTGGTGTTGCCATTATAAATTGGAATTCTTAACTTTTCGTTAAAAACAAGGCTTTGCATGGCTATATATCCATTACTAAACGATAAAAAACTTTCTCCTTCTGATACAATATACATGGATAGTTCTAGAACATCATACTAGTTTTTCAAATGAAACTGCAAAATTTTAGAGGTACACAAACCAAATATGTGCGATTCTGAGTGATGATCGCCATAAGCCCCATGTATAAGAACTCAACTTTACAAGCGAATATATTTGTTCACAGACGATGAATGTGTTTCATATTTTAACAGGATGCGTATGACTATCCAATGTTTACCTGCGCCGAATTTCATTCGGTTCTGCAAATTTTTTTTTCACGCTAGTACTACCTTAGTTATGGTGAAGTAAATTCAACTTACTTCCCTTCAAACAACAGAGTAAATGTCACTTACTTGATCGCTAGTAAAAAAAAACAACTAAATAACATCTTTTCAATAATTAATCCTGGAAGCTTGAGTATTTGACTGTTTATTAATCAAAAAGGTTTCTATTTTGTTATAAAGAACTGATTTTTTTGTTAGCATCATGTGTAGTTTATTTGAGTTATACAAAGTACTGTTAGTAAAGATAGAACATATATTTTGCAAGAGATACAGTTTGTTATCTACCTCTTCTTCAGTTGTTTGTTCCAGAACAAAAACTAAAACTTACCAAGTTTTTGATCTCAAACAATGTCAAGCTTTGTTGAAGAACCTTTGAACAAACTCTGCAGCTTGAATATGAACTCTCTAATATACATAACATGATGTATGTGTAGCAATAAATAACCGACTACTTTTGTCACGCAGTGTACACATGCCTTACGGTTCGCGACACAATACAAACAACAAACAAGAATGAATAGTAAAAGTTAACTCTTTAATAATTTGCTGGCGGTGTCGTGGGACAAGACGTCTGCGATCTGGAAGTAGATATTTCAGTATTTCACGATAGTCGCTGAAGTGTCTTCCTGAAATAATTGATTCATGTGTGCGGAAATGCTGAAAGGTTTTTTGTTCTCTATATATGTTTAATAATTCTGTTTTCATATTTATAAGTTTGTTTTCCTTATAGTTCAAGTTTCAAATTGAGTTATTCTTATTTATAGGAGAGCAAATATATGAATTCAAGACACTATTTCTACATATTTAAATAATATTATGATCACTGTTTACTTGATTGGCGTATTTATTATTCTGACCAATAATTCATTTCTCGTGTCACTGCCAGGTTATCAATTCTCGTTTCGTTTCAAATTCTCAATACATAACATCACGCTATAGCCCCTTAAATGGGGTAGCACGAACCCTAAAATCATTCATAAAACATATACGCATCAGATTAATCAAATAATTAATCCTCGTTAATTATTTTCATCCTAAAGCTACATTCACAAATCGAAATTAGTTTTTGTTTTATGTTTTCCATTTTTGTTTTAATAACCTTGTAGGCATGTTATCTTATGCAACCATTCACAAATTAGTATATAGTTTTGGTTTTAACACAAAAGTTTGCAAACTCCAAACTTATGTTTTAGTTTTACGTTTTATATTTAGGAATAGACCAATAGAACGATGCGTAGAATGATGTAGTGATGTATACTTGTCTATCATCCTTCGCATTGACGATAACCTAAGTTTGTTTTTATTCGAGTGTCAAAATGAATTAAAATAAAAACAAGATTTTAATACCTACTTTCTTATTATAATAATATTTATCTTGCTCTTCCAAAAAATACGAATGTAAACAAACAACATATGATAGCTTGTGTAACTTCTGACACATCGGACAGTTGCATTTACTGTATTACCGATCTTCTAAAATTTATGATAGATGTCACTACTAACTAAAATTGACAAAATCAAAACTAGTTGTGAATGGCACCTAAAAACACACTAAAACATAAACCATAAAACAAAAACTAATTTCGATTTGTGAATGTAGCTTAACTCACTATCTTCGTTTCAACCACATTCATAGATGCCTGTTCCCTCCATACAAGTGCTTTGAAATGGTCCCATAACAATTTTGTGTGCATCTCTGGTAGAATGTGTCCTCACCGCTCTCGGCTGCGTCTTGTTCAACAATATGCGCGAGCGGTAATTGACTACTTTGTGTTCTTGGTCCACAAATAACTATTATATGCCTTGAGCAGAAAGTAGTTTATTGTCGTTCACGCATGGATATTGATTTACCTTTCTCCATTAAAACTGAAAGTTTTTACTATCTGTAAGCTCTGCAGTAAATGCCAACTTTCCATACATTTATTAAGTGCAGAAAAGTCTAATTTTTGCATAGTCGTAGAAAAACATTATTTAAAAAGATTTGATGCCAAATTTAAATTATTTTGAAAATATTTTACATAATAATAATTTGTTCAACGATCAAGCAGAAAATATACATTTACAGTTGTCTGTTGAAAATAGAAATTTGACATTTGCTGCTTGCCGAGCGATAATAATATATTTCCGTTCGCTTAAATTTTCAAACAGAAAAAATGTCAAAAATGATTTTAAATTATTTTTCTTGGTTCCTAAAGAGTCGTAGAAAAATATTTCATTTCATCATTTTGCCACATAAAAATTTGTCGTGGGTTTTTTACAGTTTTGGTACGTCAAGTAATGCTATCTAGTGTTTTTTATTTCTATTAAAGGAAAGTGGCAACGATGTCAAGTTACAAAAACAACCTTAAAATATTTGAAAACTGAAGTTTATGTGATCAAACCAAATACATTTAATGAAATTGGGTATTTTATTTATACATTCAATATTATTAAATATTATGACTAGTATTCTGAGCTTTCGATTAAAGTGACTAGCTAGTCTAGACTAAGTGAATTTCATTTGGCAACGTAGCATTATCTGTCACTTTAGGTAAATAATGCCGCCATAATGTCTACCTATTTAAAAATTTTGAAGTGTTTATAGGTCAAAAAAAGGAAATATTATTGAATTATTGGTGCCAACGGTTAGTATTTGACTGTAAAGATCGTATGATAATAAATATACAATGACTAGGCTTGTTTTTAGGATTTTTTCAATCAATGCAAGTGGCAGTATTTTAAAATTTAGTTACAACGAGAGGCGCTAGTTGATGTGCCCGCTCCGTAAATTTGAAACTAGAAATTTTAATGACATGAAACGGCCATAATAAGCGTAGCGCAATTCAATGAAGTTGGCCATGCTCCATAGCTCTCATGTCATGTTACCGGCGTACATAGTTTAACATCAGTCAGTTCAGCTAAGACGGTATCACAATTCACTAGTCCCTAGTTGGTCTAGTTGGATAGTTGATCGCACCATACTGATGAGTCCCTAAAGGACGAAACGCGTCTAAGGTTCAAGCTGAACTGACCAGCCGTTTGTTGATGACCTGATAAGTTGATGCAAACGCGCTGTAAAAACTTTTGTGGAATTTTGAGACAAGTGATGGAAAATTAGTTTTTTCCTATTTTCTTATTTTTTTGAACTTATAATATTTTTTAACATATTTAAAAATTCTAGTTTTCTTGAAGACATTTCTCGTCTCGTTACAAAATTTCGAGACTTAAGATTTGCTTGTTCTCATTTCGAAAGTCGTTTCGAGACGAGAGAGACAAATAATTCTGTTCGCTAAAAGTTTGCCCTATTTTAAATTGCATCGTAGTAAAGCTAGCAGCGAACGTTTTTATATGATTTTGTTCGGTGGAAATACGATTTCATTTTTTGTATGACATGTTTCATTGAACAGCGAACAGAATCATACAAAGCATTAACAAGTGACCTCGTTAACTACGTCACATAACCTACTATTACATACTTGCAATTATATTATATACCTCGATTAGCAAGACGTAATTTATTCAAGACAATTTGTTCTATTAGAAGTTAGGATAAATTTTGATGAATATTAATTGTTCCCAGGTGGAGGAGATACGAGAGATGATAGATAAGATCCAGGCGAATGTGGAAGAAGTGAAGAAAAAGCACAGCGCCATCTTGTCTGCCCCGCAAAGCGATGAAAGTAAGTAACGACTTTTTCCTTCATTTCACTATTCAGCACAATATCCCGGGTCCAAATCTGAAGTCTTAGTCATCGTGACAACATAGACTTCGATAGCAAAAACTTTTATCTTCGTAAACACAAAGATATTCAAACTTCAATCTTAATAATGGAGCTTTCCCAGCTTACTATTTTTTTTAGAAATATCACATTAATTTTGATCATGATAACGTGATCGTAAAAATAAACTGTCAGTATCATGTATTTCTAATTTCTAAATTAAAATGGACGTGTTGATGCTGTCAGCGTCACTGTAATTTCACGCGTATGAAACGACATACTTTATGTGTTTTTTATTGGACAACCGAAATGTTTGTCATTTCTCTCTGCAGATACTGGAGTGATTTGTACGCTCAATGGTTGCCAAAACCCATTACAAGTTTATGTATACTTCTCGACGATGTAAAGATTTTCAGATCTTATATTTTAATAGTAATAAGTAAGCTTCTTGACTGTGATAATAACGGAAAATAATACAATTTACTGGAATTCAATAAAATTTATTGTTAAAAATTCACTCAACGGTTTCATACCTCACTTGGGTTATTATTAGGAGCTAATAGTTATTTATTATACAAGTGTTTTATTAGGTATATAAAACACGAAAGAAAAATTTAAACACAAGACCGAAGGTCGAGTGTTTAATATTTTCATGTGTTTTATGTACCAATAAAACACAAGTTAATACAAAATTTTATTCACAACTCATAATTATAGGTATCGAAGAAGATTGGTCGTAACGTTTAACGTTGATTCAGTTATATTTAGTTTCTCAAAATACGGTAGATTATGAAGTGGTTGCTAAGTAACAAGTTGTTTACAGTGTTTGATGCAATATAAAACTCTTTGTCGTTACTATGTAGATTCATTGTTTTGTAATTTGTTGTGATAAATATGGATGGATTTAAAGAGCAAAATGATTTTATTATTGCTTAGCAACTCTACACAGATGCTGGGTTGCATGAAAGTTTTATCGGTTCATTAGCAACTAACGATTCAATAAATTTCAAAAAATCGCCATTGATACTGTTGCTAGATAAACAATTCTTTAACTAAAGAGCTCTTTATTTTTTTCTTGCAACCCAGCACCAGTGTTTTAATGTTACGTTTTCGCACGATATTTTGTTTGTTAAACAAGGATTATTATGCAGGTATAATAATAGTTATTATACAAGTATTTTATTAGGTATATAAAACATGCAAGAAAAGTTTAAACACCAAAGGTCGAGTGTTTTGTATACCAATAAGACACAAGTGTAATACAAAATTTTATCCACAACTCATAATTATAGGTATCGAAAAAGATTGGTCGTAATGTTAACGTTGATTCAGTTATATTTATGTTAGGTTGCATGAAAGTTTTATCGGTTCATTAGCAACTAACGGTTCAATAAATTTCAGAAAATCGCTATTGATACTGTTGCTAGGTAAACAGTTCTTTAACTAAAGAGCTCTTTATTTTTATTTGCAACCTAGCAATAGTTTCTCAAAATACGGTAGATCATGAAGTGGTTGCTAAGTAACAAGTTGTTTACAGTGTTTTATGGAATACAAAACACTAGTGTTTTATGAGCCATATAATTCAACTGAAATCAGTGTAATAATGTCTTTATTATATATGAGTTGTGGATAAAAATGTTTTTTATGCACTTCTCTCCCTTGGTGTATAAGATAATATTACAGCGGCAACGTACGTTTTTTCGTATTCTACGTCACACAATGTTGTCTAAATTGCCGGCTTAAATTAAAGATAAACTTTATTAATTTTTTAACTACTTCCCGGCAAATTAAAAAACTCGGGTTTAATGATTTCATTTTTATGCATAAATTAACATTTCAAAAAAAGTTGAATTCTCTCTTTACCATGTTTTCCTGCTTGTTTATTATTCATTAGATTAAGATAGTAATTTATCATCTTCAGGAACTTTTCAATTTGTTATTTTCTTGTGGTTCAAACGACACAAAAAAACGCACCACAAAATAAAAAAAGTATAAAAAATTAATGAAGTTGAATCTTAGATGGAATAGAAAAATCCATTTCAGCTTCCGCCACTTACAACTCATATCATGTCTGACCTAAAACGTCTGAAATGCTGAAACAAATAAAATTCTTTTCTTTGTATGATTCTTTCAGCAGATAAAAGAAACATAATTTTCTGCGAAAGAATTAGTTTTTATTTTCTTCGCTCTTATTTTCGCACTTCTTAACAATGGAAACGACTATAAAGACATTACAATGATGCCATTTACAAAAATAACGACACAAAAAGTTTCTTATTGATTTTTAGTTTAATGAGAATTTAAATTAATACCTTTTCCTTGTTTTAATTAATTTTTACTACCGTGTTTCTGTTTCAATTTAAATTTATGTTTTGTGAATTAATAACATCGCATTTGCAAATCGATTCGGTATTGTAATCAGTGAGTAATATACACTGTTCAAATTGACAACATGTCATTTCGGAAGAGTTATGAAACAGATAGATTCAATGACGAGCTGTAATTAATATCATGCATAGATTTTTAAAATCCGGATAATTATAATTGTCGTACTGATTTTGTTGTCATAAAATTTATTATATATTTGTATAATTACTGTTATTTACTTTTATTTGTGGTAGTATTTACAATGATAAATTATTTTGGAACACATTACATATTTTTATTAATAGTTATTTATTATACAAGTGTTTTATATACCAATAAAACACAAGTGTAATACAAAATTTTATCCACAACTCATAATTATAGGTATCGAAGAAGATTGGTCATAACGTTTAACGTTGATTCAGTTATAGATAGTTTCTCAAAATACGGTAGATCATGAAGTGGTTGCTAAGTAACAAGTTGTTTACAGTGTTTTATAGGATATAAAACACTAGTGTTTTATGTGCCATATAATTCAACTGAAATCAGTGTAATAATGTCTTTATTATATATGAGTTGTGGATAAATATTTAATTTAAGTACAACAAAATAAAAACGATACAAAAACGGCATTAGATTGAAACAATTTGCATTGTTTTGCTCGGACAATTGTAAAAAATAAAATAAATATATCATCACGCCGTCTACCCATTACTGGGTGTGGCACTCTGCCGAAGCAGATCTCGGTAAGTGATATATTTTGCGCGTGAAGTGCGGTTCCCAGTCGTCAAATCACGGCCCCCAAAGATGTTAGTGGTGGAGGAGCCACAGGGGTTAGTTTTTGAAATTATGAAAATTGTTTGTCGCCTGTGGGAATCGAACCAGGGTTCTCAGGATCCACAGGCCGACTTCATACCACTGAGCTAGCCACCCCATAATTGTGGCCAGTAAAAAGAGAAATACGAGCCCAGTCGCACATGAACTGGAGCAAATCTTATTTTTTCGACATATATGTATTGGTATGTTGTTAATATACAGCTAAAATTTGTTGTCAACCGATATATAAACCTTGGAGTAATAGTCATCGAAAAAGCATATAAACATGTAAAAATTAATTCAACAAACACATTACCATGATTATAATCTTTTGTGCAGTTTGGTGGTTGAAATTAAAATTAATTATTATTTAAAACAAACTTTATTATTAGTTCGGTCTTCCAGATATTATTTTTATATTATTATAATTGATGAATTACCTACCCAAAATTGGGTAGTATTTGTTATAATTTTAAAACAACAAATCTTGTACAAATGCAAAGTTTCTACAGACCTGAAATTCCTCAAAAACCAGATAAATGCTTGGAATTTAAAAACGTACCTTAAAATTCTTGAATATCCTTGAATATCCTTGAATATTTATAAAATACTTGGAAAAATTATTTATCGTATAACTACAAATTTTGTTACTTATTTTATGAAATTACCTGGATTTTTTTTTGTAATATATACCTTGAAATCCTTGAGTCTCCTGGAACTTTATAATTTGAAATTGATAGACACCATGAAGTGGCAATGATTTAGCACTATATTTACGAAAAATGGTGGAGTTACCAAAAATTAAATTTGCAACTATAATACTCGTACACATATATTTTCACTGTAGTTTTAATTTAACTATGCCAGGTTGTATCACACTGGTTATGTTCTCGCTTTACAAGCAAGAGCCAAGGTTTACCTAATTGATTTCAACTTGTAATAAAAATACAATTGTTTGCAAATAAATAATTACATAAATTGTCTGGCAATGAAAAATATATGATTACTTAATTAAAAAAGGTAATTACGATGCAGTTTCTTTATTGTTTATTTCATATAATTAAGGCAAAAATATACATTTTTTATTCTTTTATAAATTACTGATGTTGCATATTAATTTAAAAATAAAATAAAAAATAACAGTACAAATAAATTGCCTGAAGAAACACATTTTTCATTTGAAATAAATATGCGATTTCAGCAGTACGAATTACGTCATCATGAAAATCTCGTAGTTTCATAAATCTCTTACAAATTAATAACAATTAATTTTTAGTTCTTACGACGACTAATTACGAAATTAATATTATCAGCAACCTAGTTTCTGCGTGCATGAATTGCATTTTCCTGCAATTTATTACAAACTCACACGTATTTTTCTTATTATCTGCGAAAGCTTCGCAAGCTCCTCGAAAGCTCGTTTCCGGAAGTGATAAAAGTTTTAAGTCTGTATGGTACGCCGCCCGTACTACAGACACGTTACGCTGGTTACATTAACGTATATTGGTAACACTGGTATCCAGTTACCTTTGATGTTTTCTATTTTGTTTTCTTTTCTTTCCAAAGTTTTCGGTATTATATTAACTTTAAAGTAGAATTATTAGGGTGAATAATAAAATAATAAAAAAGTGTTGTTTCTTTTTTGATGACAATAATTTTCTAGGCAGCTGGTGTATGTGACAGCATTTTTGTTTTGTTTTTAAAGAAGAAATATGGTGCAATGTTTCGTTAAAAATAATTGTTTTATATTTTGTGTTTCTTTTGTTTAAAAGTATTCTTGTGACGGTAATGATGTTTTTAAATTTTCTTCCGTTTTCTTATAAAATATATTCTTTGAACATCTCTGTTTGTTTTCACATAAAACATTTTAACCGAGTCAATTTTGAGAAATTTATATATGAATGATTGGTAACTATTTTTGACATTTATGCTATTGTTCGAAAGTTCGCGATCATTTTCAAATTTTGAAATTATTTCTATAATTATTGTTGTATCATACTCGTAGAAGATGAGATCAATTGCACTTCGCCTGAGCTACGATTTGAAAGCATGATAAATAATGTACTTCTAAAGAAATTTGGATTTTTTATTAATATTTTGATGTTCTCAGCTTGACAGTTACAGTAATGTCATCAGGTACTACCAACCGTCTAAAACAAAATATTGCGTATCGTAATGGGGTAGCTAGCTCAGTGGTATCAAGTCGGCCTGTGGATCCTGAGAACTTTGGTTCGATTCCCACAGGCGACAAATAATTTTCACCATTTTAAAACTATCCCTGTGGCTCCCCCACAACTAACATCTTTGGGGGCCGTGATTTGACGACTGGTAACCGCACTTCACGCGCAAAATATATCAGTTACCGAGATCTGCTTCGGCAGAGTGCCACTCTCAGTAATGGGGAGAAGACGTGATAAATAAATAGAAATAAATATATCATCATGCCTTCTATTTATTTATCACGTCTTCTTCCCATTAATGGGTGTGGCACTCTGCCGAAGCAGATATCGGTAAGTGATATATTTTTGCGCGTGAAGTCAAATCACGTCCTCCAAAGATCTTAGTGATGGAGGAGCCATAGGGGTAGTTTTTCAAATTATGAAAATTGTTTGTCGCCTGTGGGAATCGAACCAGGGTTCTAAGAATCCACAGGCCTGACTTCGTACCACTGAGCTAGGCGTGATGATATATTTATATTTATTTATTTTGTAACAAACACTCTTTCGATACGAACTGGGTTTCATAATGGTTTCCTTATGAACATAAAATAGAAAATCATTCTTTTTGACTAAGAATCAACACATCTATATGTATATATCCTCAAAGTTACTCTTTTTTATTCTCCTGTTGAATACTTTGATTCAGAAGCGGTAGAAATGAAAGCACTAGAACAGAATTCAATTACTTAAAATATCGAAAATAATAAATTTTGTGGGTCTTATTAAAACTGAAGTACATATATCTCGTACAGTTGTTTTAATTCGCATTACAGAAAGTTATAACCCGCGTCTAGTGAAATTACTAAGCCTGTAGGCTCTCCATGAAGAACTACCCTTTTCAAGTGGATAGGGGATGAAATATCTGGCGTTTATCGCGACTCAGGTGGCGAGGAACGTTCAGCCTCCAGCTAGAAATGAGCGCGGGCACGTAATATCAAGTGGGTCATGAATTTACATATACGCGACGGCGGCGGCGATGGCGACGGCAATGGTGGCAGTGGCGTCGGCTTCAGCTGCGACGCTAGACTGATGTCGGCGCCTGGCGCCACGCTAGCCGATGTCGAGACGTACTGACGCCGGGAAATGGGGTAAAACCCTGAGTCAGGGACTGGTTTTGTTGCGGGCACTTCTGCTTGAGTTCTTTTCACGATTCATGAATTTGTTGTAGATTAATTGTGGTTTATTTATTCGATGGATATAGAGCGGAAAATATTTCGTTATTGTTCACTCAAGAAATTTAATCATTTATAATGTGATTGTTCACATGTAAAGAACACATTTTTATTACCTTGTTAATAGGTATTGTTGGAGCAGGATTAGTTAAGCCGGATGTTTGAATTTTATTTTGTCACAATGTTGACACGGGGAAGTTCACTTCCTCTCATATATTTTTTAAAACTGTTTAATTATTTTAATGTGTAGTCATCGAATATTTATTTATTTTTATTTGACCTGAGTATGGGCTCAACTCAGCCCGAAACGTAGTCGAATTTAATTATTTCAAATTTATAATCTTGAATAAAGCCAAGGTATGCAATAAGTTGGAAAATTGTTTTTATAAACTTTTTCCTTAAAGAAAAGTTAATAGGTATTATTTGAACAAAATCTATTATTTTAAAATGCTATTTATTCTTAGTTTATTTAACTGTTCATACTGCTGTAGCTTGTAACTGTTAAGGTCCTAGATTCAATTTTATATCTCAGAAAATATTTCAGATCATTTGACCTACGAGGGCAGGGTGAAAAGTCCCTGAAAAATAAAACAGATGGCGCCAAAATCGCAAATCTCATGTGACATTTGTGATGTACCATCTTTAACTAGAACGTATTAAAAGTTTCAGACTGATATGTCATTCAGTTCTGTTTTGATACCTTGAAGATTTTTGAAAATATGGAAAAAAGTGAATTTCGTCTTGATTAAACATTATTTCTTGCGTGGAAAAAACATTACGCAAACCAACATTTTGCATAATTTTTTTGATTTGAGAAAGCTATCTGCCAGATGGGTGCCGTATTTGCTCTCGGTTGACAACAATTGGTTCGTCATCCACCATATTCTCCAGATTTGGCCCGCTGCGATTTTTATCTATTTCCAAACTTGAAGAAATGGCTCGGCGGAAAGAGATTTGGCTCCAACGATGAGGTCATCGCTGAGACAAACGCCTATTTTGAAGGATTGTCAAAATCGTATTATTTGGAAGGGATCGAAAAATTATAAAAACGTTGGACGAAGTGTATCGAGCTACAAGGAGATTATGTTGAGAAATAAAATAAGTTTTGACCAAATAAATAATTTCTTGTTTAATTTTTCAGGGACTTTTCACCCTGCCCTCGTATTGAATTATCCTCTGTTAGGTTCAATACATACAATTATTTATGTATTTATTTGTGCTATTCTGTAAAACATGAACTTAATCCCAATTACAGAACTTTATCGGGACTCACCGAGCCGCAGTATGGTAGTTCATATATTTTAAGCTTAAATGGAATTCGAACTCGGGACCTTCGGATTCAAATTTCATAACGCTAACCACGCCACAGTACTTTCGGATGATTTATAACCTTAATTCACTCTAAATAAGCCATAATAGGGTCCTCCGATATTTTTTTTTATCAAATTTCATCTACAGTTTTTTAAACTCTTATCATCGCCTTGACAAATTTTCTAATAATTTTAGTATACAACTAAAACAACACGTTGCTAAGAACAAGTAATTTGTTGTATATAATATAATATATTACTCACATAAGGAAAGTATTCGTAATATTTTATGAAGTAATTAGTAGCCTAAAATAAATAAAAACGCTAATATTTTCCGAGAAACGCAGTGAATTGTTAAAAGAGCGATAGAGCAATGAAACATACAGATATGACGAATAAATAACAAAAGAACATGCACTTATTTACATATTATTTAAATTCAATACGCCTACTAGCTGCCAGTGATTCATGATTTGGCTTCCAGCTGTTAAAATCACGATAAAAAATCTACTTTTATTTGTCACGTCACGTTTTTATTTTGTTAACACTCTTTCTGAACTTTGCTTAGTTTCGTTGCACTATAGATATTTTTAGTCTGTCAGATTCTATCATCAATTTCATACGTCAGTTTTGGGTACCTATCAAATTGAAAAAACCGTGTATTTCCTTTCTTTCTTCTGTTTTAAAGCTAATTGGATAATAAAACATTGTAAAAGATGGCTCAATCTAATCTTGATAGCAGTTTCGTTTTATTTCAGAATCTTATAGCTTCTGCTGTATTTTGCGAAAGGTATTGAATTCTTCAACAATAAACATTTTTCATTTATTCAGTAGTATTTCACGATGGAATAAAATTGTAATAATAAATTTTATTGTACTAATAAGACACGTTTATGTTCTTAACATACTTCCTTATTTTATTTTATTTTCTGGCACTTATGTTACACTCATGTGTACGTTAATAAAATGAGTAATAAATTTGAAAGTTTAATGTAATTTTGGAAAAAATATTAAATTATTTTATTAGCATTTTTCTAAGTACAAAGTTATCAAATGATTAAAAGCAAATATTATATATTTTCCGCTCCTAAACATTTCTATATATATATATATATATATATATATATTACATAACAGCGCCGAGTGATTTAAGTACACGAGCACAGTTATCACATTTTCGAGCGAGTTATGTAGTATTTTTCAGACGACCACAAAATATTTCCAAAAAGAGTTTATAAGAGCAATGTTGTTACACTTTGACAGCTGATGCGTTTTTGGAGCGTTGACGTTTGACATTTGAGGTTAGGTGTGATGATACCAACTGTATTAACCGTAATGTCTAAATATTAAATAATGCTAAAATATTAGTAAATAAGTAATTATTAATTTAAATAAAATTAATATTTATCTGTTGATATGTATTGAAAAATCTGCTAAAACTTCAATTTAAATAATAATACAGATTCTTTATCTATTCTATTTTATTATTTTCTTTCATCGTAACGCCATCTGTTATCAACCAGTGGAACTTCATCTGATATATTAGAAGTGTGCGTTATAATAACATGTCAGTGTATGTTATGTTCAACTTTCCGTAGTAGTTTATAATGTTGTTATGGTTACTTTCATAAGTGGTCGTCTGAAAAATTATTCAATAGAAAAATGCTTTAATAAGTTCATGTAAATTTATTGCAATCTGCAGACCACCTTATTATTAAAAAATAAATATATATTTAGTTGTATTATATAATCTAGATAATTATGAATTTGAACACTAACCTAATTAATAAATGTCAAAATAAATTCATGTTTATTGATCTGTCAGTGTTACCACCTTGAAATTTTATTATTATTTTTTTTAATAAAATGGATGTGCGTGAGTCTGAGCTTATAAATGCTATTATAAGTGTATTTTCGTTTTGGAAATAATATATTTATGCAATTTAGGCTTACTGTTTGTGTTTATGTCAGGGTCACGCTAAATAACTATAAAACAAGCTCTTAGGTTATATTATGACTTTTAGTTCTCTGTCCACTCTCCTTGTATAATATAAATGTCGCATGTTTTGAGACGTTTTGTTTTTACAGCTTATAACGTGAAATAGTTACCTAAAGTGTTTTATTCATTGTATTAGAAGCCTATATGTATATCTTGAATTAAGTATAAGCATGGAAAAAAATATAAATAAAAATATCTTCATATTCGTTTATTTGGGTCTACATAAATTTCTGCAGTTGTGACGTCAGAGTGAATACCGCGAATATTAAATTTATAAATGAAAAGTTTTATATTTTTGGAATTTTTTTGTTCTAAACGGTTTACAGTTATTAAAAACAAAAATGGAACTTTTTTTGCGGACGACCCCATTGGCATTTTGATATTCAGTAAACGTAATATTAAAGTGTAGACCCAAGGCAAAAAATGTTACACGCCAGTTTTAACAATCAACTGTTTTCCAGCGAACACTTCGATTTTAATTTTTTTACAAAATTTTGAACAGTGGCGTAATTAGTCAATTTAAGAGACTCTAGTTCTTCTTCTTTATGGGGTAATAGCTCAGTGGTATCGTGTCGGTATGTGGATCCTAAGAACCGTGGTTCGATCCCCACAGCCGACAAACCACTAACATCTTTGGGGGCCGTGATTTGACGGCTGGTATCCGCACTTCACGCCCATAAATATATCACTTATCGAAATCTGCTTCGGCAGAGTGCCACACCCAGTAATGGGTAAAAGGTGTGATGATAAATATTTTTTTATGGCTTCCTGGCGGACCAACTGCTATTGTCATATGCAGCCATTACGCCCTGATCCTGCGTTTTAGGTCTTATAGTCAACAGCAACGCGGATTTCTCTGAGCGGTTACCCATCCAAGTACTGCCCGCGCGCAACGTTGCTTAACTCGCGTTATCGCATAGATCAGTTCCAACGAGTGCAGCCATGGCCGGTGACAATGATATATTTATTTATTTATTTATTTACTTATTTATTTAGTTCGTTTTATTGTTTCTAATCAAACAACTTAACCACCTGCCATTTTGAAACTCTCAAAATGAAGTAAATCAGTCACGTCCATACTAATCCAAATTAAATAATTCTTTTACCATCTTTCACTCAATTTCCCCAAAATCTTCAACTCCGTTGCACAAACCGGAAACGACCATTTCGCTGTTTTAAATTCCGTATGTCGTACACGACATCACGTCACGGCGCTAAACCGCTAAAAGAATTTCCGTGTGTTGGAGTCACCTGGCGCCCTGTGCGCTCCTTGCACTCACAAGCAGGCTCGAGCTCTCGGGGCGACGCTGTCGCGTGAAATATTTATACCGAGCGTCGCGGCGCTGTGGACCACTTGCAAATTAGCTTGATTCCCAACACGCCGAGCTGCGAGCACGAACGCGACCAGATGGAGAGTGGTTTGTGAGGTTTAAATCGGGAAATATGGGGTTTGTTTTTATCCGGGGAATTTGGAAATTCTATACATTTTTATAGTATAAAGAGAAGACATAATAAATGAAAAACCCGTTTCTTTATGATATTTTGTTTGGCGAAACAGATTACAATTTAAGTTTTATTAAATTGTAGATTGACGTTTATAACCTTCAAACATTGATGTTTATAAATAATTCACGAAAAACAAAAGTCGTGGTTATTACTACAATTTAACAAAAATTTTGAAATTTATTTTTAAAGTTGCGGCTACCAGACACGTAATAAAAAATCTGATGCGGCACCACACGACTTTCTTATACACATCATATTTAATATCAAAAACGCTGAATTGAACACTTAAGACTTGCTCCTTGGGTTTGACAATTATTATTTGACATATAAATGTTAAACACGTTTATGTTTTTTGTTTCTATTGCTACTATGATTATTGGAATATATTATTAAATATATAAATTAGTTTTTCTCAAAATCAGACGCATATACAGGACAATTGCAAATAATATTTTATGTTCCAAACATCTTTTGTTTGAAACTTTTTTTCGTAACTGATTCCATTTTTGAAATAAATGGAATTGATTGTTTTGTGTGTCTAGTAAACTTCCTCTTCCGGTTTTTCAATTTCATTCAAAATCAACTCAGCTCTTCGTATTTTCATGAAACTTATAATTACCAAGTTTCGTTAACAAATCTTATCTCGTTCATGAGATATTGTACACTCGGACACACAACCATTCATCCATCCATCCATCCATCCATCCATCCATCCATCCATCCATCCATCCATCCATTCATCCATTCATCCATCCATCTACACACACACACACACACACAGACATCATTGAAAAAATTATCAACACGGATTCAGTGGACCTAAAAACACGCATTTCCGCGAAAATCTCGTCAACGATTTTCAATTTCATTCAAAATCAATTCAGCTCTTCGTATTTTCATTAAACTTATAATTACCAAGTTTCGTTACCAAATCTTATCTCGTTCATGAGGTATTGCACGACCGGACACACAACCATTCATTCATCCATCCATCCATCCATCCATCCATCCATCCATCCATCCATTTATCCATTCATCCATCCATCCACACACACTCACAGACATCATTGAGAAAATGATCAACACGGATTCAGTGGACCTCAAAACACGTATTTCCGCGAAAATCTCGTCAACGATTTTTCACTATTCCAATACTTTCTTATACTGTGTGTAAGAAAGTAAAAAATTAAAAAAAACAGTCTTGTATGCATCTTTTCATTCTGAACTTCTTTGCACTCGACAGAATTTTTCCGTAAAAGTAATAGGAGAGCAGGAAATGGCATGAAACTAATATCTCATGTTAAATCCCTATATTTGCCCTTACCAAACACCACCCGGAATAGAACACACGCAAATCTGTACTTATTTTTGGCAAATTTGTATATTTCCGCACTTTTAATAATTTCGTGATATGCCGGTGACAAATATTACATATCATTAAACACGGTTAAATAAAAAATTGTAAGTATTATTTTCGGATGTCGCCTCGTATTTCGTCGAATTTTTAAAGAAGAAACATTTCTTGTTTCTGGAAATACTCCCTAAAAATGTAAAAGAGAAAATAACTACGTAACTGCCCATTTCATTTTTGCTGTTTTCTTCTTGAATAAAATTCATCATTTCGTAAGAATGTACAAATTTTATCTTACATCATTTTCGTTTCAGTTTTTGTTTTCATTCTTGCTTTATAGGTTATGGTGTATATCATAAACTTGTCTGGAGAATATTTTCCTGATAAAAATATCTTATAGCTGATGGGTGTTGCTTAAAATGCGATACCTGTTTCAAAGTTACGAGTTGGCTGGGTATGAATATTTTATTGGTGAAGCGTTGTTTGAAAACTTGACCGGAGAAAACCACAACGTGCTTCTGTCAGCTTAAAACAATGTTACCAGTTTAACAGAGTTTTACCTGTATTTACTTTATACACCTGAAGATAGATCGCTGAAGAACGTTATCCAATAAAACGTACGTATTTCTCTCGTATTATGTCATGTAAGTTTGAATAAAAAGATAATAAATAAGAAAAAATAGGAAAAAACATTGCAACTAGGGATTAGTGAACTGTAATACTGTCTTAGCTGAACAGACTGATGTTAAAAACTATGTAAGTCGATAACATGACATGAGAGCTACGGAGAAACCCGTGGTGCCATCTACCGACAAAAATCACAAACTGCCTGACAGCAATTGAAATAATACAAAAAAAAAGTCAATTGTGATGTGGAATTGAGTCTTAATAAATAAAAAAAAATAGGAAAAAACTTTCCATCACTTGTCACAAATTCCACAAAAATTTACAGCACGTTTGAATCAACTTATCAGGTCATCAACAAACGGCTGGTCAGTTCAGCTTTAACCATAGAGGCGTTTCGTCCTTTAGGGACTCATCAGTATGGTGCGATCAACTATCCAACTAGGAACTAGTGAACTGTGATACTGTCTTAGCTGAACTGACTGATGTTAAAAACTATGTAAAGCGGTAACATGACATGAGAGCTACGGAGAAACCCGTGGTGCCATCTACCGACAAAAATCGCAAACTGCTTGACAGCAATTGAAATAATACAAAGACAAAATGTCAATGCGATGTGGATGTTGAAAAGTCAATAAATATAATTGCTTTCTTTAAAGTTTAAATTATACGACTAGTTCGACAAAGGAATTAATCTCATCCCCTCCTGAATAAATAAGATAGGCTTTGTAGTTGTGGTAATATCCCTGATTATTCGGGAGGCGATGAGATATGTATAATTTAGTTGTTTCAAGTAACTTCAATATGTGAATATACGTATGTACATTTCCATAGTCCATCAGTGGGACCGCGCCTGATAGAATTCGATAATAGAATCAGTGACGTACCTAGAACTTTTGCCGCCCAGGGCGGTCTCCATTTTGCCGCCCTTTCTAAGTCAATCAAATGGTGGTTTTTATAAATTAAAAAAATAAATATATCATCACAATTTTTCCCATTACTTGGTGTGGCACTCTGCCGACGCAGATCTCGGTAAGTGATATATTTATGTACGTGAAGTGCGGTCACCAGCCGTCAAATCACGGCCCCCAAAGATGTTAGTGGTGAAGGAGCCACAGGGGTAATTTTAATTTGTTAAATTGTTTGTCGGCTGTGAGAATCGAACCGTGGTCCTCGGGATCCACAGGCCAACTCCAAATCACTGACCCATTACCCCATTAAATTAATAAACAAATAAATAATTGCAATTGAGACAAACTATAGGTGGGGAACTTTTTTACCATTGGATGGCATATTCAAATTAGGCAGTAATAAAGACATTTTTCGAGATAATATTTTCTACCCTACATTGACTTGACGATGAAGAAAAATATTCGAAATCATATAGTAATTCATAATTCGTAGAAATCGAATAATAAACTTATAAAGTGAACAAATTGTTTTTTACAACTAAAACTAAATATAAAAAATTCCGCCCCAAAATATGTGCCGCCCGGTGCGGACCGCACCCACCGCCCCATCCCCTCAGGTAAGCCACTGAATAGAATTCATGCGATAATTTCCAAATCGTCAAATTAGTATTCCATTATAAATCATTTTGCAATAGAAATGTAGTTTACAGCATTTGTGCACTATCTGATACAAAAAGCACCGATTATTTTATACTATATTAGGAAAACTCATGATTTTTACTTGACAGATGACAGCGATTCTATTGTTCGAAATAGAATTCTATATGGCGCGATCCAAGGGCAGAAACAATTTTCATCTCATTAAAATTACCCCTGTGGCTCTCCTTCCTTTAAAATATTTGGGGGCCGTGATTTGTTGGCTAGTAATCGCACTTTACGCGTATAAATATATCACTTTTCAAGATCGGCGACGGCAGAGTGTCACACATTTTTATTTAATTTTCTAACTTTAAAAACAATTATTTCTATATTTTTTATTTAGTTTAATAATTTAATTTCTATATTATAGGTGTATTTTGTAACATACCTGTTAAATTTTACCGGTCCATTTATATGATGAACCAATGAAAACTGAAACCACTAAATTAAAATTTAAAATTTCATTTGATACATTTTTATTGATTAATATTTTTAACCGCATTAAAAAGAATCCTAATTTATTAATATAAAAATAATGGCTAGCTCAGTGGTATGAAGTCGGCCTGTAGATTCTGAGAACTCTGGTTCGATTTCCACAGAAGACAAACAATTTTCATAATTTAAAAAACCAGCTCTGTGGCTCCCCCACCACTAACATCTTTGGGGGCCGTGATTTGACGACTGATAACCGCACTTCTCGCGCAAAATATATCACTTACCGAGATCTGCTTCGGCAGAGTGCCACACCCAGTAATGGGTAGAAGGCGTGATGATATATTTTATTTTTTTTAAATAATGTTTCACCCGTATCTAAAAATTAATTATTGGGGCCATTCCATTCGAACTATATTTTATCGTACGATTTTTTTCATTCATTAAAAAAATTGTACGTTAACCTTAATTACCTTTTTACACGAGCGATATTTTATTGTACAATTATTTTAGCATACCTGTCATTGCATTCAATGCATTTAAATTTATCGTATTCGTGTGAAACTTCTAAGCAGTATAATTTAGGATCAATGAATAATTATTTTCTTATAATCTTTAAATAATTTGTCTATGTATGAGGTGGCTAGCTCAGTGGTATGAAGTCAGTCTGTGGATCCTGAAAACCCTGATTCGATTCCCACAGGCGACAAACAATTTTCATAATTTCAAAAGCTACCCCTGTGGCTCCTCCACCACTAACATCTTTGGGGGCCGTGATTTGACGACTGGTAACCGCACTTCACGCTCAAAATATGTCACTTACCGAGATCTGCTTCGGCAGAGTACCACACTAAGTAATGGGTAGAAGGCGTGATGATATATTTATTTATTTTTGTCTATGTTACACTTTTATTCTTGTTTACGTTAGCTTGGATTTAGCAAAGTTATCGTGTTTAGTGACACGAAATCTGCATATAATAAAATATTTGTGTTTATGTTCATTGTCCTAATTACCTAAAATTTAGTTACATTACGTAATTAATTACGTTAGCTCAAAATGTAATTAGTAATTGTAATTTAAAATGATTTTCTAAAGTAATTACGTTCAATTATTTACAAAATACATTATCATTTAATTTATAAAACAATTTCATTCGGTTTCATTCTTGCTCTTTTTAAATTATAATAAATAAATATATCATCACGCCTTCTACCCATTACTAGGTGTGGCACTCTGCCGAAGCAGATCTCGGTAAGTGATATATTTTGCGCGTGAAGTGCGGTTACCAGTCGTCAAATCACGGCCCCCAAAGATGTTAGTGGTGGAGGAGCCACAGGGGTAGCTTTTGAAATAATGAAAATTGATTGTCGCCTGTGGGAATCGAACCAAAGTTCTCAGGATCCACAGGCCGACTTCATAGCACTGAGCTAGCCACCCTATGCTTTTTTTATATACAAATAAATATATCATCACGACATTTTACCCACTTCTAAGGGTAGCAGCAGTCGAGTTATATTCCCCAAAGATATTCAGAGAGGCAGTCATAAGTTTTGTGTAAAATTTCGATAATCCGATACGTGACAGTTTAGCTACTTATTTATCTTTTATATACCAACCATTTTAATAAAAAAATAACCAAAAATTATATCCAATTACATCTTGTTTGAATACCTAAATAATGTATTAAACCGCTCATAAAGTATGAAAATTACAGTAACCCACCTTTCCACATTTCCCGTAAAATTTATCGTACAAAAGAGAAAAGAAACCCCAATTCAATAAAACCTCGCCATAAATAAATAACCAAAGCACTATTACATTTTACAAGCGCCATGCTGCTTGCCATATATCGTACACGAATTCACGAATCACAGGAAAGAAAATAATACAGACCGTGGTAAGAAAGTCGAGTCAAGGAATGTGGTTTAAAAGACGCGCGTTCTAAAACGACTTCGAGGCAGGGTTGTTGATGTGAGTGTTACAAGGGAACAAAAGTGCCGTTTTGGCATTTGGTACGCTGCGTATGCCCTCAGGAGGTTTTCTGTCATGAGGGGAATTGTTTTGAGGGTGTACAAGATGTTGCGTAAAGCGATTTTACTCAACAATAAATCATGGAAGTGTTCAGTCATGGATTTATTATCTTTTATAGTTATAATTCCTAATAAGACTTAGATTTTTTCTACGATCACTTAGATATCTGCTTATTGCTTCGGAAGTATGGTAAATACATACATAACATCGCGCTATAACCTACAAAATGGGGTAGCACGAACTCTTGAAACATTTACAGAACAGTCGCTTATTAGATTCATCAAATAATTATCATCTTCGCTTCAATCACATTCATTGTTAGCATCCATATAGGCTCATTTATTCTTCACATTTGGAATCCTTCATGAAGCAACAAACCTTCAAACATATTCTTCTATTCGTTCCTCTGTACCTTTTTAATTAATCTTTCAGTCGATGTACTTTCTACAATACTCTATTCACATCCACTTCTCTGGTAATGAATCTAAAAAGAAAATAAAAGTAGAAAGCGTCGTGCTGTTTTAAGAAAAAAGTAAATTCCATATAATTGCAGTTATACACTATTGTAATAACTGAAAATGAATAAAGAAATAAGAACGTAAGGAATATCGAACTGCGCTTGTTTTTCAAATTGAATTGCGCAAAACGTGAAATATGAATATCATATCTCATCAGAAGCGCTGACTTTACTAAATTTTACGAGGTGCACTTTCATTTAAAAAATTTATTTATGTATTTAAGAAGAAAAATCTATTACACATAAAAATATATCAATCATTTTATAAAAGGAAACTAAATTGTACCATTAAAGCGTAACGCACTTATAACGGCGCGCTAGTAGTATATAATTACAACAATGTAATATCACAACAATGGAAGATTACAAAAATGAAACTCACAACAAAGAACGATTACTTTATTTAAAGATTTACAACAAAGAAAGAGTACAACAATGAAAGATAACAACAATGAAAGATCATAACAAAGAAAGATTACAACAATTCAATATCACAACAAAGAAAGATTACAACCATGAAAGATCACAACAATGAATGATCACAACAATGAAAGATTACAACAATGAAACTTTGTGATTTCAACAACTAAATAATCAGTAATTTTATCTTGTGAATTTTCATTGTTAGGCGAACTAAATTCAACACTCTTTTTTGTTGTGCAATATGTTATTAATTGTTCTTCAAGTTCCAAATGAATATATATTTTTTTTAAATGTTCGTCAAAGATCGGATTTATGATTTGTGACATCAAAGTCCTCATTTCAGATGTCATAAAAATATGAGTGGGGCTATATCCCTCTTCGATCTCGATTTCCAAATCACAATTTCAAGTGTCAATCATTGCCGATCCGTCACCGTTCATGACAATATGAACTATTCGTTGACGTACTCTCTCCGACGTGTGGAATCAATTTAAATTCAAATCTGCAGAATGAGAAAACGAAAGAACGGACCCGGGAGCCGTATAATTTCATCAGCGAATTAGAACCGCTGCCGCCGCCGCCTCCAGCCCCGCCCATACCGCCCCCACGGCGGCGGCCTAAATGGCCCAGAGCAGGAACTCATTTTTCATATTGAATTGAATCTCGCCCTTGCGCGGGCTTTTTCACACTTGACTCTAGCCGGAGAGTGTGAATGCAAACTCTTGTTATCTAGTCATTTGGAATCCTTTCTGAATTCGTTTGAATTTCAAGTTGGGTAGCTACCTGATGGTATTCAACTACCCCAAAGGATGGTTATATTTTATTCAAGATATCGGCATTGTTGAGGCTTTTATATGAGGGTTTATTTTGATGTTTTTATTTACAAATAAATATATATACCGTGTTGGCATAGGTAGTTAAAATGTAACATCAGTCTATTGTAAATAAAAAGTTTCCGGCAAAAAATTATGGGACTAAATTTTATATCACAATACTGCCAATACTACTACATCTTATTTAAGAGATATTATTCCATTTTGATAGCGTAATTTAATGAATTTGATACAAATAATTTCAAATTTTTCGCCTACTATTTTATTGCTACTGACGTAAAGTACGTGCAATTTGTTTTATATATTTTAATCTGTCACTGTCATCATGAATATTAAAAAAAAATGTATTATGGTGGCATGGGCGACCGCAGGGAGGGGGGACGAGCCCCCCCCCGCCGATATTAACTAGGGTGGTGGACTTTAACATGTTAAATTATAATTTTGTAATTTCCTGTTTCTCTAAATATTTTAAGCAAAAAAGCGTGAAATAAAAGTTTCAGGGCTTAAAATTCTGCATCTGAACCAATAAACAAAATTAATTTCACATACTTTGTAACGACACAAATTAGATTTGAAAATGAGGAAAATTGCCTCAAAACTATTGATAGGCATGTATTTGAAACAAAATTAAACAAATGTTTGACGTTTTATCTGCCAAAATAAATGAAATAATAAAGAATTTATTTTGTCAGTTTTGACAGATTGAACGTCAAACATTTGTTTAATTTTGTTTCAATTTCATAGCTGTTGATAGTATTGAAATAATTTTAGTCATTTTCAGTTCTAATTTGTGACAAAGCATGCAAAATTAATTTCGTATATTATTCCCTAAAACTTTTATTTGTAGCTTTTTTGTTTTAAATAATTATGAAGCTGAAAATTAAATCAATATGATTTTAGATGTTAAAATCCTATGTTCGAGAGTCGCGGTCATCATTCTGTATATGTATATATAAATTAAATTATAAGTTTAAAGATAATAAATTACAGAAGTATTCTTATGGTCAGCTAGCGACATGTTTCCTATCGTAACGATTGAGAAATCTAAGACAGACACAAAATATTAGAAAATAAAAACTTATTAAAATTTATTGAAGAAATGGTGTCAATTTATGGAAGAGTTATTCGAAGATTGTCCTTCTACTTCAATTCAAACCCAGACGACAAAGACTAGTAATTTATTTCACAAATTTAAATATTTTTTGTCTATTTGTTGTGTGTATTTGTATTTATATTATGTAAAAAAAATATTTTAGAAATTTATGTCTATCTGAGAGTTAGTGATTTGAATTAACTTTTTTAAAAATCGGATTATTACAGGATTTGCTAATTCAAACTTCATGATTAACTAGAACTTTTTTGAAAATCGGACAGTATACGTATATATCAATTTGTATCAAAAAGTTAAACTATTTAAAAATTATGCTACAACTAAATACAGATTATATATTAGTACAAAATAAAATGATATGCGACTCCACCATTTTTCAGCTTCAACATTTGAAACTTTTTAATAATGAAGCAAACTTGGTGCACAATTTATTTAGTAATTTGTATAGCGAGTACATAATCTTATACTGCAACTCATTGTACTTAAATATTTGTTTTGCCGACTCTGGTTAGGGATTTTGTAAGTTAAATGTGATTTAGACTGTATCTTTATTTAATTTAAATGTAAATGAAAAAGAAATGCACTGTTTGTGAAACTTCTTCCTTGCCAAGAATAACAAATAACAATCTCTTTATAATCATTCCAAAATAAAACACATAAATTCACTGTCAGTCCTGTTCTTATTTTAATGCAGAAAATCTGTTTCCAATTTTAACTTGTTTTATTTCCTTACTCTATCCACATTTTTTGCAAGTGTGAAAAAGGTTGGCAAGTGTCCTCTGCGGCAAAGCAGCGATTATGAATACGCCACCGACTCTGAAAGCTGCGAAAGCTGTGAAAGCTCGCTGAAGAGTGATTTCTCAGCCACAGTATTCAGACCGAGGTTCGCACTTCCATTGTTTGAATAACGTAGCCCTCTGCGATATTTAATGTCTTTTGAATTACTTATTACGTTCCTTGACAATTCTAAAGATTTCATTCAACGTTTTAATTTTATTTCTTTGTATGAACCGATGTTTTTGACGTATCACGTACTTTTTACTTGAATTCTGACAGCTTCAAGTTGTATTTTATTTTTATGTCGGATGTTTTATATTTTACCCTTTTTTAAAAAGATAATTGTCTAGTCGGCAGTTTATCCAGTACGGCTTAAACTTTTATTAAAATAAATAAAATTCAAGTTACATGTCATATGGAATACTTTACATTGCTGTCAAACATTCTTTTAGATATTATACATTTCTTTATTTATTTGCTGCTTTGTACAATTAAGATAAATAAATAAAATAAATATATCATCACGCCTTCTACCCATTACTGGGTGTGGCACTCTGTCGAAGCAGATCTCGGTAAGTGATATATTTTGCGCGTGAAGTGCGATTACCAGTCGTCAAATAAGATACAGGGAACAATTCAAACAAAATTCTATTTTTATGTAATTTGAGGTTTGAACTTACGAACTCTTGCTTATGCGGCGACATTTGTATTCACAGATCTACGATTGTCCATTATTTAAGGTGTTTAATTTTTTTGTGGCAACTGACCATTAAAAATAAGTAGTAATTTTAAAATATCAAATAGTAATATAAACTGAAATCAATTAATTTTACTTGGGTCTATTAATTTGTGGATTTTTGTCTTTAAATGATTAATAATTTTCTGGGGTTTGCACGAAAGATACGGTTTGTAATATGAATTATTTCATCTACGACCGTGAGTAAAATTGAGTGTTTTAAGAGGGCAGGGTGAAAAGTCCCTGGAAAATGAAACAAGAAATGATTTATTTGGTCAAAACATATTTTATTTCTCAACATAATCTCCTTGTAGCTCGATACACTTCGTCCAATGTTTTTCTAATGCTTCGATCCCTTCTAAATAATACGATTTTGGCAGTCCTTCAAAATAGGCGTTTGTCTCAGCGATGACCTCATCGTTGGAGCTAAATCTCTTTCCGCCGAGCCATTTCTTCAAGTTTGGAAATAGATAAAATCGCAGGGGGCCAAATCTGGAGAATATGGTGGATGACGAACTAATTCGTAGCGCAATTCATGCAATTTTGCCATTACAACTGCGGACCTGTGCGCCGGTGCGTTGTCCACAATGCGGCACTCATCTGGCAGATAGCTTTCTCATATTCAAAAATTTAAGCAAAATGTTCCGTACCCGTTCAGTTGAGGTGCTCAGAGGCTCAGCCAACTCGTGCACTTTAACTCGCCGATCGTCCAATATCATACCATGGATTTTATCGACGATTTCTGACGTTGTAACCTCAATTGGACGACCAGAACGTTCGGCGTCCTTTGTTGTCATACTACCACAGTAAACCACTTGTGAATCGTTCCAATCGGTGGTGAGGAGTCCCCATAATGTTTAACAAGCGATGCTTTGGTTTGCGTAATGTTTTTTTCACGCAAGAAATAATGTTTAATCAAGACGCGAAATTCACTTTTTTCCATGTTTTCAAAAATCTTCAAGGTTGCTTGCTTTCGATGGGTGTCAAAACAGAATGATATATCAGTCTGAAAATTTTAATGCGTTCTAGTTAAAGATGGTACATTACAAATGTCACATGAAATTTGCGATTGTGGCGCCATCTGTTTTATTTTTCAGGAACTTTACCCTACCCTCGTATAACAAAATTTAAGTTTTATTCACGCAAAATTGCATGTTTGCCATGATTAACTTAATTAAATAATGATTTTTGTTAGTATTTAAGGATGAAATCTATGTTAATAATTTGTATATATTTCTTAATATTTTCTGTCGTAGATAAAATATTGTAGGATACGCATACATAAAGCATCTTTAGTCACTCGCGGGTCTTAGAACACTCGCTTCGCTCGCATTTTAACTTTGACCCGCTCGTGACTAAAGACTAGCTTTATGTAATAGTCTCATAAATAATTCTTTTCTGTTCACATTATTAAAAATGTCATTTAACGTATTACATTCCATGGCGTTAAATAATTTCTTAATCACATCTTGACAAATTTTGGCTTCAATTCTTTTAGTCATGGCGTGAAGTTAACAATTGACATCTGTCAGTGTAACTAGACCTTACTTTTCAAATTATTAATACAACTTTACATTTTATTGTTGTCTTATTTGTGGTCGTATAGAAAGTATAGTATGTGACTCGTTTTAAAAATTATTTAGATACTCATTTATTTATACACTCGTAACTAAAGAGACTTTTATAAAACTTGTTACATAATATATTATTAAACAACAAAAAATAATGTTAATAATTATATTTCACATTTAAAAAACGAGATAATTCATATTTAATAGTAATCTAGATCAAAAGAACAATGTTAAAGTCAGATATACGTGATTTCTGAAAAATAATTACGTTTCGTGTCACACATTTCATTAAAATATTATACTTATGAAGAATGTTTATGCCTGATCGTGAACGCATACGACACAGAAAGATTAAATCATTGGATATAAAGCGGTATAAATTTCCAATTTATTATACACCCCTTTTCCTAATAGCAAAGTATATGGGAATATATCAATATGCCAACGATAAGAAAATATACGGTACTCTATAATTTTTATCGCTTTATATTACCTTTTACCTGAAACTCGTCACTTTAAAATAACCTATATTTTATCATTGAGATGTGAAATATGAAATCCAATATTTTACAGAAACTTGAGAATAAATTATTTTTTTTTATCATCTTCAATTTATAACTATAATCAAATTTTACACCGAAGTGGCAGTTTTTCCTTACTTGTTTTACATATTTAAAATTAACAACACCTATTTTTTTATTTATTTATTTATGCTAGTCTGTACCACAGGAACTTAATCCCATTTACAGTATAGGGTCCGGGCTCACTGAGCCACAGTGTGGTAGTTCATATATTTGTTATTCGAATGGGATTCGAACTCGGGATCTCCGGATTAGAATGCCGTAACGTTACCCAGATCATCGTACTGCCAGACTAATTAATAAATTCATTGTGTCATGCGGTCGTACATTCTAATGTCGCATTAAAACATGCATCTTACCAACAGAAGCATAAAAATATCTGTAAGATAAAATAGAGAAAAATATTGGAATAAAATCAGATTTGACTTACATGTCGGCCGTATTTTAGTTGGTTTAAAGCATACGACTGGAGTTCATAAGTCCTAGGTTCACATCCTGGCGATATCCCAATTTTACTCTTTATCAATTTGATTTAATCAATTGTTTATGGGGTTGGTAGCTCAGTGGTATCGTGTCGGCCTGTAGAATTGAAAACTTGGGTTCAATTCCCACAGGCGACAAACAATTTTCACTACATTAAAATTACCCTTTTGGCTCTCTCTCCACTAACATCTTTGGTGTCCGTGATTTTACGGCTGGTAACCGCTTAAATATATCATTTACCGAGTACTGCCACGACAAAGTGCAGCATGGGTAAAAGGCGTGATGATATATTTATTTATTTATTCATTTTTATTTATTTTAATTGTAATTTCCTTTTCCATATCAAATAAATAAATGAAATTTGTAGCTTAGAATATATATAAAAAATAAATAAATAAATATATCATCACGCCTTCTACTGATTACTGGGTGTGGACTCTGTCTTGGTAGATATTGTAAATAAAATAAATAAATATATCATCACGCCTTCTACCCATTACTGGGTGTGGCACTCTGCCGAAGCAGATCTCGGTAAGTGATATATTTTGCGCGTAAAGTGCGGTTACCAGTCGTCAAATCACTGCCCCCAAAGATGATAGTGGTGGAGGAGCCACAGAGGTAGTTTTTGAAATTATGAAAATTATTTGTCGCCTGTGGGAATCGAACCAGGGTTCTCAAGATCCACAGGCCAACTTCATACCACTGAGCTAGCCACCCCATGTAGATATTGATAAGTGATATATTTTTTGGGCGTGAAGTGTGGCCACCAGACGTAAAATCACGGTCCCCAAAGATATTAGAGAAGGGAGAGGGGTAGTTTAATATGGTGAAAATTGTTTGTCGGTTGTGGGAATCGAACCTAGGTTTTCAGGATCCACAGGCCGACTTGATACCACTGAGCCACTTAACCCATAGAATATTTTTGTTACAAATAAGTTCAGTTGCAATATGAAGACAGGTTATATAAAAAGAAAATAGTTCGTAATTGATGAAAAATTCAATTCAAAGCATTCCTCAATCTCAAATAGAAAAAACTTCTGTTTTTTATCACCGCAATCCATAACCAAACACTACATCACGACAAAAGCTTCCGTATTTTATTACAGTTATATTTTATCATATTACAAACATTTATGTAATGTTTCATCGTGTTTGTTGGATGATTTCCTCTTTTCCTGCTTCCATTTTTATGGAAGCAACAGATGATGTCATTATAACATAACACGCCTAACGCTCCAAGGCGTGATTACCATTACACTCTGATATACCCTCATAGCAGGGTGACACCACTGTCACTGTGTGTGTGAGGGTTAGTCTCCTGTCAGGGTATTTACCAGTGAGTCTTTGGCAGGAAATTCCCGGCTTTCCGACGCCCTCTTGATTCTCACCCTCTTATGATGTGTCGTGGTTACTTTGAGTTTTTTGTCTCGTGTTGGAAGCTGGCCAAGAATTGAGGTCGCGAAGCTTGAGGCAGTGACTCTAAATAGGTGGAATTCTAGAAATTTTAAACCTCTTTTTACCTCGACGAACTTAAATTTATAAAAAAAACCTTAGATGTCAAGTATAAGCAAATTTAAACGTCAAATTTAAAATTAAGACTGCTGTCAAATGTCTGTTTGCCACTTTGGTTCCAACATTCAGGTGACATCTGTCATAGTAAATCTAATCTAGATTTATTTTCAAAATTTTACTTTCTGATAGGACAATGAAAAATGAAATGTGTACCTAGTGAGGAAAGTATCATTTTCCCTCAGGTGCATTTATAAAACGAAATCTTCCGATAAAAGACTCACTTTCTTTCCTCGATATACAGGGTGAACAGAAGTAACTTATTCAGTTGGATTTTTAGTGATAGAAACAACTTATTCAGTTGGATTTTTAGTGATAGAAATAACTTAAATTATTGCTGAGTAAATGTACTATCCCTGTGGCTCCTCCACCACTAACATCTTTGGAGGCCGGGATTTGACGACTGGTAATCGCACTTCACGCGCAAAATATATCACTTACCGAGATCTGCTTCGGCAGAGTGCCACACCCAGTAATGGGTAGAAGGCGTGATGATATATTTATTTATTTATTTATATCAGTCTTACCAATTGAAAGTAAATTTTTTTTATTGCCAACTGAAACCGTTACTTCTTATCATTCTGTACAAACAATTATTACATTATCAATTTTTCATTTTTACTCTTAATTTTTATGGGGTTTATATCAAGTCGATGTATAGATTTGAGAATCCGGTTGTGATTTCCACAGCCGACAAACAATTTTCACCAATTAAAACTACCCCTGTGGCTCCCACCCCTAATATATATCTACTAATATATATCTACTCGTATTACAGAGATCTGCTACGACAGAGTGCCACATCCAATAATGGATAGAAGGTGTGATGATATATTTATATTTTTATTCTTAACTAAGCAGTTTTGTAGAAAAAATAAATAAAATCTTCTTCTTTGATACTTTAATCGACTTTATATCTCTTATGGCCAATTGCACCACATTCATTTAATTTTAAATAATTAATTAAATAAATATATCATCGCGCCTTTTATCCATTACTAGGTGCGGAATTCTGCTGCAGCAGATCTTGGTAAGTGATATATTAATGCACGTAAAGTGCGGTTGCCAGCCGTCAAAACATGAGCCCCAAATATGTTAGTGGTGGAGGAGCCAGAGGGGTAATTTTAATGTGGTGAAAATGTTTGCCGCCTGTGAGAATCGAACCAGGGTTAAATTTTCAGTAATACTCAAATGAAAAATATCGAATCAAATGTTTAACAGTGATGTTAAAATTTTAATTTGCTCTATTCATTTCAATACGATATTGTTCATTTAAGAAAAATTTAAAATATAAGTGAAAGTGCAGCAACTATCCATTACGAGTCTTGAAATACCCAATACCGAACCAATAAAAAAACTCATCTGTCTATATGTGAATAAAGTGTGTAACATTGAGGCAAAGTCATAACATAAAAACTTTTGACATTTCCTGACATAAAGTCGGTGGAACGTTAGGAAGGCGCTTTAAAATATCACTCTTCATATTGCGCTGTACGTGAGCACAAGCACAACAACCAGTATAGAATTTGGCAAATTCAATTTATTTGGTATATCATACTTCATGGTGCTCGGTGCTGGCGAGGTACTTACCTTGTCACGCGTCACGCGAGCACCGAATTAGTTCTTAGGACCGATTTCTGATGTTCTGGTAATTGTGCTATTGAAATATAGAGTACGCTTATTACCAAGTAGATTTAGGGCCTGTATTATTAGTAATCTCTACATCATTATTCAAATTACATTAGGGTAGGGTTAGTACAGTTATTACTAAATAAATTTTCCTCCGAGTTTGCTTAATTATCGGAGAGTATCGCGTTACAAAAAGAGTTTGAGCTGAAAATGCAAATGCGAAAACTGGTGGAGTCGCCGATAATTTTATTTTATTTATTTGTTATTCAACAACAGAAACTTCAACCCAATTACAGTAAAGGGAACTAACAACATATCATGGAATCCAAACCACTCGGACCCAATCGTATGTTTTTTTTTATATATATAAGTTAACTTATCAAGATTGCACAATCTTTCGATTGTTAATTAGTTTTACCTTGATTTTGTTCACTTGGCTATGATTGAACTAATATGTTTTTGTTTTTAGTCTAATTGCAACAAAATATAAGTTTAATTATTTTTGCAGTCGTATTTATATTTTTTATGAGGTAGGTAGCTCAGTTGTATTGGAAACTTTGGTTCGATTCCCACAGATGACAAACAATTTTCACCATATTACAATTACTTCCGTGGCTCCTAATATCTTTGAGGGCCGTAATTTGACTGCTGATAACCGCACTGCATGCTCATAAATATATCACATACCGAGATTTGCCACGGTAGGGTGCCACACCCAGTAATGAGTATATTTTATATATATATATATATATATATATATATATATATATATATATATATATATATATATATATATATATATATATAATCAAGTTGTAACTAACTATACTAATTTTACTAATAACATTTTTTATGGTATGAAGTCGGTCTGTGGATCCTGAGAACCCTGGTTCGATACCCACAGGCGTCAAACAATTTTTATAATTTCAAAAGCTACCCCTGTGGCTCCTCCACCACTAACATCTTTGGGGGCCGTGATTTGACGACTGGTAACCGCACTTCACGCGCAAAATATATCACTTACCGAGACCTACTTCGGCAGAGTGCCACACCCAGTAATGGGTAGAAGGCGTGATGATATATTATTATTATTATTATTACATTTTAAATTACAAAAATAGTTATTTTATGCATTATCTTAGGTTATATAGTGAAATTTGTCTCCTAGAAATGATTTATTTCTACGATCGTGTTGAAAAGTCCCCGTAACAACATTCAAAATGAATATGAAAAGTATTTCTTTGTCATACTTATGCTGAGTTACAAGAAAAAAAATAAAGCGCTCATTAGTTAAAGAATTGTTTATCTAGTAACTGTATCAATAGGGGTTTCTAAAACTTTTTGAACCGTTAGTTGCTAATAAACCGATAAAAACTTTCATGCAACCTAGCATCAGTGCAGCATGATGAAATTATTTATCATGTTGTTTCCAAGACATCCATTGTAAAATAATCTTTTTATTTGAATTAAAGTGAAATATAACAGTAAATGACAGATGTCAAATATCGATTTTAATTTTAAGAAATGAAAGTTTACAATCGTAGAAAAAATAATATGTAACATTGCAAAACTCTTATGATTGGAAATACTCGCTGACGCTCATGTTCCAACATAGAACTACATTTGTAGTTGCTCCAAATTCAATGAACATCATTATTTTGGTCTAAAAGTTTGAAATATAAATGGCATAAAAACAAAGTACTTACGTATTCCTTGAACTTTGCAAGCTTGGATATTGTCGACGCCAACAGCACGTTTGAAACATTTCTATTTAAACATGAAACGTAATTTAATCTTTTTTGTGTAAGTAAAATAAATAAAAAGGTTGAATTATTTTTAATATTTATTCGCAGATTGTTACCTATTTTAATAAAAGTCGTTAAAAATAACGACTTGGAGGATAAAAATAGAAAGAAATAAAAAGAAAATATTAAGTACACAGTAGAACTACGATGTTAAAGCACGAATATAACACACGAGAAAACTAAAAACACAAAGAAAAAAACTAAGCTTTTATAAATGATTACGTAATTTTAATACATAAAGAGAATTACTAAATATTTATTTACTTATTATTATTTATCATTGAAATCGAAACATCAATAAATGTAGGTACAAAATTTAAACTTTTATAAAACAGAAAATGTTAACTTTGTTTTACGCATGAATTTGTTGCCTGTTGCTGATGTTCATTGTAAAGTGAGGGTTTGAAATATTTCAAATATTTTGACGGATTATTCCAATTTTGTTTTAGCAATTTGTTAAAGCGAGGGTTGAGATTATAAAATCGCGGTTTTGTATTAAATTCATTTCAGGAAATAAACAATTTATTTGTTAAGGTACATTCACAAATTGAAATTGGGTTTAAATTAACTGAAATTTAAGTTGAAGAAGGAATTTACAAATCAAACGTTTATTTATTTTAATATATTTCGATACCTACAGAGTATTTTAATTACTATGGTACATGTCGGTAACACAATGCACTGTTTAACCAGTCCGGATTATTATTTTTTAAATATATTATTTTCAATTATTTCGATATGGGATGAACTAATAAACGACAATTTAATGTATGTTTGGATAAGCCGAAAGGATAAATTTGTTAATATGGATTACTGTCTTTAATAAAGTCTTTATTAGAAAGACGACGTTTCGACTCTGAACAGAGTTATTTTCAAGTCTTATATGACTGGAACTCTTGAAATTTAATTCGTGGTATGATTTCCTTAAAATCAGACTGTGTCGCTACTTTTGAGTACTTTCTTTTTTAGATTTATTTACAACGTATTTGAAACTTTTTTAACATATATTCTTTAATAATAATTTTTGAAAAAGCAATGAGCGTTCGCCGGGATTTGAACCCAGAACCTTTCACTCGCATGGTGACTGCTCTAACCAATTAAGCTACAAACACTCGGCGAATACTCATGCTTTTTGGTGCAATATTGCTTTTTCAAAAATTATTACTAATATATACCAAGAGACAATTGTGTCAATAAACAAATTCTTATAATATATTCTTTAACGTTTCACTTTTGCTCGTTTATCTTCTCGCAAATATATGTTGCTTAAAGACGGATATATTTCCTATATCGTTTTAGAATGATTTTCATTAGTTGAAGTTTATGACGTCTCGTTAAATTCTAAACTAAAGTTTGGTTATTGCAATGTTTAACTTATGTTTTGCGGTCACCAAAACTAAATTTTGAAGTGTGAATGATGTCATAACATAACATGAGTTCAAGATCTTCAAAACTAAAATTTGAACCATAAATCTAAATCACTAACATGTTTGGGGGCCGTGATTTGACGACTGGTAACTGCACTTCACGCGCAAAATATATCACTTACCGAGATCTGCTTCAGCAGAGTGCCACACCCAGTAATGGGTAGAAGGCGTGATGATATATTTATTTATTTATTTATTGAAATCTAAATCTAATTTTCATTTGTGACCATTATTGTTTTGTTCTAAAATATATGAAATATAAACTACAAAAACAAAATATAGAGTCTGTGTCTTTTTCACAAACAAATCCGTGATGTAACTGTTTTCCGAACTGAAATAGACTATAAATATGTAGTTAGATCCGTTAAGTACAGTACATTAGACAAGATTTATCTGTGTTTTCGTTGACAGAATTTGAACTAAAATAAAATTTCCTGCGGGATAAAAAATGTTACCCTTTATGTATTCTGCTTCCCCAAATTTCCATAGTCCATTATTATTCGCTCCCTATTAGCAATGTCAGTCAGAGTAAAATAAACATGCATAAACGCGTTGTTACGGTTATCTGTCCAGTAGAGGGTAGTGTTCACCCCATGATCCGTCACTGTTTGTCCGAAGTCGTCGCGACGCAATGCGTCACGGGGGCCGGTGCGTGTAGGACACGCGGCGGCGGCGTTGGGCCCGGGACAAGGCCGCCTGCGACGCCGCCGCCGCCCTCTGTATCGATTCCGCCGCCCGCACACCGCTGCCGCACGACTCGCGGGGGCGAGATCTGGAGATGTCTTTGTCTGGTCGGAAGTGAATGCGATGGGTTTGACTTTTGTGTGCTGATGGTAATTTGCTGTTTTATTTGCTTTTTGTTTGTTTCATTCTGTTTTTGTACAATTTTCTACCAACTTCGGATCATAATTATAATGGTGTTTACATATAACAAACACGAACTTACTTTTACTCCTGGCCTACTTGATTTACGCCACTTTGACCCTAACGTATTTTTCTTTATTTCATAACACAAGTTGGTGGGTTGTATAAGATCCTGGCAGATATATTACTTCTTGAATGAATACGGAGCGCCACTAAGCTTGGATTTTCTAAATGGTCCTAGTGAAAATGTTTTACCAGAAAATAAGAAAGACATTTTAAATACTTACCATGGATTATATAAAGAGAGGCAGGCTTATGAACATTAGTGTAGCCCATATCTTTGAAAATATAAGATTAGCGACATGTAATCTGAAATATTTCGACTAAAATAATAATCTCATAGAGATATATTAAATAATATCAAAAGGAGGAGGAGCGTATGATTTTATGATTTTCTATTGACACAATAACTGTTTTTTTTTTAATTATTTTTTTTGTAAAATCTTTTAATGACTTGTCATACAGAATTTTATTGGCCTTTAAGAATTGTATTATTTTTTTGTCCGTGTTTTTAAAGTGATGTGTCAGGATAGGAACGTTTGGCGAAGATTAATTGCGGAATGAATCTGATGATTTCAGAAATGCGCAGGGTTTTAAATTTTAGTTTCGTTGTTTAGTAATTTCATTAGAGTGTTTACCTGTAATTGTGTGAAATTCACTTTCAAAAACAAGCGCAGAGCGACGCTCCTTCCCTTTCTTATCTTTTTTTTGTTTCATTTTCAGTTACTGCATTGTGTGGTCTTTTCTTTCATATATAAGTGCAGACTATCGCTTTCATCTTTTCTAATCTTGTAGATTCGTTGTTAGTTTCGTTATTTTTTCGTTGTTGGGAGTGAACGTGAGTAATTTGAGATTTTTTATGCATGCGTTGTGTGCGTTGAAGAAGGAAAGTGAGTGGTAGGTGAGGGGGAGTGATGTGATTTGAGGTTTGTTGTGTGATAGTAGTTTCGAGTGTATAAATGAATGAGTTTATATGGAGTGATCTTTGAGGGTGGTTGAAGTGAGGGTGGTGTGTTTGGATGAGAGTGTTTGACGATGATTGGTTGTTTGATGGGTGTGATGAGTGAATGTTTTATGAGTGATTTTAGGGTTCGTGCTACCCCATTTGTTGGGATATGGCGTGAAGATATGTATGTATGTATGTGTTTTTAAAAATTTAGATTAATCAAAATGTATGACAGTGACAGCTGATAGATCACGCTCGGTAAAAAAGATTGTAATGCGAAATTCAAAATACTGACTTCTGATTGGCCAGCAGTATGAAATGTTAGGTCAAGTAACGTAGAAAGATGAAATTTGACCATCTTTTGCGTTGCTTATCTTACCTTACTGGTTGCTTTGCGTCAGTATAAATGGTTGTACTTCAATAACAAATTTTAACTTGTTGCCTTACCTACTACTTTTGCGTTACCTCTTGCGTTACTCCATTATAAATCCAGCTTAAAAGACATGATGATGTATTTATTTATTTATTTTATTTTGAAATACAGGGTTACAAATTAAAGTAATAGAAATTTAAAACCAACAAGATCACATTTTCTTTTAAAATGCATGTAGTTTATGTGTTTAATTTTGTGCATATGTGCACCCTTGTCTTTTTTATCGATTTTTTATACTTTCATTTAGTTTGTGAAAACTGAAAAGTATTTCTCATGTAGAACATAAATTCAGCAAAATTGCATTTTCCGATGTTAATTTAATTTTGTGTTTCATCTGTACATTTATTCCTTCCTTTTAGTTATTTTTCATTTCATCCAATTTATTCTTGTAATTTCGTGCTTACAGTTAATTTATGTTAATTAAAAAAATGTTGTAATTAAATTTAAATACCTCATTTAGATAGTTTTCTTTTTGGCTTTTACTAATTATGTGTAAATTCATCAGTGCTGGCTTATCTATTTTCTTTTTTGTGATATTCGTTGACTTTATCTGTTGCATGTGTCTCTTCTTTTTGTTTCTGGCGCTACCTACCTTTCTGTTATCTTCAATTCCGCTTCCATTTTCTCCTTTCGTCCATTCATGTTGGACACATTCATGTTCGCAGTCGCAGTGAAGGTAGCTTTCAACTTTCGGAAGATACGTAACTTTATTTCCGACATTTTCCCGCGTTCAAGTTTTAATTCATCTACAAGAGCGTCTTATCGTTCTATTCAAATACCGGTCTTTTTATTCTTATTATGTTTCCTTTTAATTGTCTTATACAGAACTCTCGTTTCTATTTTTATAGCCATGTGCTTGATATTGTCATGATAATTACTTCATTCACTAATGAAGGGGTAACTCGTGGAGTAACTTTTAAGCTGTTCGTATTTCACTTTTAGAGTTTATATATAAATAGATTTGTCATGTCAATATTGGGAGCCAACTTTATCCAACTTTATAAATAATTCATTGATCAAACAAAAGTTTAACTAAAACATTGTTTTTGTGTTGAATTAGTAATAGTTCGAAATTTGGTGGAGGCGCGGAATTTTAAATATGTAAAATTCGGAATGAAAATAGTTTATAAAGTCGAAATCATTTCTAATAGAAATTAGTTTGTTAATTATTATCATCGTTATAACATACTTGATGATTTTGTTTTCAAATTACTGAAACAAAATGTAGAACGTGTGCCTTCTACTAAACTTTACACTTAAGAATGCAGTACTAATTATAAATTCATTACAGATCGTATACGTGTAGCCCATCGGGTTTTAATTAGTTGTCAAAGACAAGTATTTGCAAAACTATTTTCCAAATATGAACAAGGTTTCGAAGTTTCGATCATAATGAAAATACATCTTTATAATTATCTCCTTAATGCACCCTTACTTGGAATAATACTGGTGGTGGATCCAGATAATTTCTTAGGGAAGGGCGACTTATATACTTTTTTAAGTTACTTTAAGTCATACCAGCTAAACAAAATGGTTGAATTTTTTTCTTTGTACTTGTTGAGTTTTTATACTATTAAACAAAATATTAAATCTTTTTTTATTTATCTGCAATTTGGCAAAGAACGATACCTTAAAGTATTAAAGGTGGGGTGACGGGGGGTCATCTCTAAATGATGACGTAAATTATTTGATTTGATTTTTTTCGTACTCAACGGCAAATAACTAAACTTCATGCACAAAATATGTAATTTATCGAGATCTACTACGCGTGCTTCTAAAGTTTGTAATAGTTGTGGATTGCTACTCGAACAAAGCTAATTGGAATATCTCAATAAGAATGCGAACCTAGTGGCGAAATATGAAACTAAGGCAAAGGAGCACTTTCATGCAGGGCCGGATTTGCCATAAGGCGGGTGAGGCGACCGCCTCAGGCCTCCGATTTTTACCGGCCTCATACAAATTATAATTTTTATATATAAAAAATTTATATGCAATTACTATGCAAAATAAAAATTTAATTTTATAAATACTATTTTCCGCAACGAATTGTTTTGTATTGTAGGTATATATTATACTTAAATACATATAGCAGCACTGTGTAGTCGCGTTGTGGCAGTAGCAGTCGCATAGCGCAAAGTACATAGGCTACTCCACACAATCCCTCAGTACCAGCGACATTCAAGAAAAATATATATTGATTATTAAAAATAGATTACAAGCAACATTTTCAAATATAATTACAAATATATTTAACGCATCCTTTATCTAATGCGTTCGCTGAACGATGTTTTTCATGCTTAAAAAGAGTAAAAAATTATCTACGCTCGACCCCCAAGAGCGATTGCAATCACTAGCCATATTAAATATAGAGGCAAAGATTTTGAGATCCATTGATTACAATGATGTAATTTCAAAGTTCGCTGAAGAAAAATCAAGAAAAAAGAAATTGCATTAATGTAAATTTCGCATTTTATAATTAATTTTTAATTTTGTTAGTATAGTATGAGACTGTGATTTTAGCTTCATGTGGGTACTGACTCAATAATCATAATTTTTTTAATTCTATGTAGGTGCAATTTTTTAAAATTTTTTGTTACGTGACTATGCATTTTATGATATTTTAAATATAAATATACATTATATTTATTATACTCATATTTATACTTTTACATTTATGTACTAATTTTTTTCTTCTAGATACCTTTATATGGCATATAATCCCTCCACCCCTCCACCACTGGCCTCTAATTTCCTTCCGCCTTAAGCCTCCAAATTTGTAAAACCGGCACTGCTTTCATGAGAATTATATGCTGTTACATATGATGCTACTGTTTCAATATTGTTTGTATATTTATTTTAAACATTTTCTAAGAAAATTAAATTTAAATTTCATCCTTTCTTGCTTCTGTAAGTACAAATTATGTTGTATGTTTCATATGAAATAAAATAATAAATGTGTAATTATATTTGTAGGTTTTTGTGAAAAATGGATTTTTCTCCAATAAAACATTAAAAAGTAGAAAGTATTGTAAATCTACTACAATCCAACTAGTTATTAAATTACGTATCTAAACAGAAAAAAATAAAATTAATGTATACTAAAAGTAACACAACAAGAAACAAAACAAAAATTGAGAAAAATTGCTTAAATAAAATAGATAATAGTAGTAGTTAATATCACCTCCATTTTATTTAGTAATCAGGAAAATAAATAAATATATCATCACGTCGTTTACCCATTACTGGGTATGGCACTCTGCTGTAGCAGATATTGGTAAGTGATATATTTTGCACGTGAAGTGCGGTTACCAGCTATAAATCACAACCCCCAAAGATGTTAGTAGAGGAAGAGCCACAGGGGTAGTTTTAGTGTGATGAAAATTGTTTGTCGGCTGTGGGAATCGAACCCGGGTTCTCAAATCCACAGGCCGATTCGATACCATTAAGCCACCTACCCCAAATTTACCTATATTATTAATAAAAACTTGAAATGTACTGAAAATATAAGAATAAAATTAAAAAATACTATAGCCTGTAAAGTCAAACAAAAGTGCTCATTTATTCAATTTTTGACATATGCGTTTCAGAGCCATCTCTTATTATAAAGATATTTCAATTCACCTTAATCATCAACCCTTAGTTGGTATAGCAAAACCTCTACTGGTACCAAAAGCTACCATTTCACACTTCTGTAGTCACCATTACCAACATGACATGACTTTATTTATGAACCCCTAAAATCATTTACATTTCTGTAGAAAGTTTCATTCGTATTTCCCGCAACCGTTACCCGGTAATAACTTCTTAACCTATGTGTACGTAATTACACGTTTCTACGTGAATATTTCACATGTTAAGACCGCGTTACGTTACCGGCTGGCGCTGGTTACTGGTTACTGTGGCGGTTACTGGTTATACCAACCACATTACACACATGTTAGTATTCTGGGTCGAAGCGACCTTCAAACTTCGCAAGTACTCCTCGAGTTTTATTAACAATGTGCAATGAATTATTCACCAAGTTAAATGGAATTTTGGTGATATTAAAACCAAATTACTAATTATTTCATGAACGTTTAGGTTTAATATCTCTTTTATTATTAATATTTTGGCGTCTAGAATATCTTCTATATTAATTAGTGCGAGAATTGTTCTTTCTAATGACATTTATAAGATTTGTAAGATGACATTTTATGTAAATAATTTTTATTGTTAATTTATTTATTTCATGGAGTTGATTGTATAATTAGTTGACAGATTTACGTGTCCTAAAAACGTTTCACAGTATAAAAATTTCTCTATTGCCGGGTATGGCACTCTGCCGAAGCAGATTTCGGTAAGTGATATATTTATGCGCGTGAAGTGCAGTTACCAGCCGTCAAATCACGGTCCCTAAAGATGTTAGTGGCGGCGGAGCCACAGGGGTAATTTTAAATTGGTGAAATTGTTTTGTCGACTGTGGGGATCGAACCAGGGTTCTTAGGATCCACAGGCCGACTCGGATACCACTGAGCCATTATTATTATTAAAAAATAAATAAATATATCAATTCCGGCGATGTGGCAGTCTGCCGTAGCAGATCTCGGTAAGTTATATATTTACATTACATTTACAAGTGCGGTTACCAGCCGAAAATCGTGGTCCTCAAAGATGTTAGTGGAGGGAGAGCCACAGATATAAATTTAATGTCGTGAAAATTGTTTGTTGGCTGTGGGAATCGAACCCGAGTTCTCAAATTCACAGTCCGACTTGATACCAGTGCATCGTAATTTAATGATATTTTATGGCAGGTGATTCTTAAAACAATATTCCTGTAGCGTGCGATGCTTGAAGGAAAAATACAAGAAAGCTTATAACCTAATAAAAATAAATTGTAATAAAAATATACATATATTTTTGAGTTGTAAATCATTATTAGGTAGATTCATAAAATGAATTAAATTTGATGCTATAGTTAGTGCTTCATACTTCGTATTAGGTTGTATTTTTGCCGTCGTAAGACTTGATGCCATTATTGTCAATTATTTTTGTGATTTAAACACGGAGTTCAAATTGGAAATAAAAATGGTTTTAATAGCTACACTGTATTATAAATCTGCCTGAATATTAATGATTTATGTCTTGAAATAACAGAAAATATAGAATATTGAAAAACAAGTATTGCAATTGGTAATTGTAATGTGTCTTTTTCATATTATTTTTCCAGTATCGCATTCATCTACTTTCTTTTTAATTATTAAGAAAAATAATAAAATTTGAAGGTAAAAACGGACAGATTGAATAAACATTTGAAATATAATTTATTTTGACAATTATTAGTTTGAGCACCTCAGTTTTTCGACTTTCCACAGGCCATATCTCAAAAAATAAGCAAGATATGAAGATGCGCTCCACGGCATTGGATTTCTCATGCTTCAGTTAACTTGTATAGAAATTTTCAGCGATTTTTTAAATTTTCAAAAATTTTCGCCATTTAATTTTCCTAAACAGTTTTTGGACAATATCTTAAAAACTAGAAGGCGTACGCACTTGGGCTTTTGACCATTGGATTCAACGGGTCAAAATACATATGTATGTAAATTTTCATTACAATAATCGTACGAGAAAGAGTTTTAGAATTGTTTGAAAATCATAAAAAACCTAAGGGGTACTCTTGAAAAAAATAATTAAAAATCGGAAAACTAAAATCGCTTCAAATGAACTAAAATTTTGCTTATAAGTCAATTCGGACCCGGAGAATTCAATGCCGTTGAGCGCAGCTTCGCATCACGTTTAGTTTTTGAGATAGAGCCTCCGGAAGTGTTGAACTTTCAAAAAATTTCAGCACCTCAGTTTTTCGACTGTCCAGATCCCATATCTTAAAGACTAAGCGAGATATGAAGATGCGCTCAACGGCATTGGATTTCTCATGCTTCAATTAACTTGTATACAAATTCTCCAGATTCCTATACATGCGTATCTTATTTGGAACACTCTCTTGATTTAAAAATGTGTAGGAAGATTCTTAATGCATTTAAGAGATATAAATCTTGCTATATATGTTCGTTAATCAATGGCAGAGTCTCACTTGTGTGTGTAAGATTATGAGAAGTGATAATGTAGGGTTAATAATAACTATTGACTTCGTATAATCCTTGCGTGTTGTCATGTAATTAACACACTGGTAACCGATAATAACTATTATTGTCTCGGTTTATTATGACATCTATACTAAATTTAGATGTTTGTCGATTCCAGAAGGTTTGAAATAGAATTATCTACCGATATCTGCCAATGTTACACTTTAAAATGTATTTATAATTTATTGCATTTTACTGTTTATCACAATAACTTACTTACTGTAATGCGAAAAGACTTCTTTCTATTCTTGTAACTTATTTCTTAAATGTAGTTTTAGAAAAACTATAACAAACTACTTACTTTTAGAGAATTAGCTATGCTGTCAAAATTTAAACTATAGTTAACGATAATATGGAATAGATGCTTATTGGTTGTCGAGTTGAACTGTGGATTTGAGAACCTTGATTCGATTCCCATAACATACAATTTTCACTACATTAAAATCACCTCTGTGGCTTCCCCACCACTAACATCTTCGGGATCCGTGTTTTGACGGCTGGTAACCGCACTTCACGCACATAAATATATCACTTACCGAGATCTGCTTCGGCAGAGTGCCACACCCAGTAATAGATAAAAGGCGTGATGATATATTTTTTTTTTTTGTTAACGATAATTTGGGCATTTAAAAATTTAATCATTCCGGCTTTAAGTTTCTTTACTAGACATAAACTGCAGTAGTATTTTAAAATTAATTTGAAGTCAGCTACAGGGTGATCAAAAGGAATTGTTATAGTTGGCAATACAATTCCAGAGATCTTTTTATTCCACAGTTGGTACAACGTCAGATAAAGGCAGAAATGCTATTTGACATTTCTAATAAATACAAAAAGGTTATGTCAGGAGTCTGACAGCTAATAGAATTTTGACTTTTTAAGTAATAGAAATACTTTAGAAATAAATGTAATAATAAATGTACTCAAATTTAAATTTTAAATGTCACTGTCAACAACAGGAAATGAATTTATGTATCAGGCTTACCAATTTCAAGTAGTTTTTTTATTGCCAACTGTAACAATTCCTTTTGATCACTCTGTAGTTTTGAAGTGCCGACCTATCGATTATCAGGCTAAAGTTCTACCTACAGAGCCACGGCTGCATATATACGATCAAGAAGGTATTATTGATTGCAGAAAATCCATAAAATATTCAATAATTACAAATTATATCATACTTCGTCAATATTTTATTAGTTGGTTTCTAATTTAGTAGAATGCAGAATAATTCCCTGAAAAAATCAATCATGTTTCCGACGTTATTACAATCATAACTATGCATTCATCCTGGATGAAATGGAAGTGATATTGTATAATTTAGTATGCAAATTGAAAAAGTGTAGTGTTGCAGACAAAATTAAATAATACGCTATCAAAATTTTAATGTTTAAAATAAAATTTAGTTTCATATCCAAAATTAAACATTAGAAGATAATGCAATAATTTTACTACAAAATTTAATTTTTAACTTAAATTTATAATAATTTTAATAAATAATATGACAACACGTTTTTGCTTTTTAAGGGTAATTGTAACTGACTATAAATTCCGGTTAAGAGTAACTAACTATTAACTTTATTTAGTTGCTGTCCAAGGTTTTTATATTATTTTTTGGCGATTGACATTAAAAGTAGGCTTTTGTTGACAATTGACAGGCTGTGAATTGCTACTTTTATAACCAGTCACGTAATAAAATATGTAAAAACAGTCTTGTAGGCATCTTTTAATTTTGAACATCTTTGCGCTCTACAGTTTTCCCGTAAAATTAGTACGATAAAATTAATATTCCATGTTCCTATATTCGCCCTTAGTAAGCACCACCCGGTATGTATTTGTATTGCTTTTATATAGAGAGATAAATAAGTGTATTAATAGATTTTTGTCAACGGCCATGGCTGCACTCGTTGGAACTGATCTAAGCGACAACGCGAGTTAAGTAAAGTTGCGCGCGGGTAGTATTTGGATGGGTGACCGTCCAGAGAAAACCCGCGTTGCTGTTGACCAATAACAACTAAAACGCAGAGCAGGGCGTAATGGCGGCATATGACCTAAGTAATTGGTCCTCAAAAGAAGCCGCAAAAAAAAATTAAATTTTTCGGGGCGGTGGGGAGGTAACCCAAAAAAAAATTGTATTTAGGAGCCCCGTAATACCTAAATCCGGCCTTGGCCTTAAGTAAAAGTAAGCTGAAAATATATCATTACTTGTCATTTTTGTCTAAAATTCGTTTAACATCGAATAAACAAAATTAGTCAGCATGAAGTTATTCAGCCTTAATCGAGATTTATACTGGCGTTCATACTATCGAATTACGTGGATTAGTCCGAAAGTAATGCTATCAATTTGTTTTAGTCATGTGTTACTTCTTTTAGGGGATAATTGTAAGTGATTATTTGAATTTGCCTTTCGACATCTAACAATTTCCATTACTCTGTTTTAAATAACAGGTTTATGACAATTTATCAAAAGTGACAATCGGAGACGTGCGTCGGTGAAAAAGAAAAATTGAGAAAAATTGCTCGAATAAAGTAAATAATAAGTTAATTGTGGTGAACAATTAATAAATAAATATATCATTATGTCTTGTACGCATTTCTGGGTGTCGCACTCCGCCGTAGCAGGTCCCGATAAGTGAGTTTACCAGCCGTCAAATTACGGCCCCATAGATGTTAGTGGAGGGAGAACTACAGGGGTAAATTTAATGTGGTGAAAATTATTTTATCTGCTGTGGGAACCCAAACCGAGGGAGCTTATAGAAAATAAATTTGGGCATTATATCCTTCCTTTTTCAGAAATAAATTACTTGAATTATCACTCAAAGAGCTTAATAATTCATTTGAAAATAACGCGTTGTCTAAATTCCCACAAGGTTCAGTACATCAATTATGATTTAAGAAAATAACGATCCTAATTCAGGAACACCCGTTTTCTCCCGCGAACACTCAACTAACCTTCTTCTTGTTGCTCGTTAATCACGAACTGTAATTCATTTAGATAAGTGTTTTCCTGCCCTTGGTCTTGCTTACCGCATGCAACACGGTAACGCAAACTCGAAAGACTTTCGACTTCGATTGTTGTTGAGTGAGTGAGTCGCCCGCCTTGCAGCGATGTCAAATTGGTTGCGGATTAACAGGCGAACTCACTTTCAAGAGAATTTGGTTGGAAAATATTATTAGGAATAATTCCACTTTAGGAAATAAAAAATAACGTTGATAGCCACCTGCAACAGGAAAAGTTGATTTTAAACTTGGTTTAAATAAATTAATATTTGACAGTAATGTAAACTATTTCATATGACATGTAAACATCGCTTTGTTTTTTGGTATTTATTTAAACAAAGTTTAAAATTTAACATTTGTTGGTACAACTGGCTATTAATATTATTTGACAAGTATATTAATACATGTTGATGTGTCATAATTTATATTTGGACTTAATATTTATTTCTTTCGGGTTTTTTTAGCCTCCAAAGAACAATTGTAGTTTATACTTACCTGTAAATATATTCAAAGAGTAGTTTAAGAACAGAAATGAACCAGGTTCAAATCTATATGAAAATCATTCGTAATACACTAACGGCAATCCTACTCAAGTTAAAAATATATGAACTATTACACTTCGGTTCGGTGAGTACCAGGGTTGAAAAAACCCGGGTTTTTTTTTTTTACACCCGACCCACTGGGTTTTTTTGGGGTTTTTCGGGTTTATTTGGGTATTATTGGGTTTATTATAATATTGACAAATACACTTGTTAATTAAAGTTATTTAATTCTAGATTAATTTTGTATATAATGTTTAAAATGTATATTGTATACTACTAAACAATAAAACAAAATTTATGTATTATTATGTAATAATTGCAAAAAAATATATTTATTTTATTGTGAATTAAAAACATAATACGCTCTATTATATTATTGTCATACTTATTTAATTTAAAACTATATTTCAAATTCGCCGGTAAAAAGATTGCGTATCCATCAGTTTTTGTAATACGAACATAAGACAAATAATATCTGGTCTTAAACTAGTTTGATATTGACATTTGTCAAAGTAATGCAATGTGATACTACGATGTGATGTAATAAATGATAATTTAAGTTAAACGTTTTATTTTGTAAAGAGATTGTGTATTATTACACTGTAAAATATGTAAAACATGTTTTTGTTCCGAGATTTGACTCTATCTTAAAATTCACCCTGGATGAATTTTCAACTATTCAACCAAACGGGTTTTTTAGTGGGTTTATTTGGTTTTTTTTAGGTGGGTTTTATTAAAAAAAACCCAGGTGGGTTTTTTTGGGTGGGTAAAATATGAACAACCCTGGTAAGTACTAATTGGGTTTCAAGTTTCTGTTGTACAGAGTTACATAAATAAATAATATTTGAAAATGCAATGAGCGTTCGTCGAGATTTTAACCCAGAACCTTTCACTCGCATGGTGACTGCTCTAACCAATTGAGCTACAAACACTCGGCGACTACTCATGCTTTTTCGTGCAATCTTTAGTTGAAGAAATGTAAAGTGACATGGATTGCGTCAATTCGTTACAAGTCAACAACCTAGTATGCAAATGGGTGAAATTCCTGGGTGATAATATTATATTATTTTATAAGGAGCTAAAGTGAAACTTTTTGAGGCGTATCTGTATGTATTGACGGACAAGCGTAGCGAGACCGATAAACTATTTTTATCATATAATTTTTTTGACGCTCGTGAGCGGCAGAAAAATACTTTTATGCATAACTGGGCCATAATTCATGTGTTTTCGCCATGAAAAGCGGGCGTAAACACTTCTTTTTGGCCCTGGGGTTGTAATAAAATAATTTCCAATGGATATATAAACAAAATGATTTTGTTTATTGTATATATTTGATTCTACAAAATGTCACTCTGACATTTATAGTAAATATACCTGTTTTAATCTTTTGAATATAAAATTAATTGTTCTTTTGTTGTGCACAAAATATTGTATGTATCACGGATGAAATTAGCGTTTCTGACCCTCAGCATGTTATTAACGTCTGTTTTCACCCTTGATACATAAATAACTATTTCTGCCGCTGATGAACCAATGAAACTTCTTGATTTTAATGAGCATCAGAAAATGTATTTGTAAGAAAAGTCAAATTTTAACTGTTTCTGATGTTGGAAGAAAAATAAATATGTGCATTTTACGATTTGACAATTTTGTTATTAACATCTACATAATTTACGTGTTAAGTTACTCATAATGGGGAAAATAAATTATTATATTTAATGGCTAAGTGGTATCAAGTCGACCTGTGAATCCTAAGAACCCTAGTTCCATCCCCACAGCCGACAAAACATTTTCACCAATTTAAAATTACCCCTGTGGTTCTCCCATCACTAACATCTTTGGGGGCCGTAATTTGACGGCTGGTAACTGCACTTCAGTAAAGGGAACTAACAACATATAGTGGAATCCGAACCACTCGGACTCAATCGTATGTTTTTTGTTTTTGTTTTTAGTCTAATTGAAACAAAATATAGATTTAATTGTTTTTGTATTTATATTTTTTATGGGATAGGTAGCTCAGTTGTATTGCAAACTTTGGTTCGATTACCACAGATGACAAACAATTTTCACCACATTAAAATTACTTCTGTGGCTCCTAATGTCTTTGAGGGCCGTAATTTGACGGCTGATAATCGCACTGCATGCGCATAGATATATCACTTACCGATTCCTGTGGCTCCCCCTCCACTAACATCTTTGGGGGCCGTGATTTGACGGCTGGTGACCGCACTTCACGCGCTAAAATATATTTCTTACCGAGATCTGCTTCGGCAGAATGCCACACCCAGTCACGCGTAAAAGGCGTAATGATATATTTATATTTGATATGATATTTAATATTGTAAATTATTGAACGTAAAAGTTAGCTATTTATATATTTTATAATTTTATTAAAATTGTTGTGAAACTGAAAGAAAAATCAAAGAAAGTTTTGTGTTATCTCGTCATCTCATAAAATATTTACTGAATAAAAAAATGTTTTCAATCAAAGTTGTAAAACTTCTCGAGATAACATTTTAACTTACACGAATTTCTCGTCTTCGAAGTTGTTTTCAAAATTTCAGTAAATGACTTTTCAAGTAAAAATATTACATTGATGAACTTTTACTTCAGTGCAAAATCAGAAAATCTCTACGATAAATTCTACGTTTCAAAAAGTGTTTTCCACATTTTACGTAGCATTAAGTTCGTATTTATGGGTTTAATTTCAAAAAGTGTTATCCATAAATTGGATTACTTTTTCATGTAAATATTTTAGTAGACATTCTTTCTAGCTTCTTCCACACAACAACCTTTTTTATGTTGGACATTTTACCATGTATGTTGTTTACTGACAGCACTGATTGTGTTTTTTTTACAACATTTTATTGCGGATCAAACAAATATAAACATTTTAACTGCACAGTGATAGTTTTTCTTGGAACAGTGCTACTGATTACCGGTTTTGTCACCGGCCGGTTGTAACATCAAACCGGTAACGGTATCGGAAGGACGTAGAACTACGCGATGCATGTTTGCGTGTAGGTGGCACGTGAACTTTTGAACTTTGCGTTTGTCCACGCCTGTTAGTGAAGCGACTTTGTTAAGGGTTGGTGTGATTTTTATGGGGGTCTGATGAACAAAGTTACTTTGAGATAACGTTCGAGTTTTGTTTTTTGTATTTGATGTAGAAGTGTGAAAAATGTTTTTTTATATTATCGCGTTTACAAAGAGAATTTTGTGCAGCTGTTTTTGTTAATAACAGTAGTACTAAATTTAATTTTGTACAAATGTTTTTGAGAATTTTTTACTTAAATCTTTCATTTTAGCTGTCATTGCTCAGCATTGCAATATTTTTTTATAATATAATTATTACTTTATACTGCAAAACACTTCTTTATTAAAAATTAAAGACATTTTGTTTTATAACATCAAATAATTATTAATTTGAACTCTAACATAACTAATAAATGTCAAAATAAATTAAATTTCAAACGTATATTGAATCTGTCAACATTACCACCTTTAAATATTATTATTATTATTTTTTATAAATACATATTTGCTTCAAAGTATATCATGACGTATTTTATCCAATTATATATATATATTAGGGTGGTCCTTATTTTTTTTTTATTTTTTTTTCTTCGCTCCAGGTGGATAAAACGAAAGGTTATAATAAAAAAAAAATGTCTGTCAAGTCTCGTTGGAAAATATTAACATTAACCCGTGCCCCAAGACGGTTGAAGTTTAAATGGGAATTAACATGGGATTTACATACTTGCGGGTATTACAAAGTATAACTCGATTAGTTCTCAATATTTTGACCCCAACTCGACTTATATAAGGTATTTGACATCGCTGAATTCGAATATGATAGCGAAAACATGATTAGGATACTTGACAACTGTCAAAATGGCTGTCATTGTGGAAAAAACCCTATTTTTGCCGTTTTTTAGGTTTTTTCAACTTTTTAGGTTTTTTAAGTTTCTGTATACGAATATGGCGTTCAAAAACAATTAGAATAAAGAAAAATTGTCCAAATATTGTGCCAAGAAGCAATTTCAATGTAAATTCGTGTTTTTGACAATTTTTTACCCTATTTTTATCATATTGTCGAGTTTTAACCCATTAAGGCCCAAGCAAAACTAAGCCTTATTACAGCCAAACTAACTGCACAGTTCATAGCATAGGTGAGAAAAACCCGTGTTTTTTTGGTTGGTCGAAATAATTGCTCAAACAAAAATTGTTTAAACAATTGTTAAAAATCATCGGAACTTTGTCGATTCGCGGCTACCATTCGACTCAGCGAACAAAATTACTATGATCTACGTACTTTTGATCGGATTCTTAACTATTGTTTATTGTTAAAAGATTAATAAACAATTCGGTTGCCAAAACGTCGGTTCGGTCCCTGCTCAGAAAAGTGCGGAAAAATAAAACTTACAACGCAGATCATAGCATACAAAAATTATCCGTTTGTTTGTTTGATTAAATTAATTGTTTAAACTATCATTGTTTTTGAACGCCATATTCGTATACAGAAACTTAAAAAACCTAAAAAGTTGAAAAAACCTAAAAAAAGGCAAAAATAGGGTTTTTTCCACAATGACAGCCATTTTGACAGTTGTCAAGTATCCTAATCATGTTTTCGCTATCATATTCGGATTCAGCGATGTCAAATACCTTATATAAGTCGAGTTGGGGTCAAAATATTGAGAACTAATCGAGTTATACCTTGTAATACCCGCAAGTATGAAAATCCCATGTTAATTCCCATTTAAACTTCAACCGTCTTGGGGCACGGGTTCATGTTAATATTTTCCAACGAGACTTGACAGACATTTTTTTTTTATTATAACCTTTCGTTTTATCCACCTGGAGCGAAGAAAAAAAAAGAAAAAAAAAATAAGGACCACCCTAATATATATATATATATATATATATGGGATGGCTAGCTCAGTGGTATGAAGTCGGCCTGTGGATCCTGAGGTCGATTCCCACAGGTGACAATTTTTCATAATTTGAAAAAGCTATCCCTGTGGCTCCTCCACCACTAACATGTTTGGGGGCCGTGATTTGACGACTGGTAACCGCACTTCACGCGCAAAATATATCACTTACCGAGATCTGCTTCAGCAGAGTGCCACACACAGTAATGGGTAGAAGGCGTGATGATATATTTATTTTTATATATTAGACTGTTTAAAAAAAAATCGAAATATTTTTTTTTCTTAATTATATCGAAAATGTTGTTGGAAATGGTAAAAAAAAATCCTGTGAAAGTTTGAGCTCTTAATATTAATGTTAAGAGGGTGCCGCATCGTAAATTTGAATTTCCCATTTAAATAACATGGGAACAACGTTCTGCTGGACTTTGGAATTTTGTAACTCACGTTAGGGAAATTATTTTGAAATGATCAAAACATACTCTTGTAGAAAATTTAACGCTCTACAAAAAAGGTCTCTTACAATTTTTTGATATATTTATTTTTTCAAAAGTTATTTAACGATAGATTTGGTTTATATTAAATTTTTACATTTTTCTACTTTTACGACGCAACCATCAACTTGATGAGAAAATGCCATAGGACATTTTCTGTAACTTATCTTCCAAAAAGTTTTGGATACTTTTTACAGGTCGTAAGTTATTTGCAAAAAACTAAAAAAAGTTGTCATTTTACTGCTTAAAATTAATCATTAATTTTGCCACATCCAGTAATGGGTAAAAGGCGTGATGATATAGTTATTTATTCTAATTTTATTTATATTTTTGTGTTATCTTTACCAATGTACATATCGATAGATAACATTTTAATGGTTTACCAGCTGTTAAATGAAGACACCCACGGGTTTCAGGTGAAAAGTTTTATTTTTGCGATATAATGACGGTATTTTAGGTTGAAATTGAAACTACCGCGAGCTTTAGGGTCAAAGCTCACAGGCCATCATAAATTTAACAATTACGGCAATGGCTTTTGACCCTTAAGATTACGAATCCGATTACTGACCGCGACCATTATAAGAAAATTATTTATGATTAATATGATCCGCAGCTTACATTTATGGGTTCCGTAATTTAACAATCTTTAAACACGTATTTATAAGATCAGCAATTGCATATCTCTCACATTCATTACTAGTACAAACTATGATGATGTTTGATTGAATAATTATTTTAAGTAGTTTTAAGTAATTACAACCTTAAGTTGAAAGAAAACTTTATCTAATCCTGTTATCTTTTTTTATTGAAAGAAAATAGGTTGGATTAAAATGAGTTTAGAATAAACTTGGCTAATTCTTTTTTAATAATTCAGCCCTAGATGGTTAAATAATAAACACAACTGTGTGAAATGTTTCGAAAGAAGTGCATTTGTGAATTTTCTGCTGAGTTAGAAACATAAAAGCAACGCAATTTAAAAAATGACACATTTAGCATAACGTAACAAATGAAGGCCGCACAGAATTAAAGAACGCTTTGTGGTAAATTACCCTGTCTGTCTGTCATCATATGACAAATCGTATTTTATATGAAGGATGCTACTAAGTGGTTTTAAAATATTTTTGTCTCTTATTTTTATATTTGGTAATCAATCTTCATGGTGTACACAGTACAGTTTGCTGTTTCTAGTCAATATTTTTGATGAAAATTAATGAGCAATTTAAAATAATAATTTCTGGTATACGTGCAAGAATTGAAGTTAATTATAAGTGATTTAATTAAAAATTACGGATAAAACACATGCTTCATGGATAAATTAGTTATTTTAATTAATTTACCTAGTTGATTACCAGTTTCCTAAATAAAATCTAATTTTAATTTAATTTCTGTTATCAATATAATTCTGTTAATTTAAAACGTCAGCTCGTGTCGAAATTCAATTATTATTAGTTTAAAAACGTTGAATACTAATAATTACATTTTCATTTACTAACATCAAATTTCAAATCTTAAAAATGTATTATAAAAAAAAGAGTATATTATATACTAAGGGACTGAAGTGCATAATATAATCCTGATGTCCTATGCACACGGGGAAAGTTTTCTGAGAAACTTTTTAGAAAGGAGAGGAAGTCAAGAATGTTTAGTTTTTCAGTAACAGCGATTTTTGACTTTTTTTAAATCTCAACTTTGATGACCCATATCTCGAAAACTATAAGAGATATTGAAATGCGGTTTGAACGAGTGTATTTCTCGTGCTCTAATTAACTTATAATGAAATTTTGAAAATTTTCACATTTTTTCCAAATTTTCTTTTGCCCGTATTATTCCAAAAAATTGATGAGATAATGAAAATTTTTAAAAACCAGTGAGTTTCACGCATAAAAATACATATGTATGTAATATATCAGAATTTTTGCTCCACGAATACAATTTTTCGAGCAAAAAACTAAAAATGGCCATAATTCGTAAAATTCTTAAGGGGTACCCCTTCAAAAATCTTCAAAAAACAGTGACTTTTCGCTTTTTTGTAATAAAAACTTTATCTCTGCGAATTTTTGCTTGAAATTTTGCATACCTATGTACTTTTACGGGAAAAATTCATTGGTGTTCACAGATTTTCATTATCTTTACAATTTTTTTAAATATTGAGAAACTAAAATTTTAAAAAAATTATTAATATTTTCTAAATTTTCAAAATTTTGGTTTAAGTTAATTAAAGATATTGAAATACAATCGTTAAAACCGCATTTCAATATCTCTTTTAGTTTTCGAGATATGGGCATTCAAAGTTGAGATTTTCAAAAAGTCTAAAATCACTGTAAACTAAACTAAAAAAGATATGAGGCGCTCAACGGCATTCGATTTCTCGTGGTCTGCATTATACAGAAATATATTTTAAAATTTTTCTATTTTTAAACTGGTTCAACAAAAAAATTGCATTTTCTTCATTGACCGAAATTTTTGCGATCATGACTCCGGCGATTTAAAAAAAATATTTTGAGGATCAAAATTCTTTAACAGAAATTATTGCGATCACTGGCGATTAAAAAAATATTTAAACATATACATCTAAATAAATAGTATATATTATATTTTTCATTTCATTAATTCTTCCAATTTAAATAAAATATTACAATGAGCTGAATCTTTGGAAACATGTCTTTAAAATTTGTAAATAGCATTCGACGACCACCCTCTCATGTCGACGCGACCCCGCGAAGGGTCGCGTCCCACACTTTGAAAACCACTACCATAACAGATCTCGCTAAGTGATATATTTATGCACGTGAAGTGCGGTTACCAGCCGTAAAACAACGGCCAAATTTGAAGTATGATTTCGATGCCAATTTTTTTGTTATAAAACTAGTAAGTAAAATTTATTTGCATCCTAGAGATTCAGATTGCATTATAAAATTTGTGTCCTTGCAATGTGCAACGTAGTATATAACTAAATAAACATGCAAACGCATGGAGTGACATTTTTGATTTATTGATAATACATAAAACATTTTAAAATGATTTTAAATTCCATCAACATTAAACTGAAACGAAACTAATCCTATTACAGCGTTTGCTACAGTTTCCATTTCACAAAAATAATAAATGATTTCCCAGAATTTAATATCATTCATTTTTCTATGCAGCTGCGTTATTTTTGCCGATACAAGTCGCTATCCGATTTGGTCATTTGCGATATCGTTTCGTCGTGTTTAACAATTGTGTACTTTGGTACTTTCCGGAATCACCCACACGCTACGGCTCACTCTTTACGCTGTTGCAACAATCCCACGCTCGCGTTTGTAACCGTGCGTAGGTCTTGTTTACTGTGCTTCACTTCTGAAAAACTGTTATTGGATCCTGTTGTCATGTTGCAACATTATCTATTAGTGTTGCAGGAGGGTACACACCCTGCATTGGAAAATAAATATAGCATTACGCATTTTTATTCTTTTCTGAGGTTGATGGGTACCATTACCAAAATTTTAAATATGGTGTCATCGCATCTAATTTGTGGCGCGCAATTTGAAATTTGAAAATTTTCAAATATAAAAATTATGTAATATAAAATACAACATTATTAATTATAAGTAACATTCAAAATAAACTTATTTGTAAAATTTTCTTGCCGGTACTCTGTACCAGCTCTATTTTTCTTACCGGTACGACGTACCGGCTCTATTTGTCTTACCGGACCGTACCGGCCTACTTTCACCACTGATTATACTTGTGTTTTATCGGTATATAAAACACTATTTACTATCAAACTTGTAATCAATTTTTTGATGGCCAGTTGTGCTATGAGATTGCCTGAATTGTTTTGTAATAATTATATTACGGAGTGGCTAGCTCAGTGGTATGAAATCGGCCTGCGGATCCTGAGAATCCTAGTTCGATTCCCACAGGCGACAAACAATTTTCATAATTTCAAAAGCTACTCCTGTGGCTCCTCCACCACTAACATCTTTGGGGGCCGTGTTTTTACGACTGGTAACCGCACTTCACGCGCAAAATATATCACTTACCGAGATCTGCTTCGGCAGGGTGCCACACCCAGTAATGGGTAGAAGGCGTGATGTTATATATATATATATATATATATATATATATATATATCTTGAAATCCTTTGAAAACGATAACTTTCGGTTATTAAATGACTGCTGAAATTGCATGAAAATTTATCATCGGAATTGTTACTTTTCCAGTTGTTGCTATTGTGGATAAGTGGGGATGTTATTTTCCCGCTTGTTGCTATTTGAGACCATCGAGAAAATAAAATAAACGCTTGTTGCTCGATAGACGATAACTTTCCGTTGCTAAATGATTGCTGAAATACCATACTTTTCATTATAGTTGTATAAAAACAATTTTTCCAAAAATATTTTCCCTTAAAATAATTTCTAAATCCACCCCTGCAATTTGTTTTCGAACGTGGGGGCAGAATTGTATTCATGTTGGCAGGGGTAATTAAATTGCACTGTATACTAAAAGGTTAATTTCAATAGCGTTTAAAAACAAATACCTATTTATGGCGAATATAATACGTTGTACACGTGTAGTTTCCGGGTTTTATCTAGCTTTGTTAATTTTTTATGCTTGTTTGCTACATGTTACATTGTTGTAGCTTGTAGGGATGTATTTGAAGTAGTTTAATTAGGGTTGAATTAAGTTTTTAATTGAATGCATAAAATATGCAAATGTTAGAAGAACAACAAAAGGGTACTTGTTTGCTATTCGTACAAAATTTATAATAACGGTACAGTGTAGGTTTTCCGAACAATTAATAATAAAACATACGTGTATAAGGGCTTATAGGATACTCTCATTTATTATTACATAAGCTTACAAAGACTAGAATCAATTTACTAATGAATTACTAATTGAATTATTACTGTATCCAAGCAAATTGTGGATCTTAATATTATTATACATATTACATATATTTAATTTATGAATATTAAGGGGTAGCTAGCTCAGTGGTATCAAGTCGCTCTGTGGCTCCTGAGAACCCTGGTTCGATTCCCACAGGCGACAAACAATTTTCACCATTTTAAAACTACCCCTGTGGCTCCCCCGCCACTATCATCTATGGGGGCCATGATTTGACGACTGATAACCGTACTTCTCGCGCAAAATATATCACTTACCGAGATCTGCTTCGGCAGAGTGCCACACCCAGTAATGAGTAGAAGACGTGATGATATATTTATTTATTTATTTTTATGAAGATTAAGTTATTAATAACTTTTAGTAATTCAAATGGTTTATGTATTCTTGTTGCACCAACAAAATATATATTTTAAACTTTATTTAAATAAATAATAGTATATTATATACCAAGGGACTAAATTGCATCATTTAATCCTGAGAGTGAAGTTTATTTCACGAGCCGCAGGCGAGCGAAATAATCACCTGAGGGATTAAATGCACTTTAGTCCTGTTACATTATTTGTAGCACTTTCAGCCATACATTTTGAATTAATGATTAATATTTATTTGACTTGGCATATCATTCAATATGACAGCCTTATACAAAATTTTTGGTTACTTAGGCTACATAAACAATTTGAAATATTTTGAGGTTTATAACACGAATTAAATTTTATATTTAATCACTCCGGGATTAAAAGTGACACTTCTGTCCTCGAAGAGGGAGAATAAAGTAGGTGATTTACAAGCGCGAGAAAGTAGTATATCGAATGTTTGAAAGCAATACGAATTATTCCATATGATAATTTCGATTTGCTTTTGTTAATTTAAACCAATTTTAAAATGTTAGTTTTTATGGCATAAATGGTACATTCTACTAAACAATGTCGATCAAAATCTTGAAAATAAATTTTAATATTTTATTTTCTATCTTGCCAGGACAACACGGCTCAGTATTATTTATTTAAATGGAACTTAAAATTTATTTGACAACGGTTTAACCAACCTCAACTTCTGTTTAAAAATGGACGCATAATTTAATAACAGCGACCGTATAATCAATCTTCATAAATTATTATTAACATCCCAAAATCTAAATTAGTTTTCAACAATTACACAGCTTCTTGAAGTGGTTCAATAAATTATTACATTTTCTTACTGACAAAAGTCAAATTTAAATTTGATGTGTTCGACTTGCCTTGGAAATAGCAAATTGTTGACAGATATAATTTAGTTATGTACTGACATTTCAATCACGGTCCCCAAAGATGTTAGTAGTCACAGGGCTCATTTTAATGTGGTGAAAATTTTTTAACCTCTGTTGGAATCGAATCCGGGTTTTCAATACAGTCCGACTAAATATCTTTGAGCCACCTACAATAATAATAATAATAATAAAATTTATTGTGACCATGTAAAAAATATTACAAACCAGTGTCATAAATCATACATACATACATACATATCTTCACGCTATATCCTATCAAATGGGGTAGCACGAACCCTAAAATCACTCATAAAATATTCACTCATAACATTCATCAAATAATCAGTCCCCTTCAAACATTATCATTCAGACACACCACCCTCACTTTAACCATATTCATAGATCCCTCCATATAAACTCATTTATTTATCACACTCGAAATCATTCCTTACATAACAAACCCTCAATCACATCCATACAATCACTCCTGTTCACTTATCATTCATCTTCTTTCTTCGACGTACATAACACATGCATAAAACATCTCAAATTACCCACGTTTACTCCTAACAACGAATCTAATAACGAATCTAACAATGAATCTACAAAGATTAGAAAAGATGAAAGTGATAGCCTGCAATGTATATGAATGAAAAGTCCACACAATGCAGTAATTGAAAATGAAACAAAAAGATAAGAAAGGAAGGAAGTGTCATACATACAAGTAAAATATGTTACATTATAATTACAATAATACAAACTAATTATTATCTACGACCGAGCAGAAAACAGATTTTTCCAGCGGTCAGTTGAAAGTAGAAACTTGAAATTTGCCGCTTGCCGAGTGGCAATAGCTGTATTTCATTTGGCACTTGGTTCACTTTAAATCAGTTTTGATAAATTAGGCAACATGACAAAATGAATTGAATTAAACAAACTGATGTACTTATCGGGTTGAGTTATTTCAATGTAAATTAGAATTAGTAAATAAATAAAATCAGCGAAGTAATCCAACTAAATAAATAAGTGATCTGGTTTAGGAAATGTAAGTTAGATCTGATCCAAATGGCAAATGGAATACGCCTAATGTAAAATATATCATCGTACCCATGGATACATGTAAACTGTCGCCCAAATTTCCGAACAGAAAAACTATCCAAAATTATTTTCAATTCTGGCTAAAATGCAGTATCACTGACCAATTTTTAAAATTTCTCCCACCACTATAATGACATTTACTTATCAGTGATCCTAAAACTTTTTCAGAGATTTGAAGCTTATCGCAATGAAGTATAAATGTCATAAATGTATGAAAATAGCCAAGATTGAGATAAGGTTTGGTTAGGTTAAAAAGAATTATTTTTTATTTCCTGATAATTGTAGATTACATTTTGTTTGAGGTTTGAAGCTAGAAAATGTTTTTCAAATAACAGTTTTGAAGCACTGGTTTGTTTATTAATTTTTAGGGAGTTTTGAAATTCACAAAATTTTACCAACTTAAAATGATATTTTTAAAAATTGGTCAGTGATACTGCACTTTTGCCCTGTTCTTGCTTGGTTGTTACTCTCGATTACACTTCAATCAACAATCTCCATGCGCAAGCGACAATAGACTACTTTCTTCTCTGGGTACACAGAGAGCTGGGCAGTAGCTAGCTACTTTTGTAGCTTAGCTACATTTACCTTAGCTGTAGCTGTAGCTTAGCTAACTGTGAAACAATATAGCTGTAGCTTGTAGCTAGCTACTTTTTTTTCTATTAGCTTAAAAATAACAACTGAAGCTACTTTTAAAGCTACTTTTGGAGCTTCAAGCTACTTTTTGGAGCTTCAAGCTACTTTTTGGAGCTTCAAGCTACTTTTTGTAGCTTAAAGCTACTTTTTAAGCAGAAGGTCAACAAAGTACGCATGCGTACAAGCTAAACCCACACAAAATAATTATTTGTTGTCGGTTCTAACTGGCTCTAATACGCAAAAATACACAGTAGGTGCCAGATGGTATTTGCTATTTTTGATATTTATGTACATAATAGTAAATTAACAGTCATTATAACAAAAGAATGATCATATGACAATGGCAAATTTAATTATTTCACAATAATTTAAAAAAGTAGCTTTAAAATTTAACAGCTACTTTAACGAAAGCTTTTAGCTGTAGCTTAGCTATATTTTACAAAATATAGCTTATAGCTGTAGCTTAGCTACTTTTTTAAAGAATAGCTGTAGCTTAGCTACTTTTTTTAAGTAGCTTGCCCAGCTCTGTACACAGATAACTATTACGTATTCAGACATAATGACATCTGAGACATATTATGATGTTATACATGTATATTAAAGATAAAAAATTCAAATCCAAGTTGTATTCCAGTCCCACAATCCTTCCGCTCGCTTCCATATCGCAAGAACGTTCTCCCGTCTCCAGGCTGCATTCTGCATTCTGTAATTGCATCCACGATCCGCATCTCCATTCACAGTTCCGCACCATGGGCTCGTAGCCGCCAAGCGCAGGCCAGCGTGATGGATGCCTCCCGCAGTCGCTGTTGTCACTAATTGTCCAGTCCATTTGTCTTGTCGTTATTGCCGGCGCGACCGCCAACATTTGCATATTTGTACACTGCTCCAGGGCTACGCCAGTGCCCCACATGCCGCAGACCAATGGGGAAAGGAGATAGATAGGTGGATGATTCTGGTTGGATGTAGATCATTTGAAGTTGGAAGCTGAGCTGATGATGGAGAATTTTATTAGCTTGACTTTCGAAATGTATTCGTTATTTTATTTTTTTTATGATCAGTAAATAAAGTTGGAGTTTCGAATGTCATTTGGTGACAGAAAGTGGACAATTGCAAAACAAAGCTTTTTTCGAACCTCTTTTTAGACCACAAATATGTCATTTTTATAAATTGAATTATAATTAGAAAAATTAAGATACCGTCATGATTTGAACCTGGGACATATAACCGAAGTTCATAGGTTCCAGGTTCAAATCCTGGCGGTATCCCAATTTTTCTTAGTAATAATATAACAAGGTAGTGAGAATAAATTGAAAATAATTTGACAGATCTTTCGAAAACTTGTTGCCAGGCAATAGTCATGAAAGCCCGAAGGGCTTGAGTGGTTATTACCAAATGGCAACAAGTTTGAGAAAGATACTGGAGAATTATTTTCTAATTTATCGAACTCTCGAGTTATATTTAATTAGATTATTTTTTGACTTAGCTGTTGAGATTCATCCAACTTAAAATATTTTAAACTGGGTCCATATCGGTTGATTACTTATTAATGTATTCTTGGAAGTTGTTTCCAAAATTTGTTGGTGTATTTCTGTATCTAAAATACAACTAAATCGATTTTTTTCACACATTTTACTTGACGCGTTGACAGTTTTAAATAATTATTTGACAACTACCTATCATTTGTCACAAACAAAAGAGCACCTACAGAGATTATTCCCGGGAATAATCACAAGAGCTTTATTCTCAGTATAATAATGACAGGATTGGTTAAAACGCGCATACAATGAAGTATTTCATTGGTTTTAAGAAACGGTAAAAAATAATCTTTATAATCTAATTTAATTTCATCAATTGTTAAGTATTTATTTCAAATATTAATTTAATTTCAATTGGTAAATATTCTCCTTAATGTGCAGACAACTCTCGTGTCAAGTCTTTCAGTTTATGAAATAGTTATGAGATCGAGGCTGTCTGTGACTTAACAAAAAGATAGAGGAAATTGCAATCAAATCAGATTTGAATCCAGGGCGACCATAGCTTAGTTAGTTTGAAGAAGTATATGTCCGGAGATCATAGATCCCAGGGTCAAATCCACTCTTTATAATTTGATTATTAAGTATTTACTTAGGGCCAGTTTTCAGTTTTTCAATCACCAATTAATGTTAATCATGATTAAATAATTCCCATTATTATTTATTCATGATTAACAATAATCGGCTGTAAACCGGCGATTGAAAAACTGACCCTTAAAATACTAATTTCATTTCATTTTACTTTTTTGTTTTGTTTGTATTGTTTTCCTTTCCTTAATTTTCAGTAAATACTATTAAAATGAATTAGATAATCTTAATTTCCGATCATATAATAATGGTTGAAAGTATATTTGCAAACAACTACTTCCTACTCTTAGTACTCGTATACAATTAACTATTATTTCTAGTTTAATTGCGCACTTTAAAGCTGAATCCAGAGAGCTGCGTTTGTACTTCCGAAGCTCTAGGTTCCTTGTAAAGTAATTGGGATTTATTTCCTGTTGCGCAACGAAGTAAATAAGACGACAAAATAAAATAAATTTGATCAATAGTAGATATGAAAGCCAATACCAAATAAGAGACCAATTGAAATATTTTTATTTTGCATTTCTATACATCTATTTCAATTTACTAATTAAATAATGTTCTCTAAAATAAATTATTAATACATGGATAATAGGATGCGGGCACTCACGTGATATTGTGACGTAAAAACAGCTGTCCCGTGAAAGATCACTGCGCCACCTACAAAAATGAACTATTTTTTTGATCGAGATTTGAAAAGAACCGAGTTCTTTTCAAATCTCTTCAAAATAGTTTATTTTTGTAGGTGGCGCAGTGATCTTTCACGGGACAGCTGTTTTAACGTCACAATGTCACGTGAGTGCCCGCATCCTATTAACCTTATATCTACAGGGTGATCAAAAGGTATTGTTATAGTTGGCAATACAATTCCAGAGATATTTTTATTCCACAGTTGGCACAACGTCAGATAAAGGCGGAAATGCAATTTGACATTTCTAATAAATACAAATAGGTTATGTCAGGAGTCTGACAGCTAATAGAATTTTGACTTTTTAAGTACCTAATGTAATAATAAATGTACTCAAATTTAAATTTTAAATGTGATTGTCAACAACAGGAAATGAATTTATGTATCAGGCTTACCAATTTCAAATAGTTTTTTTTTATTGCCAACTGTAACAATTCCTTTTGATCACTCTGTAGAAATGTCACTTTTATTTATTTTATTTTAGTTTTCATATAATTACCTTTGAAGATTCCTCCTGGAACAAATAAAAAATAATGAATGAAAGTACTGACACAGTATGGTTAATTTATTGTCCTTTTAAATGAAGAAATATGAGCTTTTACAATGCAAACTGGAAAGCAATTAAATCTAGACATTCATTGTTCTGATGACAAAAAGACTATAAATAAATTCTTTAAGGTTATCATAATAAACAGACAACCAAGTAATTTATTTTATTATTTTGTTTATTATGCTGCCAAACACAAAATTACTTTTGCAGCTACAATGCAGAGAATATACGGATTACGAACCACTTGAATGCAATTGAATTTTTACGACGGCTTGGAAGGACCAGGGTAAAATATAAATGTGTGAAAATCCCGACTTTTAAACTCGGGTCCCGTGTTTAAAAAGTCGGGCCCCGTGTTTAAAAAGTCAGGTCCCGACTTTAAAAAGTCGGGATTTTAGCCAAAAATATATTTGACCCTGGTCCTTCCAAGCCGTCGTACAGACATGCTAGTATAATAAATTAAACATTTTAAATTTGATTTTATAAATAATAATAATTTTAAACAATTTTTTATTTTTGTATTTTTGATCTAAAATTTTCGCACAATTTAAAAATCATTCGGTATTTTTGTAGACAGTAGAATTCAGTATTTATTAATTTATTAAATTAAATCATAAATGTAAAATTTGTGGTTTCTTTTGCCTGAACTGTAAAAGTAGCATTTTATGTCAATTATTCAACTCGGGTCCCGACTTTAAAAAGTCGGGTTCCGAGTTTAATAAATAAGCAGTCATTACAAACTATAGCAGTTAATTATATTTTAAATTAACAAAAACACAACTAGAAATGACAATTTATTTAAACGTCAAAGTTAAATGTAAAGTGCAAAATGGTTAATACTTACAATAACGAGGAATACATAGACATGATTAAGGCTTATGAAGCTGCTGAAAAAACGCTGCATGTGCAAGGCGTATAAATTAAAATTAAAGTGAAATTTATCCATTATTGGGTGTGGCACTCTGCCGTAGCAGATCTCAATAAGTGATATATTTATGCGCTTGAAGTGCGGTTACCAGTCGTTAAATTACTGTCCCCAAAGCTCGTAGTGGTGGGGGAGCCACAGGGGTAATTTTAATGTAGTGAAAATTATTTGTCGGCTGTGGGAATCGAACCAAGGTTCTCAAATCCATAGGCCGACTCGTTACCATTGAGCCACCTACCCCATATAAAAATTAAAAGAACTGCAAATTATTAGATTTTATAAGAAATATGTTTCTAAGGTAACGAGAACTAATTTTCAGCGGTATTCAATAAATGAGCGATAATTTAAAAGAAATTTAATTTGCTGTAATTTTTTGAGTATTGAGTTTTGTACTCCTTTAGCTCCATATTATATTACAGGTGCGATGGCTGAGCGTGTTAATACACATTTCTTAACATACTGTGACGTCACCCGAACCAAGGTTCGTCAGTTCGAATCCGCCTGCCGACAAAGTATGATTTGACGCTAAATAAAAAAAATACAGTTACTTGTGTTAATCATACTCGGGCGCTATAAGCTAGTCACTTATGCATATGCCTTAAAAAGTAACATCGACTTCTGAAACCGGCAGTACGGCAGCGTAAAAACTGCGGCTCGGTGTGCCCGCTAGGCCCAGGCCCGATTCGGGCTGTAGCGCCGTTAAAGAAGAAGAAGCTCCATATTCAATCTTTTCCGTACGTTATGAGTCATCCTGTATTTGAAACCTGGTAGTATTAACATAAATGAAATGCAGATGAACAAGATGTAAATGCTTTGTTCCGAAATAGTTCCACAAAATCATGAAAACATAACATCGCTGTAACTCCGAGTCCGGAAGAGATTGTTTGCAAATTCCAGAGTCAAGAGGTCGGCAAGCTCCAAGCTCGAAGCTCGAAGCTTCAGCATGCTAACGTGTTCCACTGCATCAACTTGGGAACTTTCAGTTTAGGCGTGTGGTAATGTCCCTCTTCCTCCCGGATAACCAAATTTCAAACAATTCCACTGCTTCATAGCGGACCGGGGGAAGTAAATTCGATTTAGGGGCGGTTCTTTCCCGAGAAACAAATAAAAACGGAAGTGCTTCGATTCTGGTTGATGTAACTTTGTTATTGAATTTCGCTACACCGCAACAACGATTCAACGAGTACTTGTTGCTGTCCAGTACGCAATTGATGACCTAACGATGGATATCTGTCATAGATTCCATCGGAAATCCAATAGATTCGCGAGGGGCGGTATCAGTATCAGGACCACCGCGAAATTGAAAGCTCTAAATTGATTGGGGTTTATTTGGGTTAAATGAAATTACGGGTGTTGGTTTTTTTCAAAGGATACTTGTATGTGGGTTGACAGTTCTCGCTGAATAATTGAGGGATTTTATTATTTTATGGTGGTAACTTTTTTGTGGAGGATATAGAACGGAAATCCTGAATAAACACTGACATTGAGATACTTTAAAGGTAATGTTTATCGCTTTTTTTCGCTTGAATGCGAGATAACTGAACAGCGATTTCCATTTATAATGTTCTTAATGTCACGAGCTGACATTTATAGTAATTTGTTTTCTGCTTAAATTCGCAATTTAATTAATAATAATTTGCTGGAAAATACAAAATTTCAACATTTAAGGCCGATATTTCCATCTTCTGAAAAGTTCCTAATTTATTTTTCCTACGACTGTTACGAAAAATTTACATTTTTGCTTTCAGTTGTCAACGTAAAGTTGATTATTACTAAGGAACAAGTAAATAAATATTTTACCGCGCGTCATCCACGGTTACGTGCAATAAAAGTACGAAAATACTGGGTAATAATTTATTGATGGATAGATCAGTCAATAAGCGTTACACTTAACAATTTTTCACCAATTTATTTTTGTTGAAAGCAGGGCTGCCATCAATGAATATGTTATACTTTTTAGATTTTCGAGTCTTCTTTTAGTAACGCGACAAAATAATTTCGTTTCGTAAAAACCAACAACTTGAGAACATTTAGAAACATACGACATGCAAATTAAACGAAACTTTAAATATAGCTTAAAATGTCAAATACTATAAAATTGGCACTGAAATAATATCAAAAAAAATTCCTAAAAAATCGACGAAAAATAGAACACGTTCTATTTCATCAGTTTATTTTCATAAATAAATCGATTGATTTTTCTGTTTTACACGTACTTATAAACTTAAGATCACAAGCTGACCAATAAGTAAGTCGATTTATATAGTCATTATACTCATTAGTTTCCATATTCGTTTCCGAATAGTTCAGATATTCGTAAGTTTCCATATTCGCTATTCGGATATTCAAAAATTATTCGAATTTGAAATATAACCTTTCCAGAGGATATATCTTAAAAACTACACAAGATATGAAAATGCGCTCAACGGCATTGAATTCCTCGTGTTCGTATTGACTTATAAGCAAATTTTGAGCGATTTTTATTTTTTGAAATTTTCTTAAGGGGATTTTTTCGATTTTAGGCTGTTTGCTCTAAAATTCTTCCTCGTACGAATATTGTAACGAAAATTTATATACATATGTGTTTTGACCCGCTGAATGCAGTGGTAAAATCCCCAAGTGCATATATCTTCTAGTTTTTCAAATATTGTACAAGAACTGATCGATGAGAAAATTTTGGTGAAAACCTTTTGAAAAATAAAAAATACTGAAAATTTGTTTACAAGTCAATTGAAACACGAAAAATTCAATGCAGTTGAGCGCTTCTTCATATCTTGTTTAGTTTTTGAGATATAGTCTCGGGGAAGTCAAAAATATGACCAGGTATTTTTTTTTTTGGAAAATTGAACTTTTCAGGAGGTTATATCTTAAAAACTAAACAAGATATGAAAATGTGCCCAGCGGGATTGAATTTCTCGTGACCGAATGGACTCATAAATTTTTTTTAGTGATTTTAATTTTTTGAAAATTTCTTAATGGGTACCCCTTGGATTTTTTTAGATTTTCCGACTGTTTGCTCTAAAATTCTTCCTATTACGAATATTGTAACAAAAATTTATATGCATATGTATTTTGACCCGCTGAATCTAGTGGTAAAATCCCCGAGTGCATATGTCTTCTAGTTTTTGAGATATTGTTCAGAAACTGATCGATGAGAAAATTTTTGTGAATACTTTTTGAAAAATAAAAAGTGTTGAAACTTTGTTTATAAGTCAATTGAAGTACGAGAAATTCATTGCCGTTGAGCGCAACTTCATATCTTGTTTAGTTTTTGAGATATAGCCTCGGAAAAGTCGAAAATATGATGAGGTAAATTGTTTGGAAAATGGAACTTTTCCGGAGGCTATATCTTAAAAACTTTTTTATTTATCTCGTTTATAGTTATTGGGAATTTTATCCGGAGATGCAGAAACTACCCCTAAATGATGTAATGATTTATTTATTATACTTGTTCTGAACATTTCTTTTGAAATCCCAGAAAGGATTGACATCATTGTGCAACGGTGACCGTACGATAGAACATCCCCTTTCTGTATTTCGTTATTTCATTCGGAATGGCAGAAAGGAAAAATGTTGATAGAAGGCCGTGACTGTAATGGCTTATGGCGGCATACGCTGTTGCTTTGAGGAGATTTATCGCGGGTCTCCCAAGTGGTGGGTCCGCGCGTCGCTCGATATGCGACGGCCGGCAGATCCACGCCACCGCCGTTTTTTAAATGGGACTTTATCTGTTATGCACGTTTAAGGAGAGAGGTCTGTCCCGACGACACAAACCTTAAATCACCTGCGTCCCCAAGGTGTGCTATTGAACGCTGCTGGAAGCAGTGGTAGCCCAGCGCCACCGATGTCACAACCAGGTCAACTAATAAATCCCCTCTTCTTTGCTCGTCCTTTCTGGCCCCGCCCCACCCTATCGAAAAGGATAATTTACGCGCTTGGCTGAAACCTAATCCGTAAGCAACAGACGAAGCACCTATACATACTTCATGATAATGTGCTACAAGGAAACTCTATTTACTATATTACTGATATAACGTCCCCTCACTGGATTATCCATTATATTTCTCTTCTCATACTTTTTTGGAAAGAATTCGCTACTATCGTAACTTTTAATTGATGATACTTTTTGTTGAAAATTTGAGAAAGACGTAAAAACAATGTCTGCAGTTGACCCAGATTTATTCTGTCAGCTTTGCTCTAGGAACAAAACTTGTCTTATTTTACAAGGAAATAAATACGATTATACAATTTAGTAGAAAATCGACCAATCAGATAGTTCAATTTTTTTTAGTTACGCTGTATAACATCGCTAATTATTGCGTTACTAAACGTGCGTCGCGAAACGCAAACCTTCACTTATTTCGATCATAAACAAATGAATTATTGTATCCATCGATATTAATAAACAAAGAAGCAATTTTATTGACATTTAATGACAATTTTATGAAAATGTAGGTGATTCATTCATTGTATAATCTTAAGGTAGTACTAACGTGAAATTTTTTTTTGCAGATCTGATTGAAATTTGGCGCACGTAAACATTGGATAGTCATACGTATCCTGTTAAAATATGAAACACATTCATCATCTGTGAACAAATATATTCGCTTGTAAAGTTGAGTTCTTATACACGGAGCTTATGGCGATCATCACTCAGAATCGCACATATTTGGTTTGTGTACCTCTAAAATTTTGCAGTTTCATTTGAAAAACTAGTATGATGTTCTAGAACTATCTATGTGTATTGTATCAGAAGGAGAAAGTTTTTTATCGTTTAGTAATGGATATATAGCCATGCAAAGCCTTGTTTTTAACGAAAAATTAAGAATCCCAATTTATAATGGCAACACCACACGGTGGTATGGTATTTGAAAATTCACTAGACCAATAACCTGTTAACAATTCATGATATTCAAATCTTAATAGGTATAAAACACTTATTTTATTTTATTTTTAAATTTTTTGAGCCTCAGTTTCGCCACTCGACAACCGATGGCGCCACCGTCACACTAGTACTACCTTAATATATACAGGTACAACTCGAGCTTCGAAAATCATCACGATATGTTACCTAAAATCATAGATAACTAAATAAGTGCAGAAATATAATATTAATGATTTTTTTGTTATAAACATTAAATATAAATCACATATTGACGCCCTGAAATAATTTTATTACAATCTTAATCAAAGTAGCATTTGTCCTTCTAAGCTACAATTGTTAACAGATGAAATTATATAAACAACAATAATGTTATTATTTTTGTGAATTTAATTGTTTTCGATAAAATACTGCACAGAAACAAAGTAAAGAAGAATTACTTACTCTCCTCCAAACAAAACAGTAGAGGGGCACTTACTTGATCAGCAGCAGAAAAATATTTTTTCTGAAACCGGCAAGAAAGTCCCTACTTTCCTGAGCAATTTTAGTATGGAAAGTAGATTTTTACCAAAACAGTCAAGTAAAGTATATATATATATATATATATATATATATATATATATATATATATATATATATATATATATATATATATATATATATATATCTAAGGTTACAACAAAAATAACAGTCTGGTAAAGTACAAAACAATCGGGTAAAGATTTTACCTGACTGTTTTATATTTTGTCAATACAACTCAAATCGAAAAATTTAAACATTTTGAGTGATTTATGATTCATTATCGATTAAATTAAACGGTTTCAGAAAAATAGTATACATAATACGTCATGAAAGTGTTTCTACGTGACTCAGAGGCTTAAAATATCACTTTCCTGACTTATTATGTAATATACTATTTTTTAACTGTTCAATTTTTGAAACTTACAATTTTTTTAAAACAGATCTTATATCTGAAAGTTAGATATTTGAAAGCAATGTTTTTCTGTTTTCAATAATAGATTGATTAGAAATGTATTTTTTTATGTTTACTTATCTTATTCTAATCGCAAGTAAAGTGTGTTGGGCACTCAAAACAAGCCTTGCTAAAATAGTACATATTAACGATTTATTGGAAAATATCATAATTGATGATGTAATATTTTTATGATAAACTGTAACATTCAATTGTCCCTCGTAAAGAATTCTTGGTAATCGTAAATTTTAATAGGCGCCACTTTTTGCTGAAGATTCGATTCAGAAAAGAGACAAAAACAAAGTAGAACAACGTCCCCAATTGTTCTAGTTTCCGGATTCCAGACTCATCCTCTCTGTAAATAATTCCTCAATCTTGTATCCTAGTATTTACAAATGCGCATTCTGTTTTATTCGTTTTGCTTTGAAATATAGCCCAATTTGTTTCGTAATCCGCAAAATCCATATTCATGTTGGTCTTAGTCATTACATGTGCCCCACTTTTTATCTATGCAAGCAGCATTTTAATTTACGCCAAGGCAAAAAATATTCATTTTATTTTTCATGTACGAGTATTACTAAATGGTCTTACCGCATTATAATGTACCCTGGAATATTAATTTATTAATTCAAAAGAAAATATATTTCTTTTTAAATTTTGTTTCGACTTTATCTGCACTTTCTAGTGCTTGATTGTCGGTTATTAGTGAGTTATCTTTAACTCTCTGATTGAGTGGGCTTGGAATAATCCAGGATAAACCTTCTACTTCAATAGACTTCTCAGTTAAGAACGAAGAATCCTGTACTTATCAGCTTAGTTGTAATCCTAACTGCCAGGTTTGTTTTCACTTATTTTCAACTGCTGCGTTACACTTTTAATTCTGGTTTCAATTAGTTTAATTATATATGTAATCTTCCTTTAAGTATGGTAAACATAATAATAATAATATAATATATCATCACGCCTTCTACCCATTACTGGGTGTGGCACTCTGCCGAAGCAGAAATCGGTAAGTGATATATTTTGCGCGTGAAATGCGGTTACCAGTCGTCAAATCACGGCCCCCAAAGATGTTACTGGTGGAGGAGCCACAGGGGCAGCTTTTGAAATTATGAGAATTGTTTGTCGCCTGTGGGAATCGAACCAGGGTTCTCAGGATCCACAGGCCGACTTCATACCACTGAGCTAGCCACCCCATAAATAAACATGAGCAGCAAAAATTATCAACGTCGTGTTCAGGAACTAGGTTACATTTTCAATCCGGCTCCTGAAACAAATATCTCTGATTGCTTTGATTCGTTTTTGAAATATTAATTATAAACTAATACAAAAATAAATCGGATTAGTTTGTAGTTCAATAGGAATTATTTTTGGTTGTACAATGAATTAATAATTTTAGTAGCCCATTTAAAATTACTGTTACATAGAAATAAAAGAGATCAGATCTAAATAGAAGATAAATTAAATGGGTAAGGGTTGCGCATTATCAATTTGAAGATACCTGTTTGATTTTAATTTACAATCATTTTATCTTTCTTTACTTTAACATATTATTGAGTTGATTCAAAAGTTAATGCAGAATTTGAACTAGTTGTTTAAATACAATACAAATACAAAAGCGTGCAAGTTTAATATTTTGAATCCGAAATTTTTAGAAATATTCTTCGATCGACATAATTGTATCGAATGGTAGGGAGATAGAAATGAATACTATTTTTGGATATTGCTCAAAAGGTTGAAGAAGAAATGAAACGAAAATTTTTTGATATAAAATATTATAAACTTGAAATACAAGGAATTTTTTTTTGTCGAAACGTCGGGCGATCTTGTGTTCATAGTTGGAAACCCTAAAAATGATTTAGAAAGCTTTCTTAAGAGAAGGTTTATAAAGTAAATACTTTCAAATTCAATTATACATAAAAAATTGGGGTACTGCCAAGATTTGAACTTGGGGCAAATGCTTTTAACCAACTGAGCTATGTTGTTATGTGTTAAAGGCAGCCTCAATGATATGACCAGAATTCAAAGGTCCTAAGTTAAAATTCTGGCAATATCCCAAGTTTTCTCTGTATAATTAGATTACATGAGTTTATTATTTCAAATATCCTTCCAAGACAACGGCTCTGGTAAGGGTTTGTTTCCGTTGACTCGGCAACGCAAGTTAAGCAACACTGCACGTGGGTAGTAAATGGACGGGTAATCGCCAGACTACAACCCATTACATTGAATACCACGTGCCGTTGTCATACCATGGATAACGAGCAACGCAGGCGATATACAACCATAAAAGTTGTCTGCTTCATTAAAAATAAAATCCTTCTTTAATTTTCGATCCCGCACACTAAGGCCCAGTTGCATGAAACTTTGTCAGCTAATCAGCCAAAAAGTTGAATTAGAATAAAAAAAACGCACCTAAGAAATATAAAATTTTTTGACAGTTCAATATTTTAAAACGTTATAATTGCTTATGCATTAAACTAGACTCTGTTCCCAGAAACTTTGCAGCGTTAGCCGAAATAGGTAACGGAATGCTTGCTGGTGATTGGTGCAGACGGCAGGCAGATTTACACTAATGCAAAGAACAATATCTAATCAAGATGAACTGTCAAATAAGTAATGAAATATTTCTGTCAAAAGTGGCATTTAACATCTTTGTGTATGCACAGTTTGTTGAAATTTAATAATCAATAAAAGACATTTTTAATTCTTATCAATTAACGAAAGTCTTGAAGTCTGTAAATCAGACTTGCTGTCACTGCAAAGTTTTGTGATCAGATTATAATTTGTTAAAAATATTGTTTTACTATTATTATTTAAGGAGTAAGGCCACTCTAGGCAAGGAAAAAAAGGGTCATTTTCTAGATTTTTTTTAACGAAATCTAAACGTGCTGCTTAAGAACTGTTTTTGGATCTTTATTTAGTGCTCTTTAAACTTTATTTCAAAATTTTTTGTAAAGAAAATATTAAAAATTGTCTGAAATTTAAAAAAATGGCGACTCCTCTCGGCGCGTAGGGCAAATCGGGCGAAAACATTCCGGGAACAGCAATGGATATGGAACAAAAAGGGATATGTTTTCTTAATCTCTGATGTATACTCTAAAAAACTACAGGCTGGATTTTGAAAATTTTGATTTTTAACAAAAAGGCGCACGTTTGAAAAAAAAGTTCATTATTCGGGACTAAATTTCTGTATAAAAACGACCATAAAAACCGAATGAAGCACTTTAAAAAAAAAAGCCCCCCGTAGTTTTTGAGTATTTTATATCTACAATAAGAAATAAAAAGATTCAGTACGATCCATCAATTAGTATTTCAGATTTCTTTTCGCCCGATTTTGAAAATATGATTTCGTAAAAAACGCGTTTAAAGTTTCGAGTCATATTTTTCATGGGGATATTGCCACTGGGCAATAATTCCCCCCACCGCCTCTTAAACCGCCAAAAAATTTACTTATTGTTTAATGTTAACATATTGTAAATATCAAAATCAAATTAAAAAAATATATATATATTTTTCATAGAAATATTGTATTTACCTCTAATCTGCAATGCCTGCGCCATAAAATTGTCGCTTAGCGCGCGCCCTTTTGCCCCTCTGAAATACTTCCGCGCGGCATTTAAATTAATTGTCCCTTATTCCTAAGGGTTCAAACTATAATTTAAGCTAAAAAAAAAATGCATTTTTTGAAAATTCTAGAGTGGCCTTACCCCTTAACTAGCAATAACCATTTTAATGCTGATATTAATTAATTATAACATAAAAATCAGAAAATATGCAAAATATGGTGTCAGCCATCTTGGCCAATGTTAACTTTACCATGCTAACATTTATCATTATCCCGTTCTTGTCCAAGCAACACATTTGTTTTGCTAACAATCATCAACAACATATGTTTGTTTTATTCGCTTCCAAATGCACATCAAACTGATTTCCAAACATTTCCTTTTTCTTTGTGGCGGTATGTGTGTAACAACGCAGCGTCACCGTGACATGCCGAACGAGGCAAGGCTGGCGTCGGATCAGCAGAACAACTTCAGTTGCGATCCGCTCTTGAATTATCGACCGCTAAGCACACAACCCTTCGGCACTTGCCCGCTGGTCGCTGATGTTTGGCCACTGGGCGTTCAGAATTCGACAGCGTTACACCAACAACGAAATGTGAAATGTGAAATGTTTCCGATACACGTGGGGGAATTTAGGACCTAATGTTTGTAATTTCTTATCGAAAGGAATGCCAGGGTTTCAATAACATTCACTAATTTGTTAACATTGTTAACGTCCAGTTTTTCATTTGACTGTAATTTGGCTTAATAGTCGATTGATAAACCTGAGTTTAAGTAATTTAAATTTAATTGTCAAAACGTAGAATCAAAGTGGTGTGCTTATTCTGTAGGATAGTGGCAATGAAGACCTTGACAACGTATTTTTACCGCATTAAATTACAGCACCCAAGGTTGTTAGTAAAGGGTGTATTTCAAGATTGGGTTTTATCTGATGATAATGAATTGGTAGGCTAGGAAAATCGAACTTGATACCTCAGTTTTTGCAAATCATTACTTTGGTCGTATTTATTTGGCATTTTTAAAGTAACCCGGTAGGTTACTTTTGTTTAATTGGCATGTTTGAAGTAACCCAGAACAGTTCCTGAATTGATCCTACTGCCCCAGCTGTTTTGGTGGGTTAGCAGGTTGTATTTAGTCAAGTATGCAATCAGTTTTAAAATTTGCTGACACTAAATGCATCATTTATTTGGAAATAACACGAGTTAGTTCTAGATCAGTTTAGGGTTGAACCCAAAGTTCCCAAACAAATACGCCTTTATTTGTTTATTTCGATGTGCAATTATTTGAGTAGTTGCATCGACAAAAGTTAAATTTTAAACATGAGTTAATAAATAATAGCAAATCGAAAGATTCACAGTAATATCAAATACGACACCAAGTTTATAATTAAATTTTTGGCGGTACTACTGACCTTTACAAATTAACTATTTTAACTCAGAGCATTTAATTGGTGATCGACTTTTTTAACTCAATTGAAACCAGGGCCGGATTTACGTATAAGCAAAATAAGAAATTGTTTAGGACTCCCACAAAGGGAGGAGCTCCGAAAAAAAAATTCATGAAATATTTGTATCTGTAAATTAATTTCTGATTAAATAGTTTATTGTATTACACAATTTTTAATTAACAAATTTAATACATAATATTTAGGTCAATTAAACTTAGTACTTGTCAAAATTCGGGTCGATTCGACAATATACGTCAGCGATCGGTGAACCAGCAGTGCCCTTGGTCGAAAAAAATCAGAACTAAAGTAGCTCATTATTGTACGATTTTTTTAAAATTTTGATTTTAATTTTTCAACAAGGTTTGGAAAGAAGGTAAAAAAAAATCAGTACTTTATTTATAAATATAATCTATACCTCAAGAGTTTTTATTTCATTTGAACTTCACAATTTTTAAAAACGTACAATATTTTATTTACGACTCAAAACTTTTACAAAATTATTGAAATTATAGACATAAATGTACATACAGAAAAAAAATAATTATGTTATGGAGCTAACAATGACAATTATGGTACACAGTGGGTAATAGTTATTTGTTATATAAGTGTTTTATTAGGTATATAAAACACGCAAGAAAAGTTTAGATACGAGACGAAAGGTACCTCTGAAATCAGTATAATTATAGCTTTATAAAGTAATGTAACCACTCATTGCTGGGCAACCCGTGACTAATGAAAACTTGTTATTAAACAGTCATTTTACGAACTGAAAACAGCCAATTAAAATCAATGTTATGCACAGTGGTATATAAAATTTACAGATGATGTTTTTTATTACCTTTCTCCCAACAGTTTTAAAATTAAATAATTTTCCATTATTATTTACAAATAGATATTTCACTTATAATATTAGGCGTATTCCATTTACCATTTGGATCAGATCTAACTTACATTTACTGAATCAGATCACTTATTTATTGCGCTGGATTACTTCGCTAACATTATTTTCAATACTAGAATTACTGATTCTAATTTACTTTGAAGTAATGTACTCCAATAAGTGCATCAGTTTGCTTAATTCAGTTCATTTAGTCAAGATATCTAATTTATTTGAACTGATTCACCAAGTTGCAATTGGAATACAACTAACAATACTATTTTGCTGCTAAAAAGAACATCGTTCCGACGTTTATTTGACGTATTATTTTGCTTAAACTATTTATTTATGAATACAGCCCTGCTGTCATGTTAATAGACAAATTTGCGCCAAGTTTGCTGAAGCCAAATAAAATATATCTACGTCGTATATCGTGCAAAATACCCCCGATACAGGGCTGACACTCCCAAAGCTCCATTCGCTTTGCGGCCTCCCATTGGCGCATTGTGCCTTTTTTACACGCAAATTTCTTTGATAAACACTTTCCTGTCACGTTTCATTCCGCTATTCTACATTCACCAATTCAACGACGCTATTTGAATGCGATCAACCTGTGAACGTGAAAACAAAAATAACTAAAAGTCAGAAAGTGGTTTTGTATTGGAATTGGACTACCAGTGTTTCTGTTCGCAACTGGTCGCGTAAAGTTTTACCGATAGTTTTTTGTTCGAAAGGAAAACTTTTACGAAATATTGGTGGTGACGTGATTTGTAGTCTGGATTTAGGGAAGTTAAAGCTGTGATTCCGAATTTGAAATTGTTTTGACCAATGACTTCTTACTATTATACACAACATGCAGCATTTGTTTTGATGAGGGCACTTAGCGTAGGGTGGTAAACGGGGAATAGGAGCGGGATAAACGCATACAACTTGTATTTCGACAGAATAGATGACACTCTCACAAGGGCGGATTCACGTAGGGAGGCATGGAGGCATTCTCCCGCCCTTGGGCTTATTAATTTTTTTTAGTTATTTATAAGTGTTATTTTTATTCGATTTTGATAACCTTTATAGAAATAAAATCGCTGAAAAACTTTGTAATACTCTGAAACAACTTTGAAAAGCTTTCAAAACAGGCTACAAACAATTTTCATCATTTAAAAAAAACTACCCCTGTGGCTCCCCCTCCACTAGCATCTTTGGGGGCCGTGATTTGACGACTGGTAACTGCACTTCACGCGCTAAATATATCACTTACCGAGATCTGCTTCGGCAGAGTGCCACACCCAGTAATGTGTAGAAGACGTGATGATATATTTATTTATTTTATTTCTATTCGATTTTGACAAACTTTATAGAAATAAAATCGCTGAAAAACTTTGTAATACTCGGAAACAACTCTGAAAAGCTTTCAAAATTTATATTGTCAAATTTTTCCGAGTTTTTCATACTGTTTAAAATGTAAAAACTAAGAACAGAATACAAAATACATACAAATATACATATTCCACTCAAAAATTACAGAATTGTTTGGCAGAATATGTTTTCCTTAAAAAAAAAGGCAAAATGCCTCCCTCCCCTGAAAATTTTCTAGATTCGCCCTTGCACTCTCATAGACGTCATTGGTTCAATCTATGTAATGACAAATAAATACAGTAACTAAATATTATTAGAAACTTTTACTGTTAGATTTACAAATATACGTATTTATCTTACTGGTTAGTAATGAATTTATAAATAAAATATATTTATTCCAAACAGTTAGTAATCTGTGCCTTTCCAACCAACAAAACAGCCTTAAAGTGAGTCATTGTTTACTTCACTTTTCCGCCTAGCAGGCAAATTTTTTTCCGGCTAACTAATATCACTTTCCAACTAGTAAAACAAGTAATAATGATTGTTTGCTTTTCTCCGGTAACAAACTTTTAATAGCTTTTTCCACAGCTTCTTGCAGTTCTAAAATAAATAAACTCTAACTCACTATCAGACATGATTATGAAAATTATACTTATTTGGTAGATAAAAATCAGAAAATCTTTAGACAGTTGAAATAACTCAACTGACAAATGCAATAAACATTTTGTCAGTTTACATAGCAACACATGGGATGGCTAGCTCAGTGGTATGAAGTCGGCCTGTGGATCCTGAGAATCCTGGTTCGATTCCCACAGGCGACAAACAATTTTCATAATTTCAAAAACTACCCCTGTGGCTCCTCCACCACTAACATCTTTGGGGGTCGTGATTTGACGACTGGTAACCGCACTTCACGCGCAAAATATATCACTTACCGAGATCTGCTTCGGCAGAGTGCCACACCCAGTAATGGGTAGAAGGCGTGATGATATATTGTTTTTTTACATAGCAACACTATTATTGATATCTATGTTATAGCAGCCTAAACAAATAATAATAAATCTGTCAGAAAAAAGTATAAAATAATTAATGTTTAAGGCGTACAGATTACTATCGTAACTGATTGTGAATAAAATAGTATACACACCGCGCTGGATGCTCATTCCAGCCTCGCGCTTATATCTAACTCGCACTCGACTGTAATGCAGCATTTTCCGGGTCGGTATGAAATATACTATTCCAAGATTGTTGTCAAATGTATGAAAAAGAAATCTAAAAATGAATGACACCGGTATTTAATTTAGCATTCACTATTTTATGAAAATAAAAATAATATGAAAAATTATCATCTTCAATATTTTCCTGAGGGCCGGTTTTTTGTTACGGATGTTCGAATGAAGTTCCCGATTACTATCGTCGAGTCTATTAGAAAAATATCTTAATCAAAGTTAGCTGTCATACAAAATTATTGCAATGAGAGGTGTATTCCATTTGCCATTTGGTTTAAATCTAACTTACATATACTGAAACAGATCACTTATTTATTTCGCTGGATTACTTCGCTGACTTTATTTCCAGTACTATAATTATTATACTCGGTTTTTTAATCAGGATGAGTAAATGCACAAGTCAGATTTACACTATAGAAAGTTACCAAAGAAAGTTACTAGAATTTTGTTCGCGCGAAATACAAAAATTTCTTACACATCTGCACTGATGAAGTCTCATGGAATTTATTTTAAAATACAAATGACATTATAAACTCTAATTTGTCACTCCGTATATTATTAGTTCTTAAAAGAACTGATTTATTTTAATGTCACAGATATGCAAAAAACCAACAAGAAAACAGATAACCTCAAAACTTATGACAGCTCTAATAAATCAAATGTAAAATCTATGTACAGTGTAAACTGGACGAAGCACTAGCCAATCAGAAGCGTCAGTTTTAGCGATTAAAATTTAAATTACTCCTCCTGGTTAAAAAACAGAGTATAATTCTAATTTGTTTTGAACTAATACACCGCAATAAGTGCATCAGTTTGCATAATTTAGTTCATTTAGTCATATTGTCTAATTTATCTGAACTGATTTAAATGAACCAAGTAGCAAATGGAATACAGCTAAGAAATACAACAAGGTTCTAATCTAGGAGACCATCCCGCTGTAAAAATTTAAGTCATCCTCTTTCGTTCTGTCCGCCGTTAGTGCTGACTTCATAACAAACTGTAGACTGGTATACAAAATGCTGTGCATAGTAGTAAGAAGTCATTGGTTTTGACACGCACATTTTCAGTTTAGATTATTTCTGCAATTCTTTTATCTACATTCAATAAATGTCTTTTATAATTCAAGAACAATAAATACCTAATAAAACATTCAAAATTTATAGTTCTTTGAAATAAATAGAAAATACACTATCACTAAGGCGCATTAATAACTTACATAAAGATCAAAATAGAATTCTAATCATACATAAACAGTAAATATTGAAACTGCACATTGAAGTAGTTTAAACATAAAATGTGGAATAATACTAATACAATTGTTTTGTCAAACTTTCTGATTAGATTAGTTAAATTTTAATAAACTGTTTTTAAATACACATTCCAAAGTTCTAAATATTTCGTATTACAATGAAATATTGTTTGAGCTGTGATTTAAACATTCAATTCAATTTTCTTTGAAAATTTTTCGTTTCTTACGTCATTCTAAAGCACAACAAAATTGATAGAAACATCTGAATCCCCAAGACAAATGCCACGACAATTTGCATACGATGTAGAATATGTCAACTACAAATTGCATAAAATAAATGTCAAACCTCTTCAAGCGTGATGGAGTCTGACGATGTTACGACCAGAAACCTAGTTTCTAGACATTGTTTACGAGATGTTTCACTTATGCTATCATGTTGTCGTCTGCAGATGCATCCTGCACTGAAATGTAATCGTGACAGTTGAATTGCAGCAACAAGTGACCGCATTTTAACCTACGACCTGCTCTACCGAAAGAGGATTCTTGATCGATTGGCTAATGAAAGATTCTCGCCTTTGACCGCAATTCGTGAAGCTTATAGTTGTTCGTGGTTTTAGTTAATCGCATTTGTCATTTGTCAAAGGGTATTTTTCTTAAGCTTGCGTGTTTCGACAGTCAAATCCTAATTGCTAAATGTATGATGGTCATGATAAATGGGCTAGGGGATTTTAATTATTAATTTGTTAGGTAATAACTTATTTATAGCTGCTTTTATGAAAGGAAAAATTAATTTACCTTCATTACTCGTAAATACTTACTAAATTTATTTTGTAGCCAAATTTGTGATAATATTTTACTAAATATGGGAACTTTGAAAATAAAAATAACAGTATTGTAATGTATCGTACAAGAGAGAGAAAAATTGTCGAACGAAGCCGTAAGCTGAGTTTAATAATAATCCATCAAATATTGTATTTCACATTACAATACGCATATCGTACAATATTTTCATGGTATGAGAAAAATTATTGGAAAATTAAAATTTTTTAATTTGACAATTTTCTTTTTTATTCTTATTTGAAGCGTGAGTTGGTTGATTTAATTTTCAATCAAATCTAGGTTGCATTGTTTGTGTCAGACTGTCATTTTATTGTCAAAATTCATTTTGGCACTTGTATCGTAATAAAAATTAATAACAATACGCTTTTTAATATTGTAACGTTGATATTATGGTAAGAAATTAGGTAAATAAATAAATTAATCATCACGCCTTTTATCCTTTAGGGTGTGGCACTCTGCCGCAGCAGATTTCTGTAAGTGATATATTTATGCGCGTGAGTGCGGTTACCAACCCTCAAATCACAGTTCCCAAAGGTGTTAGTGGCAGGAGAGACACAGGAATAATTTTAATGTGGTGAAAATTATTTTTCAGCTGTGGGAATTGAACCCAGATTCTTAAATCCACTCGATACCACTGAGCCATCTACTCCGTATACATATATTATTAAAAAAAATATTAGTTTATATTTTAAGAATAGAAATGTAGAAAATAATATATTCGATTTATACTGAAATGTTTTTATTTATTTATACACTACTCTTGTACAACATGAACTGAATCGCAATTGCAGTACAGGGTCTGGACTCTGCGATCCGCAGTGTGGTAGTTCATATATTTTTAGCTTGAGTGGAATTCTAACTTGAGATTTTCGGATTCGAATGCTGTAACGCTACAGGATTTTACAAAAATATACTAATATAATTGGTAGACAAAAAAAAACTGCAGTTTGTTCTTGCGTTTTTAAATGATTTCTAATATTTTGGCAACTGAAAAATTTATTAACCATAAATATAAATAATCGATTAAAATGACGAACTAGTAGTTAACTAACTTTGTTAGCTTGTCGACTCTCACAGAAACGAGCTTATGTGATCGATACAATGTCTATTATCATAGACAGTAATAGGTTTTTTTTTAAATAATAGATATAGAAATCCTGGATAGTGTCCCTAGATGATGAATCGGACTTGGTTTAGTTAGACGAAACTCTTCCTATAATTTTCAACTGATTTCAAACAATTTTTGTACAGACCAAATTGTAATTTGTATATTACCGAGATATTTTAATTTTAAAAACGAGTTTTCATTTCAGAAATACACAAAATTATGTACTGCTCAGCTAATCTACGAGCGTAAGATATTTTCATCACTAGTTTTTAAATTTTGTACAAATTTTGAAAATTAATTATAAAAGAAAAATGCTGTTACAAACTATTTGACTAAAGAAATCGGATGAAAAAAAAAATAATAATTTCTTTGGGGTGCTATAAACTTGTTAGAATTCTCTTTAATTTAAAACCATGTGGGATAGATTGAACTAAAATAGAATTTGCGGCATCAAAAAATAATATAAATGTTGGTGAACGAAGATAGAATTTCGTTGACACACGCAAGTGTTTGGTCAGTGGTAACTATTTGGCAAGTGATGAAGAGCGATATCGCACGACTGTTTCGAATTTTCCGGCTCCTTTGGTAATCCACTTGAGCACGTTTCGCTGCGTCATCGTCTTCTTTAAATGAAAGCGTCACACTTTACCTTGGAATTGAGACGGTATTGTATATTGGATCCGTGTTTGATAGCACATAAGAGAATTACTATACGTACAGTAACACAATAATAGAGAAAAGAAATGACCAAGGATACCTAATGAGCATTTGCAAATACATTTCCTTTAATTTATATAAAGTCATTATTAAATATCTTGTATTGATTAACGTAAATGTAAAAATATACCTTTGTACTCGTTTTGCAATGAAACCATTGCCTCACTAGTATTACAGTATACAATTTTTTCTACGGTCTTGAACTTTTATTTCTTAAAATAGATATTTGGCATTTCTGATTTACTGTTATATTTCTCATTAATTCAAATAAAAAGATTGTTCCACAATGATTGTCTTGGAAACAACATCATATACGATTTCTTTCCGCAATGAGTGCGGCAAGAAATCATACCGAACTGAGTTTTGCAAAAGATACTTTTCACACTTATTTAGAATGTTGATACGATGATTTTTCAACACGATCATAGAAAAAATGTATTATCAAATATTCTGAAGTTAATTTACCTGCATTTTGGAGTAAATATCTTCTTGATCATAAGGCTATGGAAAAACTTACCGAACTGTGGAGTTCAGTTCTCTTAATTGGAAAATTTTTGCTGCATTAAATTACTCCTGTAGATTTTTCTTCTAATCAGATCTGGCTACGAACGGGTGCAACGCATTCGGGCCCAAAGATTTATGACCGCATTGCTGAAAATAATCATTAAAAAATTACCAAAATAAAACATTTATAAGCAATTATTATACAGCGTAAATTTTCTGATATGACATTTGAAATTTTCAAGTTTACTATTTGTATTATCCCAAATAATAATATTATTACTGTTTCGTATACCTTTTTTTTAAAAAAAACCCATTATGGTTTGATTTATATAATTTGTTTGGTACAATTATGTACCAATAAAAATTTCTTATCAAATATAATCATTGAAAGTGGGAGCCCCAAAAATTGCTCACATTCGGGCCTCATAATGAATATGATCGACCTTGCTTTCACTAAAATATCTGGGGACAATGTTTTGACGACTCGTAGTCGCACTTCACGCATAAAAATTGATGCAAAATGGCGTGATGATATTAAAATTAATTTTATGATAAATAACAAAATCGGTATCACGTGAAATGGAACTTGATCCTCGTCAGTTTGAATATTTGATGACTAAGACTTGCTTTCAGAATCCTCTTAATCTTAATTCACTTTTAAGATCCGTTTAAGATTAACGTTGTATGATTTATTTTGCAGAGACTAAACAAGAACTGGAAGACCTGATGGCCGACATTAAGAAAACTGCCAACAAAGTCCGTGCCAAGTTAAAGGGTAAATTGAAAGTGAAACAGTTTTTTATAATGAAATTTATTTGTCGATTTTGTACGTTACAGTGATAGAACAGAACATAGAGCAGGAGGAGCAATCGAATAAATCGTCAGCGGATTTGAGAATAAGGAAGACACAACATTCAACACTATCGAGGAAGTTCGTAGAGGTGATGACGGAATACAATAGAACGCAGACGGACTACAGGGAGCGGTGTAAGGGTCGGATACAGCGGCAGCTCGAAATCAGTAAGTAAACATGCCATCTCTTACATAAATATCATTTTCCAACTGACATTTCCTTCTATCCTACTTTCCTTTCCTTTTCATGACATTTTAACAGTTTCCGAAAGCAGTAAGCAAAGAATGCTATATTCGATGCCACCAAGAATACAATTATTGATCAAAAATTGTGATCGTATTATCTACATATACAGGTGATTGAAAAAATAAAGACAAGTAGCTAATTTCTTTATTTTTTATTTAAGACCTATAGATTAAATTATGAACTTGTATATAAATTTAATTGATATATTTGTGTACAAAGTTGCTGAATTTTATTTCCGGTTTCACCGAAAACTATTTCATTCATATTATTTTAAATATAATGATATATTTTTATTTAATTTTTTTCTTAATGTATTTTAAATTAGCTTTACAATAGTACCAAACATATGAACTTTGAATAAAATATTAACTTTTTAATATTTTAAATGTTTCTTGTTTTGTTTGAGAAATTATTTTAACGTTCACTTTTCTGAAAGTATTGAACTGCCTTGAATTTAAAAAGTATAATTCATTCGAAAATTTTCTGAAACAAATGATACAAGTAAATGGCAAAATAATTTGACAAACAAAAAAAGAAACATGCATCAGAGCAGACTGATAAAATGTAAGATTTAAAATTTTGAAAAATTTATAACAGGTTTAATGTTTTATTAAAAGTTCACGTATTTGGTACCACTATAATACTAATTTAAAATATTCTCAGAAATTATTATTTTTTTAATATATCATTATATAAAAAAATAATGTTATTGAAATTGTTCCTGTGAAACCGGAAGTGAGATTCAGGAACATGATACACCAAAAAGTAGTATTTATATTTGTATACAAGTTTGTAATATAATCTGTAGGTCTTAAATTAGAAATAAAGAAGTTTACTATTTGTCCCTATTGTTTCAATAAGCCTGTATTTTTAAATCATATTTTCTCTAAATTAGCCGTCGACACTTCGTTGAATAATTAGAAATGAATAATTTTAAAAATAATTCGATGATTTTCTGGAATCATAATTTTGTTTGTAATAGGATCTTCAATCATTGTAATATTACGAGAATAAAAAGAAAAAAATATGACCAGCTCGATTCACAAAAAAAGTTTTAGCTAATCCCGAATTCTGGATTAGCAAATCTTGTTCAAGTCCGAATTAAAAAAGTCAATCCAAATCACATTCCGAAGACCAAATGGTAACAAGATTATATTTGAATTTATTTAAATGTTTTTAAGAATATGGTTTAGCGTAATTTGACTAATCCAAGATTTATGATTAGCTAAAACTCTTTTAAAATCTTACTGTTAATACAAAAATTAACCTGTTAATTATAAGACCAAAATTATTTAACGTTAATTATGCTAATTATCATTTCGGGTAATTATCCTTACCCATCACTATCAAGTAGTAACTGTTTCATAAAAGATGTGGTTTTTCTTTCTTTGTTCTTTAATGTCCATTATCACTTTTAGTCATTAATTTTAATATATTCCAGTCATTCTAAATATTTCAGTGAACTTAATTGATCACAAAGATCAATTAGATTTGATCTTCCACCCTACCTTACAAGTGTTCACACATACCTATAAATGTTATTAACAATAACAACCAGCAATATGTGTAGTGTATATTAGTTTAAAAATTTATTTTTATTGTGTAGCCGGAAGACAAACAACCAACGAAGAACTAGAAGAGATGTTGGAACAAGGAAACCCAGCCGTCTTCACTCAGGGGGTAAGATACATATTCATTGTACAATACTTTCATAAACATATAACGTTTGTAGCACATATAATGTGTGATGTTTTGTATGTGACGATGTGTAGATTATCATGGAGACGCAACAGGCGAAGCAAACTCTGGCCGATATCGAAGCGCGACACGCGGATATCATCAAACTGGAGAACAGCATCCGTGAATTACACGACATGTTCATGGATATGGCCATGCTTGTTGAGAGTCAGGTACGAAATAATCTTTTCTTCATATTCTTTCATAAATATTAATTAATATTATGGTACAAAAGGTTGCAAAGTTACTTAAAAAATTATTTATATTTTTCAATTTTATTTATTATATTATTCTAAATTAACTGCAACATATTTGTTGATGATTTGAACATTTATAAATTAATTTGAGACACAGTTATACAGATGATCTGAAAAAAGTGTTTCAGTTGCTAGTACAATTCTGGGGATCTTTTTATTGCACAGTTGGTTACAACGCCCGGAAATACTATTTGAGGTCATTTTTATAATAAATACAAATAGGTTGAGTGATAGAAATACTTTAGATTATTGCTCTGTTCGTAATGTTACGGAATAAAAGCATGTTGGGAAGGAAAAGAACGATTTTTATTAATTAAAATTTTCAAATTTCACTGTCAACAACAGGAAATAAATTTATGTAACAGTCTCACCAATTTCAAGTTTTTTTTTTATTTATTGTCAACCGAAACACTTACTGATCAGCCTGTACATTCGGCGTTTTAATAAATGTTCAATATTTCTTATCTAATGTTTTTAATAAAAATTTGGTATACATTATGAATTTTTAAATATTTATTCCATTAACTTCATTGATTGTACAAAATTACAAATAATTCTGAAGATATGAAAAAATATTTATAGCATTTGTTATTTACGGTGTACTAAACAAAAATAAATATTGCATCGATTAAAATTCATTTCAAATAACTAATTTATTTATTATTTTTGTGATATTATATTGCTTTATTAATATCAGGAAATACTCGTATAATAAATTTAATTATTAAAATTATTCTGCCTACAAAAATTACTTTGTTTTTATTCTATATGAAAATAAAAGTTTAATTGTTATAATTAATGTACTACTAAAATAATAGTGGATTGATTTTATTGACTGTTATCTGGATAATTATACAATTTTTATGGTATTAGATATTGCATAATAAATTAAACGAATATAAGAATGTTGTATTCCGCTCTGAAATGCCAAAACAATAGTTATCTACGGTAGATTATATTTGTGTTTTTTAAACATGATAACAAACAGTAAAAGTTATGAATATTAGTAAATATTTTAAACAGGTACACGTTCAATTTTTGAAGTATATGCAATCAAATAATAACAAAAAAGAAAATTTATGTTTCCTTTATAGCAGCAAAATTATTCGCCAATATCTTTTTTTTTTTAATTAAATTTTTAATGTAAACTTTTGTTTTTCCATTTCAGCATTTTAATTATATAGTATAAGATTTATTACTCTTTAAAATATCATCCGAAGAAAAATTAAAAAATGTTGATATTAGAATAGAATTCTATTGTTCAGAGGTAAAATCACCATTAAAATGTTGAATTAATATTTTTAAAATAAGAAATGCTTTTGATTTCCCTTCGAATGATATTTTTATATGTTAATGAAAAAATTTACGCAGCGAAGAAAACGGTTTGAAATCTAGCTATGCTCTGATCTGAAGAAGAAGACTTCAATGCGATTAAATTATATAAACATTTAAATAAAAAAAATATGGGAATATGCTCTTTCTTGAAATAATTCTATAGCTATAATCTATACTCTTTATAAAGATGGGCTGATTGCATGCGTGTTAGCTAACTGGTAGATATAACATATAATTAACACTGGGTGAATTTGTTCTCTTTTCGCTTGTCCGGGGTGCTTCTCTCTCTTGCTCGTTCTTGCATCGTGCAGGGAGAAATGATAGATCGCATAGAGTACCACGTGGAGCACGCTGTGGACTACGTACAGACCGCCACGCAGGACACTAAGAAAGCGTTGAAGTATCAGAGCAAAGCTAGGCGGGTGAGTCCGACCATTTTATCTAGGCTAAGTAAACGCGAACACTCTACCCCGCTTCTAATCTTTTTTCGTTTCGTTTTTGTTTTTGTTTCTCCGTACTCCGATGCTGCTACGACCTCATACATCCATTTTCAAACTATTCCTTTATTCCTATCTGTCTCTCTCTCTCTCTCGCTACATACTGACTCTCATGTATTATAATAAATGTAATATACAAACTAACACTACTACCACACACACACAAACTTGTGTGTGAATTACATGAAACATCATGTACTTCGCGACTGAATGTTGTGTGTTGCCTTTGTCATCGCTGGAACTAACTCTTGTCTATACCGTTTAATTGTTTTGCCGTTGGTACCTACTATATCTGTGTCTATATCTGGATGCGGTGTTGTTTGCTCCTGGCTCTGCGTTGCTGTGACTGACCCTAACCGAACTGTTTCGTGCGGTGTGCTTGCATTAACCCATGTATGAATTTCGGTGTGTGCGGGTGTGTGTACTGTGTATCTCTCTGTGTCTCTGCTGTGTGCCTATCCATTCCTGATCCCCCAATACCTGCCCGACGTCGGATGGGACGACGTAACAACTGCAGGGTGAACTTGTCGACCGAGTCGAGTTCCATGTGAATCAATCGACGAACCATGTGGAAACTGCAAAAGGAGAACTTGTCATGGCTGAACAGTATCAAACGAAGGCGCGCAAGGTAAGGTGTCCGCCTGTATCTCTCTTCTGTCTCTAGCTGCTTGCCCCGTAGAGTCCGTCCCGAGCCCAGGCTTGCGACGTCGACGCCGCCACTGCCGATGCCGCGTCACTACGTCGCGTCCGGTGCATGTGTACGCGCACGATTTTCTTTTCATACTTTTTTGTACATTTTCTTTCATCACACACACGATTCTCATTCTGCTTTTCATTTGATCGTTGGCTTCGTAGTTGTTAATTTATGTTTCTTTTTTTTGTTCTGTTCACAGAAAAAGATCCTGATCATAATCTGCCTCATAGTCGCTCTCATCATTTTGATTATCATTTTGTCAGTCCTTTTATAAAGCCTTCGGGACCGGAAGCCGGCGTTCTCGCTCGCCTATTTACCGTACCGGAGCTGCCGTCACCGTTGCCGTCACCGCTTCCCTCACGTGATGTGTTCAGCCAAATGGTGTCGTGGGACCACACGCTACTGCGTTCAAGCCGCGCACTCTCCGGTCTCCATGTCCTGCCAGCGCGCGGATACAGAACCAAGCAATATGTCATTACTGTTATTATACATAACATATATGTAGACTGTAGACTCTATAGATATAGATAGATTGATGTGTGTGTGTTAACTACGAAATAACGAACCTCTCGTATCCGTTCGTTCGTTTCGTGTATCAGTATAACTTAACTGTATACGTGTCCGTGTATGTTTGTGCGCTTGTATCTGGTTCCGTACGAATGCGAGCGTTGAGCGCTGCTTGTGTATGATAATGGCTTGTGTAATGAGTCACGTCTACCTACATACACTCGGTCCGGTCAAGCACACGAACTCTTTTGATTGGTGATGATGACAAAAGGTGGCATACACACAACGTCCCGTCGACGATTGTTTCAAACACACCTAGGATACCTGTTTGTTTACTACTCTGTTTGTTGTTGTGTCTGTGCTTGGTCCCTGCAGAAGAAGATCATGATCCTCATATGCCTCACGATTCTGGCCATTATCGTGGTGTCGACGATCGGCGGTTACTTGGGCTTGCTGTGAGGCGCCGGCGCGAGGTGAGCTCTCGTTCATGTTGATGTTGTAGAGTAGCACCTTGGTTTGGTATTATTCGCGCATCGTTACTACACACACACACTATTCTACACACGTTGTTATTATTGTTGTTGTTGTATGTATGTATGTTGTGTTTGCCGCGGCCGCGGTCGGTCTCGCCGACGCCGACACTGGGTGGGTGTTGATTGCAGGTGCCGCTGCGCTGGTCGCGGCCGCCGTCGTCTCCGCCGCCAACGTGTCGTCGTCGTTGCCGTCGCGCCGCACCACCGCCACCACCGCATCGTCGTCGTCGTCGCCGCATTGCCGCCGCCGCCTCCGCCGCCGTCGTTGTTGTTTGTTTGTCGTGCCTGTGACGACGCCGTCGCCGACGACGGGGCGCGCGCCGCCACGACTCCCCGGCGGCCTCGGCCTCGGCTGTCCCACGCGCCGCGGCACTGCTGCACTCACGCACTGTGCCGCGGCGCACACACAGTTTTGAACTTGTTTGTGCCCATGTACAAAATTCTATTAGCATTGTTACAATTGTCTTTATCGATTAATGTAAAACAAGGAACGTTACACCACAAGCAGTTGCTGTAGCAATAATATATATAATTATGTGAATTTGATCTTTTTCATCTTTAAGAAGTGTGATACTTGTACCAAAACAGTAGTGGCGGTCAGGGCGAACGGAAGGGCGCGAGCGAACAAGTCCAGCCCAGCTGAAGTGTTTTGCTGACGTCTGACGTCGAATTTGTTGGTGCACTGATGTAATCAGTCTGGCATCTGCACGCTCCCTTCCGTCTCGCGCTCGACCACTTGGTGTATTATATTAATATTACTATAGTGTGTAATCATTGCTCCTACCCCAGCTGTGTCAGATGATATTGGTAACTAATGTGTTTAAATAACCAAGCAAAAACAATTCTCTTGTACATGTTTACGTGTAGCAAGTTATGTGTAATGTCCTCTTCACCTGCCCATACTGTACCTGTCATCATCTTGCTCACATTCGTGCCAGCCCCAGTGTTGTTCTTTCTGCATCTGTCTTTCTCCTGTTTCCAGTTTCCATTCTTCCTTTTGTAGTCCACACAACACCAACACATACACACGTCCCTACATAAAAACACAGTCCCAATTCAAAGCTTTCCAATTGAAACGTGCCCCATAGAGACGCGGTCGTCTTGCGCGCACCTGTACAAATTGTCTCTTTGGTTCGGCGTTCGAGATTATATTTCCGTTTTGTCGTTCACGTAAGCTTTCAAAGATCTCTGATGATTACCACGTAATTAACTAGTCGTCGTGTACTTTAAAAATAAAGTAAAATTTTTAAAAACGTAAGTCTTTCGCCAATTCTGTGAGAGCATGCGTGTAGCGTTAGCTGTAGCATATAAAACGTGTAACGTTAGCGTATGTAGCTAGTTTTATACTTGTGTGTGTTTAAGCAGAATAAACTGCAGGCGGAGCACGTTCTCTTTCTTCTTTCATTCTTCGTAACATTATGATGATGATTCTTGTAAGTGTCAATTCGATTGGAACGCTGCTGCATTTACAAACACATATAACATTTAAAATTTCCCGCGCGCGCGCGCCTCATTCCTACCCCAATGACCCCAATCGTTCCTCCGTTGTCGTTCGTGTTGTTTAAAGTTACAAACGGTACCTGCTCCGCCCTCGACCCTTGCACCGACTACAATTCCAATTCATCCGGGCGCGCACGCGAACAAGTGAGATTATACATTATATTAAAACTATTTATTAATATATCGTAGTTAGGACGTAAAATTTTTATCATCAATGAACACATTTAGATAGACGTGGAGAATATACAACGGTATATTCTCCTTGCATACGTGTTGTATAAATTAATACATTACATATATACATGTAGTCCGTGACGATTATATGCGGTAGTGTGCAGACAACCACCCGTCACACCGAACATCCTTTACCCTCTGCTATCCGCTGTCCTCGTCCACCTGTCCTAAGTGCTTCCTGGTGTTTTACAGAACAGAATCCTGTATCATTGCCTGGCCCCATATCCACATACCGCACCACTCATGTGTCCTTGTCTGTCTCTGTCGCCCACTCTGTGGTGTAGTTTACTCTATTAGGCTAGGTGTCAGAATATGTGTGCACTCGTGCAATGGAGGGACGCGTCGTTTGCCGCTGACGTTAACCGATGCGTCCCGGTTTTCCCTGGGTCCCTATGGGCGAGACAACGCTCCGAGCACGCGATACCCTATGTCCTGACAATGCATATCATACTTTGTTGTTATCTCATTGCTTCTATTGTACATACACCAGTAGTTATTAGTCCTTAGCAAACCACTTCCGCTTTCCTGCTCGACCCTGTCCTTGTTCCGAGCGCGAGCAATTGACGCTGACACAAATATGTATATTAGACAATAATGATTAAGTATTGAACGAATATATACATATAAATAAATATATTATATATAAATATAATTTTGTAGATATTGTGAATTTATTAAATGTAGTCTATCTCCGCGACACATTGCTGTATTCCATGACATTGGATCCCGCCTCATCGAACCGTTCGTTAATCACTCGCCTCCAACGCAGCAATACGTACAACGTTCTTGAATGATATTCGCGCGTTGACTCGCCCCAGGGACCATCGTCATAGACGTAGGGAACTCAATATTAAGAACTTATAAATAAATATATATATAAAATATACATATATCTTCTGTACATTTCGAAATTGGAAGTAAAAATTATAATACATCTTCCAGATCATTAACAAGTTGTTTTAAATACAAACACAATCATTTGTTCATATAGGCACTTTATTTACTTTTAGCCTTTATAGATTTACAGATAGTTGGCACAGAGAATAAACGTGCGGGTAACTTACAAAATGATATTAACTTAAATCAGTAACGGACATTAGGACATATAACAGTATCATTTCTATCAGAAATTAATTTCGCTAATTTTATTAAACCTTTAGTATAAAATCCCTGGCCATACATTTCTTCGGGACCTTTCATTGCGTGTGATTTAATAAAATTCAAAACGAGTTCTTCATCAATCACGTTCATATATAAGCGACAACCCCAACTTACTAAAACAATTGGCTACAAAAAAGAAAATAATAATTACAGTAAAAAAAAATAATATATATATGCATCATTAAATTTCTTACCCTTTCCTCGGTGAGCTCGTTGAAAGCTGAAATAACATGTTTCCACATACAATTTCGCAAAATTCTTTTAAGTTTACTAACTTGTCTGGGATCAGTACAAGGATGATACAGCATCACAATAGCTCCGTGTTCTAAATTGTGCAGCCACCTTTGTTTAGGAACGTATTTATATTCACCATATTTCGCCCATAACGGACGATGATTACCACTGAAACAATATTTTAGGTAAAGTATATCTCAAATATAATTATTTTACTTACAATGTAGGTATACTATGATGATAATGTATCGTCATATTCATGCATATGTGATATGCCTAAAAAAAGAAAAATTAGTTTCTCACGCGAATATAATATTATAAAACGTACAAAATAATCAGCAGGTACGTGATCACATTTCTCCACAGGGCTAACATAATAATTCGGTTGAAATTTTCGGCGAAAGCACGTATAGTCTCGGGAAGACCCATCCCAATCTGTAGTAAGATTTTGCTGTAAAAAATTAATTAAGTTATAATTAAATGTCTCTGCTAACTATGATATATATATATATATATTACTTTGGCATCGTCGCAATCTGGATCACTAATACCCATTTTAATTCCATGTTTATCATCAGTTAAATCAGGTTTTCCATCATAATTTTCATTTGTTAATTGTTTGATAAAAGTTTGGTCAATAGCATCATTTGTATCAATGGAGCCAGGATCTACAGGAAACCAGTTTCCTTCCCAATATTTTTCAGGTATAGCTAAAATTAAATAATATATACATATTTATTTAAAAGTTTTTATTTGCAACGTTACCTAAACCAGCATCATAGAAACTGGCTATGAAAAATACAACCACACATTTGGTAATCATTGTAAAAATATTTTATACGTGGAACAAGATTCGTTGCGGAACATTAAAACACAACAATGGTTTATTGCAATATACTCGTTTAAATTCTTATTATACTGTTTATCAAACTCAATAAACTTTTCATTTATATAATCATAACAAATATATATCAAACAATTTTAAACGCATTTGTTTTATGATATAAATGTTTTGGTTTTAAGTTGAATTTGACAAATGTCAGTAATGACATTTGTAGTTATTGTTTACTGAACGAGTACGAATGTAACAATTAAATTTTTATCATTAATAACATTCAAATTTATGATAATTGCAATTAAATATTTTATGTTCTTTTAATATAAACAAATTATGATCTAAAATGTTTGTTATGCCATTAAATCCTGCTGTTAAATTATTCGATTCGATGTTGTTACGTGTAAAACAAGTGACAATTTATTTTTTAATCAATAGAAAAATTATGTACTTTTAAAGGAATCAGTACTAATTTAGCTAAATTAAAAGAATATTTATTGCAATGCTATTTATTTGAATGATATCTGAATGTAACCACGTATCAAAAATAAATATGGCGAAGAGACATGCGCACAAGAAGTGAAGATAATCAGAATACGAAGTAATTTTTATTCAGTGTGAAATGATGAAGGAAGATGATGATGGCCGATCAGTTTCGTAAAGTGGAACAATATTCACCGAAATCTTCACCTCGAGGGGCTCGGTCCCCTGTTGTTTCGCGTCAGGATTCATCAGGAACATTAAAAACAACGATTTCTTTAGGAAAAAACCCGTCAATCGTCCACAGTGGACCTTTCTATTTGATGAAGGAACCGCCAGGTAATAAACAACACCATGATATTTTGGAATCTTTACTTATAACTAACTAATAAATATTTAAGGTGAGAGCGAATTGACGGGGGCTACGAATTTAATGGCATATTATGGACTGGAACATTCATATACTAAGTTTAGTGGCAAAAAATTGAAAAGTGAATTATCGTCGTTTCTACCCAATTTACCTGGTATAATCGATGCACCTGGATCTCAAGACAATAGTTCATTACGTTCGGTAATTGAAAAACCTCCAATTGGAGGAAAAGAATTATTACCGTTAACCAGTGTTCAGTTGGCTGGATTTAGACTTCATCCGGGTCCTGTAAGTTTCAAGTTTATATTATCATCGATTAATAAATTAATTCGTTTATTTATATAGCTCCCTGAACAATATCGATATGTAAACCAAGCACCTCAAAAGAAACATAAAAGTAAACACAAAAAGCACAAGCACAAAGAAGGCGGACCACCAAGTCAAGAAACTCAGGCAGCGGATATTGGACAAGACATACACGAAAAGAAACACAAAAAGCAGAAAAGACACGATGAAGAGAAAGAAAGAAAGAAAAGAAAAAAGGAGAAGAAACGAAAAAAACAAAAGCATAGCCCTGAACATTCTGGTGGTCTTACTCCAAGTCAGCATTCCAATACGTAAAAAGCTTCATGTGCAAATAAAAACAGAGATATTGTGTCAGTTATTCAAATCTATAGACGGTTGTGTCGGGCATGTGTCTGTGTTACCACGGAACATTATATTGAGTACTTTCACAAAGTACATTCATTGTAAATATTTCATGTTGTATTTCATTAAAGCTAATCATTATTTAGTGTTTATATTTGTTAGATCAGAATTTAATATAATAAACGTCTATATTTATCAAAATATAGTTATTTTCAACTGAGTACTTAGTTTACAATATTTGATTTCTAATAATCGTTTTCGCCAATAAATATTAAAAGTACGATTTTATTGACAGTTTACTATAAATGATAGACTGTAAATTACTACTTTTACATCCTAGACAGTAAAAGTGTTATTTTAGAAAAACAACAAATTTGATTTAATTTAATAAATATAATTGCTACAAATGCCGCTTCTTTAATTTTTCGTCACTTTCCATTATAAATATATTATAAATTTAATTAATATACTTTTATTGGCAACATTCACTAAAATCAGAATGACAATTATAAACGTCAAATTTGTTTTTACATAGCATCCGCTTAACAAATGCGTTGTAACATGATCACAACAACATAATAAATATTGAAAGTAATTACAAAATTAATATTAATTTTAAATAATCGGTAAAAAAAAATTTTCCAATACGGTCAAAAAATACTGATTTATAGTCTCGGATGCTCCTCGTCTACGAAAAGCTAACCACATCATAAATCTGCTATATTTTTGCTTACTAAAATGTATAAGTATTGCTTTGTTCCTAAAATATTTACAAAATGCATAGTTTTGAAATTTTAATTAAATTATACTACAGTTGGTCTTGGTATTGTCGTGATAAGAAGAAAAAGAAGACGTAACCGATTTCAACACAACGCGCATCATCGAATAGAAGTTGCCGCTTGAAATTTATTTCCTGTTTGAACGGCGTGGAGTACGGTAGTTGCTAGTTGGTATCCATTTTGTTTTACATACTTGAAGAGTTGCAGAGATGGCGGATGGACGTAAGTATTTTGTTTTATCCTAAATATCAATTAGATATATTTGTCATCGTAATTAAAAACGTTTTCTATTTGTAGTATAGTTGAAGTAGTAATTAATATTTTTTTGTATTTATAGAGCTTTGTGATAATTATGTGTTTTGTTATGCAGAATATACCGGTTATGGAGGCGGTGGTACAAACGCTAATCTTGGTTACGTAGATTATTCACAACCTCCACCGTCTACCGGTGGATATAATCAAAATTATCAGCAAGGAAACTCATGGAATCAGAGTGCTGCACCTACTGCCGGTTATGGGGCCGCCCAAGGTAAATAATTATAAATTAGTCATCATTTTTCTTTTTTTTTGTTATAGTAAACGAGAATTCTTTTTCTAATAAATATTAAAATACTGTGTTAATTCTAGGCGGTGGCGGTGGCTACAGTGCCCCAAATACTGGTGGTTACAACAATACTTCTAGTGGAGGCGGGTATAATAACGCCCCTGCTGGTAATTATGGCGGGGCTGCAAATACAGGAAGTTATGGAGGATATGGAAACGGTGGAGGTACTGGTTCCCAAGGTGGCGGTTACGGTGGAAGTACCGGTAGCAGTGGTTATGGCAATAGCTATGGAGGTAAATATTTTGATTATGAAGAAAAAATTGTAATGTAATAATGTTTGTTTTTTATTAATGTCTCAGGTGGTGGTGGCGGCGGCAGTGGAGGTAGAGATCGTGATTACGGTAACCGTGATGGCGATCGCAGAGGCGGTGGTGGAAGTTTTGGGTAAGCATTATTTTTCATTATTGACTCTTATATTATAGGTGTGAAGAAACCCAATCAGTCAGTCAGTTACATTTGGTAGTATTTTCATTACTTTTCATATTTTTAACTATATAAATCATGAAACTAAATAAATTTCAAGCTAAATTATTGCTTAGTATTAACAGAACCGTAAAATTTTTAAAACGAATTTATTTTTTATTAAAAATTTACAGTAGTTGCTTAAAAATTCGATTTTTCGATTTCCTTTTTTTTTTGTTGTTTCTTTTTAATATCTAGTGTACTTAAATATTGTATTTATGCAATTTATGGTGTTATTAATGACATGGTATTACATCTTTCAACAGGTGCTCTAATAACATTTTTTTTCTTTTATTGACATGACTGTGTTAGAATTGGGTACATAAAACGTTTTTAATATTGATTGCTGCAGTGGTTTCTCATAAAAATCAGTGTATTAAGAACTTATTTCGAACTATAACTACAGGGGTATTTTTGCATTTATGTGTCTGTTGTTAAAGTAGAAGATATATTTAGAAATTAGTTTTACAACAACTAATATATTCGTCATTATTTCTCATACATATATTATTTCGGCCTAAAAATACTTATACCAACAGATACACTTAACATATAAATCATTGTTTGGTCTGAAGTAATAACATCCACATAGCGCTAACGATATTGGTTTTGAAATTCAATATGTGAACATACACTCAACAGAGTGTCGCCTTGTATTGCAAACTGGCACGCATAGAATGTCGTTAAGCCGCTATGGTAACAAACCAATAGGGAACAAAGTGGTATGGTACTCGCAGTACTTGGTTTTTGTGTAAAAAGGTAATAAAAACATAATTGAAAATGGTTCAACAACTGGTTATTGGTATTGGTATAGTCTAGTAAGAAATATGAAACTTAAGTTATATAAAGGGTTCAAGACTTAGACTAACTGACAAACAGACTGACTAAATCAAGAAAGGGACGCAGTTCGTTCCACAGCAGCATGACCTGACGTAAAAGTGTTTTAGTAACGTTGTGTAAAAGAAAGTGTTGGTTGCCAACGTGTGGTTGGCCTCCCCATCGCCATCAGCGCGTCGCACTGATCTCTATTGCTTCTGTTTTAGCAGTGGCGGAAGGGGTGGTTACAAAGGTAAACGCACCAGGTCATACGGCCTGATGCCTTTTATGTCAAACTTTTACTATATATACATGGTTCATAATGAAAGTGCTGCTGACAGTTGTTGAGCTTTCTGTACTGTTTTCATTCACTAAAGTGTCAACGGACAGCTTATTTGCAACTTGCGAAGCTCCCTCAGTAGAAATCTTGATGTGTTTTACGCTGTGCAACAAAAAGGTTAAACACATGAAAATATGATACATATCGTCCTTAGTTTAAAGATTGTTTTGATTATAAATTCATATTAACGTAAAGTAATAAATATCAAATCTGTCAATTATGTTAAAGTAATCATTAAATTCTAAACACTGATAAAAAAATGAAACTTTATTGTTGTACATCGTATGCGCTGCAGGCGACGAAGATTAAAATGTGAACGTAACAAATACCACATATACTTCGAATGTGCATGGTCAGTGTATGCCTTTCCCAGGTGAAATACGAGTCAATCAAGATTTGTATCTGATGCAGCTCTTTCATAAGTGTACTACTACCATTATTATTATTCTGTCAGTATATAATGTTACTTTTGCGATAATTTAAGACTGGTATTATATATCTACTTTGAAATCATTAGATATACAATATGTATTGTGGTGAATGTGTTAAATGGTAAAAAAAGTACGAACGTTGTTTGCTTCAGTGAGGTATGAAGATAATTAAAATGGTAACAGTTGTTCGTCGCATATTTGGTAAAAATAAACCAACGAGTTGTGTTTTCTCGATTTGCGTAGAACTTAAGTGTTGTATATCAATATACTTCATAAATTTGGGTCATTTTAAACATATCTGTAAAAGATTAAAAATAAATTACGAAATGAATGTATTGTAAGAAACTAATAAAATTTTGTTTCCTGTTTATATTTAAATTAACTATTGTGGAACTCTGTTTACAGGCGGCTTCGGCGGCGGTGGAGAAATGGTTATACAGGAGGACACCGTCTTCGTCTCTGGAATCGACCCAGCGTTCACAGAGGAAGACATTGCCCAGCACTTCGGAGCCATTGGGGTAATTAAGGTCAGTTAGGATTATTTCTCGTAGTTTCAATTCGAAAATGAACGCGAGTAGCACTCTGTGTCTGGGTGCATTTTTGCCCAGGTCCAATTTGAATATCTCGCAGATCAAATTTCAGAGCTTTTCCCGACTGTTTATATCATTTTACTGTCGATTATTGGCTTTGATATAATCATTCATTGATTTCATATAAGTTTATATTGTTGTTAGTTAACAGACAATTGATAAACAAAGTATGACAAGCGAACATGGCCTAATGGATAAAAGTAAGAAGTTGTGCGTTCAAATCTTGCACACTTCAATATCTATATAAAAAAATACAATTGTGTCTGAATAATTCGGACTTTAATTATAAGCTGTAGGCTTCTTATATTGTAACTAGGATTAAGTTACTTTTGTGCAGAGTAGTAACGTAAATAAATAAGGAATATTTTGATTTGCAGATTGACAAGAGATCCATGAAACCAAAAATCTGGCTTTACAAAGACAAAGTAAGCGGCCGCTCTAAAGGTGAATGCACAGTCACATACGATGATGCTGACGCTGCCAAATCAGCCATCACATGGTTTGATGGAAAGGATTTCCGCGGAAGTACCATCAAAGTTCAAATGGCCACACACAAGAGCAACTGGTCAGGAGGAAATCGCGGCAAGGGTCGTGGAGGTGGTGGAGGTAGTAGTAGTGGTAGTGGAGGAGGAGGCGGAAGCAGTGGAGGCGGTGGCGGCGGCGGCGGTGGTGGTGGATTCGGAGGTGGTAGCCGTGGAGGCGGCGGCGGTGGAGGCGGTCGTGGAGATGACAGAGGAGAAGGAGACTGGCGATGTCCCAACCCCGACTGCGGTAAGAACAATTCTAAATTTTATTCTTTTTTTACTCGACATAGGCATGGTGGCAGAATACGATTAGAAATCTGGCATCTCCAAATTTGTCGAAATACTAATTTTGTAAATTGATAGTCCCTTTATTTCCTCATAAATAAAGGGGTAGACATTTAACCTAACATTATTACAAGTTTATTTTTATTGTTCGACATAGGCATGATGGTAGAATACGATAAGAAATCTAGCATCTCCAAATTTGTCGAAAGAAAAAATTGACAAAATGATAGTCCCTCTGTTTATTCAATAAACAAAGGGGTAGATCTTTGTCAAAACAAAATTGAAATCATATAAATACTTTTCATAAAATAATTCAACATGTATTGACGTAACATTCTTAATCTTTTCAGGAAATATAAACTTCTCCTGGCGTCCAAAATGTAACAGATGCAACGAAAGCAAACCCGAGGGCGCTGGAGGCGGCGGCAGCGGTGGAGAAGACCGCAGAGGAGGTGGAGGCGGTGGTCACAGAGGTGGCGACCGAGGTGGCCGACCTGGCGGTGGCGGTTTCAGGAGTGATCGCGGTGGTGGTCGTGGTGGTTTCGGAGGTAGGGGCGGTGGTGATCGTGGCGGCAGAGGACGCGGCGGCGGCGGCGGATCTATGCGTGGTGGTGGTGGAGGGTAAGAAACATGTTCGTTTTATTTTTCTACCTTTTGTAGATGTTGTACATTTTTTCCCCGATAAATTCAGTAGCATATGCTCTCGTGGCTTGCTTTTGAATGCTATAAAACTTATCTCAAGCTATTTTCGCTGTATGATGTATCCTACCTTGAGAAACAACTATATCTAAATTAAAAAATTTTCTTTATCGTCCCCAATTGATTTCAGCTGCACATTTTTATATGTGACAGCTGAATGTCTGAACCAGGGGCATAATAATACGTATCTTTATTAAAACGCATCGCAAGTTTATTTTAACTGCGATGTGTCCTGTCTGAAGAAACAAATATTATAAAGTTTATATAAAATGTTGTACCCTTTTAAATTCAGCTGTTTATTTTGTTATAATTTATAGCTGAATGTGACTACTAGGGAAAATTAAAATTCTCCATAAAACGCATCGCAATTTGTTATTTGAATTGTAACGGTGTATCCTGTCTGGAGAAATAATCAATTTATATAAATAGATGACTTATTTTAGATTTCTATTGTTGTATATTAATCATATTTTTTTGTTATAGAGATAGAGGATCACGAGATAACCGACACAGGCCCTACTAAGTAACCAATAATATAGAGTATTGATTGTCGTGTGATTTTAAGTCATATTGACTTACACATTTTAAGTATAAATCACGTTTTGTATGTTTAAATTTCGATTATAAGTACCTTGTATTAATTTGACTGTATTGATTGTAAATGTATCTAAATAAAACTTTTATTTCGTATTTTAGTAGCACTATTTAAGGTAAAAATAGAACAAATTTCTTTAATTTTCAATTACATTTTATTTGAACATTAACTTATGAAAACAAATTTGATAGAACATAAATGTTTTTTTCGTTGAAAAATACCTCCAATTTTAATTACATTTTAAATATTATGTTAGTACATAGAAAATCATTCAATCACATCTATTAACAGTTCAGTTGTATACATATAAGATAGCTTACACCTTACAAATAATTTAGTGTGAAAGAAATAAGTAAATAAGTGTTACATTTAATTTCTACGTTTCCTCTGGTCTTCTTCCTGTAGAATCAAAAAACCAATTAATAACCTGTATTGAGATCAATATTATATATTTTTTATCTTATACACACTTTTCCCTTTACCTTTTGTGTCAAAATGATTAACAATCTTCTGAAAATACCAATAAAGTCCACGAACAGATCCATTGAATGTGTAACGAAATCCTTGTTGCCCATACGACGTTTCTCAATGATCGCCTGTGTATCATATAGGACAAATCCACACATGACAGCTAATCCCAAATACAAATGAACTTGATAGATCAAAGTTGAGCCCAGGAACAAATTAGCAAGACCCATGATCATCATGGACGAAATTAAGGTCATCAGAGTACCGCCCAAATACAGCCATTTTCCTTGCTGTGACATCATTGCACACAGGGAGAAACAAACAAATACTACTGATGTACCCATTAAAGCAGTAACCACAATGCTGGGATTGATCATGATTACTGTTTCCAACAAAGGTCCCATTCCCAGACCAGTTAATCCAGCGAAACCAAGTAAGTACCCCAGTCGTAAATTTGTGTTTTTGCCATTATCGGGTGTGCCAATTAACAGGAAAAACATTACCAGGGCACCGATAGACGAAAGGAATCCAGCCCGTAAAATGTCTGTAAACAAGTGGACAGATGCACCAACACCAGCTGCCACTGTCGACAATGCCAAACATCCGTACACATTACGAAGATGTTGTCGTACAGGTTCTTCACTGAAAAAAAAGTATGCCTTTAACAAATTTATTTACAAAATTGCGTAATAATTAATTCTGGAATAAAATAAACTATGCAAATGATCTGATTTTCGCTTGTCATTTAATACCTTTCACAAGGTGAAACTCTTATCTGTGTAAATAATTTTTAGATACTTACAATTTATTGTTGAAGGAATTTAAAAACGAATTAATTGTTGTCGCCATAATTTTTCTAATCCAAATGCACTGTTTATTCCTGATATAACAATAAACTATCGGATTCTCGAAGCAAATATCACAAACTGAAAAATTCACGTACGCTGCCTTCTACGATTCACATATAATATATCCTGGGTACACGTCAGTTATTACAACTTCCAGCAAATTCCACTGGTGGGAGAACTAAGGCCTACGTGTTTTGACGCACACGTAGGGAGAGCTGTAACTTGTTTTTGATTGGTCACGCCACTCTATTACGCTATGCCATTCATACGTACATTATTTTGAATACAATTTAAAATATCGAAATTCGTAATGAATATTTAATATTCTGAATAAAAGGTACCTTGAGATTGGTATTTAATAAGAATTTTATTTGAGACTAAGCTTAATTTTGAAAACGATATTATATTAAACGATTACTTTCACTTTTTAATTGTGATATTTTACAAAATAATTTTTCGAAAATATTGTTGTTTTTACAAATATCTGTTTGTTTGTACAGATGACAACAATATTAGCCACCTGATAAACAACAATTATTTTTTTTTTTGTGTCGAGATTATTGTTGTACTTTGTAGTTTGAAATATAAACTTTTCAAAATAAAATTATGTTGACATCTATTGATGAAAAATTAATGTAATGACTGTGAATCAGCCTTAAGTTTTCAAATGTCGCATGCGCATTGTGCTAAAATACACCATGCAAAAGAGAGATGAGTTTTCATCGCAATAAGATCTAACCTAATATTTCTTTACTATAATTAATTTGAAAAGTAAATATTCTCAACATATAATGGAAAGATATACTCATACTACTTTATTTACAGTGACTTTATAGTATAGTATTACTTTATTTGCATTAAACATTTCATCAAAGTTATGGCAGTTTCAAGTTGGATGTTAAGAAGTCGGACTTTACGCTCAGGCAGATTTGATCGTAGTACGTTTATAACATAAAATTTACAAATTTCCAATTAATTTTGTTTATTTTGTATATATAGGCCGAAAAGAAAATGATGAAGATTACGTTAAAGTCGATCTATCTAAAGGTACATGCCCATATAGCACTTTGAAACGAGGGTCATAGCTCATACAATCATGTTTTAGATGTACGAATTACTTGCAAAGAAATACTGGAAGGAGTCTGTACTATATCCAATGTAACCGAAGGGAAGCGGGTTAATTATTTAAATGCTTTTGTGAAACTAATATTGCATGTAAATGGTGATGTATCGAGTACCGGCTTTACGATAGAAGAAATTTTGTGTTGGTATGTCAACAAATTCTTACCATTTCTTTAGTTTTCTTTACTATCTTTGTATTGTTTTCAGTTTGCGTGTTTCACTTGCAAATGAATCAACCCAGGTGCGTGCTGCTGGTTTGCGGGCAATTCGACATGTGCTTACTGCCGAAAATGATATTGTTACTTTAAATTACTTACAATTTCCTTATTTAATAGCCAGGTATATATTTGAAACATATTCTAAATCATGTTTTTCTTCAACGTGTAAGTATTTCAGGTCAATTGATGTAGTGTTACGCAATGATGGGGAGAGAATACAAGCTTTTAAGTTAATTCGGAAAGTATTACTAATAGCAGCAGAACATTTTGATGTCACTTTAGCAAGATCTTTAGTCTCTTTGGCAAATGGTGTTGGTGAAGACAAAGATAGGATGTTACGAGTTTGTCTTGCATCTCTTTGTGAATTAGGTATGATTTTATGGTGTTTTTGTGAAGATAAAATATATATAAAAAAATATTTCAGGTATTTTAAATCCTGAACTTTTTATAAGATGTGGTGGAATAGCAGCCATTACAAGAAATATTCTAGAATGTCAAATGCCTCGTATTGTCGAATGTTTATGTGGAGTTTTATTACATTTATTAGATAAACCCGCAACTAGGAACTATGCGGGTATAGATTTACATTGTTTAGCTGCACCATATTGCGATTTTCATTATCGTCATGCCTGGATGGATAAGAATAGGTAAGATATTGGAATCGAATATATATATATATATATATATATATATATATATATATATATATATATATATATATATATATATATATATATTTATTAGTTTGATTTTTATTCGTGTTATTTAGGGATGAACGAGAATTACGGTTCAACTGCAGCAGATTAGCTTTACTTTCTGTATTGCGTAGTTGGCCTGGCATTATTCATTTTTGTGCACCAGCAAACACGTCTGGTTTGCAAGCTATTGTTGATGTTCTCTATCTTAATCAACTTGAAGTTCGAGTAAGCATAATTTAAAATAATGGGTTCTCCACTATAGTCAGTCAGAAAATGGTAAAATACTCATTTATATGAAGACTAAAACATGAATAACAATTTAGACTTTTTTAAACTATAGATTATTTTTACCTAAATAGATGAAGTTTCATAAAAAAAATAGTGGAGGGCTCCCATTAGGTAGGTATATATATATAGAATAAATTTGTGATATTTTAAACAGAAAGCAGTGCTGGATCTCTTATACGAACTGCTAGGCCTACCACAACCGGAATGGACAGATGAATATTCAGTAGCACTAAACGCCATCGATCCATCCGATCCACAAGACACTTGGCGTCTTAGCGAAGGATTTGTTGCTGCTGAAGGCAGGTCTATAATGCCTCACCGAGCTCGGACGACTCCCAACATCGCAGAAATTCATTTAGCAGTGCTACTTTATGTGTTCCTTGAACTGGGTTTACTAAGTGCTCTAGTTGAAGTGATTGTAACCTCAGACACTTTTATTTCCGTACGCGCGACTGTTCTTCTAGGAGAGTTGTTACACATGATTCACATGCTCTTGCCACCAGAATGTTGTAATGTAACGCCGGCGTTGCCAAATTTACTCGCGTATTCCACTACTAACCGGTATCAAGCTCTTGCGGCTGTTACTGCTCTTCATCAACTGCATTCTTTGCTCAAACAAAGACCTGCTTCGTCTAGTCTGTATTTAGATCATATTTTACAGTCGGGTCGGTTATTAAAAACGACTACAAATACCGGGGAACGCATTAAAAGACATCGGACGCATACTACTAAGTCGAAAATTTATCAGTTGGTGCTCAAGGATGGAGATGAAGATGCTTTACGAGAATCTGGAGTTTTGCAGAGTAAAGAAGGTTTATCTTGGAATTGGAACATCATTAGAGCTATTTTAAAGGTATGATAAAAAATGCCTTTTTCTCTAATATTTTAAGTTTTATTTTATTTTAGTCGGACGGTACTTTCACGCTAAGAATGGACGATTCCAACCACCGTGCATTTTTGCGAAGACTTGTTCACTATTACCAACCCAGTAGCAACAGATATTCTCATTTAGATTTATCAGGTCCACGGCAAACTCATGTACATACAACTGTAGGTTGCGATTTGGTACACTGTTTGTTGCAAATGCCGGAAGTTGAGGGTTCCAGACTGTTACATGAGTGGTTCGAAGATATTACCGGTCATATAGACGCAATTACAACGTCAAAAAGTGCTCATGACTGTTTGTTCAGTCCACTTCATATGTCTAATACTTTGTGTCAAACGTATTTTTTATTTATTGGACATATGTGCCACACGCAGAAAGGAATTGCTATTTTGCAGGATATGGATTTGTTTCAGAAGTAAGTAAGATTTAGTTTCATTTATTTATCATAAATTAAAAAAAAATGATTGTCTTACAGATTGATGAGTCTTAGCACTACCACTAATCATAGTTGCTATGTTAAGTTAATCGTTTCTAGTTTTAATTACGCGATAGACGGACCTCATCGACAAATAATAGCCCGAATTTTAACCTGCCAACAAGACAGTTCACGATTATACGCTACTCAGTTCCTCCTTGTCCTGCTCCGTGCAGGCTTGCCACGTTTTGAACAATGGGGCATTGAATTACTAGTAACCCAGCTTTTCGATCAATCCAAAGCTGTTTCACTTACTGCTCTCAATATTTTACATGAAGCTTGTGAACAAAAATCCTGCTTAGAAAAATTAGTTGCCCAGAAACCTGACTTGTTACATTTGGGTGATAAAGGTTTGTTGTTACTAATTCGATTTCTTTCTGTACCGTCGGGCTTTGAACTTTTAAATCGTGATCAGTTTGTTTGTAATGAGGTCAAACGTTGGTCGGAACATTTCAACTATAAATATGTTCGACTAATGGAAGCAGAATTGTTAGATTCTTTAACATTACACCAGCGATCTGAAGATGGCCGTTACGATCGAAGACACAGCAGCGTCCGTGCTGGAGCAAGCGTTACACGTAAAGACGTTTACGTCCTTCCTCATCTTTATGGACAGTTAGTGCAGCATGCATTCGGACGAGTAACTTTAATACAATCCAACAGTTTAGAACCAATATTTAGATGTGTTCGGAATGCTCAATGTACAAATGAACGTGAAATTATAGAACTAAAAGCTGCGTTATGGGCTTGTGGTCATCTGGCAGCTTCTAGCTATGGAGTTGATATGTTAATGGATGATAACAGCAGTGGAGAAGATTTGTTTGCTTGTACTATTAGAATTGCAGAACAGTGTACTGTTTATAGTATCAGAGGCACTGCGGTTTATGTGCTAGGATTGATGGCGACTACTTTTAAAGGGGCCAATGCACTTTTCTCTCTTGGTAAGCATTGTTGGAAAACTATATGTCTTGTGAATAATATTGATGGTGTTGATAGGATGGGCTTGTGCCAGACATAATCGGCATGATCGATGGCCAGTAATTGAAGAAGAAGATTGGTCTCGGGATCATTCTTCTGTTTCAACAGGTTGTTTTGACATGCCAACTAGATCTCGTTCAGAATCGGATAGAACATCAAGCGATAATACTTTTTGGACAGATGAAATTATTACACACGGAGAAGATTTCCTATTGTTACCTGAAATTGACGGCAGCATTACTACTACTACAACTGATGAAGAACGTAAGATTGAAACATATTTATCAAAATCATATATAACTTGATTAATTTTGTATCTTTAGCGACTATTGTTCAAAAAAAATCATCTACCTTACCATATAGTTCAAATAATTCCTCTTCAATGCATAAAAGATCATTATCCGAGTCAAAAACAGCGGATGTGATTAAAAAACATGACTTGCCAAATAATAACAACAATATCAGTAATACAGCTACTGATCTCACAGTTCCTCATAGACATCGAGATAATTCTTGTACAGAATCCACTACATCTGGTGTCAGTTCTTGTGACTCTGTTTTGGGAAAATTCATTATTAAGTATATAAAAATATATTTTGAGTTTCGGTTATATTTATTAAAATGTATTTTTTCAGTGAACGAGTACAAACTTTAAGTCCAATTCCTAGTTCCTCTAGTCTAAGTACTCTTAAAACAGGTTTGGAATTGAGAAGGCAAAATTCAGATGGCCTTCGGCGGGTATCTCTTTCCATTCAAAGTACGTATTTATTAAAACCTAGCACCTTACATAATAATATGATATATTAATTGATTTAAAGGTAGTTCAGCATCAAACAGCCTAACAGTATCTCCCCCAGATCCTAGTGCTTCTCGACTAAGCCACCAGGATTTAATCGGCTATAACACTTTACGTTCACTTCGCCGTGTACGATTAAGTAGCCGTAATAGCGGCAACGGCAAAGATGATGCGTTAACATCTTTAGCTGCCGTTAGAAGTATTTTATCTCCATCTCCTTTAGATAGTAGACGGTCAAACAGTCTTAGTCGGCAGTTAAGTTCCAGCGGATTTGACGATGACGCTCTAGAAAACGCATTGTTTGGGGGACCAGGTTCATTTCCAATTTCGACAGTTCGGAAACATCATCCTGTTAAGGATTGTACGAAAGAAACAGGAAGAATTTATATGGGAATTTGTTTACCAAGACAATTTGAAAAAATATTTCCAGCTCATTCACTTGCGTCTAGAAAGTTGTCGTTCGCCAATGTCCGCAATCCAGGTAAGCGCGCAGTACAATTCGGAATGCTCAATGTACAAATGAACGTGAAATTATAGAACTAAAAGTTAACTTAACAATTTTATATTTGTGATTTATTTTCCAGATGAGCAATCAGCTTATGACGATGAAATATCTGAACTTGGAGATACTAGTGTAAATGAAAGTAGTTCGACTGGTAAAAGAAAGCGACAATTTAAGCATGATCAAAGAATTTGTTTGATTTGTTGTCGGTTACATAATACAAGTGTTCCTCCTCCAGAAAGTCCAACTAAAACTAGAAATTCAATGACTAGTATTCAGAATGACAGTATATTGAACATGGAAAGCGGTAAAATTTTAATAAAATATAGTTCAATTTTATTTTTTAAATATTTTTTTTTGTAGAATCGAAATTAAAATTGGAAATATTAAAGCATACCGAAAGATTGGCAAATCCAATTTGGATGAAACAATCTAAACAAGCTCTGCTTCATTTAAAACAGAGACACCCAACAAGTTTCCAAGATATTTGTTTATATTCCGAAATATGCAACATGGTTGGGGAAATGACCTATAGACTAAGCGCCAGAAGATTCCTACAAGAATTGTTCCTAGACTTGAATTTTGAAGGACTTAACAACGAACCAAATGAAATCCTCAGAGAAAAGAAATTTGAAGAACGAACTGAGAATGAAAAAGTTGAAAACAATATTCAAGTTCCTTTGAAAACAAATAGCCGAGCGGATAATGATTTAGGGCAAAGATACGCTGAGTTAATGGACGTAGTACGTACTCATCGTGGTTTAAATTCTGTTGTTCATGCATCGGATACAAATCGAAACGTCACCCGCGGTTTTAATGTTGATAATCGCGATATTCATGCTACTTCGCCTTTGTCGAGTGTTGCCGAAGAGGAAACTATTTCGAAACATGTAAATATCGAACATTCGATAAAAGAATCTTCTGGTATGCCCAAAATTAAATTGAATACTTTAGATAGTTTAAAATTAACTTGCAGTGAAAACAAATTTCCTATTACAAATCGTGCAGGTACGACGAATATTACGCGGACCTACAGTTACGGTTCGAGATCAATGCGACCATCGATTGTTAAACAAACTGTAATTAGTCCGACTGTTGTTTCACCGCCGCCTTCGCTCCCTAACAATATTCCTACGTCCAAAATGACGGAAACTTGAAATGCATAGTCAAATATTAATTATCGTGTTCCATTTTTATATTTTAACACAGTTATTGAATAAATATATTTTGTTTTTTCTTTTCCCTACAATTATTTGCATGAATGAAAATAAAATCTATTTATTTTATAACTGTGAGTTTAGATCTCATTTGTTGCAGTTACAAATGATTCTAATTGAATAAAACATTTTGCGCTTTTCCGTTATTAGGAACAGGCTATTCCATAAGCAGATATATTTGAACACTGATGTCCGGTTACCAGCTCAGCACATCACGATGTACATTTTTTTAGATTTTGATGTTCTTTTATGCGCTCGGCTATTTACACCACACGGTGTTTATAAATACGTCAGATATTATTGCAAGTTATACAGATAAGCATTTGTTATATGGTTTTTAATATTTAAAATATTTTAATTTTTTGTTTACTGAACTTTACACATTAATTTATTGTATTATTTCAAAAGTATGATTTTATTTCTGCAAAGGACGGGTTGTAAATTATCAATATAAAAATTTCAGGATCATGATATTTCAAGTATTTACGAGGCAGCTTCCATATTATATTACGTATCTATAATCTATTATTTATTAATAAAATAAATTATTCTATGTGCAAAAGTTTATTATTTCTAATATGCCAGTAATTTTTTTTTCGCGCTATCACGCATAAAAATGATGCTAATTTCATGACAGCAAAATGTTTCGTGACATGCTGCTAAGCTCAGACCGATATTTAACCTCCCTGAGAACACTTCATGGTCATTGATCCTTTCAAAGTCATATCTTAGTTTTTGAGATAAATTATTTAACTTATTATAGATAGTAAAAATGCAGTCGACAGTGTGGAATGCAGTAACTTCGTCAGTAAGGGTAAGTATTCCTGTCAAACTATCCCATTTGATAACTTTATACGCCAATTATGTTAACCTCAAAATATGGTTCCCAGATTTTACGTAATATTTATCAGATTATGCTTTAATTACTATTTCAGAAATAAAAATATATTATTAGCAACCTCTTTGTTAAGCTGCATTCTTGCTACAGTTTTAAATGCTTGTAGTTTTGGTTAATAGATAATTTATTAAAATGTCATATTTTCGTTTGCAGCCGAAATGCCTGAAATACAGCCCTGCTTTTAAAGGAATTCAACAAAGATATTATTCTGCAGGACAAGATGCTGATTTAGTAGTAATAGGATCAGGACCAGGTGGATATGTAGCTGCGATTAAGGCCGCACAACTAGGAATGAAGGTTGGGTATATTCTCATCAATTTTGACACAGATAAAAACGTCAACATTTCTTTTTAGACAGTTTGTGTAGAGAAGAACGAAACTTTAGGCGGCACATGCTTAAATGTTGGATGCATTCCATCTAAATCTTTATTAAACAACTCACACTATTATCATATGGCCCATGGAGGAGATTTAGCAGCGCGCGGCATTACAGGTTTAAACATATTCCAAATCTTAATTAAAATAGAATAATTACAATATTTTATAGTTGGAAGTGTATCTCTCGATCTCGACAAGCTTATGGGTCAAAAAGTCAATTCGGTTAAAGCTTTAACCGGAGGTATAGCAATGCTTTTCAAGAAAAACAAAATTACTCATTTGAAAGGTCATGGAAAAATTACTTCAGCTAACCAGGTTACTGTTCTGAAGCCAGATGGTGGCCAAGAAACTGTTAATACCAAGAATATTCTTATTGCCACAGGATCTGAAGTTACACCTTTCCCCGGAATTGAGGTAAACATTTATAAGCTTAAATAAACAACTAGGTATTCATATTTGTTATATTTTATTAGGTTGACGAAAATCAGATCGTGTCTTCAACAGGAGCTCTTTCTTTGAAACAAGTACCTAAAAAAATGGTTATTATCGGTGCTGGAGTAATCGGTCTCGAATTGGGGTCAGTTTGGTCTCGTCTTGGAGCTCAGGTCACTGCTGTCGAATTCATGACTAGCATCGGTGGCATTGGCATTGATGGCGAAGTCTCCAAAGCTTTCCAGAAAATTCTCATCAAACAAGGTTTAGCCTTCAAACTAGGCACTAAAGTTACTGGCGCTACCAAAGAGGGAGGCAATATTAAAGTCGCAGTTGAGGATGTGAAAGACTCGGCCAAGAAAGAAACTGTAAATTTAAATTTTTAATGTGGTAGAAAGATATGATGAGTTTTATTTTTTTAGTTGGACTGTGACACACTCTTAGTGTGTGTGGGGCGCAGACCATACACAGTTAATTTAGGTCTGGAAGAAATGGGAATTGAGAGAGATCAGCGTGGAAGAATTCCAGTAAACGGCCATTTCCAAACAGTCATTCCGAAGTAAGTATGTTGTAACGTAAGCAATCTTATCAGTTGTGCAACATGTTTTTATTTCATCATTATTCTCGTGACGCTTAAATTTATTTAACTGATGTTTTTAACAACTGTTAATTAACATTGAAATTTACACATCAATGACAAGAATAACAATGAAATCATAATTAGTTACAGAACTTATTTTGCTTCTATAAATAATGACATTGTGTATTAATGATTTCTATTTTGATCGTTGAGAACTCACAACCGACAACTTATTTTTATTACGTTAAAATTACTCTTGTGGCGTGATTTGATGGCTGGTAACAGCACTTGAACAAAAATATCACTTCTCGAGATCTACCACTTCTAAAATTGTCAGACGTGTCGGTTTTCCGAGATTATCATAATTTATTATCTTAAATCCCTATGCTTCGATAAGTTTTATGTTAATCAAAAGCAATACAAAAAATCAGGAAATCGCTTGTTCTCAGATTAAAAATAAAACAATTTTAAAGTTGGCTTCTTTAACTAGGTTTATTTTTTATTTTCTTATAGGAGTAATGGGTACAAGGCGTAATGATATATTTATTTTATTATAATTAATTTCCTGATTACATTGATTTGAATATCATTATTATTTGTAGTATCTACGCTATTGGAGACTGCATCCATGGCCCCATGTTGGCGCATAAAGCCGAAGACGAAGGCATCGTCTGCGTAGAAGGAATAACCGGAATGCCTGTTCATATTGACTACAACTGCGTTCCTTCCGTCATCTACACCCATCCTGAAGTCGCTTGGGTCGGTCGTTCCGAAGAAGACCTCAAGAGCGAAGTAATCATTTTATTTCTTTCTCAGTTAAAATGTCTAGTTTACTAATAACTTTTTGTTTGTTCTATCTAGGGTGTCGACTATAAAATCGGCAAGTTTAACTTCGCCGCAAATTCACGTGCCAAGACCAACAACGAAACAGACGGTTTTGTCAAGGTGCTCGGAGATAAAAACACTGATCGGGTGTTGGGAACTCATATTATGGGGCCCAGCGCTGGAGAATTGATTAATGAAGCTGTTCTTGGAATGGAGTATGGCGCATCGTGTGAAGATATTGCGCGTGTCTGCCACGCTCACCCGGTAAGATAAGAACTACTTTTAAATTCTGGAATTACATAAGCGTCATTAATTTTGACAAATAAAATATCTATTTTTCTACGTTTATTTGCTAATAAAATAAATGTCTTACATTATTTTCGTAAGTAGTGACAGACAAGGATAATTAACAGAAATTGATCTCATAATTAACTGGTTAATTTTACTTTTTCGTCATTTTAAAGTTCGGTTTCGGCACCTTGTTTTGTTTTTTTTATTATTATTTATGTATTTAAAAATATATATTATTATTGTGTGTTCTAATTTTGTATTAATTTGACATTCAAATGCATATTTTAATTTTTTTTTAAATAATAAATTTGTGTTATTATTTTAAAATAATTAGCTAAATATGCTGTATTTGGTATTAAAATAAACGTTAGATTAAGATATTCGCGAATCTAATAAAAAATGCATAATTATCATGATAAATAGCAGTATAAATTAAAAAGGATAAAAATGTGATTTTTGTTTGTTTTAGACATGCGCTGAAGCACTTAGAGAAGCCAATCTTGCCGCCTATTGTGGTAAACCAATCAACTCATAAAGTGTAGTAAGTTAAAACATTTTACGCTATACATTACTGTGGTAAATTTGTCTCTGGACGGTGAGGTTGTTGCACAGCACCACCTTCTGTTCCCATCGTCGTCTTAATACTCAGTTAGTCTGGTATCAAATAAGAATTTGCATTTAGAGCAACACAAGCAGAAGCCATGAACTACAAAGCATGCAGCACCGAATCGTCACTATGTATTAATATAATTTTTTATTAGATATAAGGGAAATAAACGCATTGCAATAACCTCATTTGTAAATAGACATCAAAATATTATGTTATTTTTTTTGTTAAAATAATACTAAATAAAAACTTTTAAACCTATTTGATTTCCAAACTGTGAAGCCTTAAAATCCTGTAAAATTAAACAAATACCACTTTCAAATTAACTTCGTAGACAGGATTTATTACTCTAACAACGCAATTCTTAAAAGAGTTAGTTAATCCTGAATTTGGATTAATCAAATTATGTTAAACCATACTCTCAAAAAATTCGATAAAAATTCTAATATAATCTTGTTATCATTTGATTTTCGCAAAGTAATTTGGAGTAACTTTTTAAAAACGGACTAGAATATGATTAGTTAATCGAAAATTCAGGATTAGCTAAAACTTTTTTGAGAATCCTGCTGTAAAAATGTAATATCTTATGAGGTCTCGAATTCGAATCCGACTCAAATTAAAAATATATTTGAACTACCACACTGCGGTTCGGTGTGCTTAATTGGGATAAGTGTTATGAAAAGTAGCATAAATATATTTGGGATTCACATCTTTTATTCTTAAATAAATAGGGAAGAAATTATCGTAAACAATACTATCGAAAATTTTACCATCGTATTTCTTATACAACAAAAAAAGTTAGTAGATATAAAACATCGTATATCGAAAAAAAAAATTGATTTTGAACCAGTAAATTTCTCAGATTTGCTAAGAGATGGCAGCACGAGTAGTATTTTTAAATAAAATCGAATTTAAAATCAATAAAATATCAGTTGTAGTTTTTAGGAATAAATTTATGCTGAAGTATATTATATTGTTATAAATAAAAGAAAATATGTCAATGTAAACTCATATTTTGGCATTTTGGAACTGATTAATATTTATTTTAAAATTATTGATTGAAATTACAATTAGTTAGTAAACTATATTTGTTACAAAAAAAAATTAAGGTATATCTTAGCGCAAATAATTTATTACAATATTTTTTTATAGTAAAATAATTTTTATTTGTTACTATATTAATTTAGTAGACATTTTTTTATTTAAAAAAAATATTGCCACTATCTTATTTATTTTTTAATACAATTTTTGTTTTAAATATAAATCTTTGATTTTAAAAATATTCATTTATACCATTTTAAATTTGTTGGAAATCAAACAAATCTATTTCGTTCTTTTTCTGTTTTTTAATCAAATTCCACATTTGCTATAATAAAATTAAGTGCACCTGTATACTAAATTGAAAATTTGAATTTCATTCAAAACTGATGCATTTATTTATTGTTTGAAATTAACCAACAGCTTAGAAATCTGTATACATTACAATTAATATATTTTAAAATGATTTTTAACGCTAACAAACATGTTACAACATAGCTCACAAATTAATTTGCATCGTCGAAAATGGTTGTTTCGCGCTAAACTGGACTAGTCGTTTACAGTGAAGGCAAGGTAGTGTTTCTAATGTTTTAGTGAATATTTTAATGTGTAAAATTTCTTAAATTGTGTGATATTGTATGTTTTCGTATTTGAGTGTCGTGTATAAAAGAAATATTAATATAATAGTGATAATGAAGTGGAATAGACTGTGTGTATTGCCTGGATTTCAGGATTCGCTGATGTCAACATTGAGAACGTGGGTCGTGGCTGGTAGCTGATTCCTGCTCAAAGTAAGTCATAATATTATTATTTGGTAATCGTTTGTTAAAGATTTTGTTTTAAAAGTCGTATAAATTCGTGTTTTTTCTGAATCTATCTGCATTCCTCTATGTTATAATTGAAATTGTAATTGCACATAATAATCGAATGCCAACTTTAAAATTAATCAAGTCGTTTATTATTAATTTTAATTTGAGTCATAATAATCTTTCTTGGAGACCGTAAGTTTTGTTGGGGGACCCCGAAATAATGAATACAAATTTAGAATATTTTAAAACTAATAACTGGAAAATTATTTTTCATCTTACGAGAAACGTTTATTATTTTTAATTTGTAGAATCTCAAAATGGAGATTCCGTTTTATTAAGCCGTTGATATTTAATTGAACAAATAGGAGTAGGAAGGATAAAAATAATTACTCCTCCGTGGTTGGATTACTTGGCTTTTTGTAATTTCCAAATTTACAAAATTGTGAAAACAGACGACGTTTCGGGGAGTAAGGGTTGGTCCAATTTTCAAGTCAACAATAAATGGAATTATTATAAATAACAGTTTACGTCGTCTGTTTTCGCAATTTTGTAAATTTGGAAATTACAAAAAGCCAAGTAATCCAACCATAGAGGAGTAATTATTTTTATCCTTCCTACTCCTATTTGTTCGTTTATTATTTTTATTAATTTTTGTTATTTTTTAATAAATTTAATGTGGAAAGTAGAAGACGTATGCTTATTTACATAAGTTTCATTTCAAAGATATTGATAAATCAGTTTTCTTTTTCGTTGGGTGTCACGAAATATTTTGCCAAAGAGTCCTTTGTACGAAATAGATTGAAATATCGGTATGAGAAAAATTTAAAATAATGTTTTTAACATAATAAAATTTAAAATATACGAATGTAGGAAAATTTAATTTAAATTAAAATGCAAAAATTATAACACGAATGAATTTACAGTTAGTAAACCGTCTCAATTGATTCATTATTAGTTCTGCAATATTCGTCTCATCTCAATCTCACAATCGTGGTAAATTCTATAAATATTTTAAAAAGTATTCGTTATTATATGGACTTCGATATTTTTGCATTTATTTTTAATGCTTCTATTTATGTCTAAACTATTGCAGTAAGTCATGTTTTATAATATCTGTTAGTTCAACATATATTTGCACCATACTATTTCACTAATTAACATTAAAAGTATCCTTGTATCTCCCCAACCACTAATATATTTGAGGGGTGTGATTTGACGGCTGGTAACCATTCTTCATGCTCAAAATATATCATTTATTGAAATTTGCTACGGCGGAGTGCTACACTCAGTAATGGATACAAGGCATGATATATTTATTTATTTTGTGCATCTCAGGTATACAAATTCGTTTTGTTTAAATTTCTATAAGTTTTAAAAGTATCGAATTGTTCTTCTTAGAACCAAAGCAATATAATTCAAATGAGAAAACTGGTATAAGTATGTTTATATTATTGGGCGTTCTGTTTAATACGAAGAACAATTTAAAACCCTATATAAAATCTGTTACTTAAATATAATGTTCAAACATTATAAATGTACGCGGTACTTTTACCTGTTAGTTTAGTGGTCGCCAATATTTTTGATTTAAAAGCCATTTTACCAAAATTGTGATTCCAAAACATTTTTATTTTTTATAAACAATACAATATTTAATATTTTTTTGTGGAACTTTGACAAGTGTTGGAATTTTTTTTTTCCTATTTTTTCTTATTTATTAAGACTGAGTTCCACATCGCAATTGACAATTTGTTTTTGTAATATTTAATATATTATCACGCCTTTTATCCATTGCTGGGTGTGGCACTCTGTCGTAGCAGATCTTGGTAAATGTTGTTCGCCTGAAGTGCGGTTACCAGCCGTCAAATCATGGCTGCAAATATATTAGTGGTGGAAGAGCCAAAGGGGTAATTCTAAAGTTGTGAAAATTGTATATTAGTATTAATTTAAGTATATTAAATATGAATAGAAATGATGTATATTTTAAGAAATTTAAATGATGAGGGTACAGAAAGAACCAATATTAGCTATTCGGCTAATCTACATTTTCAAAGAAAATAGGTAATTTGGAAATTCATTTCAGCGAACTTTAACAAGGAATTAGTGACATTAGCAGGTCGTAACTACAACGGTAACATCTTGAAAACTATGGTATCCCACTGTGCGTCGGCTCCGTCAAACGAGTCACGAAGTTTCGGTTTCGGGCATCAGGTCTGCCGGTCTGCAAGATGTGATGGGACAGTGGATGATCGCTTCGTATGCACCCGCGGTTCTCTGTTCTCTACCGGCGATGCGTCGATCTATTTCGTGAAGTTTATATGCGTTTTGACATTTACGACTTGTACTAATGTTGCGTTCGGAGAATTTTATTTTGTTGGCTCATGCAGAGATGTGTGAGACGAATAAAATTCGGATTTTTTTATGCTCTGTCGCTGCTGCCTGAACCTACGTTAACAATTTTATCTATTTCAACACAGATTTCGAGCTAATATTGTTTATGTAAATTAATATTAAAGTATTTTAAAGTATAATTTTGGTGATTAGATTTAGATAATTTAGTTTTTAATTATGTTATCTTCTGTTTCCAACATACGAGTACAATAACATGCAATATAAAACATAACTCTTATATTCGGTAACTGGATCATTATCTGTTATTGATCGAGAAGTTAATGACAACTATAATTGGACGGTCTCAGGGTAAAAGGGAATAAGTCAATATTGCCGGATTTTTCTTTATCATGAAACAAGTCTCTTGTTGCAACCTTTTTCACGTGATAAAAGGAAATAAGTCTATGCTTGATTGGTATATTGAAAAATACTGTTTTACAAAATGAAATAATCACGAGAAAAAGGTTGCAACAAGAGACTTGTTTCATGGTAAACAAAAATCCTGTAATATTGACTTATTCCCTTTTAGCCTGAGACCGTCCAATTTTTCATGATTAATTTAGGTGTATTCCATTTGCCATTTGAATCAGATCTAACTTATATTTACTAAATCAGATCACTTACTTATTTCGCTGCATTACTTCACTGACTTTATTTTCGGAACTGGAATTACAGATTCTAATTTATTTTGAAGTAATTCACACCAATAAGTGCATCAGTTTGCAAAATTCAGTTCATTTACTCATCTATCGAATTTATCTGAACTGATTTAAGTGAACCAAGTGGAAAATGAAATACAGCTTTTATAGATTATTAAAATTTTGGATTTCTGTGACCAGAAGAATTTACCCTCGCATTTTTATGATATTATCATTCATTTTACTTATTTATATATTAACTATTATTAAAAAAATAATCATATAATATAGCTAACTGACAGCTGCGTAAAAAGTGTAGTTAATAAATATTTTTTTTAATATTGGCGGCTTCGTACGAGAATAAAATGCATGAAAAAAAAAACCAGAATGAACGATTTTGGTGACAGAATTCCAAATTGCTGATATAGTAATCATGTAAAATAAGGTTTGTTATTCATTTATTGATCAGGAACAGATAATTATCAAGTTAGAGAATAGAGAGTTAAGAAAAATTATGAGATAACAATAGTACAAAAAGTCTTGGAAACAACAATTGTCACTTGTTTATATTTGGTTGTATTTTAACATAAATAGTTCAATTGGGTGAAGAAAGAAACGAATTAATATGGTTGAGGTTTGTTAATGAAAGAACGATTCCGAGTGAGAGGTATAAACGAGCTTATATGAAAGAAATTGCGAATGTGAGTCAAGCTCAGAGCTGGGCAGTAGCTAGCTACTTTTGTAGCTTAGCTACTAGCTTAGCTACGTTTACCTTAGCTGTAGCTGTAGCTGTAGCTTAGCTAAATGTGATAAAATATAGCTGTAGCTTGTAGCGAGCTATGTTTTTTTTTCTATTAGCTTAAAAATATTGTTATAACAACTGAAGCTACTTTTAAAGCTACTTTTTGTACCTTATATCTACTTTTTGTAGCTTAAAGCTACCACTGTTCATTAAAAAATACTTATTAATTTTTGTTTTGTATTTGAATTGTACCTTCTTTATTGTTTTCTATAACTGTAGGATAACAAGTTATTATATAGCGTAAAATCTATTAACATATTTTATTTTTCACTTGTTCTTAACCTATCCTACTTTTGTATTAAATATTAGATGATCTAAACATTGACTTCTGTTAATGTGACTGTTAATTTATTCCGATATAAATAAGAATTATAGCATAACAAATTAACAATACATTTGTCTATTTGCGATTTTTTATATTTATTAACAGTGATTATAACAAAAGACTGATCAAATGATCATATGACAATGGCAAATTTAATCATTCACAATAATTGAAAAAAGTAGCTATAAAATTTAACAGCTTCTTTAATGAAAGCTTTTAGCTATAGCTTAGCTATATTTTACAAAATGTAGCTTATAGCTGTAGCTCAGCTACTTTTTTTAAAGAATAGCTGTAGCTGTAGCTTAGCTACTTTTTTTAAGTAACTTGCCCAGCTCTAGTCAAGCTAAAGTGATATCTCAAGGTAGGAATGTTTGCCGAAGATTGATTGCTGAATGAATCTAATGAATTAAATCTTGAATGTTTCAAGTGTGCGTGCACACCCCATTTGATGAGATATATTGTGATGTTATTTGATACCTACAAGAACTTGAACTCTGTATTATATTGAGATACAAGTAGCATACTTAATAATTTAATACGACATGCTCTTCAAAAGAAACCTGTAACAATTTTTATTTCTTTGCACTCAGTGCTAGTTATGACGGTTGGGGTGTTTTTGGGTCAAGTGGATGACGGGCTCCGGCCGGTCTCCCAGTCTTGTAGTCTCGGGGTTCGGAACAAATCAACCCCCGAGTGTGCGCACCGCGGGGGATCAGCCCCTTTACAAGAATTCCACACGACAGACTATTGTGTGTGCGCGTCACTGCGATACATTGCCGCCGCCAGTACCTCTCAAAATGTTAAGAATATGGTCTAGAAAATTATTCATTTTTAATTAGTTACAAATATAGATAAACTGTATTTTAATTGAAAGGTGTATTTAACAATATAATAATAATAAAACATAGTTGGATATTCATATAAATTAAGATAATTTGGTGGTTTTTTCAGCAAACAGTATGAACTAACTACATGTCTTAGACTTTTACGTTTAAATACATCTTGTCTCATATCCTCTACTAATATGTTTTGCTTTCACTTTTTGGTAAATAATGTAACATTTACGGAGACTTCTAACTGCAGGTCGGACAGTACGATATACAAGAAAAATATCAAATCAAAAAATGACAGTTAATATAATTATCATAATATGAACTTGGTTTCGATGCGATATTTTTTGTTTGTTTGACATACATTTATTAGGAACTTTATTAGAAGATTGTAATATCTACTTTTACTATTTATAATCAAGGATGTTATATATTTTATTAACTTGGATAATTGGATTTTGTCTTAGAAAAAAAAAGTAAATGCAATTCGTGCATAATGGCTATTGACTATTAATATAATCGTAAGAATTATGACACTCACCTACGGCTCGTACCGTAATCTTCATATTAGTGTATTAATAGTTATTGTCGCACAATATACTATTTATATACTAAATTTATAATTATAAAAACATTTTTTATCTTTATAAACTCATTTTGACAGCTCTTTCAGAAAAGCAATATACGAGCCCGTTTCCGCTTCAGTTGGCTCAAATCTAATTTTTTCCTTAAAAATTTAAATAACACCAAAACCCCAGATATCTTACATTTACTAAATTCTACAATTAATTTTCAACATTTTAAACTAAATTTAACATTAAATATACCTTAAACACAAAATGTGTGGCAGTATAACTCTAATTTTTTTTTCTTCGCATAAACTAAATCAACACACAAATGAACTATCATGATGATTATCTTGTGGGCAGTTTGCCGCATGAAATTTAAGTTTATTATTATTTTAAACAAACTTTATTATTATATGGTTTTTTAATAAAACAATTCTTTTTAGTGAAAACAGAAATGTTAACATTCTCTTTCAATGGCTGTCATTTCTAGATGTATGTATCGATTGGCTTAAAATTTTACCTGTGTATTAACAACATACTAGTATATGTCTCATTAAATTTTCATTTCATTTTTTTGCATACTACACGAGAAATAAAACTGTAAAATATAACATCAAATGAAAAAATAAAATTGAGCCAACTAAAGTGGGACCGGGCTCGTAGTGTTGTTTTAGAGCCACTGGTATAGGGCCTGTCACATCAGGTGCACCAGAAACTCAAAAAGAGCATTTAAGGCTTGTAGGTGCATTCATCTGCTGAAATTTGTAACTTTTATACCTAGTTTTTGCGAAAGAAGTTCTATTGTTAACCATGGGAATCGCACTTGACATTCGATACATAAACGCAACCGAGTTTTTTATTTGCTTATAACAGATTTTCTGATATATTTATATAAGAGATTTAATATAATCTTAATTTATTATCTGAAACAAATTTTTCCAGAAAAAAATAACCAGAAAACTTATTTTCTGACTAATTGATAGAGAAATTAGGATATTACTAGGATTTGAACACGGAACTTTTGAATTTCTTTTCTCACTATAATAAAATTAAATTTAAACAATTGTTAAGTAATAATTTCAACCTTGACACCCTCAAGGTACAAGAGGACCTGATTATGCAATTACTTATAAAAAAATACGAATTATTCGATGACACAATATTTAGGGTAGGTGGCTCAATGGTATCGAGTCCGACTACCGACTATGGATTTGAGAACCCGGGTTCGATTCCCACAGCCGACAAAAAATTTTCATCACATTAGAATTATTCCTGTTGTTCCCCCTCCACTAACATCTTTGGAGGCCGTAATTTAACGACTGATAACGCGCAAAAATAAATTACTTACCGACATCTGCCACGACAGAGTGCCACACCCAGTAATGGGTAGAAGGCGTGATGATATAAATATTTGTTTTATTTACAACATTTTCGTTAAAATTTTGTAAAATATGCAAGTTTATACGATTACTCATTGATAATCATTTCAAATTCAACAAAACAGCAATAAAATTTCAACATTTCAATAAAATTACCTCTTTGCACTTACACTTTCAAAGCTCTAATCTTTGAATCTAATGGTCAAGTTAAAACCTTACTTGAAGTTTGAAAGAAGAAGGCTCGTTTTGAAATAGGATTACATCTGTTCTTCAGTATATTTCTGTGATAATCTGTTCTGTTGTACCGAAGACATTTTCATAAAAGCAGAAAACCTTTAATTTACAACCGTTTAAGCGGTATTTGTGGGTGGTTTAATACTTTTCGCCTGTAACCAAAGTTGGTTTTAGTTTTTAATACAGCAGGATTATCATCCTGGTAATTGGATTTTTTAAGGATTATACGGAACTTTGCATCTTGACTTTAGGATTATTTTGACAGAATATTCTTCACTTAAGTATATTGTTATACTATCAAGGGTTGGAGCTCAAAATAACGAACTTACCAAGATTTTGTTAAAATATGTTTTTCGTGGAGACACTTCAAAGCATTTTGGAACTAAATGGGTCGATATTATACCGGCAAAATATGAAATTCAGACAAATTTTGATATTAACAAATATACAAATTTCTGCGTATTTATTTATTTATGGTACCAATCTGTTATAAGCAAATAAAAAACTCGGTTGCTTTATCGAATGTCAAGTGCGATTCCCATGGTACAATAGAAACTTAATCTGGTAAATAATACAATTTTTGCATTTAGAATTTTGTACATTGTCTTCATTTTATAATCTACCTGTAACATATACAGTCGCAGTGCATTAAATTACATACTTAAAGTAATAGTTATTTACTTGTTTAGGACTAAAAATACAGTACATATAGTATTTTAAAACATATTATTTTTACCCACAAAATTATTTTTATCACCATGATAACTGTAGTAAAAATGCTATTTTTTGTCCTAAGACAAAAAAAGATCCATGGTAACGTAAACATTCCTGAAATAGTGTTCTTTTACTATTGAAAAACTTGAAATATTAGTGTCGTATTCTAGTGGATATACATAATTTTTTTTTGACTTCAGTTATCGAAAATCAAGAACCAAAAACAAATACAAATATAAAATGGATGGTTAGATTTAGGTTTTTGTCGAACAAAAATTTAAATATTATTATTACTCTGATTTTCCTAAAGTATTCTTCTTTCTTATAACAAGTTTAATACATGCTTTTTTCTTTTTTGTTCTTATGTTTCTTCCTACTTAGTGCTATCAAATTATTGTCACTGATGTTATTAAGATTTTTTCAAATATTAAATATATAGGTAGTTGATTACATCATTATTTATTTATGCTACTCCGTACAACAGGAATTTGATCCCAAGTACAGTACAGGATCCGAACTCACCGAGCCGCAGTGTTGTAATTCATATATTTTTAGCTTGAGTGGAATTAGAATACAGGATCTTCAAATTTAATTTCTTTAATTTTTGATTAATAGTTTTTTATTTCTCTTGTTCAATTTTTGTCCAGTATTAAAAAAAAGTACAGCTTTCATTCTCCGTTTGCAAAGTATTTAAATAATAATCTTATTCGTATTTTACTCATTCTAATTGATTTTAAACTTGCAAACATATCTTCTTTGTTTCTTACACTGCCAAATAACACCCTAGGCTAGTTTCGTCCCTTGTAGGGACTTTCCAGTCTATGTTGTCCACTATTGTCCGGCCTCGGTGCGCCTTCTCGTCCTTTGTGGCCGGAGGCGGGCGGGTTGACGACGGCTAAACGCCGCACATTGTCCCTCGGTCCGGTCATCATCGGTCGCGGTCACCAGTGATTTATGACCCTGGTCCAGAACGGTTGCAACATTTGGTCATTCTCAAATTTCAGATTTCGGTGTCTTACGGTGTTGTTTGTTCTTTCTTGAACACGTACGATGATGGGAAGCTTCAGTTTGTAGATTTTAAATTAGTTATGGTCAAGAAGTAGATATGTAAAGATTACGAACACTATTCGTATATTCAACTACTAAGAGATGGCGTTGATCACGATATGTCAAACTTGAGACAAAGGTACACTTTCTATTGGTCTCCATAAGCTTATCATTGCTACCACTTATATTTCTTTATTTTTTTCTTTTATTTTGTGTTTTTTATTAATTTATATAGAATATAGTTCGTGACGTGACAGCTGGTAACCGCATTTCACGCGCAAAATATATCACTTACCGAGATCTGCTACGGCAGAGTGCCATCCATACCCAGTAATGGTTAGAAGGCGTGATGATATATTTATTTTTTTTATGCACAACCGAGCCGAAATTAATGTGTTTTTGCCCTAAAAAGCGGGCTTAAACACTTCATTTTGTAGTTTTAGTATTAGTTTCATTTATAGTTTAACTTTTAGGTATAAATTGAAGTATATAGTTCAAAGGTTCTTTTAGTGTAGTTTTTTTTTAGTAGAAATTATTTTAGTGTAATATTAATTATAGTTTTATTACTTCATTTATTTTAAATGTTAATTCTATTATTATACATTTTTATTTACTTTTTAAGTTTAGAGCGCATTATATTTAAATATTTAAAATATTTAAAAATCGCAATTATGGTAAAAATTTACTTCAATCTTTCATTTGTTGATATTAATGTTCAATTTTAGTAACTATAAATTTCAGCAAATTAAAGTATTTTTCAAGGCACAAATCGATTAAGTCTTGTCTGAATTATTTGATTAATTTTCAGCGCGTTGTAATTACTTTTGCATTAGTATAAAACGCTAACAATAATTAATGTGCTGAACTGACAGATTGACACTACAATATTTTACCGATTTTATTTATTAAACGTTTAATTTAGATTGGTTTAATATTTTATGTACTATTGAAATAAAATTAATTAAACTGGTTATAGTAGCCAGATTGCTATTTTTAAATTAAAATCTAATAGTAATTTCTACCATTAATTATGATTCAAATTTGGACTTTATGAGCGATAAATTTAAACTTTTATTTAGAAAGTGGGGTGTAAGAAAAATACAGCAAGTTCAGGATTTTAAGTTTGCTAGCTATAAACGAATTATAATATATTCAAGAAAAAAAAATCGGTGGAGCTGCTAAAATTTCTTATGATCTTTCAATATTAGTGTTTGAAGTACGTATAATATGGTTAAATTATAGTTAATTGTACCATCTAAACTTACATTTTCTTTAAACCTTGTACCTCTTAAATTGACAATTGAATCTGTTTTCTTTAAATTTTTATTTATTGGAACTGAATTTAAAGTTGAATATTTTGTTCGTACAGTTTGTCATAAAATTAAAATAAAACATTTCTTGCAGATATTTGAAGGAAGCACATTTTTGTTTGTATTTTGAAAAAAAAAATTCCTAACAAATGTAATTTTTAAATCTGAACATTTTTATTTTATTTACAATTGTTATGTACCTAAAAATAATAATACAGAAAATATAGCCACGTATATATTTTTAAATTGTGTTTCTTATGTAACATGAAATAGTGGAAAACCTGTACAAAGGTATATTTAAGTAAGCAATTTTTACTTTCTTATACGCAGTATAAGGAAGTATTGGAATCGTGAAAAAAATCGTTGACGAGATTTTCGCGGAAATACGTATTTTGAGGTCCACTGAATCCGTTTTGATCATTTTCTCAATGATGTCTGTGTGGGTGTGTGGATGGATGTGTGTCCGAGTGTGCAATATCTCATGAACGAGATAAGATTTGTTAACGAAACTTGGTAATTATAAGTTTCATGCAAATACAAAGAGCTGAGTTGATTTTGAATGAAATTGAAAAACCGGAAGAGGAAGTTTACTGGAGACACAAAACAATAAATTCCATTTATTTCAAAAATAGTAGCAATAGAAATAAAAAAACATAGATTTTAATTTTCGCTTTATCTAGTTAGCTAAGTCTTTTTTCGGAAAAAAAATACATCATTAAACTGGTCAACTAATTTGACAACTTTGCCTCAATTTAATCGACTTCGTATCTCACGGTTCTTGAGATACCAAGGGTTAGGCTCGAAAAACGAACATCCTGTATATGCCTTATCAGTAAAGTTAGACATAAAGTAGTCAACATTACTAAAAAATTATACATAAACAAATTTGTTATTTTATATGTTTCAAACAGATAAATGCTGAATTCCTGAAAAACTAAAATACATATTTAATAATATTATATAACATTCATATATTCTAAATATTATATATGCTGTGTATAAGAAAGTCCTGTGGTGACCACACCAGATTTTCACAGTAAGTATTTAAAATATAAGTATAATACATATATTATAAAATTGTTAATAATACACCATTTTATTTTAGAATTTAAGAAGTTTGTTACAAACTTATGTATTGCGAATAGTCAGGTAGGTAAACATTTTTTATAATTTAACAAATTTGCATGAACCATGTTCCATCAATTTACTCCTATTTAAGAAAACCCCACAATTATCAATCCCTAAATCACCATTTAATAACACACCAACCTCTAAAACCATTTATCAAATCCAGCATACAGCATCCAGCATCCAGCATCCAGTGTCCCGTTCATACGTTACGCATTACTTGCACAACTTGCATTCTGCACCCTCTAAATTCTTCATTCCTCCACTCACCCCTAGCTGGGGGTTGGGGGCTCGTGGCTTATGCCCTTGTCGCGCACGGAGCCTGCGCAAGCCCCGCCCTCTGCCTAAACACTGTGATCCAAGACGCCGGATCACACATCTTACGCTCGAGCTGCAAAGCCTGTTATTAGTGCGTCCATCGCCGGACAGAACAGTCATCAGCTATCGAACCCTGCTTCTTCGGACTTGTGATGGCTTCGTCGCCGCTTCTGCATCAGTACCACCAGCAGTACCAAACCGGTGCGCCGCAAACTCAGGTTCGTGATGTGAAGTTGAAGTGATAGTGTTTTATCTTTGGTTGTCATGGTGATGAAGAATTGTGTGTTTTTGTGAGCGCGATAATTTGTAATTGGTTATGGTTTATTTACCTCATTTTTTTAGAGGTTATATTGGTGATGATTTTATGGTTTTACATAATTAACTGTTAATTGGTACCTAATTATTTTCAAATTTATAATTTGCACAATAGGTAGTTTTTACAAATTTGTTAAACAAGTTCTTCATTAAAGCAACAAGTTAATTTCACGAACGCATAATTTTTAATAACTGTTTTCACAAGTCAGAGATCATGGCTTCTAAATTGTTCAAACCTCGTTGATTTCATTTCAATTAAAAAATACAGCGCCGAGCGATTTGGATTTCAGTACATATTTATAAGTTTAAGTTTTATTTGAGATTAATTTCTCGTTATACATCAATCAAAATTAGAAAATTCGAAAACACTGTCTCTTTTTTCTTTGAATAATTTTGACCATTTAATTGCTGATGCAATAGCTAGATCTATATCTTCAAACGCTTTCCATACCACAGTACTGAACGTTTTGCATTTTTATTAATTTTATGCCAAGTATTATAAATTACAGAATAAATTTTATTTAATCAACAAATTTGAATCAATTTTAATTATTTTGTGGAGTATATTTATTTATTTGTGTTACTCTGTTCAAAAGGAATTTTATTCCAATTACAGTTCAGGGGTCTAAATTCACCGAGCCGTATTGTGGTAGTCCATATATTTTTAGCTTGACATTCAAAATGTAATTAGTAAAATTAGGTACAGCATTAAATTAATAAACATAAATAAATAATTGTAATTGAGACAAACTATAGGTGGGGAACTTTTTTACCATTGGATGGCATATTTAAATTAGGCAGTAATAAAGGAATTTTTCGAGATAATATTTTCAACCTTACATTGATTTGACGATTAAGAAAAATATTCGAAATCATATAAGTAATTCATAATTACCATCAGACAATTTGTCAATAAACTAATTCTTATAATAATTTCACCCAGGGAATATCACCCAACGCATACTAGGTTGTTGACTTGTGACGAATTGACGCAACTCATGTCACTTTACATTTCTTCAACTAAAGATTGCACGAAAAAGCATGAGTATTCGCCGAGTGTTTGTAGCTCAATTGGTTAGAGCAGTCATCATGCGAATGAAAGGTTCTGGGTTCAAATCCCGGCGAACGCTCATTGCTTTTTCAAAAATTATTTCTACCCTTACTGTAATTGAGATATTAGTTCCAGTTGTGCAGAATAACAAATAATAATAATAAATTTATCTATTTTTTTTAAGTTGTAAAAATATCAATTAAATATTTTTGCTGGTACAGAATGAATGAGGGCTGTTTGTTTAATATAAATAAATATATCATCACGCTTTTAACCCATTACTGGGTGTGGCACTCTACCGAAGCAGATCTCGGTAAGTGATATATTTATGCGCGTGAATTGCGGTTACCAGCCGTCAAATCACGGCCTCCAAAGATGTTAGTAGTGGGGGAGCCACAGGTGAAAATGTTTGTCGTCTGCGGGGATCGAACCAGTGTTCTTAGGATCCGTAGGCCCACTTGATACCACAGAGCCATTACCCATTGTTTAATGTACAAATTAAATCTAATCCAATTATAATAAAATAATTATTTATTTTCAGATTTCTCCTTTGAATCTCCTAGCAGCAACATGCACCCGAATGTACCATCGCCAAGGCTACCAACCCCAAATGTCCTCCCCAGCTTTATCACCAGCCCAAACCACCAGTTCATGCAGTAGCGACAGTTTCATGAGCCAAGTTCAACAACCACCCCAAATCAGTCCATTAGAATATTCCCCCCACTATCAATACACCACCGCCGCCAACAGTTACGTCACTCCTTGGTTCCAACACTCGCCCTCTGTGGCCGACACCGCCACCAGCGGCTATCAACCCCAGCAGCAGTACCAATGGCAACAGAGTGTGTACTCTCCACCCATAACTGCAAAAATCCCGCAATTTGAAATGACGATGTCAGTTAGTGAATTCCCTACTTATGGCAAGGCGAGAAGATGCGCAAAATGTCAGTGTCCAAACTGTTTAAATGAGGATTATTCCACGACGAAAAAACAAACGAAACGACAACATATTTGTCATGTTCCTGGATGCGGGAAAATTTATGGAAAAACGTCACATCTTCAAGCGCATCTCAGATGGCATAGTGGAGAACGACCTTTTGTTTGTAATTGGTTATTTTGTGGAAAAAGATTTACTAGATCCGATGAACTACAAAGGCATTTGAGAACTCATACTGGGGAGAAAAGATTCGCTTGTACCATTTGTGCGAAACGGTTCATGAGGTCTGATCACTTGGCTAAACATGTAAAGACGCATAGTAATAATAAAACGAAAAAGGCTTCTCCGAAAAAGGAGGAAGTGAAAATTGAACATTCTGAAATTCCTGTGCAAGTGTTCAATGGATATCTTCCTGTACCAACATCGGCTGAACAGTATTTGACGCCGATACCACAATAAAATTATTGTAAAGGTATTTGTTTTCTGGGAAAATGTGGACCAACATTATTGTTTTGTATTATAATTGTGTATACTTGACGACTTTATATATGTACATATTTTTTTTATTTTTTAATATTTCTTTTTTATTATTATTTTAGAAGAATAAAGTTGTGTTATTACCTTTTGAAAGTGTGGATTAATTTATTCAAATTTGATTCCTGTTTGACTTCCTTTTATATCTACTGTTAAAAGAAACAGATACTACAATTAATAATGAAAGTAATTTTTATTTTATTTTTCATGAGTTTGAGTGAAAAAGTCTTAATTGCGTGTTGATTGATATTAGATTGATTTTACGGAAATAAAAATTATATTGACAGACGTCAAAATTTCGATGGCATATTTTTAATTTTTGTTAGCATATTGATCATGTAAATTCTCTTTTTTTAACAAAAAATTATTTAGAAAGTGATTCATTTTTCAACTATTTTTAAAATAGTGAAAAAGTAAATACTACAATTTTATTGGCTTAATTTTTAATTTTTATTAATTTATCTCCTAGGAGATCATAGAAAACTATAATACTGAAGTTTTGACATCCGTAAAAACTATTTAATTTTTCTACAACTAGAAAAAAAATATTTCTACTTCGCTATGAATACGCGAAGTTTGTGTTTTATCAATGAGAATTCAAAATCCAAATTCGTTGACATATGTTTAAATTTATTTATCAAACATTTTCACGTTCTCTTGATTACAACACATGAATAGTACCAAATTCATATATTTTTTTCTTTCAATTTACGTAAATAAATCAATAATTGTTTTTTGACAGTTGTAGAAAAAATGTTGTATGTATTTTTTGGGCGAAATTGACTTGCACGCTTAACAAAACAAAAAAAAAAACAAATATTCATTTCGCGCACGTATTACAAAACTAACTATTTTTGCTTCGTAAAATCATTCCAATATCAATATGCAAAAAAAAAACTAATATGAAAACATTTTTTTTTTTATTAATTGTACAAATCTCTAACATGCAAATTCATAAAACGGATTAGCGCTAACACCGTTTTTAATATTATCCATAACTCTGTATTAAATTAAAACATTCATGAAATAAATTAAATTTGATGCTAATTAACTCTCTTTTTAACCTAAGTTAAAATAAACTTGTTTCGTGCATTTAAAACGAAATAAAAAATGGTACTAGCGCTAACCCGCTTTATGAATCTGTCTGTAAAAGAAAAATAAATAAAAAATGTGAAAAAAGTCAAATTAACCATTCTAGTTTCACTACTTTTTACGATTTTTAAAATGTGTCACTCTCCACAAAAAATTTTATTAAAAAAACGACTTCTCTGATTAATATGCAAATGATAATTGATTAATTGTTCTAGTTAAATTGGAATGCTATTAATTACACAGTACAACTGTTTGCATTAATAGAAATGAATATGAAATAATAAATACATAATTTAGACTTCTCCTATAAATAAATTAGAGATTTACATGATAAATAATATAAATATTAATTGTATGTATGTTTGTTGACGTAATCAATCAATCATAAGATTTATGAAAAATGAGAATGTAATGTTATGCTAATTTTTAATGTATGCACACGTCATTTAAAGCTTTACAGTTAATTAATTAGATTGTTTTTTTCTGAGCAGGACAATGGCTCGAAGTGTGCTGGTACAAGAACTTTTGGTATCCATCTGTCGGCGGTTTCCGTGACTTGCGTGATTTTAGAATTTCCGCGTAACGCATAGATGGCAGCACGTTACAAATAATCGAGGGTGCTATTAAATGGGCGGTCTTTTACGGATGCATGGCCGCTGAGAGAGGGCAGTCAGTGGAGAAATAAAATAAAACAAAAAACGCAAATTATAGTGTGATATATATGTGTCCCGCGGTGGGGCACACAATAAGGGTGGGGAGGCGGCACTCGCGTCTCAAAGTGGCGCCTTAATTCATTCCGTCAGTTCGTATCATATCACATGAATGTGTGCATCAAATACGTTATATGTACATTGTTCAAGTGATTGTTGTGTAACACCTGTCACCGGTTGTGCGTTGCTGTTTGTGTGCTTGTGTTTTGTGCGCGGACGCCGCCCGCCGGCAAGCTGGAGGACAGGGAAGGGAGCAAGGGGCACTCATCCCCCGACCTAATGACCGTAAGTCATTCAATCATTCTTCTTCACACTAACTCGCGCCTCTGATGGTTATTAATACATTATAACCAAACCGCATTCTACTTGGTTTATGTTACCGCTCGCTTACCGGCGCCTCAGTTTCATTATCTGCGCCTCACTGACACCAACTCATTTTACACGCCAAGACCTAACCTATAAATACTTCTCTACGAATACTGTTACTCGATATCTTCATTATCAAAATAAATCGCCCTTTTCCAATGTTTATTTCTTACTAAACTTACAGTGACAAAACAAATTAATTATACTTTTTATTTATTTTTAAAAACAAATTACTAAATAAGGTTATGTGTAAAGTATTAAATTACAATTCCAACTGTCAATATACTAGTACACATGATTAATGAATATTCGTAATTTGAGAAAAACGATAATTGTACTTTTTTTATTACTTCTAGAAAATTAATAACCTGCATACCTTAATATTTCTTGTAACCTATGAATAGTGTATCAAGTAGGGATATTTGTGTGAATGAATAGTCGATTTAAAAGTCAAGATACGCCTAGGTGAATTAACGGACATCGTAAACATTATAAATGAGCCATATTAATAACATTTACAGCGCAATGAAACCATCCCGTGCGGTCATTATTTTGATTCATGTGTAATTAGTAACAAAGTAGGCTGGCATTTAGATGCTCATTTTTTATATCATTATTGACGTTCATTATTCAAAATCGTTATATCTTGGGAAGTTGGGATAGGTAAAACAAGCGAATATCCACAAGTCTATGATTGTTTTTTTTCCTTAATGATGACGTGACCTTTCTTTGTAAAACAATTAAATTACTTTAATGAATTTCGCGGAATTAATTTTAATTTTCTATATGATGTCAGGCTATAACTGGATATCGCCAAGTTCTTATGAATATATTATTGTTCTACAGTTCTATTGACAAGGTAATGCCGATTGCTGAATTTGTAAGCAGTTTTATTGATTTATAGACTAATAATTTTACATATTTTATTATTGGGTACATAAATAAATTCGTATTCATAAACTCGTGTACGAGTCATGTATTTAATAATTGAAATTAAAGTTCTGCAAGTTTTTTTATAGGATATAGTTACAAAAAAAAATGAATCAAGTTAAATTTTTATTTTACGACACTGTTCATTCAATATTCATATTTATTGATTAGCAATTTGAATCGTTGATTAAGTATTTTTCATTATCAAAAGTTATTCAATAATTTTGGAGTAAAATTATTTTTTTAAATTTTCTGTACCTAATTGTATTTTGAAGCAATTTTCTTTGAAATCGTTTCTTATTTATTAATACATACAACATATTTTTATAACTCCTGCAAAATAAGGTTTTTGTAATTTTGAAACGTACTGTATCATTTTAAAGTATTCATTTTCATGTTCATAGATTGTAGGTAGCAAGAATTACTTTAACGATTATTTAATAGAGCTTGATAACTCCATGACAACAAATTTATTTATTTTATAATATAATTAATGTATCATATTTAATGCAGCCTTAAATTCTTTTATGAAATGTTCATTTGAATTACAAGAAAGTTTTTATTATTTAGGAGAAAAGAAGTTAGTTTTACAATAATAGATAATTAGAAGCAAATCTATAGTTATTTGTTTATCAAGAAAAGAAAGTGATTCATTTCCTTTCGAAAGTGCCGTTTTATTTCCCTGAGCAAAAAACAGGGTTCTAAAGCACCTGTGAGAAGAATAACATTCTTAACCAAGTATAAAATTTATTACACAAAATAAAAAAATATATATCATCTCGCCTTCTACCCATTACTGGGTGTGGCACTCTACCGAAGCAGATCTCGGTAAGTGAAATATTTTGCACGTGAAGTGCGGTTACCAGTCGTCAAATCACGGCCCCCAAAGATGTTAGTGGTGGAGGAACCACAAGGGTAGCTTTTGAAATTATGAAAATTGTTTGTCGCCTGTGGGAATTGAACCAGGGTTCTCAGGATCCACAGGCCGACTTCATACCACTGAGCTAGCCACCCCATTATTACACTACTTTGCTATAAAGTAACATTTTGGCAGATGTCACAAATGCAAAATCATAACGTTTTCCTGTTGTCACGAATATTATTTTTCTTCAAACGTCAGAAAAATATGCCTTTTGGAACTCCATAAAGACAATTAAAGTTAACTTTTACGACAAATACTTTTTTTTACGCTCTTTAAAGTCAAAGGAGTTCATTTGTTCACGAGCATCAGAAAAATTATATTATAAATGTGTTTATTTGGGTAAATATTCCGGCGTTTGAAGAAAAACTAGCATATTTTATGTGGCGTGTAAGTGACTTTTTATGCCTCATCTGTAGTAGTCTGCTTTGTTGCGCTCGTTCGTCAATATCTACAGATTCACCACAAAAAGTATAACTTTAGCTCCTTATAAAATAATATACTATTACTTTCCTTCCTTAGGGCAGAGAAATCTAGTTTCTTTCCTAGGGGCGAAAATTATTACTATCTTATCACATTTGAGGAAAGAAAATTTTACTTTCTGACAGAATCGTGAAACATAATAATTTAAAGCTTCAAAGTAAATATTACCTACATCTTAAGTAAAAAATAAACACAACAAAAACAGTACTACATATAACATAACCTAACAACGCGCTAACAATCCACCTACATTTCGTTTGTTTCTCACCTCTCGCTGATCATGTTTAAATATGTTTTTGTCATTGGTGATTTGGGGCTGATTGATAGCGGTCCGCGAGTAGCCTTCATGGGTATGGGATGTTGTATGACGGGTGTATATTGGACTGATTGGTATGCACGCCCCGAACAGCGGGGTTCCTCGGCCGCCGCTACTGTGCGCGCGTTGACCGATGTCCGAGACCTATGCGCTCGCTTGCCGACAAACCGAGAGAGTTGAGGCGGTAGAAAGACTTTGTTGGTGCCGTCAAAAGTTTCATATTTTTGTTTAAATTGGGGGTGAAATATTGAAAATAATTAGTTACTTTGTTTCTAACTATATTAGTTATTATTATTCCATCTGAAATTGAAAACTGAAAGACAAAATTAAATTTATAATTTATCGAGATCTGCTTCAGAGAGTGCTACACTCACTAATGGGTGGAAGGTGTGATGATGTACTTTTATAATATTTTATTTTATAATGTGGTGGCTAGCTTAGTGGTATGAAGTCGGCCTGTGGATCCTGAGAATCCTGGTTTGATTCCCGCAGGCGACAAACAATTTTCATAATTTCAAAAAGTACTCCTGTGGTTCCTCCACCACTAATATCTTTGGGGGCCGTGATTTGACGACTGGTAACCGCACTTCACGCGCAAAATATATCATTTACCGAGATCTGCTTCGGCAGAGTGCCATACCCAGTAATGGGTAGATGATGCGATGATATATTAATATTTTATAACAAAATTAACAACTCTTTGTTCCATAGAGTAGTTGTCACCAAAAATCATAAGTTAATAAACGATTTTCTATGATATTTTTTATATTTTTTCTGTCAGTTATGTCATAAAAACAACAGCATCTGTCACTTTGATTGAATAGTCGTCGTTTGATTAATTTTTCTAATTTGTGACTTCAAACTGAAAAAAATCTGTATTAAATAAAATATGTTGTCTAATAATGCCCTGTGCAATATGGTATTATAATTATTTACCAGACACTTTTGATACACAAAAAAATAATAATAAAGTTATTTCGCTATAATAACATTTTATTCGTATGTAATGTATAGATAGGTACTGTATTTAAATAACGACGTTTTATCTTTTAACTTTATTTTTGATTATAATAATAAAATAAAACAATAATCGTGTAGTTCATTTTCGGAATAATTGAATTTAACATAGTCTAATCCAAAATTTAAATTTTTCTTTGATATAGTTCTTCACTGATAATCAGATAATGTTATAAATGCAATAATTTGTTTTACATTTATTATTTTCTGAATTCTTAAATAATAATTTTCATATTAGTATTTTTTAAGTAAATACTTAATAATCGATAAAGACAAATTCAATTCAAGAAAGAGAAATTGGGATTTCGCCAGGATTTGAACCTATCTTCTCAGTTGGTTAAGGTAGTACTAGCGTGAAAATTTTTCGTTTAGTAATGAATATATAGCCATGCAAAGCCTTGTTTTTAACGAAAAATTAAGAATCCCAATTTATAATGGCAACACCACACGGTGGTATGGTATTTGAAAATTCACTAGACCAATAACCTGTTAACAATTCATGATATTCAAATCATAATAGGTATAAAACACTTATTTTATTCAATTTTAATATATTTTTGAGCGTCAGTTTCACCACTCGACAACCGATGGCGCCACCGTCACACTAGTACTACCTTAAGAGTAGTTGAAATCCTGGCCGTACCCCAATTTTTAAAATCTATAATTCAATTTAATTTTCACATATTTTATGATCGCCTAAAGTATTGACTGAAAATTATTTTTAAATGGATCCAGAGAACTTGAAAATTAGCCACATAAACATTGCAATTTTTTGTGTATGCGAAAAAATTAGTAAATAAAAATGGCGAGAGAATAACAATTAAAGAACGCTTAAAATCTGCATACGCCCTTTTCTTTTTGTAGTTAGTAATGTGGAGTAGAGATAATTAGATTATGGTATAGCAATTAATTTCCTATTAGCAAATATGGCCAGTAATGATAACATTAACTTTTTGGACTTTTTATGCTGGTGCATAATAATGAATTAATTATTATTGTACGTACCCGCACAATTATAACACTAATTACTATATTGTTTAAGTGAGTATATTTAAAACTGTATTAGAGCAGTTTTTATCATTTTTCTCAAATGTCTTGTGTTTACATAATTCATACCTACTGATGAAGTGATAAATATACAATTACTTTGCTTAGAATACAAGAAAAAAATGTAGCAGTTTTTTTTAAATTAAAAATATTTAAAACTACAAAATAAGTAGAGTACTAAAATGTTAAATGTGGCTATATTTATTATTATACAGGGTGGGAAAAAAGTTCCAGGACGGTTAAATATCTTGCGAAATACATATTGGATCGAAAAACGGCAAAATACGTGACAAATATTTTTCAAAACTCTATCCAATGATACCAAACTGATAAAAAATGGGAGTTCCTATTTAAGATTACAAAGTTTCCACCTCCCCACCTCCTTCGGTCGAGTTTGGTTTCATTGGAAAGATTTTTGAAAAAAATTTGACACGTATTTTGTCGTTTTTCGATCCAATATGTATTACACGAGATATCCCCATTTCTCAAAATATTTTCTCCCATTCCCCATTTGTGGCGATCATAGCGCCATCTGTGAACAAAAATAACTTAAATCGTAGATCAAATAAATGTACAATTTTCTGGAGATTCAAAATCTGCAATAAAAAATGGGGATTCCCATTTAAGATTACAAAGTTGTCCTCCACCTCACTCCCTGGAGGGGGGGTGGAGGGTCGAGTTTGGTATCATTGGACAGATTTTTTTTAAATATTTGACCCGTATTTTGTCGTTTTTCGATCCAATATGTATTTCGCGAGATATCCCCATTTCTCAAAATATTTTCTCCCATTCCCATTTGTGGCGATCATAGCGCCATCTGTGAACAAAAATAATTTAAATCGTAGAAATAAATGTAAAATTTTCTGGAGATTCCAAATCTGCAATAAAAAATGGGGATTCCCATTTAAGATTACAAAGTTGCCCCCCACCTCACCCCCTGGAGAAGGGGGTGGGTGGTCGAGTTTGGTTTCATTGGATAGATTTTTGAAAAATATTTGACACGAATTTTGTCATTTTTCGATCCAATATGTATTTCACAAGTTATTTAACCATCCCGGAACTTTTTCCCCATCCTGTATAATATGTTACGTCATAATAATTAATAGATAATTGTTTATAAAATTATTTAATTATTTTTGATATAATTTTAAATGCCAAATTATTTTAAATCTAATTTGTAAGACAGGTGCCATTTGAAAATAAAATTTTAAACGTTTTTTCAATTAAGGAAATTAAAATGATATTAATTAAAATAATAATAGTAATTAAAACATATAAACACATTTTATTCTAAATATAATGAATAAGCATACCTGCTCATTATTTTTATAATTATATAAAAGTGTCATGAAAATATTCGAATGCCCTTTCAGAATTAATAACTGTATCTGCATCTTTGACTGTGCTGTTCTTGTCTGAGATTTTAGACTAATTTTAATTAAGACATGATACTCTTTGATTTTTTGTTTGGTTTTTGTTGAAACCCGACTGAAGGATTGAAAGACGCCAGGCAAGTTAATGTTGCTTGCGTGACTCCATACATTTCTTTGGTGTTCGTATACAACAAATTATCTTGGTATTTTACACTCAAATTTTATTAAGTTATTTATTACATGATGTGGTTTTTATTTTTTAAATTTAATCGTATTATCGAGAATAGTACTTACTTGCATTGCATACTTATATGGTTAAAGTACATTTTACATTTTTTGTTTATAAAAGCTAAATGTTATTATAAGCTGTTGAAAATCTGATATCTATTTATATTTCATTGCATAATATATCATTATACAATTGTGACCCATTTTGTTATAATAGTAGATTTGCAGAAAATATTTTTTGGTCTAGAATTTGTAAAATAGTTGTGAAATGTCTGTTAGGCATATTGAAGAATTAACTTTTCGGCCAAGGAAATAACCAACATAGACGATATTCTAAGAACGTCATGGACCTGATATACACAATATTTTCGACTGAAACACAACTCAATGATTTGATGACACCGTTTAGTGTTAATAAAATAGTACTTTATTGGACTAAGACGAAAAAAATAGCAAAATACGAATTTTTTGGTTGAACCTGTTTAAAAATCGGAAAAAATTAAAATATGGTTCTATATAAATCAGACTACGAGAAATTGAATACCGTTGAGCGCATCTTAATATCTTTTTTAGTTTAGGAGTTACGGCGATTTTTGACTTTTTAAAAATCTCAACTTTGAATGTCCATATCTCGAAAACTAAAAGAGATATTGAAACGCGGTTTGAACGAGTGTATTTCTCGTGCTCCAATTAACTTATACTAATATTTTGAAAATTTTAAAAATTTTACAATTTTTTTCAAATTTTTTTTACCTGTATTTCAAAAACTTGAAGAGATAATGAAAATCTGTGACAAGCAGTGAATTCCTCTCGTAAAAGTATATAGGTATGCCAAATTTCAGGCAAAAATTCACAGAGGTAAAGATTTTAATACAAAAAACGGAAAATCACTGTTTTTTAAAAATTTTTGAAGGGGTACCCCTTAAGATTTTTACGAATTTTGGACATTTTCAGTTTTTTTGCTCTAAAAAATTTACCTTTGCTAATTTTTGACTCAACTTTTCCATACATATGTACTTTTACGAGAGGAATTCACTGTTCTTTCCAGATTTTTAGTATCTCTCCAAGTTTTTGAATTATGGGCAAAAGAAAATTAAAAAAAAAATTGTAAAGTTTTCAAAATTTTCAAAATATCAGTATAAGTTAATTGGGGCACGAGAAATATACTCGTTTAAACCGCGTTTCAATATCTCTTTTAGTTTTCGACATATGGACCTTCAAAGTTGAGATTTTCAAAAAGACAAAAATCGCCGTAATTCGTAAACTAGAAGAGATATGAAGATGCGCTCTATGGCATTCGATTTCTCTTAGTCTGATTTATATAGAATCATATTTTACAATTTTTCGATTTTTAAAGTGGTTTAACTAAAAAAATTAACAAAAATTTTTGCAATCACGACTCCGACGATTAAAAAATACATATTTTGAGAATCAAAATATGCATAATTATGTAGAAATATATGAGGAATTACTTGGTTAAATCCCCAATTTCATATCTAGTGCTATATTATTTTAAATTAATTCTTATGGTGGTACTATCATGGAAGTACTTACGACATATTTGAATGAAATTTAAACATATTAGTTTCCATGAGTTTCTACATTAATATGCAAATTTGTTGTTTTATTTACCGTACTTTTTCGGTTACCTATATTTTTATGAGACAGTCATGATAGAACCACCAACCACCATAATGAAAAATTTCTCCTTTACTACATACATACATACATACATACATATCTTCACGCTATATCCCAACAAATGGGGTAGCACGAACCCTAAAATCACTCATAAAACATTCACTCATCACACCCATCAAACAACCAGCCATCACCAAACATTTTCATCCAAACACACCACCCTCACTTCAACCACATTTATAGATCACTCCATATAAACACATTCATTTATTACACTCGAAAACATTATCACACAACAAACCTTCAATCACATCATTCCTATTCTCTTACCATTAATTTTCCTTCCTCAACGTACATAACATATGCATAAAAAAAATCTCAAATTACTCACATTACTCCTAACAACGAATCTACAAGATTAGAAAATATGAAAGCGATAGTCTACACTTGTATATGAAAGAAAAGACCACACAATGCAGTCACAGAAAATGAGACAAAAGATAAGAAAGGGAGGGAGCGTCGCCCTGCGCATGTTTTTGAAAGTGAATTTCACACAATTGCAGTTAAACACTCAACGTAATAACTGAAAACGAATTAAAAGATAAGAAAGGAACGAAGTGTCGCTCTACGCTTGTTTTTGGAAGTGAATTCCACACAATTGCAGTTAAACACTCAATGTAAGATCAGAAAACGAATAAAAAAGATAAGAAACGACGGGAGTGTCGTCCCTGAGCTTGTTTTTGAAAGTGAATTTCACACAATTACAGGTAAACACTCTAATGAAATTACTAAACAACGAAACTAAAATCTAAAACCCTGCGCTTTTCTGAAATCATCAGATTCATTCCGCAATTAATCTTCGCCAAACGTTCCTATCCTGACACACCACTTTTGCTTCATCTAATTTTTGCTTTTACTAATTTCTGAAATTGTGGTTGTATGTTTTACATTATTAATTCAGCATTTCAAAAACTGCAATTTTGATCACATAAAAAGTATGGGGGTCGTGAAATAATATATTTGTGATTTTTGCTTCCAATAGGGTCACGGCTCCGAAACGTTTGAAAACCACTGTGATAGATCATAAAATATTATTGGAAAGGAAAATTTTAGTTAAATAATTTTTGAAGGATATTGTAATACTTGTTAGCTATAAACGCTATAACGAATTGAAACTTTAATTATAATATTGTTAGTTCCTGAAGAACGAGTGCGTAATACAAAGATTATATAGGAGTGTCGTAAAATCATAACAAAGTTTATAACGACTTTCATGACTTAATATGCAAAATAATCTATTATAATCGGCTACATTTTATCTTGATTAAAAAATTACTTAAATCATCACCATCGAACTCTTCATCACAAAAACTAGTATTAATAGTCAGTAACAATCTTGTTTGATCGCTATTCCAAACTGAAACGATATATATTATATTATTATTACGCTCGAATTAAATTATGTATTTAATATCCGCCGTTTAATATCGCGTTAACCTTAAAACAATTTCGTAAAAAGTAATCGTCATTAGCTCATGAGCTGGTGAAGCTCGATGCGTCCATGTTAATCACTTCTCGACGTCGGCCCCAGCATTGCCTACTGGGATGATTATGGCATGGAAATGGAATAAAAAGAGAGACTGGAGTTTATTAACAATCTTAATTTGACGGGAAACTGGCGGCCGAGCACGTATTTACGATTTAACGAGCATCGTAGTTCGAGAATTGGTCCTAATTATTCGATAATGATCGATAGATGACGGATAACAATTACAGCAACGGTGTTTCGCAGTGCATACGCAGACCTATCTCTGCTCTAGCGGCGCGGGGCTTTTTTCTTTCTTTGTCGTTCGTTTTATGTTATCGATACAGACCTGATTTCATTTAGATACGTGTCATGCACGCAAGTATGCACGCAGAGCGCATGCGTGCATCTGTATGCGTGTGTCGTAAAGTGGATTTTGCGTTGATTAATATGGATCTCGGATCTTGAATTAAAAGTAGCTGTAATCAAGAGAAATGCGGTGTAGATTGATCGTAAAGAGGTATGAATTTATTGCTCTATACTACACTCAACCAGATGCAAGAATCCGGAATGCATTCAGAAAGAATCGTGTTTTTATTTTATATTTTGCCATTACTAAAGCGATAAAGGTTATCTTCTTGTTTCAAGCCAATAGTGATATTATTAATTGATCAATTCATCTTAAGTTCAATGTTACAGTTTGATTTTTAATTAATTTTAATAATTCGTTGTGCCTGACATTTAGAAATTTTTAGGAAAAACTCTCAAGATACGAAAACTATAATTGAAAATCACGTTTAATCCCGTAGCAATGTAGGTACTCGTTAGAAACAAAATTTTGCAAAATACTGAGCAGAGCTGAGCAAGCTACTTAAAAAAAGTAGCTAAGCTACAGCTACAGATATTCTGTAAAAAAGTAGCTGAGCTACAGCTATAAGCTACATTTTGTAAAATATAGCTAAGCTACAGCTAAAAGCTTTCATTAAAGTAGCTGTTAAATTTGAAAGCTACTTTTTTCAATTATTGTGAGTTATTAAATTTGCCATTGTTATATGATCAGTTGACAGTCTTTTGTTATAATGACTGTTAATAAATATAAAAAAATCGCAGATGGACAAATGTACTGTTAATTTGTTATGCTATAATTCTTAACATTAACAGAAGACTCCTAAACAGTCAATGTTTAGTTCATCTAATATTTAATACAAAGTATAAAATATGTTAATAGATTTTACACGGCCCCTAAAGATGTTAGTGGTGGGGGAGCCACAGGAGTAATTTTAAATTGATGAAAATGTTTTGTCGGCTCTGGGGATCGCACCAGGGTTCTTAGGATGAACTATCAAATAAGTAATTTAACTTTGCATTCAAACATTTGATTCAATATTTATCATTTAAGGTATCTTTAAAATGTAAGTGAATACAGTGTAACGGATGAATATTTGAATACAAGTTTTAAAAAAATTCGAAATAGCATCCGAAGACCTCCAATGTATTCGCAATCTCTCGGCGAATCGCGCCTCCGCGGAGAATCGGGAGCCACATTTTGAAAACCACTATTTTAAACGCATTTTTAAAATTTGGATAGAATAATGCTGAGTTGCATGAAAGTTTTATCGGTTCATTAGCAACTAACGGTTCAATAAATTTCAGAAAATACCATTTGATACTGTTGCTAGATAAATAATTCTTTAACTAAAGAGCTCTTTATTTTTTCTTGCAACCCAGCATAAGATTAGCTAATCCAAAATTCAGGATTAGTTAAATTTTTTGATAATTGAGCTGTAAAATACAACTTAACATGGCTTAGTCAATTCCATTGAATGATTTATTTTTTAATTTAATTTCAAACATTAACGTTGGGTTGCATGAAAGTTTTATCGGTTCATTAGCAACTAACGGGTCAATAAATTTCAGAAAATCGCCATTGATACTGTTGCTAGATAAACAATTTTTTAACTAAAGAGCTCTTTATTTTTTTCTTGCAACCCAGTATTAAATTATTATAAATATGAAAAGTTTCCTTGTGGAAAATATAGGGAAATTTCAAATTATGATAATATATCAACTAAGCATTAGGATTAAAATTGATCATTATCATAATTTACTTTTTACTTGCAAAGAATTCAAATTTGAAATTAGCTTATTATTGGATAAAGAGGAGTAGATATTATTATAAATAATATTTTGTAAGGTAATATACTTTGCATAAAATGGGTGTTCAGGATAATTAAGTTTATTAACGCAATAAATTAAGTTAGTGACTTAATGTGTAAGCAATGTGCAATGCTTGTTAAAATTTTATGTGTCCTGTATGTAAATTTATTATATCTAAGTAGCGAAATGTTGATTGCTATATCCGTGTGATAAAAATCTCATTTTGCGAAAGTAAAGAACTCTTTATAATCTAAGTACAAGTGCATTATCAATATACATCTTTCCATCAATCTGTCTATTTATCCTGAAACTATAATAGGTTGTACTTACGGCTTACGAGTAGGCAAGTTAAGAAAATTCTAATGCCCCCTATTTGGTTTGATTGTAATTTGTGGTACGCCCATGAGTAGAACGGGTATCAAGCGCACCTCTACTCGCTACATAATTGGTGTAGCTATTTTTCCAAGGAGTTTATTTTTCAGCTATAATAGTTCCAGTCGGATAACACGTACACAATTATACATGTGCATCTGTTGTAAGCGAGAATGAGTCTTAACGCTTAGTCGATAAGGTAGATATTCACTCCAGTTGCGGTTCACTTCCTGGATGGCCCGGCTCTACCTTCACATATAAATAATTCATCTTGGTATAATTAAAAGATGTGACCGCACGACCCACCCATATACGATATTAAAATTGTCTTCTATAATAATCGAACGCGTAGTAATTTGACAGCGGACTTTTTTTCCCATCGTGTATCAAAAATTGATCCTTTAAAATTGGTTTTTTATTTCAGTATAAGGTCTAACGGGTAAGCACCGAGCCCATTTCATGTACTTTCTTTTGAAATTAACACCACTTTGAATCGAATTAATTTTTATAATGGTTGATATTACATCGTTAACGTCAATTGGTAATCAATTCTGTTAGGCGATGATTTAGGAGAGGAGAAATTGACTTTGAAACTACAAGGCTAACACGATGTATTTGAAGTTTATTTGAATAAAAAGCATATTTGTCATCGAACTGTCGTCTGCTTTAAAATGAATTAGGTATAGTTTCGAAGTTTGTTAAATTTGAAGTTTATGAGACGGTAGACGCCCGGACTCGAACCGAGAACCTTCAGCTTGCCGGGCTGATGCTTTAACCACTAAGCCACGGCTCCCCTGAACGAGATAGGCGTCAACCGAATTTATCTGCCATAATGTCTAACACAGCATCGATCCCAAGACTCCTATGACTCGTAGGAATTGACAACGGGTTTCGTCTGTATAGTTTAGATTATCTGAAGTTATTGTTCAATTATATTATTCTATATAAAATTAAAATTAAATAAATATATCATCAGGCCTTTTATCCATTACTGGGTGTGGTACTCTACCGTAGCAGATCTCAATAAGTGATATGTTTTGCGCATGAAATGCGGTTTCATGAAATATCCAAATGTGTTCTGAAATTGATAAAAATAAGTTGTCGTGGAAATGACCAAAATTCTCAAATAATTCTCGTCTCTTATGCTGTTATCCCTAATTAGAATTTATCAGGCAGATATGTAATAGTATGTTACATAACAAGCATCGAAAGTGTAAGATAACGTGCGAGTGTACAAATTGAAAAGCGAGGCGCATAGCGCCGAGTGATTTAAGTACACGAGCACAGTTATCACCCTTTCGAGCGAGTTATGTACACTATTTTTCAGACGACTACAAAATATTTCTAAAAAAAGTTTACAAGAGCAATGTTGTTACACTTTGACAGCTGATACGTTTTTGAAGGTAAGCGTTGATGTTTGACGTTTGAGGTTAGGTATGGAGATACCAACTGTACTAACCGTAATGTCAAAATATTAAATAATGCTAAAATATTAGTAAATAAGTAATTATTACTTTAAAAAACAAGATTTATCTGTGTAAATGTGTTGAAAAATCAGCCAAAACTTCGATTCAAATAATAATCAAAATTCTTTTCATTTATTTTATTATTTTCTCTCATCGGAACTCCATCTGTTGTCAATCCGTGGAACTTCACCTGATATGTTAGAAGTGTACGTTATAATAATATATCAGTGCATGTTATTTTTAATTTTCCGTTGTAGTTTATTATGTTGTTATGGTTACTTTCATAAGTGGCCGTCTGAAAAAAATATATTTATTCCTGGCAAATAGAATAAAAGTTATGATTAATTCATAAACATCTGTAAGTACGTAAGGTGAAATGAGTATGTTCACGTATATTTATTAGAATCCTAATGAAGTAGCATTTACAGGAGTATGTGTTCGAATGTTCGTATGTATATGATATCGGATTATATAGTTATAGTGTGTCGATATAATTACAGTAATGACTTTTTTAGCGTATAAGCTGCCGTGGTGCAAGTTTAATTGGATAAATAGAATATACGTCAATTATTTACCGCTTAACATGTAATTTAGACTTTATTTTCAAATGTTGCTTGTAATGTTGGAATAAATACGTTCCTGCAAAATGTTTTTCGTAATCTGTTTCGAGAAAAATCATTATTTTCTATCGAGCAAGACTTCATTACATTTCAGTTTGGTATTTATTTTACTACTCTGTACAATAGGAATTTAATCCCAATTTTCCGGACTCACCGAGCCGCAGTGTGCTAATTCAAGTATTTTTAGCTTGAGTTTAATACAATACTTTCCTGATAATATCATTTTACATCGTTTCAATATTAACTATTTTTTTTAATCATACAAGTATCTAGCAGGTTTTATTATAAAGTATTTGAGCAGTAAAATAATAATTAATATAGTTCACATAATAATTTCAGACCCTGTACTGTAATTGGAATAAAGTTCCTGTTCTACAGAGTAGCATAAATAAATAAACTACATATTATAGCTGGATTAGTTATTTAAGTAAAATAAATAAATAAATATATCATCACGCCTTTTACCCACTACTGTGTGTAGCAATGTAAGGTGGGAATATTCCCAATGGGAATATTCCTTTGGGAGGGAATTTATATGGGCATATTTCCTGTAACAATATAAATTCCCGTTTCTTGGGAATTTATTTTTGTTGCAGTTTTACTATCAAAACTGTACAGACATGCTGTGATATGCTTGCAGTATGTATTTGTACGGCAATTTGGCTGGGTAAGTGGTATACAGTGGACGTGTTGTGCTGTGTTCCTGTGTTTAATTTTAAAAATGGGAAAACAAAAGCTGCAGTATTGAAATATTTTAAAAGTGATGGAAAATCTGCTGTATGCAAGTACTGCAATAATACAAGGTTGTGAATGTCACAAAAATGTTAAAGTTTATTAAAAAATGTATTGAGTGCCCAGTTGAAGTGCGAAAATATATTAACGCTCAATCAGATAAAAAACTGTAACATTTAGCAACATCAACAGCTACAGCATCGCCCCCATAGCCTCAACATCTGATCAACATGAAATTGAAATATCTGCTTCTGATTCGACGTCATCAATTTTAGTACAAGATACACCTCGTTGCTCACACTTTTTATATTCTTTTATAAATTAAAATAATTTTTCTGTAAATTTATTTCGATGCTTCGGTACACTACCTTCGCTAGGAAAATAGAATCAATAATAAATAAACAAAACGTAACTATACCCAAGTAACTAAGAAATAATAAATATTTGGGTTGAATATTGCGCTTACCTTAGAAAATAATAATGGGATGGCTAGCTCAGTGGTATGAAGTCGGCCTGTGGATCCTGAGGTCCCTGGTTCGATTCCCACAGGCGACAAATTTTCATAATTTGAAAAAGCTATCCCTGTGGCTCCTCCACCACTAACATGTTTGGGGGCCGTGATTTGACGACTGGTAACCGCACTTCACGCGCAAAATATATCACTTACCGAGATCTGCTTCAGCAGAGTGCCACACCCAGTAATGGGTAGAAGGCGTGATGATATATTTATTTATTTTATTTATATATAGATTCGAAATTTAATATTTTATAAGATAGGTTGTTACAAAATCAAGATGAAAAAACATATTTTCCCTGTAAATTCCCAATATAGTAATATTCCCGGGAATATTTCCAGGTAATATTTCCTAAAAATAAATTCCCGGGAATTTTACATTGCTAACTGTGTGACACTCTGCCGAAACAGATCTCGGTTCTCAGGATCCACAGGCCGACTCGATACCACTGAGCTAGCTACCCCATAGTTATTTAATTAGTTAAACGTAATACTTTTTATGAATCTGTTTCAAATTTCAAATAGAAATATTATTAACATAAGTCAGAAGTCTTGAAGCAAGTGTTAAATATTTATGTGAAAAGCTGATATCTTTTTGTAAATGGCGGAAAATTCTTGAAGTCTCAGTTTTTCTTTCAAACTGACAGGTCAGATTTTATCTTTTCTTTTTATGGTCAGGAAAAGCTAAGACTGTGTGAAAAATATATGAGTAGATTCAGAAAAATGGTAATTGTAGGTAGAATTTTTAGAAATATGGATATTATTCTGTGTTGCCAAGGTAGTAATTATAGCAGTGTAATTAATTAGAGAAAAACTGATACCGTGGTTGAAAGGTAGGTTAGTATGAAAAAGTGGTTGAAAGCACGCTAGACTGACACGTAATATCATGTACATAGCTAACTACGTTTATTTTTGAATTAACATTTTAAAGATGCGAAGTAAGTACGCCAGTTTTTTATTTATTCTCTGTAAATCTGAAGAAAAAATTATGACACGTTGAACATGAGTTTGTTTTTAAAATTATGTGAATTTATTTTTTAAATCTATTTATTCAGCCAAGAAGAAAACAAGAATAGTGAGTGTGATTGTTGCAAAAAATGTGACATGAAAATGATTGTTAGTGTTAGTTAGATTAAACAGCAATGATTACTACGTTCCGTATTATTTTATTTTTAACAGTTTTTTTTTGTCTCTGTAATTAATGAGAACTAAATGTCATTTTAATGTAAACAGGCAGTTTTCTGAATATATATATTAGAAATAATTTTTGAAAAAGCTATGAGCTTTCGCCAGAGTCTTTCATACACTTGATGACTGGTCTAAAGAATTATTTGTTTACATAATGACATTTTATAGAGGAACCAAATAGTCGTTTAAGATATAACAGACTTAAAAATTCAAATTTTTGTCAGCTACATGCTTAGACTAATTTATAACATTCTTAAAAATTCAATAAACCGATTTCTCTATTTTATGGGGCGTGAATCAAATGAACTAAATAAAAATTTGGAGAAGCCCCAACGTTTAAAGAATTTTTCAAGAATAAAGGTTGAAAAATTCTTAGTACCACATACCAATACATCCATTATATCAGTACGGGAATGTTTCACATCGGCTTTTTAAATTTGGAACACTTTCGTCGGTATAAATTAGGCGCCTATCAGATTTACGAGCAGAGGCAGCGCCACTACGTCCACTCACGTAACTACAAAACGGACGATTTTATTTTCCCTCGGAGAGATAAATCTTGAAAAGTGTGGATGCATGTGCTGGAGCAGAGAAGTTACAAGAGTAGTGTGTCTGTGACTGTGTGTGTGCGCGCTCGCAACACATGCACGTTCCTGGAAACGATTTAAGGAATTGAAGGTCGGTGCTGGCCCCCCAGGACCGTACCCAGAGGAATTCACGAATCTATACTGAAACGTTTGAACTTTGACATGACTGGAATGTTCTTAAATATTGTCAGTTTAGAAACGGTCATTTCTATTTTAATTACTTAATTTTCTAACGACTGTTTTTATGGGGATTTACTGGCATCATGGAAAGGTACTATAAATGGTTTCTGATTTTTTGCTGATTTATAAAATTTGTAGTAGGTACATTTTAAAGGTCATTGCGGTAGGAGGCTCAGAGTTATCGAGTCGTTCTACTGATTTGAGAACACGGGTTCGATTCCCACAGCTGACAAACAATTTTCACCACACTAAAAGCCCCTGTGGCTCTACCTCTACAAACTCTTTGGGGGTCGTGATTCGACGACTGGTAACCAGAGCATATTAATGGGTAAAAGGCGTGATATATTTATTCATTTATTGCGATAAAATTATAATTTTACAATATAAGAAATTTCAATTTCAATTTGAAATTATAATTTAGGGGATTTGAGGTCAATTCACTGTTAATCAATGCATCGTTTTCACGGTTTTACTTAAATTTATGATTGTGGTTATATTTTAAAGAAACGTTTAAAAAAATGTGAAACAAATAAATCACTAGATTTTCATTCTATGTAAACATTAGGGATGTCGATTTTGAAAAAATTATCCGAATGATTCGGATATTCGTTAGTATCCATATTCGCATCTGAATAGTCCAGATATTCGTTAGTGTATCCGAATAGTTCTGGTATTTGTTAGTCGGATTTGAAATTTAACTTTTTCAGAGGATATATCTTAAAAACTAAACAAGATATGAAAATTCGCTCAACGGCATTGAATTCCTCGTATCCGAATTGACTTATAAGCAAATTTTTAGCGATTTTTATATTTTGAAAATTTCTTAAGGGGTACCCCTTTGATTTTTACGATTTTATGCTATTTTCAGACTGTTTACTCTAAAATTCTTTCTCGTCCAAATATTATAACGAAAATTTACATACATATGCATTTTGACCCGCTGAATCCAATGGTTAAATCCCCAAATCCATATGTCTTTTGATTTTTGAGATATTGTTAAAAAACTGCTCGATGAGAAAATTTTGGTGAAAACTTTTTGAAAAATACAAAAATGCTGAAAATTTGTTTACAAGTCAATTGAAGCACGATAAATTCAATGCCGTTGAGCACATCTTCATATCTTGTTTAGTTTTTGAGATATAGCCTCGTGAAAGTCGAAAATATGTTGAGGGAAATTTTTAGATACGAAGATGTGCTCATCGGCTTTGAATTCTTCGTATCCGAATTGAATTATCAAACTTCTAGTGCAGTCAGAACTATTCGCTCATTATTATTATTTGACTATTCGGTCTCATTAACTATTTGAATAGTCGAACTATTCGGACTGTTCGGTTATTCGAATATTCGATTAGTTCAGATATCCGAGCTATAAGGATATTCAAATTATCCGGATAATCGAACAAATATAAAAAAAATGTAAGTGACCTAACAAAATGATTAACTTATTAAATAAGAAAAAACAAATTTTCCATCACTTGTCACAAATTCCCCAAAAATTTACAGCATGTTTGAATAAACTTATCAGGTCATCAACAAACGGGTGGTCAAGTTCAGCTTTAACCATAGACGCGTTTCGTCCTTTAGGGACTCATCAGTATGGTGCGATCAACTATTCAACTAGACCAACTAGGGACTAGTGAATTGTGATACTGTCTTAGCTGAACTGACTGATGTTAAACTATGTAAGCCGGTAACATGACATGAGAGCTACGGAGCAACCCGTGGTGCCATCTACCGACAACTTATGTTTGTGCTACAAATAAATCCGTTGAAGCAATTGTCAAATCATTTGTCATGGCGTGTAACAAGGTGTATGAGATCAGAAAAATCCTTGGAGCTTTACAATTTGTGAAAAATATAGTGAGTACGTGTCTGTTCTCGAGCGAATGAACCCCGCACTCTGTACAGCACGCACGCACCACGTTAAACGCCGCAACGGCGGTACCGCGGCGACGGCGGCAACCGTTGCTTAGCGCAATTAAAACCCTCGTTTGATTGGCTGTAATTTGCTGAATAAGAAGCGACTCGTTGCAGTGATCCAACCAAACCAAACCATCCAGCATCCAGCCGACGTTTTTATCTCTTGCCGTGGATAAAAACCCACGATTCGTGAGAGTTAATCAACGTAAGGGATTCTAGCTTTGCAATTAGACACGACCAGGAGTAGATCTAACCTCTAACGAAGAGTAAGAAGTCAAGCAAAGGTCACCGCTGACCGCTGGTAACTGATGGTAACCACTGGTAACTGCTTCCTCATCTGCATACCGCAGCGCGGTTACCGACGTGTTAATGTAACGCAACCGAGTTTAATGATATTATTGCATACTGATACTAACTACCGGTGTATGGACAGCTTAACATACTTCTACCTACTCGTATGTGTTATTTTCTTTCGTTGCTTTGCTGCATGTTACACAAGCGAGGAATTTTTTTTGTGGATAGTGCGAATTTTATCTGAGGAATTTAATGATTATGTTCATTAACATTTTAATTTTTACATATTGATATAAACAGAAAGTATTGTAATTTATAAATAATTGTTGTTTCATGTGTGAACTTAATGCCATAAAAATTCCATTAATGTAATTTTCGTGTTGTAAACATTCACTCCACTTGTTAAAATCAAGTTTAACAGAGTAAATTTGTTGAGCATTGTGATAATAAATGCGTCCTTTGCAAGGAATTGAAAATAAGAATAAAAATCACGCCTTCTACCCATTACTGGGTGTGGCACTCTGCCGAAGCAATATATATTTTTGCGCGTGAAGTGCGGTTACCAGTCGTCAAATCACGGCTTCCAAAGATGTTAGTGGAGGGGGAGCCACAAGAGTAGTATTTATATAAAATATATCATCACGCCTTCTACCCATGACTGGGTGTGGCACTCTGCTAAAGCAGATCTCGGTAAGTGATATATTTTGCGCGTGAAGTGCGGTTACCAGTCGTCAAATCACGGTCCCCAAACATGTTAGTGGTGGAGGAGCCACAGGGATAGCTTTTTCAAATTATGAAAATTTGTCGCCTGTGGGAATCGAACCAGGGACCTCAGGATCCACAGGCCGACTTCATACCACTGTGCTAGCCATCCCATAAGAGTAGTATTTAATGTGGTGAAAATGTTTGTCGGCAATGGGAATCGAACCAGGGTTCTCAGGGTCCACAGGTCGACGTGATACCACTGTGCCACCTACTCCACAGGGAATTGAATAAACTTTATCTCCGTACAGATTGTTTAGCTCCGTACAGATTGTTAAAGATGAACGTTTTTTCCATTAAAAACATTTTTTTTCTACGGGATTTAGGGTAGGGAGCGGAAGAGATTAATCCTAATATCGCATTTATTCCCTTAAAGTAGACACTTTAAACTTTTTCGCTCTTGTTATGACGGTTTAAAAAATGGGAAAATTTCACGAAATTCAGTTGTTTCGTTTTCTTTTTTCCTCACCACTGTATATATTACATTTTGTAGGTTATGTAGTTAAGTTTGTTTTTATTGCACTTTGTACGACAAACAGTCACTTCTTGCACTGGAATTGAGTACATAATAACTCACTTTTTGCACTGTCATAGAAAAAAAAACATATTTCATCTGTTGTATTGTTAGTTTTTTAGTGATACATACTTGTTTTTTCATTTTACCGGGCGTTCATTCCTCGTTTAATTCGAAAGCTGTTGCGTGAATTCCCAAAAGAAGAAAAAAGAATGTAGTAAAATTATGTTACATATTAATCTGTCGTGATGCTATCAAAAAGGTGTTGATATTCTCCGCTGTCAAACTACAGAGTGATCAAAAGGAATTGTTTCAGTTGGCAATACAATTCCGGAGATCTTTTTATTCCACAGTTGGCACAACGCCAGGTAAAGGCGGCAATGCTATTTGACAGTTCTAATAAATACAAATAGGTTATGTCAGAAGTCTGACAGCTAATAGAATTTTGACTTTTTGAGTAATAGAAATATTTTAGAAATAAATGTAATAATAAATGTACTCAAATTTAAATTTAAATTTTCAAATGTCACTGTCAATAATAGGAAATGAATTTATGTATCAGGCTTACCAATTTAATGTAGTTTTTTTTTTATTATCAACTGAAACAATTCCTTCTGATCACTATGTATTTCAGAACTAATTTATTTTCTTCCATTTCCAGTAGATAATTTGTTAAAATCAAATTTATCAATATCACAAAAATTTTGAATATAGTTATTCTAAAGGAAGTAATACATTGATGCAGACGTTAATGTATAGTATAAATAATAGTTTCAAGATCTGTGAGATGAACAGATTCACAAAGAATCCTAGAGCCATTAGTAAGTAATCTTCGTTCTTCGATAGAAGTCTTCCATGGTATTATTAGTTACTACTGGGCGTATGGTGTAGATTGCCTTTCCGTTGCAACAATGTAGCCTAGCTAATTAAAAATGTCGGTATAATGTTACCATTCCGTAGTAGCACTGGGCAATCATGCATTAACAACTGCCGGAGCAATAATTTTTCGAATAATTTAGAAATGACGCTGGTCAGCGCCAGAAACGGGTGAACGTATCAACTTCTTTCCTGCTTCGAGTTCATATAATAAATAATTGGCAGGTGTACGAAGGCGAGTAGATCAATGATCGTAGATCGATTCCGTGATCGAACTATCGACGAGAGATCGAAAATTACAGCGTCTGAGCGCTGCTGCCCGTTGTTGTGAACCAGTAGACGATAATTTACACTTCCCTGTGCCGCTGCTTTGCGCACCGGACTAACCATTCCATTGCGCATGCGCCATGCCAATTTAAACATGTTTTGTAACTTTACACTTTTATTAAGGCTTACCATTTTCACTCGTACTGATTATTAGTTAATAATAGAACAAGAGCCGAATAAACTTTTTGATTACCTGCTGTGAAACGTCGAAAGAATTTTAATAGTTTTTAATCATAACTTTGTTTTTGAACCATAACTACTTGTAAATGATCATATCATTCCAGCTGTCAAACGTTGCGTAATTGTTTTTGAATAAAATTCTTTAAAAACGGGAAGCTCAACATTCTATCATTTGTTATATTACCTACGAGTATATATATAAATAAAAATGTTGTTAGGGTTTTTTGCTTTTCAATATAATTTGCCGAAAAGGCATTTCTTTGTCTGAATAAAGATTGGTATATAGCTCAAAAGGTATCAGTCTGTGGGTTGAGTACCCGAGTTCGATTTCCACTGCCGATAAACTTTATTCCACATTAAATAATTGAAGTGTCACTTTTAATCCTGGAGGGGTTAAATTTCTAATTTAAATCCTCCGGGATTTAATCCATAGGTATATATAATATTTTACTTTGTTTATAATGTCTAAAATATAATAAAATAAATATATCATCACGTCTTTTACCCATTACTGGGCGTGGTACTCTGCCGTAGCAGCCGTCAAATCAGGGCCTCCAAAGATATTCGTGGAGGAGGAATCACAAGGGGAATTTTAGTGTGGAGAAAATTGCTGAAGTGCGGTTACCAGCCGTAAGATCATGGCCCCCAAAGATGTTAGTGGTGGGGGAACCACAGGGGTAATTTTAATGTGGAGAAAATTGCTTGTCTGCTGTTGAAATCGAATAGAGGTTCTGAAATCCAGAGGCAACCTGATACCACTGAGCCACCTGCCCCATTACCTAAGTTACTTAAAAATTTATATAATTATGAATTATATGTCAAGACAATATCAATATTAATCATTAATTCAAAATAGTTGGCTGGAAGTGTGAAAAATAGTGTTTATACCACAGGACAAAAATGCTTTTAATTCCATAGGTGATAATTTCCCTCGTCTGCGGTTCATGGAATAAAGTTTATCCTTAGGATTAAATTATACACTTTAGACCCTTGGTATATAATAAACTATTATTTTAATATTAATAGTTCAGTGGTATCAAGTCGGCCTGTGGATCCTAAGAACCCTGATTCGATCCCCACAGCCGACAAGACATTTTCACCAATTTAAAATTATCCCTGTGACTTCCCCACCACTAACATCTTTGGGGGCCATGATTTGACTGCTGGTAACCGCATTTCACACACATAAATATATCACTTACCGAGATCTGCTTCGGCAGAGTGCCACACCCAGTAATGGGTAAAAGGCGTGATGATATATTTATATTTATTTATTTTATTATTATACTGATTTTATTTCTGCTGAAATTCATTTTAAAATTTGCCAAAAATTAATATTATTTGGATAGTTATTCATGAAACTGGAACAAATGCAAACAAATATTTATCTGTCATATACATACTTTAAACTTGATTTTAACAGTAACTAAATAAATAGAATGAAATATCTAGAAGAAGCTAGATGCATATTTTAATATCTACAATTTTTATTTGAAACTTTAGCCTATAAATAATCAGGAAATCGTTAGGGAAACAATGGTTGCAAAAAATATATTTCCGAAAAAAGTTGAGTTGACCTCCAAATTTGAACAAATTTGATGTAGAGGATCATTGCTGTGGAAGAACGCTGAGTGATTCAAACTCACTGACCCTTAAATGAGTGGTTGTCACTCCGACTTCGCAATTCGCAGCCTGTGTTTATTTGTTTCTGATTTCAGCTTCATTTGTTTTAAATTACTAGGCTTAGTTAGATGCTGCTTGATTTGAATGAAAGATCGTGAGAACACGATTTTAGAACTGGTAATTTTAAGAGAAATCACCGTAAAGTTAAAATGCTACTACAAGATCTCGCTCTTACTTACCTTCGCTCTTGCACATTTTTCGCAAATGGCTTTAGGAAGTAGCAACTTAAATTAGTAGCAATTATTTTCTACTGCTATAAATAAGATTGTAATTTTGAAGTTAAAGATTTTATGCTCCATAAATACTGCTTGCAAAATTCGATAACAATTTCACTTTTCACTGCACACGTATCGCGTTACAGTTTTTCGCAATCCAGCTAGCAAGTGTTGCCAGTTTGCAAGTATTATTTAAGTATTTCATTAACTACTGTTACTTGCGAGTACTCATTACTCAGTAATGTCACATGGGACAATACCATGCCATGTATTTTACTATCTTTTTGTGATTATTTCTTGTTAAATAATAGCTTTTTCAAGTAACTGTAACATAAATTTCATACTCCATATTTAGCTAGTCAAGCACTAAGCCGATGAGAAGTGTTCTGATGCGAAATAATGACAGTCATAAATTTGTTTTACAATAGAAGAGGGCGGCACCGCACAAATTCTTTGAACTTACATATTTTTTGGACCATTTGTTTTAATAGACATTTAACCAACTGTAACTATTGACGGAAACATGAGTTATTTTTAACTTTTACATCATCTAGTAATAGTAATAATATCCTAACCAAATTCAGTTATACTTGTACGGGGGGTAGTTGGCTCAGTGATATCGTGTCGGCCTGTGGATTTTAGAACCCCGGTTCGACTCCCATGGGAATGTGCACAGCAGGTAAACAATTTTGATCATATTAAAAGTACTTCTGTGGCTGCCCCTCCACTAATATCTTTGAGAATCGTAGTTTGATGACTAGGAACCGCATTTCACGTATATAAATATATCACTTACTGAGATCTGTTACGGCAGAGTGCCACACCCAGTAATGGGTAGAAGGCGTGATAATATATTTATTTATCCAGCAGATATTAGATTCGTTGTTAGGAGTAAACGTGAGTAATTTGAGATGTTTTTTTGCATATGTTATGTACGTTGAAGAAAGAAAATGAATGATAAGTGAATAGGAATGATGTGATTGAAGGTTTGATTGTGATAAATGATTTCGAGTGTAATAAATGAATGAGTTTATATGGAGTGATCTATGAATGTGGTTCAAATGAGGGTGGTTTGTTTGGATGAAAATGTTTGACGAAGGCTGATTATTTGATGAGTGTGATGAGTGAATGTTTTATGAGTGATTTTAGGGTTCGTGCTACCCCATTTGTTGGGATATAGCGTGAAGATATGTATGTATGTATAACTATTGATGATGATGTAAGTTCATTCTTGTAAATATTGACCATATTTTTAACGAAGAATTTTATTAAATTTGGGAGTCACCAGAGCTGGGCAGTAGCTAGCTACTTTTGTAGCTTAGCTACTAGCTTAGCTATATTTACCTTAGCTGTAGCTGTAACTTAGCTAACTGTGAAAAAATATAGCTGTAGCTAGCTACTTTTTCTTCTATTAGCTTACAAAAAACAACTGAAGCTACTTTTAAAGCTACTTCTTGTAGCTTAAAGCTACTTTTTCTAGCTTAAAGCTACTTTTTAAGCAGAAGGTCAACAAGCTAAACCCATACAAAATAATTATTTGTTGCCGTTCTAACTGGCCCTAATACGCAAAATACACAGTAGGTGCCAGATGGTATTTGCTATTTTTTATATTTATGTATATAATAGTAAATTAGCAGTCATTATAACAAAAGACTGGTCATATGACAATGGCAAATTTAATGATTTCACAATAATTTAAAAAAGTAGCTTTAAAATTTAACAGCTACTTTAACGAAAGCTTTTAGCTGTAGCTTAGCTATATTTTACAAAATATAGCTTATAGCTGTAGCTTAGCTACTTTTTTAAAGAATAGCTGTAGCTGTAGCTTAGCTACTTTTTTTAAGTAGCTTGCCCAGCTCTGGGAGTCACTAAGATTGCAAAACAATGTTCTAAGCTATCAACAAACAACATAAACGTCTAATTTATTTAGAATTATTAGTGTTGTTTACTACAGCAATGTAATTTCTTTATTTACAACTGACCTAGGCCACGTAGAAATGCAAAAACAGTCATCAAAACGAGAATATCCTAGCCTGGAGTGCAATGCAAATTATTGTACATATCAACACGACATACTGTAATTATGTCGCACCTTACACAGTTTCTTGTACTTGTTTCTGCATTCTTCTTTTTTGCAGCGCCATCTTATGTCAACAAGCAACAACAACTGCAGAAAATAATAGCGAAATTTGTAAATTATACTGTCTTATAAATAAATGAAATACGGGTCTGATCAATCAAATGCTGACATACTACACGCGCGAATAAGATGGATTATATTAATATTACTTTAATAATACATCAGTATTACCTGACGTTTAATCATACATTTACTTAAGTTTTTTGCTTATTGAAAGAGACTAATTTTATAACGGAATATTCTGCTTGCTAATTTTACTTAATAACAGGCAAATTAATGACGTAACACGAATTAAGCAGGATATCAGATTACAGCTTCATTTTACACTTCTAATTGAAAATAGATTAGGTTTTTATGATTCTTTTAATACAATTAGTATTCTGAACAGTAACTACTAACAGGTTACCAGCTAAATTGCAAATTGCTAATTAGTTTTTGCAGTAGTAACAGAAGTGATGCCGCCGACAATCAAGGACAACGACAATTACATTTCTCATCTGAATTTTCGAGAAAAATTATCTCGAAGATTTGCTTTTAGTTAGGGTCGTTGATTTCCACCGAAGTTCGAATTTTTTTAAGCTTCGAATTTACGTATTTTCGTATTTTTCAAAGCTTCGAATTCTCGAATTTTGTGTCTCTGAATTAACGCCATCTGTCATCTCCAAACATGCTCACGCATAAATCGAGAAAAGTCGGCCACGAATTAAATAATAAACTCGGCGAAGTGTCCTGCAAAAACTCTGCAAGTTTATGCGTCTTAATTAAGACATCTATTCTCTTACCGTTCATCTAAATGTTAAGGACTTTTAGTAAAAAGTTTTAAAATGAGAATAAAAATGATACAAAAACGTCTTAATTAAAACGTTTTTGACAGTGTAGCGAAATTTTAAGTCTAAATTGAATTAATTTGGCAAATAATAATAATTATTAATAATTACTTATAAATTAATACAAAACTCTGCAAATGAGTTTATTCTGAAAATAATTCATATTAACATGCCGTGTTCAAGTTACGATCCAGATTCACAATTCGAATAATTCGAATATTCGAAAATTCGGAATATTCAAAAATTCGAAAATTCGAAAATACGGAATATTAAAAAAGTTCGAATCTAAATTCGAAGGTTCAATAAATCCGAACATTCGAATTCTCGAATATTCGAAAAGTCAACTACCCTACTTTTAGTGAAATAATTTGTTGCCAAAAAATGGATTCATTTCTTTCAAAATTACTGAAGACATACGAGACCAAACGATAATTAATATTTAACAATTTTATAATTTTGCAAGATTGCTAGTTATGACTTTGTTGTCTACTAACTATCTACTGCTATTTTTTTAAGGAAAATATATCTGTCTTAAGATAATTAAAGACAAACTAAAAGGTAAAAATGTTTCTACCACAGTATTTTCCCGACCAGAGTGTAGATAATTTTCCTCCATAAGGGTACTAACTTTATCTCAGTCAGTAATTACATTAATTTGCGCGGTTACCAGTCGTCAAGCCACAGATTCCAAGGATGTTAGTGGAGGTAGTTAATGTGGGGAACATTGCTTGTCGGCTGTGAGAATCGAACCCACCTTCTCCGTGCAGGTCGTAAATGCCTTCTCCAACTTCTTCTAGTCATAGCCCTCTTCATTTTCTTCCTTCTTTCAACTCGTCTACTATCTTCCTTCCTATCTCCTTTACTTTCTCCTTCTACTATCCCTTCTATTACGGCCTTCATTAACCTACAAATCGATTAAATTTGATGTGAATTGGAGCAAACGAATATCATATAGATTTTACTCCAATGTGGTGATCAATCTTAATTTGTTGAAAAAATATGTGTGAAGTCGTCAAATCACAACCCCCAAAGATATTAGTGGAGGTGGGGCCACAGGGGTAAAATTGTTTGCCGGCAATTTTTTAAGTAAAATAAATAAAATAAATATATCATCACGCCTTCTACCCATTACTAGGTGTGGCACTCTGTCGAAGCAGGTCTCGGTAAGTGATATATTTTTTCGCGTGAAGTGCGGTTACCAGTCGTCAAATCACGGTCTCCAAAGATGTTAGTGGTGGAGGAGCCACAGGGGTAGTTTTTTGAAATTATGAAAATTGTTTGTCACCTGTGGAAATCAGGGTTCTCAGGATCCACAGGCCGACTTCATACCACTGAGCTAGCCACCCCATAAAAAATTTAATAATAATTAATAATTTTTTAAATGTCCCTAAATTTTTTAACGCAGAAAAAAAATATTGAAATATTAATATGAGCAGTAAAATTTCTCGAAGCGCTAATTAAATTAGTGATCGGACAGCAATAATAATTAGTGATGTATTTGTAAATTTAAATAAATAATTGTAAAGCAATTACTTAATGAAACATATTCATAAAAACTTTTCATTTCTGTAAAAATAACATTAACAACTGCTTTGCAAGAGAAACACGAAATTTTTGTTTAATTTTTAGTTAATTTATTTCACGGCAGTTGCTCGTGATTAAAATAATTACTTTATACTCGTGTTAATTAACTGCACATTTTTGTGTAGTAATTTTTTTAATTTCATTTAAGCATATTACCTTGATATTTGTACGTTTGTGCTAAGCATTCTTTGTGGAGAAAATCGCTGAGAGAATTCTGTATCTGTGTGTTGTATGTAAAATTGAGTTGAGTTGTTATCTACCTGGGGATCGCTGTCAGCGGCGTACATGTTTCTGTCTACGGGTAATTCTGTTATAATAAGACCGAGGAGGAAATGAACAATCAAATTGGACAGCTGTTGCTGGGCTGCACCCTTGCTTCTTGCTTCTTGCTTCTTTGCGCCCTTGATGGTGCTGTTCGTGAAACCGCATTTCAACCCTGACTACGAACATTTTGTTTCGAACTAACTGAATACTTCATTCTATTTAAAATCATTCTAGTCATCAACTGACGATCGGATAAATATCATGTTTTATACTTTTTATTAGAATTTTGTGGCCGAGATTTTTAAATTGAAACTAAATTCGGCCAGTTCCAAGAATTTTTGGACAAATAATTGACAATCGTTTTATTACTATTTTTTACTATAGCTGTATTCCATTTGCCACTTGGTTCACATAAATCAGTTCAGATAAATTCGACACATGACTAAATGAACTGAATTAAGCAAACTAATACCATTATTGGGGTGAATTACTTCAAAGTAAATTAGAATCTATAATTCTAGACTGGAAATAAGGCCAGCGAAGTAACCCAGCGAAATAAATAAGTGATTTGGATGAGTAAATGTAAGTCCAAATGGCAAATTGAATACGCCTTATAACTCTCTGATCGATTGATTTATTTGATACAAAAAGGCGTATTTTGAAAAACTTTTGAAAAAATAATTGACGAACGCTTAAATGTCATTTTTGTCACTTGAGGACTCTAATTTTATATTAATAATTTGTAAATAAGAAAAATAGGAAAAAAATTTCCATCACTTGTCTCATAATTCCACAGAGGTTTTACAGCACGTTTGCATCAACTTCTCAGGTCATCAACAAACGGCTGGTCAGTTCAGCTTTAACCATAGACGCGTTTCGTCCTTCCGGACTCATCAGTATGGTGCGATCATTTATCCAACTAGATCGCACCATACTGATGAGTCCGGAAGGACGAAACGCGTCTATGGTTAAAGCTGAACTGACCAGCCGTTTGTTGATGACCTGAGAAGTTGATGCAAACGTGCTGTAAAACCTCTGTGGAATTATGAGACAAGTGATGGAAATTTTTTTCCTATTTTTCTTATTTATTAAGACTCAATTCCACTTCGCAATAGACATTTTGTCTTTTGTTTTATATTAATAATTTGTATTCTTCATCAGCCCAATTCCCAAAAGAGTTTTAGCTAGAATCTAGCTAATCCGGAATTTTGGATTTGCCAAAATAAGCTAAACCATATTCCCAAAAAAGTTTAGATAAACTTTAATGCAATCTTCTTTCCTTTTTATTTTCGAAAAGTGAATTGAATTAACTTTTTCTAAATCAGACTAGCATAAGATTAGCTAATCCAAAATTCAGGATTAGCTAAAACGTTTTTGAAAATTTGGCTGCATGTTTTGGAAAAACATATCGATTTTTAATGTTATCAAAATGTTTATTACTTACCTATAACAAATGAACCAATAATATATTTTTTAAAATTCCAATTGTTCTTATAAATTGTCACATATATCGAATAATTTTCAGTAATAATATAACAAGAGAGTGAGAATAAATTGAAAATAATTTGTCAGATCTTTCGAAAACTTATTGCTCTACGGGCTTGAGTGGCTCTTGCCAAATGGCAACAATTTTGAGAAAGATACTGGAGAATTATTTTCTAATTTATAACTCTCGAGTTATATTTAATTAATTTTTTGACTTAGCTGTTGAGGTCGATTCATCCAACTTAAAAGATTTTGAACTGGGTTCATATCGATTGATTACTTATTAATGTATTCTTGGAAGTTATTTCCAAAATTTGTTGGTGTTTTTCTGTATCTAAAATACAACTAAATCGATTTTTTTCACACATTTTACTTGACAAGTTGACAGTTTTAAATAATTATTTGACAACTACCTATCATTTGTCACAAACAAGAAAGCATCTACAGATATAATTCCCGGGAATAATCACAAGAGCTTACTTCTCAGTATAATAATGACAGGATTGATTAAAACGCACACACGTCAATGAAGCATTTCATTGGTTTTGAGAAACGTCAAGAAATAATCAACTTACAAATGTGAATTTTTTAAAAACAATGTAAAATCAAGTTTTCCACATACTAGATTTGTTAAAGTATGTTATATTACAAAAAGTTCTTTTATTTTGGTCTACTCCACTTACGTTAAAAATTTGTAAAACGAATTTGTGAACAGCCTGTACAAATATTAATATCAATTTTGAATTGTTTACATAATATTAAAGTGCTTTATGCATGATAGCTATTTTAAAATGTAAGTTATGTAGTGGTAGTTATACATTGATTGATCGTTTCTTCGTGTCTATTTGTATAGAGAAAATTGAATAAATATGTATAGAGTGACAAGGAAAAAGTTATAGATTTAATGCCGTTGGAAGTAATTTTCCCAGAGTAAAACAAAACTGACTAATGGAACATAATTTTGTTGGCTTGAGCGATGATAGCATTTATTTGTTGGAAGACGAGTTTTATGTAAATATTCCGATGAAATTATAGTAATTTTCTCATTGAAATTCATTACCATATTCATATAAGTAATTTGTTCCTGTTTTGATACACTTCCTTTATTGTTGTTATATTTTTATTATGCTCTAATAAGCATTATTATTCAACTTTGTTGGCTTTATTTTCGTTTTACATATTATATAGAGTATTAATAGCATTTTAAACTATCTAATCCGTCCGATAAAATATGGCAACCATGTTAAATATTTTCGGTCATGAATTCCACAATTTTCATCAAAAAAGTCCCAAGTGTGATACGCCTAGTTTATTAAACTAATTAATAATAATTAGATGGCACCTGATGTGTGAAACAAGAAATAGTTTTCGGACAAACTGTTGAATACTTTTAATAAAAACATTAGAAAGAAACCAGATAATGAAAGCAGACAGGAACAGAAGACAAACGAAAAACAAAGGAGCGTATCGACGATATTAAGCCATTACTCGTTGACGGCGTTTCCGAGCGCTTTGCTCGACCAAGTTCGGGTGTCTCCGGCCGGGGGTTCGTGTATATAGATATTTAAATGTGGTTTAATTAATACCACAGCGCAGAGCCGCTGTAAAATGCTCTAATTGCATTTTAATGCGAGGCCATAATTTGTGCGTGTGTGTGTGACTAATTTATGCGATACTATTTATTCTGTGTACGTAACTTTTGCACATAATTAATAATAAATTAAGGCTCCTGCACACTTTGCTAAAACGGAACAGTCATCATCGCGAACACGTATTGGTCTTATCGGGTAATCACTGTGACTAACGGTAAATCTCCACTTTATTCTACTTGTTTTTGTTTCACTGCATACTTATGTTTGTTGAAGTATTATACGTACTAAAATGTTTTTGTCGAGGTTTTTGTACCATTACTATGAAAATAAGAACCTGAGTTCGATTCCCACAGCCGGCAACTCATTCTCACCACTTTAAAATAAACATGCACAAATAGATAAATAGTGTTATGGTAAGAGCTGGGCAATACTTAAGTACTTTAGTACTTAAGTACCAATTTTTCGTTTCTTCTAGTACTTAATACTTATACTGAAGTACATTTATTTTTGTGTTACTTAATACTTGAAATTTTTAAGTACTAAATTTCAGCTTGTACTTAAGACTTACATTTTTGTATAGTAAATGAAAAAAATATTGAAGTACTTTTCAAATAATTAAGTACGTTAATATTACTAAAATCACGAAAAGAACTTAAATATTTCGAAACATTGAAGTACTTTGAGTTCGCGGTTAATGCAGTTTTTTTATTGTGCTGTACTGTGACGTGAACGTGACGAGCAGAGACATGTATATTTTTATTTTTTGTTTTATATATATATATATATATATATATATATATGACTGATTTTTTGTAATTTCCGACTACATACTAAATTTTGCATGTGCCTATTTATTTTTAAATTAAAAAATCTTTTTATTTTATAATCATGTTTTCAAAATGTATATTTAGAATATGTTGTTATTAAAATAAATAACAATAACAGGAAAACTATTTCATACGAATATACCCAATACTGGTACTTGCAAAATACTTATTTTTTAAGTACTTTGGTGTAAAAAAACTGGTACTTTACTTAATAATTTTCAAGCTATGCTTGAAAAAGTACTGCATTACAAGTACTCACCATGGTTAGTCCTGGTACTTATACTTAAGTACTTTGGTCCTGGTACTTGCCCAGCTCTGGTTATGGTACACGTAGTTTTAATTATGTCAAAGGATTTTGAATTATATAACTCACATTTTAAGGATTAAGAACTGAAAAATTATAGGAATTTCGGATAGTAACAACTTTGGTTTCTTGAACTAGTTAGGAGCAGAAGGGTTGAAAAAACTTAAACTCCACAAAGTTTGGATTACTTGGCTTTTTTCAATCAAATTATTACAAAATAATAATAACAAACGACGACGTTTCGGGACTATGGGTTGGTCCCATTATCAAGTCAACAATAACTAAGTTACAATATAAGATTTTTTTATTAAAAAAATCTAGTTCATGAAAATTAAACGGCTTAATAAAACGGATCTCCATTTTGGTATTCCACAATAAAACTTTGGTTTCTATTTCTAGGGTTTTTCTTTTATTTCATTTTTCTTAGAATTCTTAACTTTGAACTCAGATTTATTCGAATATTAAAAATATAAATATATTATCACGCCTTTTACCCATTACTGAGTGTGGCACTCTGCCGAAGCAGATCTCAGTAAGTGATATATTTATACGCGTGAAGTGCGCTTACCAATTTTAAATTTGGTGAAAATGTTTGTCGGCTGTGGGGATCGAACCAAGGTTCTCAGGATCCACAGGCCGACTTGATACAACTGAGCCATTACCCCATTATTATTATTATTCGAATATTGGTCAATAAAAATAATCTTTACTCCCTAAATTTCATTAATTCATATCAGACCAGACAATTTTGAAGAATTTTTTCGGCTGGCGACCTCGTATTTCAAACAACCGCTTCGTCAAGTAAGAACACTTCCCAGACGAACAAAATTCAGACACGTGAAAAAATTGAAATTTGAGTTGTTATAAAATATTTATGCATGAAGTGTTTTCAACTAAAATTTGTTTATTTATTAATTGATGTATGAGGAATTGAATGGTGTATAAGAAATTGTCATATTTTTGTTTGGTTTTATTTATTACGTGAATTATTGCAAGATATCTGAAATTTACTCGATTTTTACACGTGTTTATTCATCTACTAATATTTTTTTTATATGTTAATATATAATTATAAAACTACTCATAATAACTAAGTAAAGTACGCTGAATTCAGATTTACAATCAGATTTTAATTATCTCTTTCAGGTTTTAAGTTACAGGCGTGTAAAAATCACCAACTTTTCGGGTTTTGTTTTCATTTAGATTTCCTTCCTAAAAATTTTTTCTCTCAACCGAATTTAATGAAAATTTGGTTATATACCAAGTAAATCATGACAAATTTACTGGTGAAATAAGATTTTGAGTATCTCTAATAGTATTTAAGTTACAGTGACACGTAAGTTGGGCGACACAAAAGTAGAAATTTTAAAACATCGATATATCAAAAACTAAGCTTCGGACACCATTCTAGATAATTTTTTCGTAATTTACGGGTCAAAATTAAGGGAGTTAAGGAAAGAAAAGTGTTTTATTTCATATTTTAATTTGTTGAAATTTTCTTAAGGGGTACCCCTTGGTGTTTTTACGATTTTAGGCCATTTTACGTTTTTTTGCTCTAAATCTTTTATCCGTAGAGAAAAAATTCTGAAAATTTGTATACTTATGTACCTTTTTACGTAGAATTCAGTGGTGTAGTTGCCAGTTTTGTATCTTTAAAAATTTTCGACTTATTCAGGAAATTGTAAAAATTTTTGCCAATTTTAAAATCGCAATATCTTAAAAACTAAAAGAGCTATCGAAGTGCGGTTTTAAAATTTGAAATCCTCGCATTGAGAAGATATTATATCCATATTTTCAGAAATATTTGAAGGAAAAAAATTTGGGTCACAAAAAATGTTGCACTAATTTCAAAATTATTTTATAAAATTCATATGCATGAAGTAAATCAAACCAAAACACGTATACGGATCAATTAAAGTTCTACCCGTTGCTGGGTGTGGCATTCCGCCCCAGCAGATCTCGGTGTGATATATTTTGCGCATGAAGTGCGGTTATCATCTGTCAAATCACGGCCTCCAAGGATGTACGAGAACTAACAAAGATAAATAAACACATTACTAAAAATTCGTTAATTATTTATTTATACTATGAAAGATTACAAAGTGAATGAATATAAAACATAACCTAAAAACTAATTTATCAATTGACGACATCCAATATTTCTGGCGCCAAATTTACTGGTAATTTTCACGCATCATACACCCTTAGAAAAGTGCAGACGTATTGCACGCATGCACACACGCACACCCGGGCGCAGGTGATGCGTGAAACCACGTGACCACGTGCAGACATCTAGCGTGAAACTTGACAAAATTACCAGACCATTATTAGACTCCTAGACAGACAGCCATACGTCATAGTCATATCAAACTAAAAACACTGTCAGTAATGATGCGTACGAATACTGTTTTATAAGCATAGAGGAGCATGCTTTATTTTTTTTTAGTATTTTCTGAGGGCGTACGTGTTATATTAGGTAATGTGCCCGTATATGGCATGTGCGATATAGTTATACATTATACAGGGTAATTATGTGGTATAAAAATTTTAATGATCATTTCAATGAGCTAACGCGATCATAAAATTTGAGTAGATTGGAATAATATAATACGTGTCATGTTTCAATATTTTAATAGCAAAAATTGCACATATATTGACTTTTGTGTCCCATATTTACACGGCCTAATTAAAACCATGAAATAAACACTTAAAAATAAAGTAACAAGTTCATCTGAGCAAATATCTTTAAATGTTTTATTTTAGAGCTATTCATATTTTTCTAATTCACTGATGTCTAGGTAAAAATGAAAAATATCAAAGAATTCACACAAATTTATAGTTTAAAATAAAGTAATAACATATCAAAGAATGTATGAGAATTTTTTCTAATCAATAATAGTTATTTTTATAACAAGTGCCGAAAAAGGCTCGCTACGTGCAAGTGCAGAATTTAACGCACGAGACTTGCCGAGTGTGGAAATCTGCACGAGCACGTAACCTTTTTCGGCACGTGTTATAAACAACATTTTTCCTACAACTGTGCGATTTAGTAAATCACTAAAATATTATCAAAATTTATAAAATTTTAATGATATTACACGAGAACGATGTTTTACGGCGTTGCTATGGTTTGTTTGTTGATTTCTTGCACATTGTTCTACGTTATTTAAAAATATTTCACTAACTTCAAGATAATTTCTTCAAAATCGTCTAGGTTGGAATAGTACAGTGAGTGATTCTTCTTTATCATAAACATCTCCAAAGATAATTGAAGCCCCAGATCATGCTATATTGGATCTATTTTCGACAATGACAATCAACCTGCTGCTGGTACTTCTAAAGCCTGCGAAATTGTTCTCAATAATATTACTGTTAATGATAAGAACAGGTACGGAAGAAGTCAATGTTTCTTTAGACAGTACAAAAGTTTCCACTTCACATTATGTCAATATAAGCAACTGTAACAACTGTGTTAATAATATACACAAACAATAAATATTATGTATTTCACTTACTCTTAAAATAAATCCATTTATCGATATATTTTACTTTGTTCGGTTCTTTTTATTAGTTGTGTACAGATTAGATATACTGCAATTTAAGGTTATGTTTATAAATGTCATAATATACTACTGCATATGTACTAGCGCTGGTTCACCGCATCTTTTTCTTCCAGAAGCGTCTGTGGCCAAAATATGAATTCCGCGAGGCGCGTAATTTAAATCGCTCTCAACACAACCTTCTTTTGACAGTTGCGTAACAAGGTACTTTCCGCACTAGTGCTTACAGAAACGCACTTGGTCTGCATTTATCTACTTTCCATACGTAACTAAGGCAATAATAGTTACGTAATAACAAAGAAATCGCACAGTTGTAGGAAACATTATTATTATTGTTATTATTATATCAGAGAACATCACAAACTATTTTTTTTCATAATTTTGATAACTTGTTACAAACAAACTAAATTTTGTACTGAAATTAGCTAATAACCATTCATTTTTAATTAAATTATTATGTTACACTTTAGTACGATAATATTTGGTATCTCGTTATAAAGTTGATATTTTAAGTAGCGCTGCTCCAATTAGATAAATAGGAATATCTCTGAAATAAAGCATTTACGGACATTTGATCAAATGAACGTGTTACCTTATTTTTAGGTGTTTAATTCATGGTTTCATGTAGGCTATATAAATCTGGAAAACTTAGAACAACCAAATTTTAAATTGGCGTGAAGTTCTGTTTAAATTTTGATAGAAGTGTTCAAATATTAAACCGTTTATAAAAGCTACATTCACAAATCGAAATTAGTTTTTGTTTTATGTTTTCCATTTTTGTTTTAATAACCTTGTAGACATGTTATCTCATGCAGCCATTCACAAATCAGTATTTAGTTTTGATTTTAACACAAAAGTTTGCAAACTCCAAACTTATGTTTTAGTTTTACGTTTTATACTTAGGAATAGACCAATAGGACGAAGCGTAGAATGATGTAGTGATATATACTTGTCTCTTTCTATCATCCTTCGCATTGATGATAACCTAAGTTTGTTTTAATTCGGGTGTCAAAATAAATGAAAATAAATTAATACCTACTTTCTTATTATGATAATATTTACCTTGCTCTTCCAAAAAATACGAAAGTAAACAAACAACATATGACAGCATGTACAACTTAGCACAACTGACAGTTACATTTACTGTATTACCGATCTTCTGAGTACAGCCGATCTTCTAAAATTTATGATAGATGTTACTACTAACTAAAATCGACAAAAACACATTAAAACACAAAGCATAAAGCAAAAACTAATTTCGATTTGTGACTGTAGCTTAAAATTTACTAAAACAATAAAAATCAGCATTAAAATCCCATAAAACTTTTCGTAGAAAAAAACCAATTTCTGAAACCCTGATATCCGTTCAATAACAAGACTTTAATAGCAAGATAATTTTTTCTCGTCAATGTTTTCAAACAGCCAACACTTTTTAGACATCGCGTTGAAGTATAACGTTTTTTAACGTACGAAAATAACAAATTACGCTCGTAATACGACTTGTGCCACTCGTCGCTCAAGGGGGTGACGGTCAGAACTCTGCACTTGGGCACTTGTGTGCGGGTAGCACTTGTGTACGTGTTGCTGTTTAATATGCGGGTAAAGAAAATAGATCTCACTTCCTGGTCTGCATTCGACTGTCATTTCCAATGATATTTAAAATTTATTAATATGATTATATTCTTATTATAAACTGTAGTACGAAACTAGACGCTATGGAACAGTACACATAGTTATGTTTATCAGCTGTCTTTCATAAATTATTTAAAATAATTTCGATCCGGGAGTACCAAACAAGAGTTAAAGAGTTCAAATTTCGTTGATACAAATATTTCAGACACAATCGTATTTTTTGGTTATCTCTTGAATTAGCTAGTTTGAACTACAGTGCCTAAATTAAATATACAGTAGCGAGATATGTAACAGGCCACCAGGGTCGGCGTTTAGGTTTTTCTGTCCTGCAAATTACAAAAAAGTGCCCCTTCTTCCCATATATGAGAGAAACTATGCTTTGGCAATATATATATTTTATGACAAAATATAAATTAATGTAAAATATATCATCACGCCTTTTATCCATTATTGGATGTGGCTTTCTGACGAAGTAGATGCGCGTGAAGTGCGGTTACCAGCCGTCAAATCACAGCCCCCAAAGATGTTACTGATAGGGGAGCCACAGGGGTAATTTTAAAGTAGTGAAAATATTTGTCGGTTGTGGGAATCGAATCAGGGTTCTTAGGATCCACATGTCGACTCGATACCACTGTGCCATCTACCCCATTAATGACAAAATGAAGATAACAATAAAAAATCTGGTGTGGGCACCACATGACTTTCTTATACACAGCATATATAATATTTAGAATATATGTTATTAAACATGTAATTTAGTTTCTTTCCGTAAGAAGACATAGATAACTAGATAAAGCAAAAATTAAAATTTATGTTTTTTGTTTCTAATGCTACTATGATATATATAATTAAATATAAAAATTAGTTTTTCTCAAAATTAGACGCATATACAGGAAAATTGGAAATAACATTTTATGTTCCAAATATTTTTGCTTACATCTTTTATTTGAAACATTTTTTCGTAACTGATTCCATTTTTGAAATAAATGGAATTTATTGTTTTGTGTGTCCGGTAAACTTCCGCTTCCGGCTATTCAATTTCATTCAAAATCAACTCAGCTCTTCGTATTTTCATGAAACTTATAATTACCAAGTTTCGTTAACAAATCTTATCTCGTTCATGAGATATTGCACATACGGACACACATCCATCCATCCATCCATCCACACACACACACAGACATCATTGAGAAAATGATCAAAACGGATTCAGTGGACCTCAAAACACGTATTTCCGCGAAAATCTCGTCAACGATTTTTTTCACGATTCCAATACTTCCTTATACTGCGTATAAGAAAGTAAAAAGAAGAATAATAATAAAAAAGGTAGTTATCCATATAAAAAAGGTCACTCTCAATTGCAATTGGCTCCCTCTCCACTAACATATTTGGGGATCGTGATTTGATGGCTGGTAAGCGCAACTTTACACCCTTAAATATATTACTTACCGAGATCTACTACAACAGTTTGCCATACCTAGTAATGGGTAAGAGGCGTGGTGTTATATTTTTTATTCTTATTTATAATTTATTCTTGGATTTCACGCTTTATTTTGTATTAAAATTGACAAATGTCGACATTTTGGCTGTAAATCTTTTAATATTTGAATAGATATGCTTGAGAATGACCAAATCCCAATGTGAAAACAAAAGTTGGTAAAATCAAATTAAATTGTAAAAAGCAAAATTGTGATACCGCCAAGATTTGAACCTGTGATCTATGAACTCTAGTCATATGCTTTAAACCAACTAAGCTACGGTCGTTCCGGATTCAAATCTGATTTTATTGCAATTTTTCTCTTTATTTTGGTGTCTTAGACAACCTATGACTTTTTCATATACTGAAAGATTTGACACCAATGTTGTCTACAGTAACACTGTTAATTCTGGCGGTATCATGGTTTGACTTTTTTGATTTCATCAATTATTAAGAATTTATTTAAAAGTAGGTAAAAAACGTATTATTTCATGTTGCAGAATTTAAATTGAAAGAAATTTTTTAAATCGCTTACAGCTAGATGCTAGACTACATTACATTTCTTTCTGATTTATAAAAAATGTAAGATTACTCTGAAATCTGATACTCATGAGCTTCGACGAAAACAATAATTTCTGTGATGATAACATAGTTTATAATCAGATAACCGCTAACCAGTGGGGTGTGTCAATTTCCTTGTATCTTTTGTTTCGAAACATGATAGTAAAGTTCAACAGTCGTTGAAATTTCCTGTTTCCTCGTAATCCGAGAGGGAGAAGAAGAAATAACAGGTATGGCAAAAGAAAGGGTGGAACCTTCCACGAAGAACGCGCTTTCTACAAACCTTCCATTTGTGGCTCACTCCACAAAAGAAATTGGTAAATACAAGTGCATTTTTTATTCGATTTCTAGAAATAAAGTCAGTAGGCAGTGCTCAATGCGTTTTCAACAAATATCAATCGGAAAAAAATAAGTAACTGTTGATAGTAGGATAGTTATTTTTTTACCCGATTTCTAGAAATAATATTTTTTTAATGTATACTTAGGTAGCAAGAAATAACAGATCTTGGGTTTGTATATAACTGTTATTTTAAAATGTTTGCAAATCGTAGAAATATCATCGCATGTCTGTACAAATCTGCACTTATTACCTACATAAAATATTTAAATTAAAATATTTGGACGGTCTCAGGGTAAAAGGGAATAAGTCAATATTACCGGATTTATCTTTACCATGAAAGAAGTCTCTTGTTGAAACCTTTTTCACGTGATAAAAGGAAATAAGTCAATACTTGATTGGTATATTCAAAAATACTGTTTTACAAAATGAAATAATCACGTGAAAAAGGTTGCAACAAGAGACTTGTTTCATTTAAACAAACATCCTGCAATATTGACTTATTCCCTTTACCCTGAGAGATTCTGGTTATGACACTTACTGATTGCATAGTTTATTACATTTTCACGATCGACTCAATAACGAAATTTAAATTTAAAAATAGAATAAAACATTTAAAGATATTTGCTTAAATGAACTTGTTACCCTATTTTAAAATAAAAAATAAAATATATCATCACGCTTTCTACCCATTATTGGGTGTGGCACTTTGCCATAGAAGATCTCGGTAAGTGATATATTTTGCGCTTGAAGTGCGCTTACCAGTCGTGAAATCATGACCCCCAAAGATGTTAGTGGAGGAAAAGCCACAGGGATAGATTTTATTGTAGTGAAAATTGTTTGTCGGCTGTGGGAATTGAACCCGGGTTCTCAACTCCACAGGCCGACTCGTTATCACTGAGAAATATTTGAAAATTATTTTGATATTTAATTTTTTTATCTATGTCTATTGTATTGTATGTATATTAAATGTGTGATTTTGTCTATATACTACCATATATAAATTTCACAGGGAATAATAACGAGAGTATAATAGTCATTATTCCCTCTTTTGCAACTAATCAGAAAATGATTATGCCTGAATCAATTTCTTTGTGCAAATAAAAAAAGTACGTACTAAACAAACCAAAGTTAATATGCAAAAAAATGTGACATTCAAAGTGACATTTCCGTATCACTATAATTAGGTACATTACAAAATTTTACAATGTTAGCGTAATTTTACTTAGTTTGGGATTATCATGAAAGTAAATTATAAAAAATCTTGTATGTAATACATTAGTTGTACATAAAGTATAGTATACAATTCTCTATAATTGCTATTATTCCCAATGATGAATTTTACAACTCGAGCCAGCAAAGCGACATGTAAACTTGCATCAGCATTACCAACCTAGATAACATAAATTATAGTGTTATTTTTTACAAAAAATAACAATGTTAAAAATGACAAATACTTATTTATAACGCATGTATCGATAGCAAATTTAATTATTAATCAATAATCTTTTATAAGAATTTAGTTTCTTTTCTTAATTTGTTATTTAAATATTGTACTACTTTTTTTTATATTAGGTTTTACTATAGCTATTTGTGCAAGAAGTAATAAAAAGATACTTTCCCTATATATTGCACACAAGATTTTTTTTTACTACTGTTTAAAATATCTTAGGAACAAATTAAAAAAAAAACATTTTGGCAATTTTTTGTGACAAAATTTATTCAAAACTGTTAAAAGCTTTCGTGTAATTGTGGATGACATACCGTATTATAAATATAATTGACTTACATTTCTACACTATGGGATAGCTAGCTCAGTGGTATCAAGTCGGCTTGTGGATCCTGAGAACCCTGGTTCGATTCCCACAGACGATAAATAATTTTCACAATTTTAAAACTATCCATGTGGCTTCCCCACTACAACATCTATGGGGGCCGTGATTTGACGGCTGATAACCGCACTTCACGCGCAAAATATATCACTTACCGAGATCTGCTTCTGCAGAGTGCCACACTCAGTAATGGCTAGAAGGCGTGATGATATATTTTTTTTTTACGTTTCTACACTCGTACGGGAAATACAATTATTCAATATTGAAATCAAAGACTTTTTAAAACGAAATAGTTATTTATGTAACTAGAGCAGAAAGTAGTCAATTGCCGCACACGCATCGAGATTGTTGATCGAGTCGTAGCCGAGAGCAATGATCATGCAAGAGCGGCAAGGACACTTTCTGCTCGAGTTGCACACAATATTTTTTTACGGCCATTTAAAAAAGCTTGAAAAAGAATTTAAAATAATTTGAAACAATTTTTCTGTTTGGAAATACGGTCAACAATTTTTATGTATCCGTATGTACGATGGATACACTCTTATATTGCTGCTCGGTAAGCGGCAAACGTCAACTTTCAATTGACAGTTGGAAAAGTCTATTTTCTGCTCGGCCGTAGAAAAAGTTTTTATCATGATTTATGATGTAAGTCAATTCCTTACACATCTCTATTATAGTAACTCATGAAACTGAAACAATTTTCATAATTTCAAAAACTACCCCTGTGGCTTCTCCACCACTAACATCTTTGGGGGCCGTGATTTGACCGCACTTCACGCGCAAAATATATCACTTACCGAGATCTGATTCGACAGAGTGCCACACCCAGTAATGGGTAGAAGACGTGATGATATATTTATTTTTATTTATTTATATGAAACTGAAACAAATGCAAATAAAAGTATAACGTTTAACTATCCCATACATATTTTTAACTGAATAAGTTAAATGATATGTTCAGATTGATTTAGATACAGAATTTTATTCGATTATTTCTTGACGTTTCTCAAAACCAATGAAATGCTGCATTATAACCAATCCTGTCATTATTATACTGAGAATACAGCTCTTGTGATTATTCTCGGGTATTATCTCTGTACATACTTTTTTGTTTGTGACAAATGATAGGTAGTTGTCAAATAATTATTTAAAACTGTCAATGCGTCAAGTAAAATGTGTGAAAAAAATCGATTTAGTTGTATTTTAGATACAAAAATACTCCAACAAATTTTGGAAACAACTTCCAAGAATACATCAATAAGTAATCAATCGATATGAACCCAGTTCAAAATCTTTTAAGTTGGATGAATTGACCTCACGGGCTAAGTATAAATAATCTAATTAAATATAACTCGAGAGTTGGAAAAATTAGAAAATAATTCTGCAGTATCTTTCTCAAACTTGTTGCCATTTGGCAATAGCCACTCAAGTCCTACGGGCTTTCGTGACTATTGCCTGGCAACAAGTTTTCGAAAGATCTGTTAAATTATTTTCAATTTATTCTCATTCTCTTGTTATATTGACAATTTTTTCTCTAAAGCCCCTGACACATATAGCGTCAAAACTCCGAGTCTACCATTTGACTGCCAAAAATAGAAACGCCTCTATTTTCAGCAGTCACGACTGCCGAAAACCAACTTCATGATGCTGGTTTTTTCGCTATCTTCCTTTGTTGTTTAACGTATGAATTATTATTGTTTATGATTTTGTTTGATATTTTGTACATTTTTGTAGTTAAATTCAGTTACTTTATACATAGTTAGATACTTATACGTTTTCATATTTGATTTATAGTTCATGTCAATTTTTTTTAATTAAATTTTTTGTTTTATATATTCTAGTTTATAGTTTTTATATTTCTTAATAGTCGACAAATATTTTAAATAATACATTTAAGTTTTTATATTTCATTTATAGTTCATGTAATTTTTTTTTAATTTAATTTTTTGTTTTATATTTCGTAGTTTACAGTTTTTATATTTCTTAATAGTCGATAAATATTTTAAATAATACAAATTAACAAATAACACGTCAAAATTAACAAATATTTATTTCTGACTGTCAGAAACACCGACTCTATATGTGTCATCCGTTTTGGACGTGACTGTCAGTTTTTCAGCAGTTTGTAGCAGACTCCGAGTCTTGACGCTATATGTGTCAGGGGCTTAAAGTAGCTAGACAAGCAATGATAACAAGGAACTTATTTCTCAACCGTGTACATCTTTAAGGTTAAGCAAAATGTATGAAATATTATATTAGCAAAAACTTACAATGTTAATGTTACTTTAAGACATTTAATGTGGCAAAATAAACTTGAAAATGCTATCAAGTTTATAACGACGCAATATATTATTAATAGTCTTTCAAATAATAACTTTAAAATATACATACATCATTTTCCCATTTCCATGTATCTACACATGTTGACAATTTAGTATCCACTTCCACATGCGTTCTAAGTAATAACAATGGTCCGTACCCAACTGCCTTATGAAATGTAATTAATTTATTAATTATGTTGCGTATGGCGGATAAAAGGCCCATATATCATGCCCATGCCCAGCCTACTGCGCGATGGGTGCGTCTGCGTGATATTCTATGATTACCTTTATCCTCTTCAATCCTTTATTAAGGCTTTTAATAGGATTCGATTATTTATTTATTTGTTGATACCTTTGCTTGTTCAATAATAATATTTATTAAATGTGTCACTAGAAATAATTTATTGTTCATTATTTTTATAAATTTGTTCGCTAAATACTATAATTTCTTGTTGTTTAAAATATTAATAGTGTAATAAAATACGAAATTATCATTTATATAATGAAATTTTGCATGTAATTCGGTCGTAATATAATTTTAGGAAAGATATATCTACGTTGTGAATGTTTTGTGTATTAGATTGCGGTTATGTTTTTTAGGTTTTAGGTTTCTAAAAAGTATGCGTGTGATAGTGAGGCTATTAAGTTTAAGATACTTAATGCGAAGCACGCAAACTATTATGAAGAATTAGCATAAGTTCTAATCAGATGTTAAGGGAAATATGACAAAGGAGAAACATATTTTCATTCATTTATTTATTACAAAATATAATTTAAATATATAATCATAAAACGAACAAAAGTTATTTACATCATAATATATCATCACGCCTTCTACCCATTACTGGGTGTAGCACTCTGCTGAAGCAGATCTTGGTAAGTGATATATTTTGCGCGTGAAGTGCGGTTACCAGCCATCAAATCACGGCCCCCAAAGATGTTAGTGGTGCGGGATCCACAGGGGTAGTTTTAAAATGGTGAAAATTATTTGTCGCCTGTGGGAATCGAACCAGGGTTCTCAGGATCCACAGGCCGACTTGATAACACTGAACTAGCTACCCCATAAAGTTATTTACTATATTTAAAATTACATAGTAGACGGATCAAGGCTATCGAGTCGAACTGTGTATTTGAGAAGTCAGGTTCAATTCCCACAGCCGGCAAACAATGTTTACCACAATAAAATTACCCCTGTAGCTCCCCCTCCACTAACACATTTGAGTGCCGTGATTTGACAGCTAGTAACCGCACTTCACGCGCAAAATACATTACTTACCGAGATCTGCTGAGGTAGAGTACCACACCTAGTAATGATATATTTATTTATTTTGTTTAAAAAGTGAAATTTATGGGGTAGGAATATAGATTTGACAACTCGAGTTATTTGTTTAATTAGACAAAAAAGTAGCAGATTTACTGCCGCGGCATGAATGTAAATAATTGTTTTAATTTATAAAATCAATATCATATCGGCTTGTAGATTTGAGAACCCGAGTTCGATTCCCGCAGTCAACAAACTTTTCACCACATTAAAATTACTCCTGTGGCTCCTCTTGAACTAATATTTTTGTGGGCCCGTGATTTGACGGCTAGTAACCGTACTTCACGTGCATAAATATATCACTTACCGAGATCTGATACTGCAGAGTGCCGCACCCAGTAATGGGTAAAAGGTATGAAGATATATTTATTTTATTTAAAATTGAAGAATGCTTAAATATATTATTGTAATAAAGTAACATCTTTTTAGCTGCATTTAATATTTGCAGGTATTTCAAATTACCTAACGAACAATGTTTAGACTTGCGCGTTCCATGAAAACATGAATTTATCAGTCAGTATCAAAAGTGTGGTGATAGGTGTTAGTTGCGATTTTGTGTTTCTTTTTGTGCTAGTGATAGTGCCAATTCAATGGAATATACAATAACATAGCAGCTAAATAAGGTATTTGCAATTATTTATTGAATTTAATAATATTATGACTTGTTTCACCAACAAAACTTAAAATTTGAACTTGGAAAAGCAAATGTATGACATCAAGGACGTTAAAAGGAGGGGTTATGGCATTACGATACTGTAGCATTGCTTGAAGTGATGCTTGGGCAAGGGAAAGAGACAACAATAGTTTTTCTGCACCGTGTTTAGCCAAATCTCGTCTTCTTCAAAATATTTTGAATTTTTGTGTAAGAAAAGTGGCGTTTAGACGTTGTCAGGGGGCGTTGTTGTATGTGAATATAACCAGGAGGTGTTCATTTGTGTTTCAATCGTTGCGCTGTGTAGAAGTGGACATATTTTTTTGTGGATAAGATGGTAACTAAGTGTTTAGTTTTTACACTTATGTTTGTTTAAGTAATTGTAGTTTTGATTTGTTTAAAAACATAAATTTGATATTTATTCTCAAACTTCCTCTTCATATTGACGGGTTTTATATTTATTATTAATAGTAAATATTGTTCAACAATTACAATTACAAATATTTATTTTAATCGATATATCACACTAATAACAAACGTTGATAATTTCAGTTTTCTTGTATAAATTTATAATCTTTTAGGGAGAATGATTCTGTTCTGTCCTGTTTAAATTTCAAATCTCTTTATGACACATGCGCAATAGCAGGGGCTAAGCACGGTATAGGAAATAATACTTCTGTCTCTGTCAATCTGCCGAGCCTCACAGTCCTGACTTTAATGCCGTATCCTTTCAACGTCCTTGATGACAACAATGTCAATTATTCCATATGACATGTAATTTTTATTTGCTTTTATTTATTTAAACCAAGATGAAATTTTAAATGTTGTTGATGAAACCGGGCATTAGACTTTGTATGTAAATAATATAACAATTAGGTTAAACTTAAAAACGTCAAAAGACATAACAAATACCAACTGAAATGATTGTATTAAATATTTAAACAATTATAAACCTAGTGAATTACTTTATTTGCATGTAAAATAAAATATTTATATAACATAATAAAAAAAATATAAAGTTCTTTTAATAAGTGGAATAAATGAATATAGTATTTAATATTTACGAACCCTTTTGTTATTAATTTCGGCGAATAAATTAGCATGTCCGTTAACAGACACATAAAATAAAATGCATTTTTCCTTGATGACTTTCTTCATTACGAGACACATTATCCTGATACCTGCATATCGCATGCATATGCAGAGCTGATATTTATTAAGTACAGAGAAATGGAAAATATAAGTACAGGTGCACAAAAACATTCTTTACTGCGTTCAATTATAATGTTATTAAGCGAATTCTAGTTCTTTTTTTCTGTACGCTATTACTAATGACTTGTGCTGATAATAACAATAAATAAAAATTGTTTTCGAAATATTCGTGTTTATACATGCGGATGTAAATGTCATAAAAATCACAAATATTGCTTATAAAATTTTATTTCCTTTTAAGATTTATGTTTATATATAAGAAATTAATTGTCAGCGACTAGTTTCCTTACAATAAATCAAATATAGTTAATCGCCACAATAAACAATAAAAAATAAAATTTACTAAATAAATATTCTATAGGGATGTTTGTCAAACAAAGATTGGTAACACAGTTTCTAATCGTTGTATCAGGTGTTTTGAATTAATTAACAAATAATGATGTTCAGGCTTGCGCATACAACAAAAGCATTGAACTTGTCTGTCAGTTGTAGTGTTAACTGTGGACTGTTTTAGTTGAAATTTTGTGTTTTTTCTGTTCATTTTTGTGCTTGTGATAGTGCTGGTTGCCAGTCCAATGGAATTTATCTTTGTCTACGATAAAATAGGAGCAACTAAAAGGTATTTTTATTAATTTATAAATGATTACTATATTGTACAAGAAATAAGTTAGGTTAAACATGAAACCTAATAACGTATGTAAATTTATTTTCTATTCTTATTTAAACAATTAGAACCCTAATGACTAAATGAATTTATTTATAACAAGCAACACATTTTACTTTAAAAAATATAACTGCATATTTTGGTAATTATGATACTTTAGCTATATTTTATTTGAATCTAGAATGTGTTAAATTTTGTAATGTTAGATAGGTTACGTTTTTTAATTGTACTACATAAAATCAAGTACGTACTGGAGGGTTAAGCAGATTTATTTTTTACATCTTTTTAATAACTATCATTTTTATACTAACGGATTGTTTTTGATTTATTTAGAAAAAAATTAATGTAAAAGAACATAGTATTTTGAGATAAGCTTAGCGTCGTTCAAAATCCGTCAACATATTGAAATATAATGAAAATTAAAGAAAAACAACTTACAACTATCGAGATTTGAACTCCGAACCTGCCACTTTAGTCGTAGTTTCAATTTTAAATTTAAGTTTTAACCAATTAAAAATATATGTGTCAAAGATTTTTTTTTTAGTTCAGTACTGCCTTTGTCATTAGCTAAATATTTTACTTGACTGTTAAAAATAACAGATCGATTACAAAATACGCCTATTAATCTAGATATTTCAATGACAGATTATTGTTGTTTTGTAAATGAAAAAGACAGAATGATGTGTCACTAAATTTATTAATGTCCAATTGACCAACAAAAACTTAAAACTTAGTTTAAATAAATAAAGCATATTATATATTTAACAGCAATATAAATTATTCCATATGCCATATAACTTCGATTTACTTTTGTTAATTTAAACCAAGTATAAAAGTTAAGTTTTGTTGGTGCGACTGGCCATAAAAGTAATAAAATTACAATCAAAATCAAAATGCACAACGAAAAAAATAGCATCAACTAAATTCAATATCGCTTTGTTTTCATACGGAATCTAACGGGATATTCGGTTCTCCAGAATATTAATATCCATAGAAGGGCACGAACTACGAAGTGTACCTTTAGGCCCACATATTATCGTATCACGCTACAGTCCATTGTTTCGGACAGCCGGTGTAGATGTGTGCGTGAGTTGAGCATGATAACGTTATTAAAAAATTCCTCGTATACCACGACCGCGATTACTATCGATACTGACTGGCCCTGGTCACTATAAAGGCAGAAAGGTTTGTAGGTGGTTGCCAGGGTGGCCAAATATCTAAATTGTTTCTCTGCCCCTTACCATGAAGAAGAATTAGAATTGTTTTGTCTTTAAAGAAACATAAACCATAAACAAATATACAAACTCAGGTTTTGATATTGTTGTAATTTTAAATTGTTTTCAACTTTTAGCATTTCATATTTTCAGCTATCAAGCGTTGCTAAATTAATTTAAAGAAAAACGTTTGAAATAAAATTTGAAAATACTCCACATGGCACATATGATTCTGAAAGGAAGACAATTTACATAATTAAATTAGTTTTTTTATTATAAAATAGATTTTTCTATTTTACGTTTATAAGGAAGTCGTTATGAAATCCAGTGGCGTATCGAAAGAGCGTTTATTATGAGACATAACATTTTGTTACTATTTATATTATTATTTGATGAATGTAATAAGTGAATTTTTTATGAGTGATTTTAGGGTTCGTACTACCCATTTGTTGGGATATAGCGTGAAGATATGTATGTAACATTTTGTTTTAGACGGCTGGTAGTACCTAATAACATAGTGTAACTGTCGAGCTAAGAACATAAAAATTTTAATATAACTTCCAAATTTCTTTTGAAGAAAATTTGGAAATGATGGCAAACTTTTAAACAATTGTATAAATGTCAATAACGGTTACTAATCACAATATTTCATACACAAATTTTCCTAACTTAAATCAGTTTAAATTATCGCAAAATATAAAAAAAAAAATAGTATAAATAATCACTTTTACCGCACATGTCCTTTAGAAAACTCATCTGCGACTCGTCTAAACTTGGACGCGTGCAAACAAAAATATGCCTTATAAAATTCGTCTTTTAATATACTATTTCATTTCGATATAAGTTTTCATTATGATACAACCAAATTGACCAATAACAGCACAACATTTACTGTTTCCTTGGTTTCCATGGTTTGCTCAATAAAATAGTAATAGATTTTTCTTTTTAATGGCCAGTTGCACCATAAAAACTTAAATTTTAAGCTTAGTTTAAATAACTAAAACATATGGAAAAGCAATATCAGTTATTCCATTTGGCATTGAAATTCGACTTTTATCTTTTCTTTTATCTTTAAAATGATAAAAAATGAGAATACGAAAGGGAATTCAAAGTTGTATTAAAAATTTTATTACAAATTAACATGCTTATAGTCCATGTCTTGTTTTTCTTTTGTGTATTTATTTTTATATCTGTCATCAGTGGGACAAATTCATCACAATGATTAATATCATCATCCTTAGAGGGACCATTCTTTTCTGCCTCATTGCTACAACATCAAAAATTTCTGTGTCTAATTGTATACAATTTAAATCAATTCCAATCCAAATACTCTGGTTGGAAGCATTCTTCCGCTCCAGTTCACCGCAGGCTCGCATTAATTGTGAAACGTTTTAATCGTAGTTGGCCAAGACTCGGTACCGGTACCCAGTTCACCTCTTCTTGTCCGTTCTGTCATCAATCATAATTAGAACGTTTATCGCGACATTGCATCGCAGTTGCGCTGGAAAAACAAACGACTGTGGTGGTTTCCTCGGTACTCATATTTTTCACATGTCAAAATGCTATAGCAACGTATTCCTACGCCAATTAAAAAGCAAACAAAAGTAGGTACAGTCAGCCTGCTTGATGTGATTTCTACTCAACGGAGCAGAGTTTGTCATTGTCGCCTGGTTTCTCAAGAATCTAGAGTTGTATTCGTTAAATAAGTGATAAAAGGAACAATTGAGTGCAACAATTGTCTTAACTAGCTGTAAATAACGTTATTAAAACGAGAATACCACAGTAATTTTTAGCTCATTTTAATGTAATTGTGGCTTTTTACTTTTGTAGTTAAGCATCTTGAACGACTTTATAATGTCAATTACTTCAGACGAGACTCGAGACACTCTTGAATATTTAAATTTTATTGTTGTTTCACTATGAATGTAGGAATAATATTTAATCTTACTTTTAACATGATATTTCATAAAGGTTTACAGTGTTACAATGGATTGCCTGTTGATATTAAAACATCCCAAACTCTAAAACTTTTTAAAAATCGATTAAAATGTTATTATTTAAACAAATAGATTAAGTAATAATACGAGTATATAATTCTGTTTTTTTTCTTTTGTATATTTTATAAGACTTTTTGTTATATATTTGAGTTTAAATTTTGTTCAATGTTATGTATTAGCCAAGCTATTAAATAAATACATTATTATTATTATTATTATTATTATAATAATACAAAGTACAAAGAAGGAGAAATACTATTACAGATCTTATAGAAATATTTTAAAATTAAACACTAATTATATGTCGAATGAAAGATTGGTGAAACAGATGTATGTTGGTGAAATTGAGGAAGAGAGAGATTGTTAGAAGATCTAGAAATAAATGGATGAATATGATTGAAAGATTGTTATGTGAACGAAAGATGTCGAGTGTGAGGAATAACTGAGTTTGTATAAATGAATTATTGTGAATGTGATTGAAGTGAAAGATTGGAATATCTAGCGATAATTCATTGTGATATGAATCTGATGAATACATATTTAATGCATTTTTCACGTGCTATCCCATTTCATGGCTTATAGAATAAATAAATTTTTGGCACTTGCGGCAGTAAATGATCTACTTTATTCTTCCTTTTCATGGACTGAGGTGTCACTTTTAATCCTGGAGGGATTAAATTTCAAATTTAAAACCACTGGGATTAAATTGATAGCAAAACTTGCATTACCGTGTATTATAAAGCTCAAAATAATTCACTTTGTTTATGTTATTATTTCAAAATATGTATCTGGAAGTACGAAAAATAGTGTATATACCATAATTTAATCCCGCAGGTGATTATTTCACTTCACCCTCAGAATCACATTATGCAATTTAGTCCCTTGGTATATAATATATTATTATATACCATATCACGAAATGCGTTGTAAACGTTTTAATAACTATAATTAATAAGTAAAATAAGATATCGTAAATAAATATATTTTCACTCCTTTTTTCCATTACTGGGTGTGGCACTTTGTCATAGTAGATCTTGGTAAGTGAAGTGCGGTCACCAGCCATCAAATCACGGCCCACCAAGATGTCAGTGGAGGGAAAGCCATACAGGTAATTTTAATGTGGTGAAAATTGTTTTTCGGCTCTGGGTATCGAATCTGGATTTTCAAATTCGCAGGCCGATTCGATACCACTGAGCCACCTACTCCATATTATATTTTGCAACACTAATATCTATAATTGAATGAGTGTAATTAACAGAAGAATGAAATTAATGCTAATAATTTAAAAAGCAATTATTATGAATTATTGATTTTGTATTGTAATGGTCTTGCATTAGGGATGCGATATATGTACAATAATAAATCAATCAAAAAAGATACTAGAGATGATGTCTAAGATAAAGGCAATTTTTAAATTTGACACATTGAATGTAGTACTTCGTGAAGTATAATTTAAAAACGTTTGAGAATCAGAATCAAATACTATTTAAAAACAGAACTAAAGATTAGTGACAAAAAAGAAATATATAATGTAAATCGAACAAAAACTCAAAGCTCATTCGATTTGAACAACCTTTATATGTATTCACGATATCAAGATGAGTAAAAAAGTAATAACAATCAAAACGGGGCTTTGATGACTTATTATCCCAGCTATAATTTACCGGGGCAATTATCAAAAACGTGTACAAAGTTAATAGAGTTCGGGCAAGGCAGGCGCGACCATCTACCAACCCGTATATGTTGTAGACCTCGTGTGGTCCCAACGCCCGGTATAAAAACACGATCATGATACCTTCATGAAGTGGACACAAAAAGATGTGTTTGGATGGTGATCAACCACTTCAAATCGAACTTTTAGTTTTTGTGAAGCGTGAGACTCTTTTGATGTGTTTATTTCTATTACTTTCAAAGATTCTTAAAAGTAGAGGCAAGTACAGAAGTTTTCTTCTTTGTGTATGAAATTATTTTACTTCAAAAAGGATTTTAAGTTTTAATTACTTCTAGCAAACTGTTAAAAATTGTGTAAGGTATTATAATTACTTGTAATTTTCATGACAATAAATATCATTTAGCTTTTTGAAAAACAAAGTTGAATTTTAGTAGTTCATATATTTTAACAGTTATAGGGAGGGAGGTTTAATGGTATCGAATCAGCCTGTGGATTTGAGAACCCGGGTTCGATTCCCACTGCCGATAAAACAATTTTCACCATGTTAAAACAAGCCCTATGGCGCCCTCTCCACTAGCATCTTTGGAGGCCGTGATTTGACGACTGGTAACTGCACTTCACGCGCAAAATATATCACTTACCGAGATCTGCCACGGCAGAGTGCCACACACAATAATGGATAGAAGGCGTGATGATATATTTATTTATATTTTATTTTATAATTTCAGTAGTTAAAATATTTTGGTAATATAATTATAACTTTAACTAACATTCAAGAAGGTATTATAATTTTGAAATAATATTTAAAAAAAGTTAAAAGTAAGTTTTGTGCTGCGTAAACTTATCTTCATTTTGACGTTTTCATCAGACGATCATGATCGGAATCAAATATATTCTATACCTTCTATGAAGAGATCTATGATTGTGGTTAAAGCGAGGATGGAGTGTTAGGATGAGAATGTTTGACGAGGACTGATTATTTGATTAAATTGATAGATAAATGTTTTATGAATGATTTTAGAGTTCGTGCTACCCCACTTGAAGGGATATAGCGTGATGTTATGTATGTATGTATATATGTACCTTCCACACTGTAATTTTCCATCGTACGAATTCTAGAGATAGAAATTCAACAATAAAAAAAAAACTTAAAATTTGTAAGACTGATACATACATTTATTTTCTATTGTTTTCTTTACCCACATCCTTTTATTTCCTAACATTACTTACAGAGAGCAATAATTTAAAGTATATCTTTCACTCCACCTATTTGTATTTATTATAAAAATGACATGTCAAATAGTATTTCTGTTTTTATCTGGCGTTATGCCAACTCTGGAATAAAAAGATCCCCAGAATTTTATTGCCAATTGAAACACTTACTTCTGATCACTCTGTACAACAAAAAACATAAAAATGACATGTCAAATAATATTTCTGTCTTTATCTAGCGTTTTGCCAACTGTGGAATGAAAATATCCCCAGAATTGTATTGCCAACTGAAACACTTACTTCTGACCATTTTGTACAACAAAAACCTTGGATTGTCATATTATCATATATTTTTTTGTTATATGGTAAAGACAGCTACAATGGGGACTTACAATTTTGACGTCACATGCAGCAGACCCCTCTCCACACAATTTTGTGTGAAACAACAAATTTGTAGAAAGAGCGAGGTGACACCTTCTCCTTTCAGCACTACTCCCCGCATATACCCATATTTGTTTGACGTTTCACGTTTGGATCACGTGATAAACGTCAAACTGTAAAACTACCATGTTCGCTACATAACAAAGCATTAAATTCTGTTTTACTCACTAGATGGCAACCGAAAAATTTGAATTGTATAAGTCCCCATTGTATGGCTCCTCTTAAATCGATTTCAACTTTCTTTTATTTATTTAAAATATAAACTAAACTTAAAAAGTTAAGTTTGTTTAGGGTAACTATCTTGTCTACAATAAACTGGAAATATTTCTTACCATTTTTACGTATTCTGTCCAGTGTACGTCTCCATACAAAATGCAAATAAAGTTAATTCGTGCAAATAAATAATAATTATTCTCTCAACTACCAGATGATAACTCAACCTGATTTGGTGTTGTGTATGGAAGAGAAATGATTGGAACTGTCATGTGACAACAACAACGCCGACCTGGACGATGTACGATGTGCAAATAAAAACGTAATGACTGTTATTAGCGGTCCATTAAAATTCCTCCTAAAATGGTACACATGGTGCATATCAAGAAGCAGCGAGCGCAAGACTCGAGACCAGAGCAGACTTCGGCGACGCGCTTTCGCGGTTTACCGCAGATTATCTTCGAACTGCCACACCTTTGAGAACATTAAAAAGTTTCCGAAATTCGGGCGCGAAATTTTACAAGTCAACAGTTAATGTAGGGAAAGTCACAGAACTAGTATGGCAAAGAAAAGAGTTTTGAGGGCATATTTAACGTTTTTTTCACATGACATTTGTTATTTAGCTTCGGTCTGCCATAAATCACGACTTGTTCAGTAAAGTCTTATATTATGAACTCGTTAGATCATAGTTATGTACGATATTTTGTTATTTACCGTACTAGTGCGACAAAATATGGTATTACTAGGGATGTCGATTTTGAAAAAAATTGTCGAACGAATATTTGGTCAACCGAATATTCGTGTCCGAATAATTCGGATATTCGTTAGTTTCCCTATTCGTATCCGAATACTTCGGATATTCGTTAGAGAAATACAATGCCGTTGAGCGCATCTTCATATCTTGTTAAGTTTTTGAGATATAGCCTCGCGAAGGTTGAAAATATTAAGAAATATTTTTTTTTGGAAAATTGAACTTTTCCGGCGGCTATATTTTAAAAACAAAACAAGATATGAAAATGCGCTCAATGGCATTAAATTCCTCATGTTACTTGTTAGCAAATTTTTAACGATTTTTATTTTTTTTTAATTTCTTCATTGGATTTTTTTCGATTTTAGGCAATTTTCAGACTATTTGCTCTAAAATTCTTCCTCGTACGAATATTGTAACAAAAATTTACACACATATGTATTTTGACCCTCTGAATTCAATGGTAAAATCCCCAAGTGCATATGTCTTCTAGTTTTTGAGATATTGTTCAAAAACTGCTCGATGAGAAAATTTTGATAACATTTTTTTGAAAAATAAAAATGCTGAAAATTTGTTTACAAGTCAATTGAAGCATGAAAAATTCAATGCCGTTAAGCGCATTTTCATATATTTTTTAGTTTTTAAGATATAGCCTCGGGAAAGTCGAAAATATGAGGAGATAATTTTTTAGGAAAATTGAACTTTTCTCGAGGATATATCTTAAAAACTAAACAGCATATTCGAGCTATTCCGATATCAATCTATTCGGATAGTCGAACTATTCGGATAGCCGAACTATCCGGATAGCCAAAACCGAATATCCGTTATGTAAATATCCGAATATTCTAATATTCGAATAAAATCAACATCCCTAGTTATTACGACACTTAAACTAATTTTGATATTACTTGCCGATAGTAGATAAATAGCCATTTGTTTATTTATCCTACTCTGTACAACAGGAATTTAATCCCAATTACAGTACATGGTCCGGACTCAGAGCGTAATATGGTAGTTCATATATTTTCATCTTGAGTGGGAGTCGAACGCGAGATCTTCGGTTTCGAATGATGTAACGCTAAGCACACTACTGTACTTTTATTTTAGTTATTTCATATTAACTTCTTGTCAAATTCTTCGAAATATTCCAGATATCTAGTTTGATATTTTATATCGCTTGTCCAAAAATAAAATCTAATATTATAAGCACATTAAACAAGGTTAATTTAAGCTATGGGCTATAGTGATTTCTCTGAATAAAAAATGATCATCGAAAAAATAGAACCGCTACTATTATTATAGAACAAAATCATACAAAACTGTTTGTTACTGATTTCATACGATGCATTTCAATCATTGTTGTGCTTGCGACAGCTTTTTACTTTGCACAATTTTTTTTTTTGCTCATCGAACAAACTCATGCAGATGTAACAGCAACTTTAGTATCTTGATTGTCGGTTCTATTTTGTTTTAAGTTTTAAGTAGGTAATAAAATATTTTGATTGGGTGTGGAATTTAGAAAGGAAATTAGTTTTCTTGCTAATAACGGTTGTAAATAATTTATAAATTGGTTTAAGGAAAGTGGAATAAAATTATGTTCTTGACATTTGAATATTTCCGAATGTAATTCAAAACGATTAAACGAGATTTAATTAATTAAGAAATAAATTTTAAATGAGTTAAGTGGAAGTCAGTATAAAACGTAGTACATTTTATGATTATTATATAAACTATAAAGATTTAAAATATTAACGCAAGGAAAATAATTTGAATATATTTAACAAAAAAATTATATTAATTTATGCTTAAAGAGAAGATAAGAATCTGCCAATAAAAATTGACTTGTCTAAATACCTGGGGCGTGACTAGTTATTTATTTTTCGACATAGAAATTACACACGCATATAGCAAAACTACAGATTCATATCAGACCGACTCGATTCGAGAAACCCTGTAATATTTCATCCAGGTTGGCCATATATGTTTGATAGTCAAAAGTTCTTTTCCGTTTTGTTTTGTTTATTTGTTTATTAGTCTTAGAAAGTCAGATTTATTTCAATGTGTTCAATCTGAGAATCTAGAGATGCTTAATTGCCTGAAATTACAATACTAGTTAGTAATATTACAAAAATACTGCACCTTTTCTTCCAACGATATTCAGGTTTAACTTTACGTAACTCTTCTTTAGTTTAGAGATTGTCTTCTCTAGTAGGCGTAATAACTATAGATTGTCCCGTATCTTTTTCTGATTAATTTATTTTATAGATAAACAGAAAGGAAGTAAATCCTGAGGTGCTTTGATCGAATAAAGATTAATTTTTGTTCGAACTTTATTTACAAAATGAACAAATTCTATGAAATCTTTTAAAATATAGGTATATTATGTATTATCATGAAACATTAGGGCGTATAATTTAGTACATTCTTTATTATTTATAACTTATTTAAAAGCAATAGTAGACATGTTTTCACATTCAAATGTCAGTATTTATTTATTTATTTATTTTTATTTTTATGGACATAATTACACTGATTTCAGTTGAATTATGTGGCTCATAAAACACTAGTTTTTTATATTACATAAAACACTGTAAACAACTTGTTACTTAGCAACCACTTCGTGATCTACCGTATGTTAAATGTTAATGTTAAACGACCCATCTTCTTCGATACCTATCATTATGAGTTGTGGATAAAATTTTGGATTACACTTATGTTTTATTGGTATATAAAACACTTGTATAATATAAATAAATAAATAAATATATCATCACGTCTTTTACACATTAATGGGTGTGGCAGTCTGCCGAAGCAGATCTCGGTAAGTGATATATTTATGCGCATGAAGTGCGGTTACCAGCCGTCAAATCACGCCTCCCAAAGATGTTAGTGGTGGGGGAGCCACAGGGGTAATTTTAAATTGGTGAAAATGTTTTGTCAGCTGTTGGGATCGAACAAGGGTTCTTTGGATCCACAGGCCGACTTAATACCACTGTGCCATTACCCCATACTTTTATAATAAATAACTATTATTTATTTATGCTATTCTGTATAACAGGAACTTAATTCCAATTGTACAATAGTTTTTGGGGATATTTTTGTGTGAAGTTATCAAGTTGTCTGGTTGTAAAAATGTCAAACATAATTCTTTCAGTTGTCATTGCTCAGCTCAGGTAATTTTTTATAATAAAATAAATTCATTAAACTGAAAAACATATCCTTATTAAAAATTAAAGATATATAGTTTTATAACATAACCAAGATAATTATGAATTTGAACTCTAAACTAACTAATAAATGTTAAAATAATTTAATTTCAAATTTTTTATCTGTCAGTGTTACCACCTTGAAAATTTATTAGTGTTTATATAGTACCAGAAACATGTGTTACAATAATGATCATTGTAACACTTATTTTGAATATACTATTCCATAACTATCTTAAGGATCCCGGATCCATGATTGTTATAAATGAATTAATTGTAGGAAGTTGTAACTTAATGGTTGCGCTCGTATTTAACAGGCGAGAATTTTCTGTTCTAAATCTAGCTGACTTCAATTTATAACATAAAATATAATTGTGTCCATGTGGTTCGTAGGTCGGATTAATTTTCCATTTTACTGTGTACCTAGTAAATGCTAATAAAAATTGTTCTTGTCTCGTGCTAGTCGGGGTCATCTCCAACTACCTCTAACAGTATCTATAATGTACTCGTAGCATCATGTGTTGCGAGTTGTCAGTAATCGCAGTGAAACCAGTTCTGTGCGTGTCCGAGGACCTGGTGGGCCCCTTTACCCCCTCTGAGACCACCGTGACACCGCGCCGGGGGCGAAGCACCCACCCTGAGATCATCGCGCAGTTCTGCGTTTTCAGGAAAAAGATGTCTTCCAGTTTGAAACGACTCAAGACGAGATAAATGAATGCTAATGTTGTATGATGTATGGAAATGAGTTGTAGTTGTGGATGTTTGTTGGGGAAATGACAGGAATTACCTAAATGGAGTTTGTATTGCTGATGAACTAGAGGCAATGCATTTTTGAATACTACTATTACAAGTTACCTATTTGTTAACGATGTAATAGTTATTTACGATATAAATATTGTAATGTATCATATTACAATATCAGATAGGAAAAATTGTCCAAGGAGGCCGTAAGCCGAGTTTGATAATCCATTGAACAATACGTATATCGTACAATATTTTACCTAATTTCATGATAAGATGTTTTATAAGAGATGGGTTCATAAGGAGGATTAAACTTACTGTCCGGAAGTATGGTGATGTGTATAGTGTAATGATAATCAAATCCGAACATCTCGAGTTCGAATCCCACTCAAGCAAAATAAATATGAACTATAGCACTACGGCTCAGTGAGTCCGGACCCTGTATTGTAATTGAGATTAAATCCTTGTTGTACAGAGTAGAATAAATAAATAAACTAACTAATTGTATTCCAGATTGATATTATTCGTTTGATGCCTGTATTCATAAAACTATTTAACAAAACTATTAGGTAACGATTCATTAAATTTTGACAGTTTCTTGTGTAATTGTAAAGCGCAATGTATAATTGTTTGTCTCGGTAACGAAGCGCTAACAGCTGTATTCCATTTACCACTTGGTTCACTTACATCAGTTCAGATAAATTCGACACATGACTAAATGAACTGAATTAAGCAAACTGATGCACTTATTGGGGTGACTTACTTCAAAGTAAATTAGAATCTGTAATTCTAGTTCTGGAAATAAAGTCAGTGAAGTAATCCAACGAAATAAATAAGTGATCTGAAGTGCCATTTCAATCAGATTTAACTTACACTTACTGAACCAGATCACTTATTTGTTTCACTATATTACGTTGTTCACTTTATTCCAAGTACTAGATTTATTCATTCAAATTTAGCTTAAAGTAATATACTTCAATAAGTGCATCAGTTTGCTTTGTTCTGTTTATTTAGTCCTGTTATTTAATTTATCTGAACTGATTTAAGTGAACCAAGTGGCAAATGGAATACAGCTACTGATATTAGAATTGTTTTCGAAAATATTAAGTAATTGTTAGGTCTACAAACATCATATAAATTAATTTTTTTTGCTGCCTGTACACTTGGCACCTTAAATACCAGTTATTTTTATTTTCTAACTGAAAAAGTATTCAAATTGATATAAGCGATTAATCTATTTTATGAATTAGTCAGTGCAAGAACAGCGAGTGCTGAATTTGACGTAATGTTTTGAGAATCATCTTATTAGAAAAGTTGAGTGCGATAATATAATTCTACATGAATCCGTGGTATGAAGTCGACCTGTAGATCCTGAGAACCCTGGTTCGATTCCCACAGGCAATTTTCATAATTTCAAAAAACTACCTCTGTGGCTCCTCCACCACTAACATCTTTGGGGGCCGTGATTTGACAACTGGTAACCGCACTTCACGCGCAAAATATATCACTTACCGAGATCTGCTTCGGCAGAGTGCCACACCCAGTAATGGGTAGTAGGCGTGATGATATATTTATTGTATTTATTTATTTGATTCTTGACCTTATAATTATCGCGCACACCAAAATTTATCAATTAGTTTTGGCGGACTTCCTGTTTCTAGTGGAATTATTAAAAACCAAGAATACTCGTATCATGTGACAATAATGTCTCTCATTACAGTTAAGAATCGCTGTTTTAGTTGAAATCTTAGTTCGTATTTGAACAGATCTCTTCTAGGTGTTCGATCACTATATCTAAATCTTCTTGGTAAGAACTTTGCACACTAAGTCCTTGGTATACAGTGTATTCGGAATTCATGACCGGAAGCGATGGCGCACGGCGCTAGTGTTCGTTCGGTGGCCGGGTAGAGCAGCAAGTGCTCGCGGTGCACGGTGCTCGCCTCAGTCGCCTTGTCCTGACAGCCTAATAGCGCCGTTCTTCCCGTCACTCACTGCGCCGTCACGCCGTCAGCCGTGACAGTGACGAGGACGAGACGAGCCGACGAGCGTCCAGCGTCTTTTACCGCATACCGACACACAAAAACCAGAGAAATTAGAAAAGATCAGCACATAGTCCTCTAGAAAAAGAATAGGATGCGGGCACTCACGTGACACTGTGACAACAGCTGTTCCGGGAAAGATCACTGCGCCACCTACAAAAATGAACTATTTTTTGGGACGAGATTTGAAAAGAACCGGATCTTTTCAAATCTCTCTCAAGCCAAAGACTGAGACTAAAACAGTAGCTGGAAACGCTCAGCTGTATTCACATATGACAACCTCTCAAGGTTATGTCGAAAAACTAAAACTAAGACTATGTTAAGACGTGGAAACAAGGCTTAATGCACGAATTGCATACATTATTTTCTTTACGATCGTTTCATATTATTTTCAAATAAATATAAAAAAAAATAAATATATCATCACGCCTTTTACCCATTACTGGATGTGGTACTCTACCGAAGCAGATCTCGGTAAGTGATATATTTATGCGCGTGAAATGCGGTTACCATCCGGCAAATTACGGCCCCCAAAGATGTTAGTGGTGGGGGAGCCACAGCGGTAATTTTAAATTGGTGAAAATGTTTGTCGGCTGTGGAGATCGAACCAGGGTTCTTAGGATCCTCAGGCCGACTTGGTACCACTGAGCCATTACAAATTATACTAATATAAATAATAACATTTCAAAGGTCACAAATATTTATTTTGTGGGTTACGTAGTTAAGTTTGTTTCGTATAAACTATTTGATTAAGTTTTTTTGTACGTATGGGGTGGCTAGCTCAGTGGTATGAAGTCGGCCTGCAGATCCTGAGAACCCTGGTTCGATTCCCAGAGGCAACAAACAATTTTCATAATTTCAAAAACTACCCCTGTGGCTCCTCCACCACTAACATCTTTGGGGGCCGTGATTTGACGGCTAGTAACCGCACTTCACGAGCAAAATATATCACTTACCGAGATCTGTTTCGGCAGAATGCCACACCCAGTAATGGGTAAATGGCGTGATGCAATATTTATTTTTTTTGTACGTTACAAATGGCATCGTGCAAAAAAAATAAATCTATGTATCTGTCTTCCCAATTTCAAGTTTTTTTTTTTATTGTCAAATGAAACAGTTACTTCTTATCATCTTGTACTATGTTTATATGCAAAGAAAATGTCATTTCACCCGTGAAAAAATTCACCCGTGAAAAAATTCACCCCCGGTCATTCCTGTATTCTAGTCTTCATTTAACATTTTGATAGTTAATGAAAATGTTAGGTGATGTCCATTAAAAAAACGTGGTATTCGAATAAATTTATAGTAAGAATTAAGTATAGTTACACATGAAATTGCAGTAGAAACTTCCAAGTACATAAACGTAACAACGTAAGCAATGCAATGTCATCACGAACCTCCATCCAACTCCTGCAAGAACCGTAACCGTAAACGCTTCCACCTCAGGCAGTACAAAACTACAAATACAAAACCTACCACACATATACAAACAGAACATCCACAACTTGTGTTTCTTTCTCGTTTCACGTTGGCTAACCTGTGTCCATCCACTTGCAGCTCCGCACACGACTATTCGCGGAACCTGAACGTTTTTCTCTCTCCCGGGGTCAATTATCCACGTTGCGTTCCTCGCTACAGATTCACCGGTAAAATGCACCGTTTCCCATGCGTGCCGCGATATTTTAATGCGCTCGCAACTCGCCATTTCGCAGTTCCAGAAAGAACAATCCGAGAAACGTGCCGATGCTTTTTTCCTGATCGTGTGATGTTAGGATTATTAGGAGATTGAAGATAATTTGAATTTCAAAATCTTGTGGTTTGGTTTATGGGTTATGCATGAATTTGAATTTTTGTGGTCGTTTATGTTTTTATACAAATTATTTAAATACATTTTAATCGGTTCTATTTTAGTGGTTTTAAAATATTTTAACATCAAATACGTACTGCCAGAAGCTATTGTAAACATTTCTATAGAATAGATTATAAGCAGACAAAACATTCTATCAAATACACTCAATAATAATACCAAAAATGTATGTTAGAAAAGAGAAATTTTAAATCTTTGTTTGTTTGAATGATTTAATTGCCAACTCTATCTCTTTCTCGGAAATTTGTAAAAAAGAGCACTTCTTCTCTCGGATATTTTTAAGTACTTGTCTCAAACTTACATACAGATATACATAACATCACGCTATATCCCATCAAAGGGGGTAGTACGAACCCCAGAATAATTCACAAAACATTCACTCATCTGATTCATCAAAGAATCAGTCCTCGTCAAATATTTTCATCCTAACACACCACCCTCACTTCAACTATACTCCCTCCATATAAGTTCATTTACTTATCACTCTCATACTGGGTTGCAAGAAAAAAATAAAGAGCTCTTTAGTTAAAGAATTGTTTATCTAGCAACAGTATCAAATGGGATTTTCTGAAATTTATTGAACCGTTAGTTGCTCATGAACCGATAAAACTTTCATGCAACCCAGCATCAGAATCATTGATTAAATAACAAACTTTCAATCATATTCATCCAATCACTCCTTATACACTATATTTAATTTTTTCTTGACGTACGTTTTATATGCTCAAAACATATCAAATTACTCACGCTCAGTCGTCTAACAATAAATCTAACAACGAATCTAGAAACATTAGAAAAGAAGCCTACGCTTATATTTGAAAAAAATGCTACACAATTAAAGTTAGTCATTCAACTGCAAGAACTGAAAATGAAACAAAAAGATAAGAAAGGAAAGGATTATTTTCCTGTGATTAAAAAATAATAATTTCACTCAAATTTAATAGATGAGAAATATCTAATATATTTCTTGTTTCGAATACTCGGTATTTTTTAAAGAATCGATTAATAGTTATTGAGGGAAAAAAATATTGTCTTGCAGGATCGTGGAAAAATATTGGTAATAAAAATAATAGTGAAACTTTCGTAGTATTGCAAGAACTTTTAATTTCTCAAACGCATTTCTTGCCTCGTGGTAACGAATTCTCATCTAGGTTACACCATTACAAAATTAAACTAAAGGTATTCAGTTTTAATCACTTGAAAATGAAGTGGAAATGTATTTTCCTCATTTCTCATAAATGTCTCTGAAATTTGGTAGGTGGCTCAGTGGCATCGAGTTGGATTGTGGATTTGAGAACCTGAATGCGATTCTTACAGCCGACAAATAATTTTCACCGCATTAAAATTACCCCTGTAAGTCCCTCTCCACTAACATCTTTGGGGGCCGTGATTTGATGACTGGTAATCGCACTTCGTACACATAAATACTGTATCACTTACCGAGATCTGCTACGGCAATATTGAGTAAAAGGCGTGATGATATATTCATTTGAAAATAATATAAAACGAATGCAACTAAAATTGTACCATATTAAATTTGGGTATGAGTATTTGAAGAAAATCTGATAACAATCCAATCTTTCTATAGAGAATCGTTTCCTGATTTTCCTTATATTCTTTGCAAAATCTCCACCACTGTTAACAATTGTGACTGTTTTCTTACAATGCCTTAGTGTATGTATGTGTGAGTGTGTTTGTATGCTAATGTTTTCCATATAAAGCCGCGGAGAAAACACCCGAGCCCAGAGATCGGTCACGAGATGTTGAGTGCAGCGACGAGACTTTTTGTTATTAGTCATTATGCACTCTGCTTCTCGGCAACAGCTAGTGCATACATGCATACCAGAGGCGTACCCGCGCCACTTTTAGACTTCTTCATGTTTGCAAAGCAATTGCCTATCGAACGTATTTGGAAAGAAGTCTATACCTTATTCTGCATGTTGCCATTACTTCAAACACGTTTTTGTTGTACGTTCTATAAAAAGATAAATGGAAATTTTAACACTTACGTCTAGAATTACTCTTTCTTATTTTATCGCAGAGCAATCTGGGAAAACTACTGAAATAAATTGTAATAACAATAAGGGTCATAATGTGTTAAAGCGCAGAATTATTTAGATCAAGGTGATAAGTCTAACAAGGTTGTATTTTCTTTATATTTATAACGACCTACAATCAGAAGTTCCATTTCCATATCGCATCAATTTCTCGCCACCGTAATGTCAATACTACTTTCGTAAATTAGTCCCAAATATCATTCGATACTCGTTTATATAAACCAGTACTTGTCAAACACTTTGTCTCATTGTTTTACAAGAATTAATTAGTCTTATTACAATGTTTTCATTACAAATTTGTTTTATCTACAATTTATTAAAAACTGATATTACAAAACGATGTTATTTGTTGGAGAGGAGGGGTTTTAGAGTGCAAAAAGGGATAATCTTAATGTCGCGGACAGATCCTTAAAATAGAGTCAAAACAGGTTTTTTGTCTGAAAGAATCGTCCAATTTTGTAGAAAAGTCGCAAAGTTATGAGCCAAAGACCCCCAAATCCACATTCAACTTCAAACAGGCATAACTCTGTGCCAAATCATGGTAGGAACTTCATTCTTGGCGTCCTTTGCAGGGAATTGAATAAACTTTATTAACCTGACGGTGAATCGAGTCCACAAATTTTTCTTAGCTCCTTACAAATCATCAAAGATGGACGTTTTTTCCACTAAAAATATGTTTTCCTTCTAAGGAGGTTGAAGGGTGGCGGATGGGTTAACCCTAAGATCGCATGTATGTAGACACTTTAAACTTTCTAACCCTTGAAAATTCACCAAGTTATGACGGTTTGAAAATTGGGAAAATTTTACGAATTTCAAGTGTTTGGTTTTTTTTGCACTAGTGTATCTCTTTAACTGAAAAAGTTAGCAATGGTGGGTTTTTTATGGTAGAAACTGTATAAGATATCTGAAAAGATTGAGCGATTATTTTTTCAAAAATTGCAAATTTCCGACTACGCCACTCATAATGGCAGCTCACTGATAGCTTCGAAAAGTGTGGTTAAAAAGTAATATATTTTATACTGGTAGTTTCGGACGAGAGAAAAATGTATAAAAGTAAAATAAAAATAACAGAATAAATGATTAAAAAATAAAAATAAATATAATAAATATATCTTCATACCTTCTACCCATTACTGGATGTGTCACTCTGCCAAAGCAGATTGCGGTAAGTGATATATTTTGCGCGTGAAATGCGGCTACCAGCCGTCAAATTACAGGTGGGGGAGCCACAGGAGTAGTTTTTTACAATGGTGAAAATTGTCTGTCGCCTGTGGGAATCGCACCAAGGTTCTCAGGATCCACAGGCCGACTTGATACCACTGAGCTAGCTACCCCATGATTATGGTTACAGATATTTGAAATTGTGGTAATTTATAGAAAAATCATAAACAGATAATGATCTAGTTACATAATAGTGGAATAATTTTAATTACTTGTTAATTAAGCACTCTTTGCCACTTAACTAACATTGTAAGTATTAATCGTAAGTACAACAATTTTATTGTTAATTTTCCGTAGTCAGTTCCTTCAGTGTTAGACTTTAGCAACCACTGGTAACATTTTTCGTGTTGGTCATCAGAAGCACACGTACGCCGCTGCTGCTGTGTTATACGGCTATTATAATGTTGTTAGTGCAGGTTGTTATGTTGCGTGTTGCTGTGGCACTCTGCACGAGGGCTGTTGGGTGTACGCACTGCACTGCACTCGATCACTCCGAGTGTACAACTACCGACCGCTGTACACTGTACGTTGGCTCTGTTTGCATATCAAACCTACTTAAAAACATATCAATAATGGAGCTGACAGACCAAATAAAAGTATGATGTTGATATGCTGTTATGTCATTCACGGTGTGGATGAATTTATTGTTGTGTCGTTAATGTTGAAGTGGAGGAGAGTTTTTAATTGGGTATTTACTATTTTTATTGTTGGTGATTAATTTTTGTTATATGACAGTCATATTTATTGTATAGATATAATTTTCTAGGAACAATGTTCCTTGTAGTTTCTCAAATATATTGAATATCAAATTCATTATTTCATCAAAAATTATGGGGGGACTATAGATTTGAGAACCCGAGTGTTTTTTCTCCACTAACATCTTTGGGGATTGTGATTTGACGACTGGTAACCGCACTTCATGCGCAAAAATGTCTTTACCGAAATCTACTACCGCGAAATGCTACATTCAGTAATGGGTAGAAGATAAGATGATATATTTAAAATAAAATAAAATAAATATATCATCACGCCTTCTACCCATTACTGGGTGTGGCACTCTGCTGAAGCAGATCTCGGTAAGTGATATATTTTGCGCGTGAAGTGCGGTTACCAGTCGTCAAATCACGGCCCCCAAACATGTTAGTGGTGGAGGAGCCACAGGGATAGCTTTTTCAAATTATGAAAAATTGTCGCCTGTGGGAATCGAACCAGGGACCTCAGGATCCACAGGCCGACTTCATACCACTGAGCTAACCATCCCATAATATATTTATATTCATTTATTATACTTATAAATTATGGGGTAATGGCAGAGTGGTATCGTGTCGGCCTGTGGATCCTAAGAACCCTGGTTCGATGCCCACAGCCGACAAACATTTTCACCAATTAAAAAAAATTACCCCTGTGGCTTCCCCACCACTAACATCTTTGGAGCCCGTGATTTGACGATTAGTAACCGCACTTCTCGCGTATAAATATATCACTTATCGAGATCTGCTTCGGCAGAATGCCACACCCAGTAATGGGTAAAAGGCGTGATGATATATTTATTTTTATATTTTTATAAATAAAATTATATGTGAGGTGAATAGTATATAATTGTATTGAACAAAATTTTAAAAAGGGTTTTTAAATTTTTGTTTTATGGGGTGAGTGACTTAGTGGTATCGAGTCGGACTATGAATTTGTGAACCCGGGTGCAATTCCCACAAGCGACAAACAATTTTTATCATATTAAAATGACCCGTGTGGCTCCCCCTCTACTAACATCTTTGGAGGCCGAGATTTGACGACTGGTAATCGCACTTCACGCGTATACAAATATGTCACGTACCGAGGTCTACTATGGCAGAGTGCCACACTCAGTAATGAGTAAAAGGCGTGATGATTTAAATATAAAATTTTTAATTTGGAATAGTGGAATTATTCTAGCTTTCATTATATTAATAATACAACTTTATTGAATTCAGTTCGTACGACAATAAAAATTCATATCCTAAAATTTCTGATAATTTGTTGTTACAATCTTTCTTTGTTGTAATCTTTCATCGTTATGTTCTTTCATTGTTGTAATTTTTTATTGTTATAATAAAATAAAACAGTTCCATTTTTGTTTTACAAATTATCGATATTTCCTTTTTATGTTTAATATGTGTAGTATCATCATCAGGCCATTTTATTAATTTTGAGTATGACATTCTTCCATAGCATTAAATGATTTCAATTGTCCGCCGTAGAAATAGTGTAATTGTAAAATGTCAGTAATATGGGAAATTATAAGACTGCCCTATTTAAAATTTTGTCAAAGATGTAATTGATCTGTCGTTTAACTTATTTACTAGGCAATGTGGTTTTTAAGTATCTTGTGGAAAGGGTTGTCGTTTCAGATAAAAAATGTAAGATATTATTTTGTATCGCGATATTTTTATAATCATCATCATCATCATCATAAACAATCACATTTAACTTAGCTACTAAAGTTACAAGATTGCAGAAAGCGCGAACAGTTATGGTTGAGTGGTGAGTACAGTCATTTAAAAAGCGAGACTTCGCTGACAACATTTAATAACTAAAAATATAACTGCAACCGATTGATTTCGTTTGATTGAATGTTACTATAAGCGGTCCCTTGGAAAGTAATTGAGATTTTTTCATGTAGTAAATAAATAAATAAAACTGAATCTTTTTTAACAATTTCCTTCACTACGCCTCTGACTACCCTCCTTGCAAACCCTCATTCTCCTGTCCAGTTCCTTCGAAATCATTTCCAACTCCAGCTCCATTTCTTGGGTGTCATTCCAATGCGGTGCACGCGATACACACCACGTCTTCACCCTGGACTCTCAACTCTTACCCAGTTGCTGCACTCAGCGCTTTTCTCTTTATCTTCTCTGTTGTTCGCTGTTCGCTCCTCTTTACGACGCTCGAGGTCGTTCGAGCGCAACGACGAGCCAGCGAGGTCCGGAAACAGAACCCTGAGGAACGACATAAAAAACAAACTGTTTCCCGATAGGGTGTGAGATAATAGTGGATTTGAATAGAGTTTTTCGAGAGGATGTTTGCTTTTCGGTTTATTGCGCGCTTTGAGATTATTTGAATTCGTTTAGGATTCTATTGAGAATGCGATACACTTGATTTGGTTATTGCTCGTATGACGGAAGTACTCACAAAATCAGTTTCTTTTATGTTCATCCGCCTCAAGTAATATATGTGAATGTAGCAATAACAATATTTTATAAGAAGAAAATATGTTATCAATTTGCTAATTTAAAATTAGTATTCTTTTGTTTCTATGAATATTTTGACAGGCAGATTAGTCATTATTACCATTTTTAATCACAATTTTACTTCCTTTCCTAATACTTAAAAGTAATTGAGCATTAACTCGAGCTACCGCTATTAGCATTTTTAGTTCTATTTAGTTCTATTTTAATACGGTGGTGTGGTTAGCATTACGGTATTCTAATTCAAAGATCTCGAGTTCGAATCCCACTAAAAATATGTAAACTACCACACTGCGGCTAGGCGAATCCGGACCCTGTACTGTAATTGGGATTTAGTTCCTGTTGTACCGATTAGTATAAATAAGTATCAAACTAACTCCATTACGAATTCACAAAACAGGATTAATTAAATTATTTGCTTCCAAAAGTAACTCTGGCAGTTGAAAAGAGTTATCAATTATTTCTTCTTCTTCAATGGCGCTACAGCCCGAATCGGGCCTTGAGATCTATTCTAATTCGTTGGCGACTAGATTTAGCGACTGTTTGACGTCATATTTGGCGACTTTGATACTGGTGCCATCTGTTGGTATAGTTAAAAAGTACAGTCCTGACGTCATTGTTGGCGACTACTCGCTTAGGGAGTCGCGTATGCTGGCGATTAGTACAAGGCTGTTGCGAAGTGTCATGGCGTCAGTCGCTTAGCATTTTTTGATTGATTAGTTTTGAAGTTAGAAAAGTTTTATATTTTATGTGCACCCTATATTATTATAAAATATTTATTATTTATATTATTAAATTAATAATTATAATTATTGCACAAAATCCAGCTGCAGATGTCCATTACCGACAATTAGAATAACAATGTTGTCGTCTACACATTAATAATAATTTTTAATGTAACAATGTTTATTTCAGATTTTGTTAAAATTCACATTATTTATTTTTAAAATATTACTAATTGCTTGAAAATTACAAAAAATACCGTCAATTTATGATATGTCAAGTTTAAGCAACAAAAACAAATATTTGAATTTAATAAAGGAAAATAAATATCAACAAGTTCCTGTCAGAAATTATAAGTACCAACACAAAATACTCCGTCGTTCTAACATTACCAACGTAAGAAATTAAAGTCCCTATGATGTTGACTGCACCGTGACGTCATTGACTTAGCGACTGAAACTAGTCGCCAAACAGTCGCCAAGACGCCAAGAATTAGAATAGGTCTCCTGCGCTGTGTTTGATAGGAAATTCCATACAGTTAGAGACTCTATTGTAATAACGGAAAATAAAACAAAAAGATAAGAAAGGATGTGAGTGTCAATCTGCGTTTGTTTTTGAAAGTGAATTCCATACAATTGCAGTTAGACACTCTATGTAAGATCAGAAAACAAATAAAAAAGATAAAAAATTAAAAAATGAACTTAATTAACTCAAATTTAATCCTCTTTATGAATCTGCTTGTAAATATTTAAACATATTGAAAATATAGGTAAATATATTCACGAAGAAATGTTTTGTGAAAACTTGCATAATTTGCAATTTTCAAATGATTATCGACCAATTACTGTCATTAAGATGTTTGTCACATTTACATAACATTGGGAGACAATTTCAAGAAACATTAATTTTTATATAATCATTCAAATTGCAATTTTCACTTTTGTTTGTTACGTAATAACGCAGCTGCACCAAACGACAATTCTTCATTTCAGCTGTAGATCAAAATGTATCTTCAGGCATTCTAAAAATCCAGAGAAACAAAAACCCTGTATTTAAAAACAAATTATATAGGAACAGAACAACAAAAACTGCTTCCAGTTTGCCCTAACCTCAATCCAAGACAAAGACAGCCTTATAAAGAAGTCGGTAGATGGATCTGATGCCTAATGCCCTGAGCAGAAGAAGAGTAGAATCTGACAGCGAAACATAACCTGAAAATAACAATGTTTTACGCTAAATTCTATGTAATTAAAATCGGCGGGTGATGAGTTAAATGCACGGTTCGGGCTTGGAATGTGCCACCAATAAATCGAACAAGACCAACTGCTTATGATGTGCGAGGATCGTTTTAATTACGACACGAGAGCGGGAAACGGGAACTGTGACGTCAGGAGGGTGTCACGAGTCACGTGTTCGTGATGCGAGAATCGTGATCCGATCGGTATTATTGAATGGTTCTTCAAGGTCGATTTAACAAGACGGATGGAGAGATCTTTTTTTGCAGAGCGGAAGTGTGTAGCACTAATTCCTTATAAATGGGTGTTAAAATGACACTAGACGTTCTTAACAGGAAATAAAAAACGTTGAATAGCTTTTGAAATGTATATTAGACTCTATAGGTTTATGTTGTTATTTTATTATCATTTTTTTATAGTTAGAGTTTTATTTCATTCTATAATTAATTTATAACAAGTTTAAATTAAATTATGTAGAAAGAAAAATTCGGACAAAGTACAAATGTTGTTGCTCAGCGGTAGCGTTTAACCGGATATTAAAAAGTCGCGGATTTGAATCATGACATCGTTTGAATTTTTTTGTCAAAAATAATTTTATAAATGTAACCACTAGCTCTAAATTCAATTGATCGTTTATTTTAAAATTGCAGGTAAATAGTTTACAAAAATTTTACGTTTTACAAATTAAAACAATTAGAATCAAATCAAGATTCACAAAAGAAATCAGAACCATTCTAATATTTATTTAAGTAGACCTTGTTTTAAGACTACTGCAAATAAATTATGAATGCAGGTTAAAAAAACAACAGTTTTTGGGTTATTTATTATAATTTACTGTTATTTTTTTTTGTTAAAATAAACTTCATGCCGTTCACCCATTACCTACTGGGTGTGGCACTTTATAGTAACAGATCTTGATAAGTGATATATTTATGCGCGTGAAGTGCGGTTACCAGTCGTCAAATAACGCCCCCAGTGATGCTAGTGGGGAGGAAGCCACAGGGATAATTTTATTGTCGTGAAAATTATATTATGGGATGGCTAGCTCAGTGGTATGAAGTCGGCCTGTGGATCCTGAGGTCCCTGGTTCGATTCCCACAGGCGACAAATTTTCATAATTTGAAAAAAAGCTATCCCTGTGGCTCCTCCACCACTAACATATTTGGGGGCCGTGATTTGACGACTGGTAACCGCACTTCACGCGCAAAATATATCACTTACCGAGATCTGCTTCAGCAGAGTGCCACACCCAGTAATGGGTAGAAGGCGTGATGATATATTTTTTTTTTTTTAAATTATATGTCGGCTGTGGGATTCGAATCCGGGTTCTCAAATCTACAGGCCGATTCGATACCTTTGAGCCATCTACCTCATACTAAAATTATAATAATAACATTTCAAAGTACACTGACAGATCTATAAACATTTAAAATGAATTTATTTTGACCATTTGTTAGTTAGGTTAGAGTTCAAATTCATAATTGTGTAGGTTATGTTATAGAACTAAATATTTTTATTTTTTAATAAAGAAGTGTTTTGCATTTTAATGTAATTATTTTGTTATAAAAATAATAATAATTGCAATAATTTACATCACAAAAAATATCTCCAACAACAGTTATAAATTTGAATTTTATAGCACTGTTTCGACATAAACAGTTGCACAAAATTCACTTTGTAATAAGAAAACATATTAAGAGGTCTGAGTGAAAAAGGGAAGACAATAGGAATGCAGTAATGAGATGAGAAGGGTAATTTTCCTTGTTGAAATTAGTCATTGTGGTTCGACTTTGTAGCCACTGTAGCGTTTGAGTCGGCTGCGCTAAGGCAAATAGACAAAGGCGCCACCACAATGGATGACTTGCTAGTGACCATCAAAATGTTACCTGTTCGATGCCGAGACCAGCTCGGAACATAATATATTACTTACAATAAAACACAAGCATTACTATGAGTGTTTCTGTCAATAAAATAGTCAATATAAGTAAAGAATAGGTACAATGTATTTTTTCTATATCGCGTTTGCCAAGTGAATTTTGTGCAACTGTTTTTTGTGCTACAAAATTCAATTTTGTAGAACTGTTTTAGTTAATAGTTATTTAACTAACTAGTGTATTAATAAAGGTGATTAATAATCGAGACATTTTAACCTGAGAGCATAACGAGCGCGTTAATTATTGAGATTATTAATGCCGATTAACACAAGAGTTTGTTACAATATTTTGCCGTTGATCATACATTCTTAATTTGGAGAAAATCTAATTTTACGCCATAACAAATTTCTTAAGATAGTAAAATAAATAAATATAAATATATCATCACGCCTTCTACCCATTACTGGGTGTGGCACTCTGCCGAAGCAGATCTTGGTAAGTGATATATTTTGCGCGTGAAGTGCGCTTACCAGTCGTCAAATCACGACCCCCAAAGATGTTAGTGGTGGAGGAGCCACAGGGGTAGCTTTTGAAATTATGAAAATTGTTTGTCGCCTGTGGGAATCGAACCAGGGTTCTCAGGATCCACAGGCTGACTTCATACCACTGAGCTAGCCACCCCATATGGGGTAGTTATTCTAGGTGAATATTTATTACATATTTATTTATGAAAAGAGAATTAGGAAAGCAAGTTCAAGTATAATATTCTCACATTAGTGTAACGAGTTTTTTGTGGAAAACTATTTACTTGATGTGACATGATAATTGTGAACACTTAATTTTTCGGGCGCTGACTTTTCCACGAAAAATTCGTGAAGGGAAACGAATTATAGCAAATTACATGTATTCCGAGTCTAAGTGTTTAAAAGTAATTCATGTCACTTTGTGTATCATAGAATTAACCAGCTATTTCATTTGACTGATGTTTTGATAAAATAAGTTGTTGTCTGCTATTGTGTTTAAATATTTCGCTATTTTGTCTGTTGGTTTCACTAATCACAAGTGAAGTAACCTGAAGCAAAAGATGAAAAAATTAATGAAATTGTTTAATAGACGTGATAATTTGTTTACTAGAAATTGTTATATTTTAGACACGAACAGTTTCGGGCAAAATGCAAATTTAACAGTTCGCAAAAACTTGACAGAGAATTTTTCAGAGCTCACGTCATACTTTGAACGCTAATTAATTTATAATTTTAAAGTTTATTCAACCTCATTTTAGTGTAATTATTATTTCTGTATTCAGTTAAGTTTTTGATTAATTATTTTACTTTGGTAAATTATAGCAAGCTTACATGAAATATTATGTCATTATCTCTTTTGGGTGTTTATGAAATAAATTTAGCTATATGATACATTCTTGTTAGGCTTTAAATTACAGCCCCCAAACATAGTAATGGAGGGGGAGTTACAGGCTACAGAGTTTATTTTTGTGTTATGCATTGACCACGTTTACAACTTAAGCCTCATTCACAACACGAAATTAGTAGTTAGTGTTAGTGGTTATAGTTAGTAGTTACAGATTAAAATACATCGTTCACAATGTCCCAAATTAATGATTTCGAATTTATGTTTCTGCCGGTAATGTAGTGCACATTTTTGAAAATTATAGATATTACAAGAAATTATAATAGATGTCACAGTTGTCAACTTCAAGTTTTGATAAATAGTTACAGTTTTGTTTGTTTGAGTTCTGATTTGGTAGAACTGGTTTTCTTCTACTATTTTTCTTTAAAATTGGTCCTATAAGTACTAACTACAAATCAAATTGAACTATGGTCATTCTGGTGTAATTAAAGAACATGTCTTCATCATATGACCTCATTTCTTGGATCACATTATCCCAGTCTCCCTGATTTGTTCGGTTTTGGTTGATTGGGCGAACCCACCATCTTCTATTTGTTTTTTTATTTCTTTTCATTTGCACAATTAAAGTTGCAAGTAACAACTTTTTTTTTGTGCTTCGATTCATTTTCGTTACATAAAATTCAAACTGAGAAAACCAACTGTCACTTTACTCCTCGTTTTTGATTGGTTGTGCCGTTAACCACTAACTAAAAGTTTGAAGTTTACAAACTTCTACGCTAACCACGATTAGCGTAGACCTGCGCTGGGCTAAGTTCGTTGTTGTGAACGCTACTTGAGGAATACATATGTCAAACTTCTAACGCTAACCATAACTACTAACACTAACCACTAATTTCGTGTTGTGAATGGGGCTTTAGAGCTATATTAGACCTGAACCGTATATTTCACCTAAATCAAAATAGGTAAAACAGTATAAGAAGTTCCAATAAATAGTTATTTGACTTTGAGTCAAGTCTATTTTTCGTTTGCCCCGACCTATGTTGTAGTTAGAGAGCTATGGTGCAAAATGATGTCTCATTTATTTCAGAGACAGAAATGGATTTTTCAATAAATTATGTCATGATAAACATGAAAAAAAGGAAATTAGATTTGGGAACGAGTGGAAACTATAGATGGCGTCGGTGTGAATGCGCAGATTTTAAGGGTGGTTGTTGATCCCTACACCAGTTCACTTTCAGAGCTTCTGTCACCAACGAGCAACCAGTAATAATTTCTGTCAATAATTTTTTTGTCATGTATTTGTCGTGAACAAGTACTAATATGTCATGAATTGACGTTGAAATAGTATATTACATAACAAGCATCGAAAGTGTAAGATAACGTGCGAGTGTACCAATTGAAAAACGAGGCGCGCAGCGCCGAGTGATTTAAATACACGAGCAGTTATCACACTTTCGAGCGAGTTATGTACACTATTTTTCAGACGACCACAAAATATTTCTAAAAACAGTTTACAAGAGCAATGTTGTTACACTTTGACAGCTGATGCGTTTTTGAAGGTAAACGTTGACGTTTGACATTTGAGGTTAGGTATTATGATACCAAATGTACTAACCGTAATGTAAAAATATTAAGTAATGGTAAAAATATTAGTAAATAAGTAATTATTGATTTTAAAAAATAATATTTATCTGTGCAAATCTGATGAAAAATCTGACAAAACTTCGATTTAAATAATAATACAAATTCATTTTATTTATTTTATTATTTTCTTTCATCGTAACGCCATCTATTGTCAATCAGTAGAACTTCATGTGATATGTTAGAAGTGTGCGTTATACTAATATATCAGTATATGTTATATTCAACTTTCCGTAGTAGTTTATGATGTTGTTATGGTTACTTTCATAAGTGGTCGTCTGAAAAATATTTATTTTGTAGGTTAAGTAGTTAGTAGTAGTAGTTAGAATATTGTAAAAATAAACTTTAGCTTTCGGTTATGAGTACAGTTGGGGTCGCTCTAAAAGTAATTTGTCGTTTGCCAATAATGTTTTGGAAGCACCGATATAGAAAGATATTAAAGTACATAAAAAATTGAAAAAAATCGTGGGTTCGTTGTTGAGGCATGGGCCAAAGCAGATGAAACGTTTTAGAAGAAAATACGTTCACAGACGCAAACCCGTGTGTGCAGGACAGACGGGTCGGTAAGTCAGTTCTCTGCCATCACGACCGGGCCACAAAAAAGATCTTCGCCGCCGCGCAACATATTTTTCGGGCAATTTTCTTTGGGTTCGACTGACACAAGGCGTAATTACGACCCCGAGGCCAGGGCCTCTATAATTTGAACGAGGGCGGCTGTGACACGGCGCTGATATACACGTCGCACCAAACAGACTACGATGTGGGGAAGGGAACGCCAGGGGAAAGGGGGGACTTGCTATCGACGCGCACCTTTGATGTGCTGTCAATTATGTCACTAAATTATCTTGATTAACGTTAATTTTAGCCTACGTATGTCATCAGCGTGCGCTCTAGTGATGTGAGGCGATGTGGTGTTAGTTGTGTCTGGTTTGAGGTTAGGTTACGTGCGAATGTTCGACTACTGCATGCGTGATCACTATTTTGATTATGGGCATAACTGTTGGTTTTGTGTAATTCACTACGTGTTAATTTAATTTAAACATCATCATTTTAACATTGATATTATACTGTTTAAATTGGGCAAGCATAACTAGTAACTAACTTTTCTGTATAATTGTTATGTTCTCTCGTATGTATGATGATTTCACTTGATTATTTTATGTTGAATGAGATGAACATGTCTAGTTAAATACGTATTAACTATTCGCAATTGAAGTACAAGTCTAACTTGACGGACCGACAATAACTAGAAAACAAATATTCACATATATTATTCAAACAAATCTGTTTTAGTTTTATACACTTTGCGATGTTTAAGGATCTTACAGATTATTTAAATATCGAATAAAACGTTTGACAGCAATGTTAAATTAATCATTTGATAGTTTAGCTCGATAAGATCTTGTTCATTTAAAGAAAAATTAAAATGAGTGGAAATATCTTAAAATTATCGTTTTAGGCGCACTATAAATTTTTTTATTGCGCGTCTTTTTTAGTTTCGAGTTACAGCGAGTTTTCATGTTTTTCAAATTGCAATTTCGAGACGCTATATATCGAAAACTAAAAGAGATATTGAAATGCGGTTTAAACTAGTATATTTCTCGTATTTTACTTAAAATAATAGCAAATTTTGAAAATTTTGAAATTTTTTAAATGTTTTCAAAACTTTTACTTGGCGATATTTCAAAAAGGTGACGAGTTAATGAAAATCTATACACACCAGTGAATTCCTCTTGTAAAAATACGTAGGTATGCAAATTTTCAGAACAAAATTCGCATGCATGAAGTTTTTATTACAAAAAAACGAAAATCGGCTAAAAATCGAAAATTTTGAAGGGGTACCTTAAGATTTTTACGATTTTTAGTCATTTTTCGATTTTCTGTAATAAAAACTTTATCCGTGCGATTTTTGTTGTAAAAATTTATATACCTATGTATTTTTACGAGAGGAGTTCACTGATGTTTACAGATTTTTATTATCTCGTCACTTTTTTTAAATATCGCCAAGTAAAAATTTTGAAAAGAAAATCGAAAATTTTTCCAAATTTTTAAGATTTTCAAAATTTGCTATTATGTTAAATTATATATGAGAATGCACTACTTCAAACCGCATTTCGATATCTCTTTTACTTTTCGAGATATAGCGTCTCAAAGTTGCAATTTGAAAAATATAAAAAATCGCTGTAATTCAAAAACTAAATAGATATGAAGATGCGCTCAATGGCATTCGATTTCTTGTGCCTTAAGTTATATAGAACCATATTAAAAAAATTGAATTTTTTTTTTATTCGTTCAGTAAGTAGTTCATGTTTAGTGTTCATAAAATTATAAATATGAGTAGCAGTATCTCATCAATGCGGTTTAAAGTAATGCATTCCTCATGTAAAAATATATGAGTAAGTAAATAAATATATCATCACGCCTTCTACCCATTACTGGGTGTGGCACTCTGCTGAAGCAGATCTTGGTAAGTGATATATTTTGCGCGTGAAGTGCGGTTACCAGTCGTCAAATCACGGCCCCCAAACATGTTAGTGGTGGAGGAGCCACAAGGATAGCTTTTTCAAATTATGAAAATTTGTCGCCTGTGGGAATCGAACCAGGGACTTCAGGATCCACAGGCCGACTTCATACCACTGTGCTAACCATCCCATATATATATATGAGTAAGTAAATTATTAAATCAGCCTTTTACAAATTAAAATTTTGATAACATAGAAAGTAAGAGGATCGCGGTAGACTCTATTTGTGATTTTTGCCTCCAAGGGGATCATGGCGCCGAAAAGTTTGAAAACCATTATATTAGAGTATACTAAGTAATTTAAATTCTAATAATTCTGAATGTAGAATCCTTTTATTTTAATACACTAACCTCATTCATCATACTTCTTTTTGGCGAAGCAGAGAACCAGTCCACATGTTTGTGTAGTTCTCAGTTGATTCTCCTTGCCGGATTGATTTCACGCTCTGTCCGAAGTAATGCGATGTCTAAACTTTTGCGGTTAGCCTCCTGCATTGGTGGACTGTTACAGCTTACAGCGCCGTCATATAAGGCCTTCGCTCCATTGCGTACGTACGTTAACAAATGATGCAAGTAAGCCTGTAGGGCCAGACTAAAACCGTCTTCGAACTCACGTCGATATACATCAATTTTCGGTGTTGGATTATTCTTTTGGCGATTGAGAGTTTTTTGCTGAAATTATAAAGGAATTTTGGGAATTTGACCAATGTGTGATTATGCAGAACTAATTATGAACATGTTAGGGAATTTTGGGTGGTTGGCGGAAATGTAACTGGATAAGAGGTGCATCTGTCATAATAAATTAGGCGAAAAATGTGTTTTTTTTTCTTTTTTTATTAGCTTAAAAATTTAGACAACGGCAATTTTGCGAACAGAAAATTTTGTAAATAAAACTAAATATCTTATTTTGTACTGATTGGGTTTGGCACTCAGCGGTAACAAAATACGGTAGGTGATATATTTTGAGGTAGATGGCTCAGTGGTATCGAGTCAGCCTGTGGATGGAAAACTTAGGTTCGATTTCCATAACCACAAACAATTTTCACTACATTAAAACTACCCCTATGGCTCCCCCTCCAGTAACATTCCTTGAAGGTCGTAATTTAACGGCTGGGAACCGTACTTCACGATTAATAGTTATTTTTGTAACAAGTACCGAAAAAGGCTTGTTACGTGCTAGTGCAGAATTTAGCGCACGAGTCTTGCCGAAATCTGCACGAGTACATAACCTTTTTCAGTACGTGTTATAAACAACATTTTTCCTACAACTGTGCGATTTAGAAAATCACTAAAATATTATCAAAATTTATAAAATTTTAATGATATTACACGAGAACGATGTTTTATGGCGTTGCTATGATTTGTTTGTTGATTGTTCTACGTTATTTAAAAATATATCACTAATTTCAAGATAATTTCTTCAAATTCGACTAGATTGGAATACTACACTGAGTGATTTATCATATACACCTCCAAAGATAATTGTTGGATCTATTTTCGACAATGAAAATCAACCTGCTGCTGGTACTTCTAAAATCTCCGAAATTGTTGTGAATAATTTAAATCGCTCTCATTTATATTTTTTTTTGACAATTTCGTAAAGCACAAATTATTTTCCGCACTAGTGTTTCTTTGCTTACAGAAACGCACTTGGTCTGCATTTGTCTACATTCCAAACGTAACCAAGGCAATAATAGTTACGTAATAACAAAGAAATCGCACAGTTGTCGGAAAAATATATAAATTACCGAGATCTGTTACGGCAGAGTGCCACATCCAGTAATGAGTAGAAGGCGTGATGATATATTTATTTATTTTATTTTTATATATTTTTGCGCGTGAAGTGCGGTTACCAGTCGTGACGACCTCTAAAGATGTTAGACGTGAGGGATAAATTTTTGTTTGCTTTTATTTGCAAGTTTCAGTTGCACAAAAAATATTTCTCAGTGTAAAACAGACTTTAGGTTTTTATTATTTCATTTATGGCTACTACTACTTTTGAACCAGCTGTCTTATAAAGTTGGAAATATTTTTATTCGGCTAATTAAAACCACTCCCACATAATAACAAAGTATCATTATGTTATAAAACAGTTTCACATTAAAAGTTTGCATATTTTAAATCAGGTACTTGCTACCGAAACAGACAATCATATAATACGTAACACAGAAACAGAGCTAATACAAAATCTCACACATCATCAACGGACATTGAAAAAAGTCGGCGCTTTGCTTTGTCCAACAAACAGGTAGAATGATCGGTAGCCGCGTTGCATCTCGGGCGCCAGTCGGTCGCCGGCGGCAGAGTTCGAACCCGGGACCTCAGACCTTTCTTAATTAGAAATACGGGCAATTAGCACGTCACATTTAAATAAAGCACCGCCGAAACTCTCTCTACGTTCGCTCTCCTTCTCTTTCGGCTCTCCTCTCGCACCCTGTAATCAGCCCGTCACGCGGGGGCAGCAAAAAATAAAATTCAATGCGGCCCTGGGAACACATCACGATGAGCATCAGAGGCGGCGATGCGAAATAAATAAATCTAAAATGTTGTAGAAATGTTTGTAACTTGGGAGGAATTAGTTTTAGAACAATTATAGTTTTGTTTTGTTTCTGTCTAAATATGATTTGTTAGGTTATGGCTTGGTTACGTCAGTGGAGAAAAAACTTGCAGATTTTACTTTTCGAAAGGTAATTAAAAATTTAATTGGGAGATGTAATTATTGCCGGCTATTAATTATACAAGTATTTTTGCACAGTACCTATTTCCTGTATTTGAAATAATTATAAGTACATTATTAGATAATATTTCTGTAATTAATAAAATATTTTGTTCATAATATCTAGAACATTAAAATTTTCTGTAAATCTGTTGTTTGCTTACTCTGGTTTCTTTGTCATAGTTCTATGCGTTGAGGATAATAAAAATATAAGCTATTTCCAAGAGGAAGACAATTTTATTGAGGTATAAGGTGTGCCACGAAACTAGTGCCACGGGCGAATAACATGGGAAATAAATGAAAATAGCTAAATATCCTATGGGATGTGGTAATCTGCCGTACAGATCTCGGTATATGATATATTTATACGCGTAAAGGTCAGTTAGCAGTCGTCAAATCACGGCCCCTAAAGATGTTAGTGGAGGAGGAGCCACAGGGGTAATTTTAATTTGTTGAAAATTGTTTGTCGGTTTTGGGAATTGAACTAGGGTTTTTAAATACACATTTCAGCACGATACTATTTTCGTCGAATGCTGAAAATCTTATTATCATAATTTGTCGCTTTTAAATTTTAAAGTTCCGATGATTAATTAAACATTTATTATTGCATTCATAACATATAACATTCATTTTTTTTTTATTTGAAAACCTATGTGTAGTAAATAATTTAATTAAATACCTAAATATGTAATTAATTTTATATTGTTTTTTATATTGCGGTAATGGCTCAGTGGTATCGAGTCGGCCTGTGAATCCTGAGAACCTTGGTTCAACCGACAAACATTTTCAACAAATTAATATTATCCCCCACCACTAACATCTTTGGGGGCCGTGATTTGACGACTGGTAATTGCACTTCACGCTCATAAATATATCACTAATGCCACACGCAGTGATGGGTAAAAGGCGTGATGATTTTTTTTATTTATTTATTTTTTTGATTTTTTGTTTTTTAAAATTATTAAATAACTGATATCTTTGTTAATAAATATGGATTACTAGCTTTAATAAAGTCTTTATTAGAAAGACGACGTTTCGACTCTGAATAGAGTCATTTTCAAGTCTTATATTTTATTTTACATGTTTATAACTAAATTTGCAACCGTAAGGTTGAAGTAATAAATTTAAAGTTAAAATTTTTAATTTTTTCACTTTCAATTAGTTGTTTACAAATTTTTTTTTTTACCTTCAGAGTCTAAACGTCGTCTTTTTAATAAAGACTTTATTAAAGCTAGTAATTCATATTTATTAAGAAATTTATCCTTTCGGCTTATTAAATATTCATTAAATTAGATATCGTACTTCGAGTGTTAGCTGTTACGTCTAACTATCCAGTACTCGGTCGAATAGTAAACTAATATTCGGTGTTTTGCCGAGTAGACATACCTAATCCTCATACATTTCTTACAAATATATCTCATGATAAATAAAATTTCTTTATCTAAACAAATATCAAACAAACAAAATATTCCATGATTTATGAGTGGGCTTTAACTTGAACGTCGTATGTTTAATTTTCCTTTGTGGTTAGATTTTCTCCGAATTTCTCCTCCTCCGCCAATGCGCCCATATTTCTCACGTCTCTCCACCCCTCGTATAATTTATATCTGAAGAGATAACGACTCAGAGATTTCCGAAGTTACCGTGATGATTCCTGGCCGCGATAAATGTTTTACCTTCTGTATGAGGTGTGTACTGGTATCGCCGCCGTCATCGCGAACGCCGACCACAAGCACCAGACCGAGAATAGACCATTAGATCGTTGATTCGTTGCGTTAAATCGGGTGCTGGGTGCTTGTGGAGTTGTGAACCTCCCATTACGGCCCTCTGTAAACGCGAGCTATGAGGATAATTCACTAACTCCTGTACGTACTACGATATTAAATTATTTCACGAGCTCAAGATGATTGTTGTAAAATTGGAACAAGAAATTCTTGAAGGATATCAAAAAGAATTGTTGAGAACTTTATAGATGATTTAATGGTTTAAATTATTGTTAAAATTTATTAAATAAAGTTAACTCTCGTTCATACTTCTTAACATAGTCACTGTTTTTTCTTTGTCGAGTGGATTAGATCATTTTCAGCTGTTAACAAAAATTGTTTTTATTTTATGTTTATTCAGATGCCTGTATACAATATTATAACACAAGTTTTGCAATAGTCGTTACCACACATATGTTACATACTATTTTTGCAACGATAGTCAACTTTTATTTCTTAAAATCGGTTAAATCGGCCCCGTGTATAAGAACTCATCTTCACAAGCGAATATATATGTTCACAGACGATGAATGTGTTTCATATTTTAACAAGATGCGTATGACTAGCCAATGTTTACGTGCGCCAAATTTCATTCTGAAATTTTTTTCACGCTAGTACTACCTTAAGATTTGTAACTTAAGTGAAGTGATAGTTGAATTTATTATGCGTAGGTAAGGTGGAAGGTATGAATAAATTCAAATTCTGGGTTAATTTCGTTCTAAATAAAGGCGAGATAAATTCTAAGATTGATCATGGGCGTGGACATTTCGTGAACGTACGGGTTCAAAATTAAATCGCGCTTTCGTTTCAGCCATTATCATCAATCGTTTAACTGTGACCTTGTCAGTGTAAGTCACTTTCTCCACGCCAAAATTAGCTCTTCACACGCCAGCCACGCGCTCTACGCACAACCACAACTAGCGCCACGCAAACAAACTATACGATGCTTCATCGTTCACGTTCACCCACCCTCGATCTAATGGATTACAAGCCACAACCGCGGAAATTCGGTTTGTAATATTTTACCGATTAGCACCAAGATTGATGAAGACGCGTTTGATGATCTTCTATCGTGAAACAAACCTCCATTTTGTAAATTGCAAAGTTCTTAACCAAATTTTTGAATATATTTTCCAGTTTACAGATTAGTAAAGTGATTTTGTGTTCATATCTCGCTGATTTGAAGAACAAAAAGACAATTGCGCACCTAAGTGATTTGAGTTTATTCTTTAAACTGTTGGTTTTATTTATAAATAAATAAATTAAAATTCATCAGGCTCAATTTATTCCATCAATTTCTTCTGAGGGTCTATTCTAATTTAATATTGGTATTAAAAATATAGTATACGAGCCAGTCCCGCTTCAGTTGGCCCGAATCTAATTTTATCGTTAAAATTTAAATAATACTAAAAACCCAGGTAACTTACATTTACTAAATTCTACAATTCATTTTCAACATTTTTAACTAAATTTAACGTTAAACATACCTTAAAGACAAAATGTATAGCAGTTTAACTCTCAATTTTTTTTCGTCACATAAACTAAATCAACCCTCAAATGAACTATCATGATTATTATCTTGTGGGCAGTTTGGCGGATGAAATTGAAGTTAATTATTATTTAAAACAAACTTTATTATTATACAGTTTTTTAATAAAACAATTTTTTTTTAGTTAAAACAGAAATGTTTACTTCCTCTTTCAATGGCTGTCATTTCTAGATGTATGTATCGATTGACTTAAAATTTTATCTGTGTATTAACAACATACTAGTATATGTCTCATTAAAATTTTATTTCATTATCTTGCATACTACACGAGAAATAAAACAGTAAAATATAACATCAAACGAAAATATAAAATTGGGCGAACTGAAGCTGGGCCGGGCTCTTAGTTGTTAACCCTTTTATTTATAAACAAATATTCATGTTAAATTGTCAAATTTGTTCGATATCATGATATTAATTCACTGGCATTAAAGAAAATTATTATATATAAACAAATCAGAAAAAAATCTCTCTCGCTATAAATTTGCGATGTGGCTAAATGATGACGTCAAAAAAACTTTTTTTATTTATACCTCCAAGTGGATACTTGTTGTTTAGCGATGTGGCTACCGTTGCCACAGTGGCTATGCCAATTAGAATAGACCCCCTGGAGATTTCTGTTTACTCTCTTAAGTTGAATTAGTAAAAATCTACTAATTTATAGTGAATATTCACTTTTTGAAAATGTCCAATGTATACCACTAGTAAATAGTAGTTATTCACTTTTTCAATTAGTGAAACTTGTCACATTTTTAATTAGTGAATTTTTTACTAATAAAAAAGTAAAATTCACCAAATGAAAATGTGATTTATTTACTAATGAAATAGTGAAAATTCTACTATTGAAAAAGTAAATTTTCTACAAATCAAAAAAGTAAAACTCTTTTTAATGAATATTTAATAATAATTTATTGAAAACGTAAAAATTCACTACATTTATAAGTTAAAGAAAATTAAATTACTAACTGCTTCTATTTTTTGTCTTATTCGGTGTCCATATCATCGCTATTGTATATAAAACAAAAATAATTGACATATTTCCAAATTTCTAACCTTAAATAATTTACGTCAGTAGTGATATTGAAAAAGAAAAAAACATTGGAGTTAATTTATATTCAGAATTAATGTGGACATGTAACATAGTTGAAATGTGACAATAATACGGAAATTACAACAACAACAATCTTCTCAATGTTCTATACAGGAACCAAGTACACACACGCGTAAAACTTATACTGTTGACACGGTGGCGCCACTGAATCGCTTGAGGACTACTAATTCGATAGTAGCTTTGGATCTTATCACCATTTTAATTAATAGAAAACAACCGATTAAAAAGTGAAGCTATTACCTTACTAAAATTTTAGTAGATTCAATCTTAAACTACTAATTTTTATGTAGTTTTCATACTTACTATTTCAATTAGTGAATATTCTACTAATTCAACTTAAGAGAGTATTTATTTAATCCTCTCCACTCTAAAGGTACATTCGCATAAAAGTTTTGGTTTAATATTACATTTTAAATTTAACAAGGTTTTTAACTAAATGTATTAGAATGGTAGCGATTTTCATCTATGCCTTTGTAGTTCTGGACGTGTCCGTATTGCAGCGCTAATGTCGATTTAGTTCAATGAATTGGAGCACTAAAATTAAAGAAATTATAATTCATAATACACAATCCTTTTTAAAAGAAAATAATTGTAAAGCCCTAATATATAATTCATGTTCTGATATTTGAATACATTTAGTTAGACCTCTGTATATATATTGTCTGTGGTTGAAGTTTGCGAGATATCTATTTTATTCATTAAGTTGCAATTGCCTGTATTGATTGTATCATATTAGTTTTGCCTCATTCAAAATTTAAAATATTACAATCTGCATTGTTAGTAAACATTATTTTCATGCAACTAGTTGACTGTTTTTGTACGTTTTCAAAAACAAAATGCTGCGATCAGATACAAACAGTTGAAAGCAAGAACATTGAACATATAGGTGAATAAATAAATCACGGAAGCATGTTATTTCACGGAATATATGTGAGTCCCACTATTCTTTTTGCCGTAATTTATCTACAAAACGACAAAGATTAATTCTTTCATATCCAGTTTCCATTATTCCCAAACAAACACGAAACCACGGCCAACAATAGATCCAACAAAACAACATCAGCTGAACAAAAACAAATCAAAACAGAACAAAGAAAAAGAAAACAATTAATTCGCGTACACGCTCACTTCGATCAGAGTAAGAGAAACAGAAATACATCGGAAACAAACAGTAGAAAGAGAAGGGTGATATGGTGTAATAAATATCCCGGCTCGATCTCCCTAATACAAGCGGGCACATGGAACACCCGCTAGAGATTACAGATGCGTCGATTTTTATTCATTTGTTGGACGACAAATGCGGATCGTCCGACACGCGAGGGGCGCGGGGCAGCCAGGGGGAAGTGTGGGGGCGGCAAGGGCGGCGGAGGCGGGCCGAGGGTGAGTGCTCTCGCGGTGTGGTTTCTGATTTATTCCTTCAGCCACGCCTACTTGGAGAGTTTCTGCGTTGTGCGTTCTGTTCCCCCTGACGCTGGTCGAAGGACGCAGGACGCAGGACGACGTTGAACAAGTGCGGTTTATCCTGGAGGAACTACTTGCCTACTTGCGGCTCGTGCACAATTGCTTGCAGAGATTTTGATGTAGTTGTTGATGAGTTGATGGAACGATCTGTACACTTTTAAAAGTTTCATTTGTTCAAAATGAAATTTGTTTTTTTTTCTTTCTATTTTACGTTCATGAGGAAGTCATGAAACTCTGTTATGTTTAGAAAGAGCTTTTATTAAGATACGCCACATTTTGTTTTAAACGGTTGAAAACATCAAAATTTCTTCGGAATTAAAATATTTATCTTGTTTTCATCAACTCTACGTGGCTTAGACGAAATGCAATTGATTTCATCTTTCAAGAATATATACACAAAATATAACAATAATAATTTCAAAATTTGAAAATGATCGCGAACTTTTGAACAATTGCATATATGTCATTATCAGTTATTAACCACAACATTTGATATACGAATTTCCCTAAATTAAATCGGTTTAAAATATCGCTGATTGTTTCATATTTTAATTTATAAAAGATGAGATATAGAAAATATTGTATAAATAACTCATTTTATGAGAATTCTTATCGCACTTGAATTTTTAGAAAATTCGTACAAACAAAAAAAACGTCGTATAAAACTCGTTCTTTAATATAATATTATACTCGTACTACCATGACAGAAAGTAGTATTTCTGCATTTATTTCATGTATGGAAAGTAGACATTTGATGCCAGTTGTATAGATACTACTACTTTCCGCACACTTTCTGCTCGAGGTGCACACATTGGTATACGATTACAGCTCAGTGGTATCAAGTCGGCCTGTGGATCCTGAGAACCCTGGTTCGATTCCCACAGGCGACAAACAATTTTCACTACCCCTGTGGCTCCCTCACCACTAACATCTACGAGGGAGCTGTGATTTGACTGCTGGTAACCGCACTTCACGCGCAAAATATGTCACTTACCGAGATCTGCTTCGGCAGAGTGCCACACCCACTAATGGGTAGAAGGCGTGATGATATATTTATTTATTTATTTATAAACCTTTGAAAAATAATTAAAAATCAGTTTCAACAGTTTTTCCTTTCAAAATTTGTTTGTAAACATTTGATAGTTTTCATGTATCCCTGGATACGATGAACAAATCGATTAGAAAAACGCACTTTCTGCACGAGTAGGACGCAAATATCAACTTTCCATTCATGAATTAATTACAGAAAAGCCTACTTTCTGTTATGGTTGTATAAAAGTAACTATTACGCCACGTCAAGTAAGTATGACTTAACAATTATTTCATTTATAAATCCATGACACACAACCATAAGCGAAATATGTTGATATTTTCTTGAGAAAATATTGAAAATTTAAGGAATTAAGCCTAATTACAGTACAGAAGATCCACAAATTATAGTGGAATCCGAACCATTCGGATACAATTGCAATTTTTATATATAAGTTGAAGTCAGCGAGATTTGAATCCTTGATCTCTTGTTTTTCCCACCCAAAATTGGGAAAATTATGTGATATTTCTTTACACAATAATAATCTGATTTACTAATAACAATTGCAATCTATAATTTTCATCGCAAAAAAAAACTATATATACGAAGAACTGCTTTTAAAGAAATCAATTTATATTTAATTTACTATCAGTATCTGTTCGTGGGCTTTGCTCGTATGGCTGCATGTATATGTTTGAAGATCAAGAACATATATCGTGTCCATCTCTACGTCCATTTGGTTGGTCGGTTATCGGTATCGGCTTTGTACGGCGCTTTTTAATTGGCTGTGGGAGTAACGCGTGCGATAAACAAAAGAAAGCAAGAAGAACCCAAAGAAGGCACACAACATCATGGCGTTTATGTTTTGTTTTTAATAAAGCGTGCACAGAAAAAATGGACGCTCGTTTAATTTCGTTGTTCGTTTTTTTATTCCCAGAGCCGCGTAGAAGCAAATTTGAGATTTGAGTAAAAGATACATGGTACCTAACCCAAGTGATGTATTGCTTTAATTAGGACAAAAATAGATACCATGTGGTGTGCTAGTTTAACAGCACGAAACTTTAATTTAATTTTATTGGGTGTTCGTGTTTTTCTAACACATATCACTGTTGTAATCATTTATTATCCAATATGTTTTTGATTATATTGCAATTTATAAAAAACTAATTTTACTCTTCAGGAATCTGCTTCGAGCTAACTTTGTCTAAATATATAAATTCATATATTTCTGTTCAAATACATACCTATTAAGAAAATGATTTTATTTATAATTTCTCACAAAAATAAATATGTTTTTTTAATAATTACAGTACAATTTATATTGAACATTGAGACATTCTAATTCATTTCTGGGTATTTAACACTTATGGGTCTGTGGATTTGAGGACCCGACTTCGAGGTCCACAGCCGACAAACAATTTTCACCACAATAAAATTATCCCTGTGGCTCTCATTTCATTACCATCTTTGGGGGCCGTGTACTTCACCCACATAAATATATCATTTACCTGTAAATACACAAAATTTTGAAAAAATTATATATTGTAGTATAAAGATGCAAATGCATTCAAGGTTTTTTTTTTTCATTTAAATCAAGTACGTGCAGTTAGAGTAATTAATAATTTTATAATATTTTGTAGAATTTCAAAATGGAGATTCCGTTTTATTAAGCCGTTGATATTTACGTGAACAAATAGGAGTAGGATGGATAAAAATTGGTTTGACTCTGGTGTCGTCACCACATTTATTTTAAAATGTTATGTTTGTTAAGATTATTTAGGTCTTTAATAATTTTTGAGTATCTTTTCTTTGTGAAAATTTTTAAATTGTTGTAAACTGTTATTTATAATAATTCCATTTATTGTTGACTTGAAAATGGGACCAACCCTTAGTCCAGAAACGTCGTCTGTTTTCACAATTTTGTAAATTTGGAAATTACAAAAAGCCAAGTAATCCAACCACAGAGGAGTAATTATTTTTATCCTTCCTACTCCTATTTGTTCAATTTTATAATATGACGCTAATTTAAAATGTTAATTGAAAACTATTAATACAAATTGTAAATGGTAGTAGCAATATTATGAAAAATTTTATGTATAGTTTATTTTAAATATTAGTAACAATAAATTTCGACCTGAATTAAATCGCAGTTAGTACTGCAAAATCATAGAAATTATGAAAAATTGTTCAAATGTTCATAATAACGCCCATAAATTTGTATGTGAATCAGATATACACTTTTTTGTTTGTGTCATTTACATTCAGGGCCGGATTAACACTATGAGGGGCCCTAAGCACAACAGATTTTGGGCCCCTCCTTCATTTCAACAAAATTAGTTTTTATTTATAGAATAAAGTAATCTCGTTTGTAAATCATTTATAATTGTATGTACCATTGTTTTTAAACGATACAATTGAAAAGAGAAGAGAAGGTTATTGCCAGAAAAACTAATTCTTGACGAACTTTAGAAATGACCAGCAGTTAGGTATACGCAAACTTATATATTCCAGTAGTTTCTTCACTTCGTTATTTTTTACCCAGAAAAACTTTCATCATTAATTTTTTTAATTATTTTACAACTTCCGCGCGGCCCCCAATGTGTCGGGGCCCTAAGCTATAGCTTAGTCAGCTTATGCTATAATCCAGCACTGTTTACATTTATAAAATATTTCAAGAAAACAAGAATATATTTCAAATTCGTTTTAAAAATTGGCCAACTATATGACAAGGCGTACATACATTAATTGAATCCAACATTCAAAGGTTCTTGGAAATCCAATAATGAATACAAATTATCTCAAACCTAATTACCATTACAGCCGTGTGCAACAATGGCAACAAGACATATTTAACACATACACACTCGCTCACACACGCATTGCGTAGGACCGTTGTTCAACCCAGTGCGTAGCAATCAATAACGTACACCGGGATTTTACGGACCGGAATCGATACAAGCACCAGGACTAGAGACGAAGAGAGAACACTGAACCATCTACAATCGCTTTGTCTTTTTCTTCGTCTGTCCTGCCGCGTGGTTCTCTTGTTTTTTGTTTGTGTTTATTAAACAAAATGAAGGAACGAGTGTTTGTTTTGTTAGGGTGTGGTAGTTTTGCAGACGCTGATGTTTATTGTGTAGGTGTAAGCAGCTTGTAAAGGGAAAAATGAAAAGATTGTTTCATTAAAATAAAATTGTCTTGTCATCCCAGAAGGGAACAGTCACGATACTATCAATGATTTGTGATTAAAGTAATATGTTTGACTATGGCAGTAATGTATGTAAAGGAAATATATTTAATTTGACGTTGTTTTAATAAATAAATACAATTGTAGCTGCACAATTACAGAGAGAACAGTAAAATACTGGATTCAGGTTATTCTATATTCTGCCAATAATTCATTTTCAAAAATAAAATAAATAAATAAATATATCATCACGCCTTCTACCCATTACTGGGTGTGGCACTCTGCTAAAGCAGATCTCGGTAAGTGATATATTTTGCGCGTGAAGTGTGGTTACCAGTCGTCAAATCACGGCCCCCAAACATGTTAGTGGTGGAGGAGCCACAGAGATAGCTTTTTCAAATTATGAAAATTTGTCGCCTGTGGGAATCCAACCAGGGACCTTAGGATTCACAGACCGACTTCATACCACTGTGCTAGCCATCCCATAAATTCATTTTCATTTCATCGTTTTACAGTAAAGTAATAGAAAAACTATGTTAGCTATTTGAAAACTAAGAATTGTATATGGAAATAAGAGAATTGAGGCCTTCAGATGAAAAGAACAATGAATTGCTGAGAAATGTCTCAAAAAACAAAATATGTTTTTCGTTTAGAAAATTTGAGACTAGACAAATTTAGTTATTTCTTAGTACGTTTTATTTTACGGCATTTCTATTCTCTTCTAACATCTCTGGGTATTATATATTCGGACGGCTGGTAACTATTTTTTTTTAAACTATGTCTTTTTTGATATCCATATACATTTGCCAAAAGTTCACTTTTAAAGATCTTTTGTTTTCTTTTTACAATTAAATTTTTTATATTATAAATTTATAAAATACTAGCATAATAGTATATATTGTATAAGGAATTGAAATGATCATTTTTGTTGTGAATATGTAGGTACAACTACAGATGAGGCACAAAAAATCACTTTCGCTCCACATAAGATATGCTATTTTGTTTTTTAAACGCCGCAATATTTACCCAATTAAACATTTTTATGTCATATAATTTTTCTGATACTTATAACACCAGAAAAAGGCTTTTTCTGCCGCTTGTGAACCAATGAAATTCTTTGAAATTCGTGAAACTGATACATAAATTTATTTTCTATTCTTGCGACTGACTGTCTTGAAATATATATTTGAATATATCTACAATTTTTATTACATAATATGCCAAATAGTATTTCTGCCGTTATTTGACGTTGTGCAAACTATGGAATAAAATGATTCCCAGAATTATATTGCCGACTGAAACAGTATTATAGTTTCTCAGTTTTTTATATCTTTAGTCTTTAGGTTCCTTTCAAATAATATTCAACATTTCTAAAATGTCAATTTAAATTAGCAATTTGTATTTCAATAAAGGTAGTTACCTCATCCTCATATATGATGCAGAAGTAGAACAATGTCAAATAACCAGCAAATTAGATTCAAAATTGACATAATCTTAAAACGGAAGCCGCAGGAAGCTTGAAAGACGCAAAGTAAAACCACATAACGGAAACACAGTAAGTCGGATGCAGGGGGCTGTGCATTTCATACGCTGTGTATATTTGAAGCAATTTCCTCTTCGATCGAAGCACCGCGTTGCGGCGCATTTTTAAAGCGTCGGCAATGTCGACATTCCAACAACGCGCAAATGTGCAACCATGTTCTTGCGGCGAAGAAGACAAGAAGAGTGAAATGAGGCGAAGGCACATGAAGAGAAAAAGAAGAAGATGGAAGTATGGTGGGGAGGAGGAAGGAATTTAGATAGCGCAGTTTACCGAGAGCAGGTGATGGGAAAATTACTGTGATCAGGCGGCGTAGGCCGCTCTGCAGGCTACGTCAGTCAATCCATCAATCGGGACGAGGAACTTTAATCATTTTTCGATATAAACAGAGTCAGTTGATGTGTACAAAAAGAACACGAACGGAACACAACAAAGATTCGCATCCCTTGATTATTGTTATTATCGGCGCGCATTAGGACGCAACTGGGAATTTCGTCTGTTCATTAGCGTTGAGAGTTTGATGGACGGCAACACAACATAACGTTAACGTAACAGAACGTTACGCGTACTGCCGGACTGATTTGTTACGTGCCGATTTGTGGACGCCCTGTTAATTTATTGATGATGCGACGTCTTTAATATACGGGGAATGGAGGATAATTTGTATTTACTCTGAAATTTGCTAAACATTGTTGACGGAATAGGCGTTCCGTTATATCCATGCAATTTACTTTTTAAAATATCATCACATCATATGCTATAACTTCGTCGATATACCACAATTACTGTTGGAAATTTTACTAAATTATACCGTTTCTAATTTCTTCCCAATTTTCATTCATTAATTATTTACAAATACTTTTATTGCCAATTACATCGTACTCATTATTGACAAGAGGTAATCTGTTAGTTGAATTCATACAATTTTATTGTCCCTTTGTCCATATACTCTATAACATTGGTTTTCAAAGTGTTGATCGCCAAGACATTGGAGGATGGCCGCCGAATGCTACTTAGAAATGTTAAAAAAATGTATTCAAAGATTCAAAAAATATATTACAAGCTGGAAAGGAAAATATACTCTATTCCCTGTATGAAAACTATTACGTCACATTCGGCATCCATGTGATTCAAGATTTTGTGCTTAAAATGTTTACATTAGTATTGGATTGACATTTTTAAAATATAACCTAAAATTTAAATGTCAGATTAAAATATTTATTACTCTATAAAATTTAATTAGTTTATAAAAGAAACCAAATATAAATTTATCTTAACTCACGAAATATATGCAGATTCGTTGTTAGATTCGTTGTTAGGAGTAAGCGTGAGTAATTTGAGATGTTTTATACATATCTTATATACGTCGAAGAAAGAAGATGAATGATAAGTGAATAGGAATGATATGATTTAAGGTTTGATTGTGATGATTTTGAGTGTAATAAATGAATGAGTATATATAGAGTGATCTATGAATGTGGTTAAAGTGAGGGTGGTGTGTTCGGATGATAATGTTTGACGAGGGCTGATTATTTGATGAATGTAATGAGTGAATATTTTATGAGTGATTTTAGGGTTTATGCTACCCTATTTGTTGGGATATAGCGTGAAGATATGTATGTATGTATGTATAATTAAATAATAATGGAAACCATGGTTATTCATTATCAGGAATAAACAGGTGATTCAAAAATTAGCCCTTAGTCACATGTGAATAATACCTGATTTTAGTCACTGATAATATAATGTCAGGACTTCTTCTATACTGTTCCAAATTCATCAAAACTTTATCTTCTAATTTCTACCAATTGTCAATGGTTAATTATTCAGAAGAACCTTATTGTCAATTACCTTGTACTTCTTGTTAATATGAGAATATTCCTTATACTTGTAAAACACAAACACAGGTACCCTTGAGAGTTCCAAACTTAGTCGAACAAGTAAAAGTTGTCTCGACACGAGATAGTTCAACGTCATAACGACGTCTATTAGGGGAAGAGTCACAAACCAATGAATTATTAAAGTGAGAAAAAAGACACGCTTGGATATAATGATAATAATGGAGAGGTAACTTCTAACTAAGCTAAAGTTTTCTTTTTCTTTTATTGATGACCTGTCAAAGACTATTCGGCTGTCCATATTTTTTGTTATTTGTCCAGTATAAAGGGGTTATTATTTCCTGATTATATGCGATTAGTTTTAGTTTGTATATTATGTTTTTAATCAAGTATTCATTAGAAATTTATGCATCTATAAAAAATATTTTCATTGTGTAATCGTACTTTATATGAAATCAAAATGACTAATCTTTGATCAAAGTACAGTCAAACAATCATTATATATAATAAATCTTACAGTTGTAGTCAGAGCTGGGCAAGCTACTTAAAAAAAGTAGCTAAGCTACAGTTACAGCTATACTTTAAAAAAGTAGCTGAACTACAGCTATAAGCTGTCAAATATAGCTAAGCTACAGCTAAAAGCTATCATTAAAGTAGCTGTTAAATTTTAAACCTACTTTTTCAATTATTGTGAATTATTAAATTTGCCATTGTCATATGATCAGTTGATCAGTCTTTTGTTATAATAACTGTTAATAAATATAAAAAATCGCAAATGGACAAATGTACTGTTAATTTGTTATGCTATAATTCTTATTTATATCGGAATAAATTAACAGTCACATTAACAGAAGACTCCTAAACAGTCAATGTTTAGTTCATCTAATATTTAATACAAAAGTAGGATAGGTTAAGAACAAGTGAAAAATTAAATATGGTAATAGATTTTAAACTATATAATAACTTGTTATCCTACAGTTATAGAAAACAATAAAGAAGGTACAATTCAAATACAAAACAAAAATTAATAGGTATTTCTTAATGAACAGTGGTAGCTTTAAGATACAAAAACTAGCTTTAAGTTACAAAAAGTAGCTTTGGGCTACAAAAAGTAGGTTTAAGCTACAAAATGTAGTTTTAAGCTACCAAAAGTAGCTTGAAAAGTAGCTTCAGTTGTTATAACAATATTTTTAAGTTAATAGAAAAAAAAACATAGCGCGCTACAAGCTACAGGTATATTTTTCCACATTTAGCTAAGCTACAGCTACAGCTAAGGTAAACGTAGCTAAGCTAGTAGCTAAGCTACAAAAGTAGCTAGCTACTGCCCAGCTCTGGTTGTAGTACCAAGTTAGTGCTGTAGCTTCTCAAGGGAGAGTTCTTATTGACTAACTAAAAATACAACTGCGTCTGATTGTTTAATTTCTACTTTTAAGTTATAAGAGAAGGTTCTTTGTGTAATTTAATCAGTTGGTAATCTGACAAAAAGAGTAAACATTAAAACTGCAAGTCTTTACGGAAATCAAATTAGCAAGTATTTAAAAGTCTGTGAAACAGCACCGTGGCGGTTGATAAATTGTATAATGATAGCAATTAGAGGCGTGAGACAAGTGTGCAGCGTTTATTAAATATTTACAAGGACACAGCAAGCGCTGTGCGCGCCATACCGCGGCAATTAACTGAACTTTCAGGTAACGAACGGCGGTAATCGCCCAAACCGGCCCACCAGGGTAAATGATCGCAAACTAATCAAATTGTATGTAGGTTATGTGTAGGAACATGCGTCATATGATACGTGATTTTATAATCGAATTTCTCATTCATTATTTATTAATTATATTTGTAGTTTCGCAATTACTTTTCATGCTTTACTGAGTATCAAGATTGCTAATTGCGAATTTGTGGAACAACTGAACTACTAATTAAATTAGAAATTGTTTTGAGTGATTTGTTTACATAGGTATTAAATTGTATCCGGTTTAATATGAATTTTACATAGTGATACTCAATTTAATTTGATTAATATTTGTTTTAAAAAATATATATTCTGGAAAACTTTTCAAAAAATACCAACAATATCAATTATAATTCTTAATAATTATAATGAATAGGTAATTACTTATATTATATAAATACGATTATAAGCGAATATTAGACTTATAAATTGAATAGAAAATGGTATTTTCAAAACAACTAGATAGATTTAACAATGCATATTTTTTACTGCTAATTTTTTTCCGCCCACTCAATATGATATCATTGCATTATTTTCTGTTCAAAAAGTACCCAATTTCGAGATTGTTATGATAAAGCATCATCATGGTAACTGTACAGTAATGTACTAAAAAGGTCCACGTCCAAAAAATAGATGATGTATTCATTGAAAGTTATATCAATATCAGATCAATTTGTTATATTTTATTTGAAGTAGATCAGCGGAATTTGATAGATAAGTGGGTAAAAAAAAATTTTTCATTCGAATAAAAGTAATATTTTGGGCCTCATAATATTATTATACGTCCCAAAATCTTGCATTTTTTGTCGTAGTTAAAGAAATAAACATTTACGTACAATTCTTTATTTTACGTCGTTTTTAGCGACGATTTAAGCAACAGCTAATATTAACAACGTCCTTTAAATTTTAAAAGTATAAAATATTTCTTTGGTACTGAATTTGATTTTTATAGGTATAATAGTTACTTGTACAATTAGTAATGAAAACAATATTTTTTTTTTATGAATTTGAAGTTTGATGTACGACAGTAAAGCTGGAGTACCTAGATCAATAAAATGAGTGTAAAATAAATTCTTTCATTTTTTACATATTGGTATTAGATTGATTTTAGTATCAAGATAAAATTAAAAATTATTTTGGCAAATGTCAAAATTTTTATAGCATCTTATTAAATTTTAAGTGATCTCCAAGAAGGTAAATAAACATAGTGAAGTTTTTTCACTATTTTAACTTTTTTCATGATTTTTAAAATAGTTGAAAAATGTGCCACTTTCTATACGATTTTTCGTTCAACAAGTCGACTTCCACGATCAATATGAAAAAACTAGTTTTTCAATTATAATTTGTAATAAAAAATAATTACAGAGAACTAACATTTTGAACTAATTTTATATAAAACATGCTTCAAATATTTTAGAAATGTTTGACAGTGTTGCCAAATGTGTCAAGTTCTTTAAAATATCGTTGCCAACGATAGCTTTTCCAAATATTCTGTTGACAAATACTTTTATCAACGACATACTCCTTTATTAATCTTCTACAAATATTACAAACATAACCTGTTGCATCATCATTATCATAACTGTCATACAGTCTCGAGTGCATCACATTAACGACCATCTTATCTCCGATCACACTTCATCACAACGTCAGAATCCACACGTGTGTTTAGCCACGTGCGACGTCGTTGTGCCCAGGGTGGCAAAATGTTCCGCCACTAATGAATACCAAACCCTCTATCGGGGGGTGAGGGGTACAGTCGGGGTTACGCCCCCGCACGCGTGTCGCCATGGAGACGGGGGGCGTGGTCTGCCCACCTGGATGTCACCGGCTTCGCTTTGCTTGGCTTCGCAAAGACGAAGTTTAAAAGTTGAAAGAGAGGTTATTTTTGGGTTTGTTTGAGATGAGAATAAATGTTGGATGGTTGGAATGTTTGTGTTGTTGCGGTTGTTTATTTCCACGTCTGTGCGCAATTATTTTCGCTATTCCATTCAGAGGTTAATTAATGTGTTAATGGTATTTTTTGAATGAATGGGGTTTTTGAACAGTTAAATTATTCTGTTCGTTTCCGGAGATTATCTTTTGTTTCTGATTTCTGTGCTTTACTCTTTTGCTCATTGTCTTCTGAACGAATGTACATTTTTATAACAAAAATATTTTAGTTCATAATTCAAACTTTGTTATTGCACCTGCAGAAATTATGTTGATTGAATAATAAATTAAATATAAGAAATGACAGCGCTATATACATATAATCCAACAAATATCTGGAAGACCTAGTTTCGCTCGGAAAATAATGGAAAATTTTAAATGAAAAATAAGAAACCAAGAAATAAATAAAAAAAATATTTTTTCGTATTTTTCTTCATATTTTGAAAACAATCGATTTTTTGGATTAAATTACATTGACCTAAATTACTCGCATGCCTATATTTTAAATAACAAAATTTTCATGAATTTTACTCTTCATTTTCTTTCATAACAATAGTCATGACTTTTGTTTTTCATGAATTATTTATAAACGTCAATATATTTTATAAATGAAATAAAATCATACTTTTATTATTTTGGAATAATAGATCTGTGTTTGATTGTGTTTAATTTATTTTTAATAAAATGACGTTTATAAGCTACAAATATTGACGTTTATAAATAATTAAAGAAAAATTAATTTCATGGTTATTGCTACAATTAAAAAGAAATTTTGAAATTAATTTTTAAATTTGCAGCTAAACCAAACATGTAATAAAAAATTTAATAATAGTTCTGTATGCATCTTTTATTTCTGAACATCTTTGCACTCTACGGGTTTTCCGTAAAACTAATATCCCCATGTTCGCCCTTGCCGAGCACCACCCGGTATAGTATCTTTTATTTTTAGCTTTTATATTCTAAAATAATCAGAAAGTTTTAACAACGGAATATGGCGCCGAAATGTTCAAGATCTTTTGAAAATACTTTATGTAAGTTATAATGGAACTGGTCAATATAAAACTATAAAATATAGGTAGTATCAAAAACAAATTAAATAAATGTAATGTTCACATGTAGTTATTAGTTTAGTTCTTATAACAAAATTTATGTAAACCGTTATTTAATTCGCTAATTGAGTTCAACATAATGTTGTTTACTGTAACATTCCAAGAGATAGTAAATAGTTAATATAGAGGTGGACCTTGCAAGATTTATTATACCTCAAGAGCAAAACTATCTAGTAGCAATTGAGATTAGTTTCGCTTCTTATAAGTCCAGCGGAATGAAACAAAACAAACACAATTTTAAACATTATGATAATATTCACCTCACATAAATGAAGAAAAATTTATGAGTCATTAATTAGAAATTACACCACAACAGTCCGATCCCGTGTTCGAATCCACACATAAAGAACACAAAAAAGCGCCAGAGGTCGGCATTAAATCACAGTGATCGCATTTTCAGTCGCGTCGCCGTATCTCGAGAGACGCGTATGCCGTACGCTCAATTTAATCGATATATAACGTTTAATTGAGCGTACGACAAGATTTATATGCGCGGGACCCCGGCTGCTTCGACATCTTGATACAGCAGGGAATAATCGCCGTGAATAAAAATACCAATAAACTTGACAGACCTTTAATGCGTTTTGTGAGATTTTTATTCTCTGATTCTCTGATTGTTGTGGCCTTTTACAACGACACTAGCTTAACTGATCAAAAAAACAAACATAGAGGAATGATTACACACACTGGACGAATGAAACACTTTGCTCTTTTTTATAGTATATAATGGAATCGAGTCGGACTGTGGATTCGGGAACCCTGGTTCGATTCTCACAGCCGACAAACAGTTTCCCCTTTATTAACATTTTTAAGGACCGTGATTTGACGACTAATAACTGATTTTAAAGCACATAAATTTATCTAGATTCGATACTATTCATATAAAAAAAAAATTTCTTTAAGAAACAGTGGTGCTGCTGGCCACGTAAATTCTGCTACTATCATAATTTGCTGATTTTGAAATATTAGGAGTAATATTTCTGACATTTTTCGTATAATTTAAATTACCATTTTATTTCGTTATAAAATAAGTACTGGATTTGTTAAACATATTACCGTATTTCTGCCTGTCTTGATTTTTTAAAAAAGATTGTGTTCTAAAAAGTTTACAGTAAACATGTCATCGGAAAAATTGAAATTAGGACAAAATTTACAAATTTTACCAAAATTTAAAGGTTTGTCTGTGAAACGTGTGGATTACGGCTTAGAATTTATTTCTTTAAATCTCGAATGCAGCGACCTTTGCCAAAAACACGTTCAATATTGAAATATATGTTTTAAATTCAGAATAATTTAAGCTAAAATAAAATAAAACTGCTTTCCTGTGTGAAGCATGTGTTCTATGAATTTATAATTTGTTTATTAGAAATGCATTTTTTGCAATTGGAATTTTGTAATTGCCTTTATTTTCTGTTTTGCCAGTAACTATTATATAATAAAAAAAATGGTCTTATTTTGAGACCCAATAAAATTGCCACTTATATTTTATTCATGCTTAACAGCTTCCCTAATTAAAAATATAAGTAAAAATAATTATAAGGGACAAAGAAAACAATATGTTTCGCGATGCAATTGTTTTGCTAACTAAATAAGTATTGTTATTTTAATATTAATAATTTAAGATACAGCGAGAAATATTCACTTATCTACACAATAATTGGCAAATGACACTTCAACCTCTAGTATTACTTCTAAGAACACATCAACATTGTTACGATGATTATATACTACAAAAATATTAGCAATTACTAAATTACCTTCATATACCGCTAATTATAGTATATTCTGCAGAAAATCTTTTTCATAACAAGTTTTACCGTTTAGTACGCGTTATAATAATTTCTCCGCATTTAATATTCTCTCAGCATCGTCTCTTCTTGTCGAGATGGCGACAAGACGAAAGAAGATTCACATTTCGACCATTCTCATCTCGGATAGTTATAGTTTTTCTCCTGATTCGATTAGGTATGCTATAAATTATTCCAGTTTCGAATACTTTGTATTGGATGGCCAGAAATTATTATCTAAGGTTCTAATAAGGCAATTCATTTTACATTTAATCTCGTGGTAATATTTTGTGAAGTTACTCGTTTACTTTCAAATTTTGGAAACAAAAAACAGCTCTTATCTTAGATATCGTAGACCAATGGATAAAAGCGAGGTAAAACTTGCGTTTTTTAGTTACCAAGCAAGAGATCGTGCGTTCGTACTTTTTTTTATATCAAAAAAATACGATTGTGTCCGAATGGTTTGGATTCCACTATAATCTGTAGGTTCCATATACTTAAATTGGGATTAGGTTCCTGCTGTGCAGAGTTATAAATAAATAAAAAAATAAGTTTCTAGACAATTCGTTTATTGTTTCAATGACAAGATCTCAAATCTCGTCTCGGCTCAATTTCTCACGAAATACTGAAAAATATTTTATAAACAAACATAATAGTAATGGTTTTATCAATACTATTTGCTACTCTGATACTTTTCCTTTTTCGTTATAGCATATAGTAATAAAAAATACATTAATCTTCACGAATCTCTCCAAAATGCTTGTAATAATGACATACTACAAATTTAATGCAATTCTGATTATTTGTCTACGACTAATAATATTTGGTATGTCATTATAATTATATTTGGTAGTGTTGCACTGTTGTAAACATAAAAATATCTCTAAAATAAAGCATTTTCCGGTATTTACACAAATAAACTTTTTCTTTTATTTCTAGGTGTTCATTTCATGGCTTAAGATTGGCGAGTTTAACTAGTTGTTCTTGTATCTTAATTTTGAACTAAAACAACAATAAGAAAAATGTATTGTCGTAGCGATATTATTAGTTAATAGTCAATGAATAGTTATTAAAGTACAGGAGACCGATTCTAATTCGTAGCAACCAAGTATTTAGTTGAATGACGTATTTTTGATGACGTCAGGCGATTTAGTTAAATTTCTAGGGAATTTATTTTCTACTGTTGGTAACAAAGATCAGACTATATATTTTGGTGTGGTATTTCTGAAAAACTTTGTTGCCGCATTATGTGATTGTTTATTAACAAGTCCACTTTGTTGATTGAAATCGTAACTATGTTTCTATATTTAGTATTATTTATTAAAATAACCAAACTTTTTCAAAACACGGTACTGCAAAACATACGAATAGGACGTAGCGACTAAGTTGGCGACTGGTCCAAAGCAGTTGCTAGCAGAAGTCGCTAGAAAATGTGTAGTCGCTAATAATGATGTCACACGTAAATTACATTTTGTCCCGCAAGGTGGCTACACTATCGGTAGCGACAATAAATGACGTCAAGTCAGTCGCTACAGATGGTTGCTACGAATTAGAATCGGTCTCCAAAAAACAGCTTTTCTGGCGCTTTCTGAAATAGCTTTCTTTATTTTCTGTATTCTATGAAAGAAGACAACAAATACCAATCCCAGAGTTTATATTTATAATCTCATTGGTTGATATAAGAATGGCCAAATCGAGAACACGTCTATATGGCGACAGAATCTCATCTCAATGCAAAAACGCGTGAAGTGAGACTTGCTCTGTGTCGATGACGCGGCTGATGGATGCGATCCGGTCGAGTTTATAAATCACTCCGGTGAAGAGTCCGGGGAGAGAAGTGAGAGGCTCTCTCTGCGTCCCCGGAGCTTCATTATGCAGGCAAACAGTAATTTTCCTGGAAAGCACTGTAATTAAAATATTTAATACCCACATTGTACGTAATGGTCTCATTTCACACAAGCGGTGTGTGCCAGTGGTTTCAAACGAAATGGACACTGGTTGAAGTTAAAAGCTGTTTTATAATTTAACGAGAACGTAAAGAAGAACAATTACTATGTTTACCTATGTGATTACATCCACAGAAAAATATGAAAATGTAGGTTACAAGAAGCACTAAAATGTCTTCATTATGCCACGTCATTACTACTCTGAATACTGAATTTAGCAGGAAACTTAATTAATTATTTATTTATTTATTTGTTGCTTTGCACAACAGAAATTTAATCCCAACTGCAGTACAGGGAACCTACAGCTTATAATTTAATCCGAACCACTGAGACACAATCGTATTTTTAGATATAAGTTGAAGCAGTGAGAGCTTTTGCTTATTAATTAAGAAACGCAAGTTTTAGTAAATAAAATTTGCTAACAATTTATTAGATAAATAAAGATAAATAAATAAATAAATATATCATCACGCCTTCTACCCATTACTGGCTGTGGCACTCTGCCGAAGCAGATCTCGGTAAGTGATATATTTTGCGCGTGAAGTGCGGTTATCAGTCGTAAAATCACGGCCCCCAAAGATTTTAGTGGTGCAGGAGCCACAGGGGTAGCTTTTGAAATGATGAAAATTGTTTGTTGCTTGTGGAAATCGAACCAGGGTTCTCAGGATCCGCAGGCCGACTTCATACCATAAAGATAGGAAAGAATTAGAAAATCTATAATACACAGTTTATTTTTGTGTTTATGTTTTTATTTTTCGAATCAAGAAATGGCAAATATAATATCTTTTTCTTTATCATATATTTGTTACGTTTGTATGTCTTTTTCTACTTTTGATATATTTGATTTAAATTGTACCATTATCAGTAATAACGTGAACATCTACACTTTAAAAATAAACTATATATAGATTCTATTGCACTCTTTAAATTTCATTCGAAATGTAGAAACATATGACTATGTATTGATATATCAGTTATGTAATAATAAACGCTACGTTTGTTGATTATGTTAATGCTGATCAAGGTTCTTACAAACTCGATAACATAGTAAAAACTATCTATAGGCCATGTCAAATAACTTGACAATTACGTTATTATATTTGTTTGTAGTATCAGACATACCTAACTCATTTTGGTTCTATCACTTACATCTACATATTTATCAAGAAATAATAACCTATTTATTTTATTGTTGAGTTGGCATGTTATCAATTGACATGGACTATACTTGTATTTTGACCCGTGAGTAATTTTGTTATGGAGTGGCTAGCTCAGTGGTATGAGGTCGGCCTGTGGATCCTGAGAATCCTGGTCCGATTACCACTGGCGACAAACAATTTTCATAATTTAAAAAGCTACCTCTGTGGTTCCTCCATCACTAACATCTTTGGGGGCTGTGATTTGACGATTGGTAACCGCACGTCACGCGCAAAATTTATCACTTACCGAGATCTGATTCGGCAGAGTGCCACACCCAGTAATGAGTAGAAGACGTGATGATATATATTTTTTTTAGTAATTTTGTTCGTATAATACAGAAATGTGTAATCCACTTTTTATATCTGTGGTTTATTTACCATTGATATGATTTCTATCGAGGTAATATTAGTACGTGAAAATTATGATGATTTTTAGAATTTATAGTTGCATCTTACGTACTGCTAAATAAATATAAGGTAAATTATACATCGAATATTAATAGATATTTATGTACCTAAAGTATTATGAAGATGTTTATGCTCTCCGAGGGCGATTCTTACATGCCGAAGGGTTTGTAAGTCGTCTGAGGAGTAAAAAATCAAGTAATGTCCGAGGTGCATACAATATTTTATGTCCTACTAGTGTTTTTTTTAATAAACTAGGTAACACTTAATGTTCTAGGGCCTTTATAATGTACCATGGTACCCAATGTATTAATATACAATAATAAATAAAAATAAATAAATATATCATCACGCCTTTTACCCATTACTGGTTGTGGCACTCTGCCGAAGCAGATCTCGGTAAGTGATATATTTATGCGCGTGAAGTGCGGTTACCAGTCGTCAAATCACGGCCTCCAAAGATGTTACTGGTGGGGGAGCCACAGGGGTAATTTTAAATTGGTGAAAATGTTTTGTCGGCTGTGGGAATCGAACCGAGGTTCTTAGGATCCACAGGCCGACTTGATACCACTGAGCCATTACCCCATAATAATAAACTAGGTATATTAATATATAAATAAAAAATAAATAAATATATCATCACGCCTTCTACCCATTACTGGGTGTGGCACTCTGCCGAAGCAGATCTCGGTAAGTGATATATTTTTGCGCGTGAAGTGCGGTTACCAGTCGTCAAATCACGGCCCCCAAAGATGTTAGTGGTGGGGGAGCCACAGGGGTAATTTTAAATTGGTGAAAATGTTTTGTCGGCTGTGGGGATCGAACCAAGGTTCTTAGGATCCACAGGGCGACTTGATACCACTGAGCCATTACCCCATAATAATGAACTAAGTATTTTAATATATTATTTATGTTAATAAAACCATTTTAAAATAACTGGGCCCTAACTTTGTGAAAGTTTGAAAACCGCAGTGGTAACGTTGGTCCCCACATCTGACCTACATAGGACGGGTAATGTCGCCGGACATGCGAGCAAAGCTCCGGGCGACAAATCCTGCTTCGTCGCCGCCAAGTTCCAGTCACCCGGACTTGTGACTCGTTCCCGTACCTGCTTCTTTCTTCTTTTTCCACAAATTATAATCATCGTTATGTTATTACATTTAAATAATTTTGTAGTTAGAGCTAAGTGGAGTTACTTTAGGGTTTATTAAAATTAACGAGCTCTGTGATTTGTATGAATTTCACATGAGGATTTGGATTGTTTATTTCAGGAGTTAACCTCATTAAATTTACCTACCGAATTGTGTTAAGAATCATTAGATTTATTGCTATTATTATGGTAATTTATTCATTAACATTATTATTTTAATTAGTCGTAAACTAGTCAAACTTCTCTTCTAAAGAAACCATAAATTGAAAATCGTAGAACAATACAATAATTAAGTTATTACCATCAAAACAAAAAATTATCTAACAGTTAATAGAAATTCACGTTTTATCTTGACAGCTATCTACTAATTATTTAATGGAATATATAATTACAAGATATTCAATAAAATATGTACATTAATTCGTAATTCTACTTCTAAACGATAGCATAAATTTTGTGGTAATGAATGCAGAATATTACGGCTAGTGAAGTATTTGTTGCTAATGTGTGTAGTCGTTCGGGCGTTGGGTGTTTGTTGTTCGCGAACCGTGACTTGCCTTTCTATCTATCACCTGTGTGCCAAAGAGGGCGTGATTGTATTTACCTGCATATTACCTGTCAATAAAATTTGACGCCTTGCTAAACAACTAATTCACGACGAAGTAAACCTTCACCCAGTAATGATTTTCCCAGATATTTAGTCGGTATATTGCTTCGTATTTACTAAGTTATGTATTGATTTTAATATACTGATAAATTTTCTAAGATAATATAATTGGTAATTATGTTATTTTCAATTGGAACCGAACTGCAAATTTCACGTCCGAACGACGAGTGTAATGTGTTGCTTCGGTTTCACGAGCTATATCTTCGATTATTAATCATATCAAGAGTTATATTTAATCAGAATAAATATTGAATAATTATTTGTTATGAAGTGGATTGAGAACTAGTACGCACCCTAAATTTACTGAACGCAGCACATCGGATGTACTAACCTTAAAATTGTTTTATCACTTAGATTTTAAGTTTAAACACATACCCAAGTTCGAATTTCACTGAGACTAAATATATATATGAATGATCAAACTATGGCTCGATGATTCGGATCCTGCACTGTAATTAGGATTAAGTTCCTGTTGTACAGAGTAAAATAAATAAATAATCTTTGTGCTCCATTCTAACTATACTCGTATAAGTACCTATATATATATATATATATATATATATATATATATATATATATATATACACATATATATATATATATATATATATATATATATATATATATATATATACACATATATATATATATATATACACATATATGTATATATATATATATATATATATATATATATATATATATATATATATATATATATACACATATATATATATATATATATATATATATATATATATATATATATATATATATATATATATATATATATATATTCATCACGCTATATTCTATAAAATGGGGTAGCACGAACCTTAGAAACATTCGCCAGAACATTCACTCATTAGATTCATCAAAAAGATTGAATCCTCGTGAAACATTCTCATAAAACCATCCTTGCTTCAATTACATTTATATTTCCCTCCATAGGTACTAGCTTTTGAAAATAATAACATGAAATAAGATTTGTCTACGATTATGAATAAGTTTTGTTTAAGAAATTGTTTCTAAAAATGTTATAATATAATAGAACTGTATATCTAATGAATGTTTTCTTTTTCAGGTATGTATTTTTTTTGGATTTTTCAATAATGAATTGGCATTGGGTGTCGTCGTTTAAATTCAAGGTTTCCAAACTTGAAAAATTCTGTCTCAAAAAATGTAGGTAGGTGCATATTCTCACTTAATTATAGGATAAATTAAGACAGTGGCAAAACTCACAATTCTATATATCTTAGATCTTGAGTTACTACTTACAATTTTTGCTTCTCTCGGCTGTTCTTCATTTATTTAATTCATTTCACTTAATTGAGCCATGGTATCCATAAAATTCTCATTCTGGCATAATTTAAGTATATCTATTTAAAAAAAATTAAATGACTTTATTAAAATGCCGAAGTTTATAAAAATTCTGGTTTAAACTTGAAGCTAATATTTAAATCTCCAAATAAAGTTCCTAATAAATTTATCCGTCTAATAAACAAGAAGTAGCACATAAAAATGACAGTTTATAATTTTCATAAGTTAATCTATAACTTCGATGAGATTACGTACTTTTGTTAGAAGATTGAAATAGCAGTCCTACTCGTAAACTACACAAGAAAGAAAGAAATTCTTACGTTACATTTTCTACTAGGTACCATTTTTTTTAATCTTTTCTGTTCAATAATTGAGCACATTTAGTAGGTACTTCAGTTTCTGAATTTAAGAATCAGATCTTCATTTATTTAAAAATTTGATTACATGCTAAATTATTTTATTTATACTTCGATTACAATAACAATACAGTTTCCAGCAAATGTTGCTACAATCGTTCGTAGCACGTTTTAACAGTGGGCAATTAAACATAAAAAAATGAAAATGTTAGACTGATATTAGGAAAATGTTATATATCAACTAACAGGTTTCTAATTCCTTGTTTTAATCATGGTGATTTTTCACACGTTCTGGCTTGTTTGAGTTGTCTAATATACTCGGTTTTATATTGTTGACTAAGGACTACCCTGTCAACTAACAAATAGGGACTTATTCAAATTTTTCGGTTGCCATCTAGTGAGTAACATAGAATTTAATAATTTTTTACGTAGCGAACATGGTATAGCTTTACAGTTTGACGTTTATCATGTGATCTAAATGTTAAACGTCAAACAAATGTGGGGATCTGCGGGGAGATGTGCTGAAAGGAGAAAGCAGTTGATCGACTTGGCATGGTGTCACCTCGCTCTTTTTATAAATTTGTTGTTTCACACAAAATTGTGTGGAGGGGGGTCTACTTCAGGTCTGCTGCTTGTGACGTCAAAATTATAAGTCCCTATTAACATTAAATTACTCTTTTATTCTAATAACAAATCTGTTCACAATATTTTTATGGCCCTCGTCCAAATTCCATATACTCTCTTCATCTATTAACACATGTCTATAGTCTGTTTTTTAACCAGGAGGAGTAAATGCATAAGTCAGATTTACACTATAGAAAGTTACCAAAGAAAGTTACTAGATTTTTGTTGGCGCGAAATACAAAAATTTCTTACACATCTGCACTGATTAAGTCTCATGGAATTTATTTTAAAATACAAATGACATTATAAACTCTAATTTATCACTCCGTATATTATTAGTTCTTAAAAGAACTGATTTATGTTAATGTCACAGAAATGCAAAAAACCAACAAGAAAACAGATAACCTCAAAACTTATGACAGCTCTAATAAAATCTATGTACAGTGTAAACTGAACGAAGCATTAGCCAATCAGAAGCGTCAGTTTTAGCGGTTAAAATTTAAATTACTCCTCCTGGTAAAAAAACAGAGTTTAACAAATGTTGCATTTTGACACAGACAGCATAGACAAAAGACATATCAAAATTATAAACTTTATATTAATTTTAGTGTTTAAACTTATCTACATTTTGACGTTTATTTAGATCAATCACAATATACTTCCTATGAACATTCTTAGCGGAATATATTAAAAATATAGAAAAATAGAATGTCTATAAACTGATTTTTTTTTATGAATGCGTTTGGCAAGACACGTTAGTCGTATTTTAATATTCTAAACTATCAGTCAATCTTAATACTGCTCTCTCCACTCATCATTTTTCACCTCAAAAAATCCGTTACCGAAAAAATCCCAAATCGATCATTCTGTGACGTCAGTCGACATCGTCGTTAAATTCGCACGATAATCGATAGCCTGGTGTCGTCAATCAATCACGTTAACAATGTGGTGACAACGGCAAGTGTCGGGCATGGACGCGCAGCGGGGGGGACCGCAGGGCTTGCAACCCTTCACGAACCACGGTACGGACCCCTTTCTGTGTGTTGTCACACTTAGTTACGGCGAATGCTGGCTGGTGTCACCAGCAGCGCATGGTGATCCATCGGTCGCGTGCATGAATACTTCACTCTAGTCTGAGTAGTCTATGATCTGTAGGACTGGAGATGCAGGATGCTGTTGATGCATCTGTCATCTGTTGTGTGGTTGATGCATGTTGATGATGATGTAATCATGAGGAAGCAGGATGAATATTAAGAGTGAATTATATTTTTGGTTTTTTAATTGGCCTAAGTTTTATGCTGGGTTGCATGAAAGATTTATCGATTCATTAGCAATTAACGGTTAAATAAATTTCAGAAAATCACATTTGATACTGTTGCTAAATAAACAATTCTTTAACTAATGAGCTCTTTATTTTTTCTTGCAACCCAGCATTAGTCTCTCAAAAATAAATCACTTACTGAGATCTGCTTCGGCAGAGAGCCACTGAATAATGGGTGGAAGGCGTGATGTTATATTTTATTTATTTTATTTTATTTTTTAAGACAGAGGCTAGAGATTGTAGAACAAAACTAGCGAGGTCTGTAAATATACTTTCAACCAGAGGTGTACACACAATTTTTTTATAATCAGAAATCAAGATTAATCGATTTTTAATTGTAATAAATAAAAAATTTAAATGTAGGTAACTAGAAAAACAATGTAAACAAAAATATTAAAAAAATATATTTGTGGTCTGCAAAGAATTCCGTTGGCTAATAACAACGGTCTGCTAAAAGTCCTAGTCTACAATTGTTCACTTTCTATCACCAAATGATGTTTGAAAAGCATATTTTTTTATTGATCGTAGAAAAATATTGATTTCTACTACCGTTTGAAAAAATCTTTAATTTCAATATTCATAAGAGTTAGGAAAAGTTGTATTTTTCTGCACTAGTCCGAAAATATAACTCAATTATATTTCTAATTGAGTATGTCGTTGATTACACATAAGCTTCTATCAGTTTTGAACAAATTTCATAATCAACAAATTGTCAAAAAATATTTTTTACTACTGCTGAGTTGCATGAAAGATTTATCGGTTCATTAGCAACTAACGGTTCAATAAGTTTCAGAAAATCGTTATTGATACTGTTGCTAGATAAACAATTATTTAACTAAAGAGCTCTTTAATTCTTTCTTGCAACCCAGCATACAACTATCAAAACAAAGCATGACATTTTTACATCGCTATGGATATGTGAAAGTGTTTTTTTTTTTTAATGCAATGTCAAATTTCATAATCTTTGAGATCTTTAAAAAATTGTCACGTTTCCTTGTTTACAACACATCAAATTTATATTATTTTTGATTTTTGCCTTTCAATTTACTTGAATAAATCAATAATTATTGTATTATTCTTTTTTGACAGTAAAAAAAAAATGTTGTTTGTATTTCGTTGGCGAAATTCGTGTTTTTTGGTGCGTTCGTATGACTTTTTTGTCTCGATCAAAAGTGACACTGTCACGCGCAACAGAAAAACACTAATTTCGCACACTTAATACAAAAATAACTATTAAATTCTTTTTCAAGAGATCTATTTCCTTACACGGCGTATATTTAACTCCGTGTGCACGGCACATCAGGATAATCTTTAAGGATATTTAGATAAACTCAATTGTCAAATAAATTAAAAATACATTCGCGATAGATTTACAGCATAAATCACACAAAATATAACTTTCAACTCTCACTTATGTATTTGAAGAATGAGTTATTTATCATTGAATTGATAAAAAGTCCCGAACTTTATAAAAAAAATCCGTAGAACAACAAAATTTCCAACCACAAATGATTATACACCATTACAGACTCATATACCTCGAAATTCCTGAATGTTACCCACATTTATCCTTGTTAATGAAAATTTGTGTACAGTCGACTGACCACCTCTCCATCCATCCATTCTACTTGACTGTCCGTTAAGTTTACGGATGAAACATAAAACAGAGAGATACGACACGGTACGCCAGACTTAGCACAACACAGCACAGACACAGAGGTCCATGAATAACAACAAAACTTAATTACAGGCTTCGCTAGTCCACCATTAATTTCACTTTCCTCGTAGCGTGAGCTGTGCACTTTTAATCATACGGTTTTAAACGAAAATATTGTGCATTATTAAAATGATTGATACTTCACTCTTCAGACTTACCTCTTTACTCTTTATAGCGTCTGCAGTTTCAGCATACACACCAGAGATAAATAAAATAAATATATCATCACGGTTTTTATCCATTACTGCGTGTGACACTGCCGTAGCAGATCTCGTTAACTGATGTATTTATGCACATAAAGTGTGGTTACCAGTCGTTAAATCATGACACCCAAAGATATTAGTGAAGGGAGAGCCACAGGAGTAGTTTAAATGTGATGAAAATTGTTTGCCGGCTGTGGGAATCGAATCCGGGTTCTCAAATCCACAGGCTGATTCGATACCACTTAGTCATCTGCCCTATTATGGCAGCAGTCTTACTGATCGAGTACCGTCAATCATGTGCTATATTTTAAATTTCAAACACGTGTACTGTAATGGCAAGTTCTTTGATTTTTAAGTTGGTTTGAATTTTACGTGATGCTTGATGCCTTCGTGCATGCGCATATGCTCAAAATCTGTCAGTTTAGTTAAAATTTCGTTAGATATGATGACAGTCCTTTGTGAGAATCGAATCAACAAAGATGGTATTTATTTGGTATTTTTAAAATAACCCGGTAGGTTACTTTTGTTTAATTGGCACGTTGTAAGTAACCCAGAACAAATCCTGAACTGATCCTACTGCCCCAGCTATTTTGGTGGGTTGGCAGGTTAATCCATTTTCTATCTCTTTCTAATAAACTTGTGTTCTTTGTTATCCGTTTTGAATTGGTGGCATCGCAATTTGTATTTAAGCAGATGTCACTAAAAATGTGCATTCATATTTAAAATTTATCGCTAATTTTTGCTACTAACACTAGATGCATCATTTATTTGGAATAATCACAGGTTAGTTCTAGATCAGTTCAGAGTTAAACCTAAAGTTACCAAACAAATACGGCCAAAAATATTCGATGCATTCACCACACGTGAAATTGATATATACATACATATCTTCACGCTATATTCCAACAAATGGGGTAGCACGAACCCTAAAATCACTCATAAAACATTCACTCATCACACTCATCAAACAATCAGCCCTCGTCAAACATTATCATCCAAACACACCACCCTCACTGCAACCACATTCATAGATCACTTCATATAAACTCATTAATTTATTACTCTCGAAATCATTATCACACAACAAACCTTCAATCACATCATTTCTCTTCACTTATCATTCATTTTCTTTCTTCAACGTACATAACATATGCATAAAACATCTCAAATTACTCACGTTTACTCCTAACAACGAATCTAGTAACGAAACTAACAACGAATCTAATAACGAAACTAACAACAAATCTACAAGATTAGAAAAGATGAAAGCGATAGCCTGCACTTGTATATGAAAAAAAGTCTACACAGTGCAGTAACTGAAAATGATATATAATCAATCTAATTAGAGATAACTTTGATCTTTATGATCAATCTAAGCCAGGGTATTCAAATTTGAATGTTACTGATAAATGTTGCCGATACATTTCAGAACGCTTTCCAAAAAAGCATGGTAAGCCTAAAAAGCTGCACCAATTTAGATGTTATATTGTATCTTCTTTACTTGTCAAAAGATAAATTTACTTGACACCAAACGATGTGTACAATCCAATCAGTGAGACAAGATCATCGATTTTTAAACGACACGATACGAATTGACACTACGCGATATGATACAACTCGCTCAGTAAATTCTCTGCCTTAATGTTAACAGTAAAGTAAATTTTATTACTTTTTAATTTATTTAATAATACATTTATTGAGATTGTCATTTAATAAAGGTCATTAATATTATATGACCAAGCTATGATTGATGTTATAAATAATTTGGCTTGTTCTATAAGACAATCAGAGTAATATTATTTTATGTATATTTTATTAGATAAATGAATATATTTATGTGATCATCAAAACGGTGATTAAAGTAATTTATGTAATGGTTTTGTGTTCTCGAGTCTGAGGAGAAATAGAACAATATTAATATTGATATTATATTAGTATTTTTTACTTTTGTTTAATATACACAAGTTGTCATTTGTTGATGTAAATTTGTAAAAGAAAAGTTTCCTAATGACAATTTAAAAATAAATTTATAAATATACAAGAAAGATATTAAAAGTTATTATAGCTAATACGTAGAAAATTACTTAAGTATATCTACATGAATTATTTGTTTCTTTACATGCGATTAAACATAAAAAATAAATTACTACGTTAATGCAAAAATTTACTTTTTATATCAGCATTATGATAAGTGCTATGCATGCTTTTATCGTCCCGCTGGTTTGCTGCAATATACACAGTATTTTATAATAATTTATAACTAAAAAAAAAACATGCAAAATAAATATTTTTCATATTGATTATGGATGTAGTTTTTTTCTTTACGAAAAATCATATAGAAAGTGACACAATTTTCAACTATTTTTAAATCATGAGATGTCATCATAAATATTTTAAATGTCGAGGCCCCTTTAAATATTATTAGAATGTATTAGGGGAGCGTAGAACAATACGAATATGTGAGTACTTCAAAAGAATGAACGCCGATTGATTTCTATCGCCAGAATAGTATATTAAAATACAAATTACTGAAGGCAATCTGTTGACGAGTGCTTTATACTATTTTCTCCGTTTCGGCTTTCTTTTGCATAATTTCTTTATAAAAATAATTGACTATTAAGGAAAATTTTTGGTAATATAATTAAATTGGTAACAGTGATTTGCAATTGATTTTGTTCGTTTCCTAGATATTTGTATAAATAGTGTTTTTTTTTTTTTTATTTTGTTCAGTTGCTTAGATATTTTGTGTATTTAATGCAGTTATACCAATGTATGATAACTATATGTCACTAAAAATTGTTTAAGAATGAAGCTCATTTTAGCATTAATATGCGTACGAGAATATTCTAATAAAGAAACAAATGAAAATATTCATGATGACAGTGACAGATTAAAAAATTTAAAACGTAGTTTTAAAGAGTAGTCGAAAAGTTAGGAATTATTTTTATTAATTTCATTAAGTTACGCTATCAAAATAGAATACTAGCCCGGCACTTCAGTTAGCCCAATTTTATTTTTTCGTTTGATGTTATATTTTACTGTTTAATTTCTCGTGTAGTATGCAAGAAAATGAAATGCGAGACATATACTAGTATGTTGTTAATACACAGATAAAATTTTAAGTCAATCAATACATACATCTAGAACTGACAGCCATTGAAAAAAGAAGTAATAATTTCTGTTTTAACTAAAAAAAAATTGTTTTATTAAAAAACTGTATAATAATAAAGTTTGTTTTAAATAATAATTAACTTCAATTTTATCCGCCAAACTGCCCACAAGATAATAATCATGATAGTTCATTTGTGTGTTGATTTAGTTTATGTGAAGAAAAAAAAAAGAGAGTTATACTACTATATATTTTGTGTTTAAGGTATATTTAACGTTAAATTTAATTAAAAATGTTGAAAATTAATTGTAGAATTTAATAAATGTAAGTTACCTGGGTTTTTAGTATTATTTCAATTTTTAACGAAAAAAATTGATTCGGGCCAACTGATGCGGGTCTGGGCTCGTAATCTGTATTAAATAAGAGAGATAAGGGATATTGGTAGAATTGTGATATAAAATATGGTCCCATAATTTTTTACCGGACACTTTTTATTTACAAAAACTGATTTCACATGTTAACTGCTAAACGGCTGTATCATGTAACACATCGTTAATAATAAGCGACATCGATAACTTTTTTTGCTTTGGCAACATCGGTTTCGTTTTGACGTTTGTCAAATTTTTATTCATATAAATACAAATTTGATAAACGTCAAGACAAAACCGGTGATGCCAAAGAATATAAAATTTATCGACGTCGCTTATTATTAAAGATATGTTACATGATACAGCCGAAAACTGGCTAAAACTATATGGTAGAAAATAGTCGCCAGTATATTTCAAATGATGACCATTCGATACGCTATGATAAGATCTGCATTTTGTAAAAATATAGATGGCGCCTTAACCAAATTTCCAAAAACAATAACAAACAATACACATGTGTGTCAGTTTGATGCGTGTGAGATACCAGATCAGTGGAATCCATTCGGATGTACGGATTATAGTAATCACAGGCTCGGAGAAGTGTGCCTTGGAATAATCATTGGTATTAAACGGGCGGACCGCGGGCCTCCCATCTTCGCACGCGTTATATTTTAATCGAAATCTCCGCACAACAACACTGCATTCAGATTGAACAACACCGTGCTTCAACAACATATTGCTGTAAGCAACAGCAAGAACAAAAAACGCTCATAAAAACTTACCAACAAAATGACAAGTGAACCGCGCCAGCCTCGATAGAATTGTTCAATGTCAGGGATTTTTTGGTATGGAATTAGTGTAATTTTCGAGATTGCTAGTTTTAATATAAACAGAAATAATGTTTGAGTCGGTAACGGTTTCAAAATGCCATTAAGATATACACGTATTTACGATTATTACAATACATACCATTTAGTTTTTGTTTGGACGTGGAAAATATCTTTTTTTTCCCTATATCGCGCTTATAAAATGAATTTTGTGTTTTATCAAAAACAGTGCAGTAATTTCGTTTGCCTCAAAATAAAAACCTAATTGTTCACGATATACTTCCCACAAATCTACCGACCCTGGTACAAATTCGGAAACCGAACCTACAGTTCCTACGACTGTCTTCGTCGTCATTTTTTAAGTTATCTAAATTTTCTGGCCTATCTTTCCTTTTCTAAGGTTTTCTTTGCCGTTTTCATCAACGTTTATCCTCGTCGCCAATATGTTATAACTTCGAAAATATTTATTAAATCATATACACGCAAAATTACAATATACATAATTCAAAATAGCATAAAAACCACAGCCCATCTCTGTCATTTTTCACTTGTCTTTTTCCATAGCTTTCTCCGCTCTTACCGACACCGAAGTCGGACCAGCCCTTAGAGAGAGTTCCCAACAACTGTTTTTGGGGATTTTTACTTTTCCGGAAGCTATATCTCAAAAACTAAACAAGATACAAATATGCTCTCAACGGCATTGAATTTCTCGTGTTTGATTTGACTTATAAACATAGTTTCAGCGATTTAGATTTTTTGAATTTTTTTGAAGGGGTACCCCTTAAGAATTTTAGATTTTAAGTCATTTTCTGATTTATTGCTCTAAAAATCTTCCTCATTCGAATATTATGCTAAAAATTTACATACATACGTATTTCGACGCGCAGAATCCAATAGAGAAATCCCTGAGTTCGTATCTCTTTTAGTTTTGATGATATTAGCCTTAGAAATTTGTGTATATCGAAAATTTTGGTCAAAATATCAAAAATAAAAAAAATGCTGAAAATATGTGTACAAGTCAATTCGGACACGAGGAATCCAATGCCGCTAAGCGCATCTTCATATCTTGCTTAATTTTTGAGATATAACCTATGGAAGAGTTGATTTTTCCAAATTTTACGTCATTTCACATTTTACTCAATATTAATATATTACGTAATAATTCAGGACAGTAAAAGAACTTTCCTGACGTATAATGTATACTATTTTTTGAAACCATCAATAATTAATCATAAGTAATTCAAAAAGTTTTTTTTTATATTAATTTTATTGACAGCAGACTTACAATAGAAAGACAGGTAAAATACAAAACAGTCAGGTAAAGTATTTACCAGGCTGTTTTGTAACTTTACCAGACTGGTATTTTCATTGTAACCTTGACTGTTTTAGTAAAAATTTAATTTCCTTATTAATATTGATCAGAAAAGTTCGCACTTTCTTGTTGGTTTCAGAAAAAATAATTATATTAAATTGCAAAATACTTCTTTATTAAAAATTGAAGGTATTCAGTTTTATAACGAAACCTAGATAATTACGAATATAAACTCTAACCTAACTAAAAAGTATAAAAAAAAAATTAATTTCAAATGTTTTATTGATCTGTCAGTGTTACCACCTTGAAATTTTATTATTATCGTTTTAATAAAGTATCCAATACAGGAAAAATAGTATTAAAACACGTAATGCAGCGACCAGTTAGTATACGTATTTTTCAATATGTTATTTTAACATTTTGAATAAGTTATTGTTTCATTATAAATTAAGTTACCTTTTGTTTCTGCAATAATGCATAAAGTCATATTTATGTTATTGATAACAGTACTACACATATCATTGTTCGAAAGTTGAAATTACGAGTTTTTGTTTTCGTAGAAATGATAACATCGTCATAATATTATTTTTTTATAAATTGCAGATTTTCATATGAAAAAATTTTGAGGAAATAAATATTACAAATTATTGTGAGAAATATTTCTGGTAAAATAAAACCTATGGCATAGTTTAATATTCCTTTAATGAACGATGTTAAAAGTAAAAAGATCAAAATAATAATACAAAAAGTAAGGTTTTAAGTGTGTTCTTTATTGAATAAATAATGAGTAAAACACATTGTATGTCGAGTTATTATTTATAATGGTGTAAAATTGCTATAAACGAGGAAAGAAAAACCTGCCTACTTCGATTTAACAGGCGATAGTTAATGAACGTTAAACAGCCGGTCTTTGGTCTTTGTCTCCACTTTGAATATAAACGACGCCAACTACGACGGACCGTTTCGATTTCAGTTGTTTGGGCAATCAATCATGGAAACAGGAAAATTATTTTTATATTACCCCCGATAGAATGTGTTGGACATATTTTTACCCAAGTGATTATGAAATTCTACATGAATAAATAAAGGAATGTTTTCTATTAATCGTTAATCTTTTAACTTTATTATTTTTATTTTATATTCAAACTCATTTATCATCATTTATGTACACTTTACTTTTACAAAATAGAGTTATTTAATAAATGAAAGTAATGTAGTAGCAAGTTTATAGTTAACCAATTTTTGACAGCCTGATCTTCTCTAAACTATGCAACTTCCATTTTTAAGTAATAATGTTACTGTAATAATAATGGCAAGCTATTAACGCACGAGTCCAAATTTGGAAAATGTTCTGTTTACATTTTTTTCTGTTGAGGTAATTTTATAATTCTGTTAGATTTGTCAAAAAATGCGACTTGTCAAAAATGTAGCTTCGTGTTGTTTATCAGTTGTGCCGGTAGCACAAAACAAACAATTTTTTTGATTATTGTTTGACGTTTCTCAAAGCCCATGAAATGCTTCATTGTATGTCACATGTCTGCGTTTTAACCAATCCTGTCATTATTATACTGAGAATAAAGCTCTTGTGATTATTCCCGGGAATTATCTTTGTAGATGCTTATTTGTTTGTGACAAATGATAAGTAGATGTCAAATAATTATTTAAAACTGTCAACGCGTCAAGTAAAATGTGTGAAAAAAATCGATTTAGTTGTATTTTAGATACAGAAATACACCAACAAATTTTGGAAACAACTTCCAAGAATACATGAATAAGTAATCAATCGAAATGGACCCAGTTCAAAATCTTTTAAGTTGGATGAATCGATCTCAACAGCTAAGTCAAAAAATAATCTAATTAAATATAACTCGAGAGTTGGATAAATTAGAAAATAATTCTCCAGTATCTTTCTCAAACTTGTTGCCATTTGGCAATAGCCACTCAAGCCTTACGGGCTTTCGTGACTATTGCCTGGCAACAAGCTTTCGAAAGATCTGTCAAATTATTTTCAATTTATTCTCACTCTCTTGTCATATTATTACTGATAATTAATTAATATTTTTTCTGTATTGTGAATGTAGTGAATTTTATCTGATTATAGCATATTATTTTAGTCCATTCCCTAGAGAAAGAATAAAAAATCCCTAATTAAAAGTAATATTTCGTCACCAACAATTTACAATTTTGAGGTTATATATCATTCATCTGTCAGTTTTAACAGCATTCATACCACTCCTAGAAAATGAAAAGCGCAATAACAGTGAGCTTATAAATCTCCTTAACTTCGTGTTTTCAAAGCAATAATATAATTATAAGATACTGAAATAGAAAAAAATAAATAAAATGCTAAATTTACTGACTCAAACTAAATAAATGATTTAAAAGTGACAGGAAAATATATAAATATTAAGTACTAAACTTTATCACCAGATGTCATATTTGTAATATGTCAAACACAAATTATAGCTGTATTTTTAGAAATAGCGACAGGTATTTTTTTCTATATATCGCCGGTACTGAATTATAAATTTTGAGTAAATTGTTTTAAATATTGCGATAATTTAAAATAATTTTACATGAATTATGTTATTATTCTAATAATGTAGATTTTTTTTTGTAAACAGTGAATTAGTTTATCTTTAAAAATATAATTATTATTGACACAATTTTTCGTTATTAGAAACAATTTCCATGTAGCAAAAATTATGTTAATAGTTTTTAAATACTTCGTTTAACAATTATACTTGTTAACAATGTATATTCCGTTTCTTGGAAATACAAATTTACCCAATAATCTCAATATCGTGGAAGAAAACAATTTGTACCGCGATTATGTTAATTTCAGTTTTCTTTGATATAAACACTTATTATTCTCACGATATCGCAATAATATCTATTGCAGGAACATAAGTACAAGTACGTTAATAATTTAAAGTGATATTACCGACCGTTTACTGTCACAGAACATTTCTATATTCACCTTGTCAAGAACGAAACGCTGAGCGGAATTATTTAACAGACCTTAAAATGACACGAACACGTCACTTGAACTATAAGTTCATGCTCAATGTTCTTATTTTATCGTGTTATTTTTAAATCAGTTGGAAATGTATCTTTGGTTTGTTACGAAACTTATTTGATCTGTGATCAACTTTCTTTTTAGATAGAAGATGGAAATATTATTTATCTAGTTCCTTACAGTTCGGTTTATGAACGAATCAAATTCTTAGTTTTCTTTTGCTCTGATAAGCTGGAAAAGAAATATTTACATTTTTTTATATTTCAGGTATACCTAGAAATGAAAAAAATGACCTACTTTACTACTGTTTTTAGAGGAAAAAAACACAACTTTTTGATAAAATGGTATTTAGTACTTATACCGAGTGCCTATGAATGATTAACATTGTTTTTTTAGTGGTACCTATATATTTTTTGTTTTATGTTGGTTCACTTGATTGTTAAATTCAAATATATCGAATAAAATACAATTTTAATTTGATTACCTGTGTTTGTCAAACCAATTTTTTTTCACTGCCCTATCGGCAATTCAGATTTTCAGAAATAAATTAGAAATTTCGATAAAATTTATTATAACACTAATGTCAAAACATACCGCTGAATTTCAGTTGTATCATGTCATAGGTGTACTTTCTCTCCTAGGGTAGAAAAAAATACTTTTTTCACTAGAGGTGAAAAGTATTACTTTCTTCTCTCATTTGAATAACCAAACAAACAGTATTCAATATCTTTTTTCTGACAGGGTTGTGAAATAGCTAATTGTATAATGTGGAAGGGAAGTGTATTATTTCCGTTTAAGGGAGGAAATGGCACTTTACTCCAGAGGTATATATATATATATATATATATATATATATATATATATATATATATATATATATATATATATATACCTCTGGAGTAAAGTGCCATTTCCTCCCTTAAACGGAAATAATACATATATATATATATATATATATATATATATATATATATATATATATATATATATATATATGATTTTTTCTACGGCTATTCTTTCATGTCAATTAAATAAAAATTTAAAAATATTTACAATATATGAATAGATAAATATCTGACTGTGCTAACGGTGCTATGAAAGCAATCATAAATAAGGGAAGAAAACAGTTAACTTTTTACCTAAGGGAAAACAAAATTATTTCCTCGCGCTGAAAAAAATTGTTACCCAATTATGTTAATCAAAAAATTCTAAATAATTAACCATTTTGGTGCCAAATTCCTATTACACCATATGCGTACAAATTAGAGATTTTCTTTTAGTGCTTTTTTAAGAAGCTGATGTTATTGTGTACGTGTTGAAAATATTCTGAATGCATCCCTGTCCTGTGGAATGTCAGTGCACGAGCAAATCAAAACATTTGCGACTGACAGAACAGCATAGCCTTGAAAATCGAAATGATATTTCAACCTCGAACTTTCCGTCTGAATAACAAAACGGCCGTCCACAATTTGCATAATTCTATAATTGCACCGGCGTGATATGCAATGGAACTGCACGAGTTGGCCCGTAGCTCCTCGCTCCCACCTTTCCCCTATACCAAGAACTCTGGACACACTCTATGCGCTTGCATCTAAGAAGATATCAAGTACATTTCAGTATTTCGTTTCCTATGTTACTAATTCAACTGTTCATGCTTTAGTGAGAGGGGAAACATGGATTACTAGGTATTTTTCAATGTGACTTGACTTTGATAAAGAACTTTTGCCATAATATAAACACTATCGAGTATCGACTAACTACTATTCTTCCTAGAGACAAGTGTAAAATAAATCAGATTAATATAAGTAACTTTTCATAACTTATGTAAATGAATACCTTCAATGACATCTACTTTATGAAATAATAATATACAATGACAAGTAGCATGTTACGAGAATAACTAAAAAATTTAACAATCCAATTCTCAAAAGAGTTTTAGCTAAAATCTGGCTAATCTTGAATTTTGGATTTATCAAAATAAGCTAAACCTTATTTCCAAAAAAGTTTAAATAAACTTTTATATAATCTTCTTACCATTTAGTTTTCGGAAAATGATTTGATTAGCTTTTTTAAATCGGACTATCTAAGATTAGCTAATCCAAAATTTAGGATTAGCTAAAACTTTTTTGAGGATTTGACTGTAAGTCAACTCTTCAAACTGCATTACTTACCTGAGAATTTACCACATGATAACCATTAGCATCACGAATTTGTTTGAAAATGAACCAATGAAATGAAAGCTATTTTGATCATTTTCCACTAGTGAAATTAATAAGAGATAATTCTTCATTGTAATTAAATCTCCTTGATTATTAACAAAATAAATGCAATTTTTTAAAATGGCAATTTAAAATTATCTATCGATATATCATTATCTAGATTGGTAACTGATTTTATAGAAGAAATTTTTATTAAATTTGAAGCGAACGTTCCAAAAAATACCAACAATTTAAAAGAGCGTGTTTTTTAGAATTTTTCTTAGATTTATGTCGTATCTTTATGGCATAAAAAGGGCTGGGTAATTTGAATTGTAGATGAACCGTGCAACATAAAATTAATTTTTAATTTATTCAAAATTAATATAATGTTAAATTTAAGATCTGATACCGATTCAGGCTGTGCCAAATTTCAGAACAATAAATAATTTTATCCAAATTAAATATAAATGCTTCCATTGTTCTCCTCGTATTTATTGTCCAGTTCTCGCCAGGAAAGTGTTTGGGGGAAAGTTTCTTCAAAGAGAAAAAGAAAAAAACATGTTGTGGAACGTTAGTAACTTCATGCTTATGCAACATACTGAGAAAAATGTCTAGTACTTCAAGAAACTTGCTTACTAAAACTTTTTTCTGTATACTAGACATAAACTATAAATATAAACAAAAATTTCAGGATATCCTAATAACGAACACAAGTACCTAAATAGGAATAATCTCCCCTATTCTATAACTGGCTCATTATCTGTTAATTATCGGTAAATTAATGACAACTTTTATTTTTCGTGATTACTGTATAGATGATTATAAATTTGGTATTCTGTAACCAGAATAATTTATCCTGGCATTTTTATGTTATTTTCATTCATTTTTCTTACTTGTTTACGTAGCTGTTATTATAAAAATGAATGTGATGACAGCTCAATGACAGTTTCATAAAAACTTCAGTTAAAAAATCATATTTTTGTAATGGCAGTTTCATATGCGGATCAAGATTCATAAAAATAAAATAGAAAGAACAGAATAAATTACTTTAGCTACATAAACTTAAAGTGTTGTTAATCCACAGAATAATCACGATAAATAGGGGGTTCTTATTAACTTATCGATCAGTAAAAGGTAATGATTCATTTACAGAATAGGAAGGATTATATGCAAATTTATTTCTACAGCTACTTGATTATATTTATCAAAGCAATAACAATATCATAAAAACTAATATTTAATATAGGCAAATTATTTGTGAAAATATGTAGATTCATGTAAATATCACAAAGACAATTACGCTGAAAAGAAGACAAGCATCGAAAAATTACCATATCATTCAGTTAGACTTGCAACATCATTCTTAACTATGTCTTAAGTCACAAACACATGTCATCCAATTAATTAATTAAGACACATTTCAATTCAACGGCCATCATCGCCTTTTTACATCTCACAAAACAAACAAAAAACGAACAAACGATATTCGTTCTTCCTTTACGCATGTAGATAAAAATCACAATTAATTCCGAATCGCCAATAAATGCATTACAGCAGTATTACACATATGGAGTGGCTCTTGATCTAGATAGGCGGATAAAAAATTGACAAATTACCACCACGGTGGTCAAGTTGGCGGCGGCGACGCTCAACTGTTCAAGCACCTGTCTCACAACGTTTACACGTTACCGCCTCTTTGTTGCGATCATCAATTTTTAGGAACGTGGGAACAGTATTAGATGGAAATTTTTACTTTATCTTTTTTACTTGAATTTTTTATTTTGAGTAGAGAAATTATATGGTGTGTTGTCTGTCTGACCTTTGTACGCTAAGGTTAATTTTAATAAATTAATAAATTTGATATGGTGATAATTTTTTCGATGAAGAAATTTATGCTCATGTGTGGAAAATTCATTATGTAAGGCTATCGCGTTATTGTATTCTTTAACCTCAGTTCTTGGAATCCTTATCTGTTTCTCATTTTTCTTAATTATACATTTTTAACGTATTTCACTTATTATTATAAAAAGATGTAATGCACACCAACACCATCTATTGATTATTCGTGAAACTAACAACATTGATAATAGCTATTTATGTATCTACGCCGTGAAATGATTGTGTGCGTTGAAGAAAAAGTTCGGCGGCCGAGGCTGAACGCACCAAATTTTTCACGTAACTGCTTATACGAGTATTTAAAAAGCTTCCAAAATATATAACAAATTTTATTTCGAATTTATGGTTATTATACTCGTAAATATGAATGTATAACCAAGAAGACGTTTTTAGAAAAAAATACAATTTGTTTGTTTATCGGCGGCATTTTGTAATCGTATTTTTGATTGGTTTAAAACAACCCGCTAAATTTTGCAGATTTGTAATATGCATAATGCATTTAGATAATATATAGATATTTCTATACCAAGGGTTGAAAATAGTTGTTTGCGGACAGAGGCTAGAGATTGCAGCAAGAGCGTAGCGAGGACTGCAACTATTTAGTCGATGTCTGTAAAAATACTTTCAACCAGAGGTGTACACACATTTTTTTCTACATCAATTTCTAATTGTAATTAATAAAAATTCTGAACTTAGATAATTAGGAAAACAATATTAAGAATACAAAATATGTAAAAATATTACATTTATGGCCTGCAATAATAATGAAAGCCATACCTTCCTAAAGAAGTGTAACAATCGAGTGAAAAAAGTCGGTGTCACTACGTGTTGTATACGTATTTTTTTGCATATTGATATTAGATTGATTTTACGAAGATACAAATATTTTGACTTATATAAAAATTTGATTACTCGTATTATGTTGGAAAATTTTGAATGATCTCCATGGAATTGTAGTACTTTTCACTATTTTTTTTTTTTACTTTTTTACACAATTTTTAAATGATTGAAAAATGTATTACTTTCTAAACGAATTTTCGTTGAATGAAAAGAGGACTTTCATGATCAATATTCAATAAAACCGTTGCCAATAACAATTTTCTGAAAAGTGATACGTTTCCAATAGCAATATGACGTTCGAAAAGCCTACTTTTTACTGATCGTAGAAAAAATATTGTGTATACCTCGTCTGTAAAATATTCTCAGAATTCCATCTACCTTGGTTGTCGCCTCGGCCGATAAGTTCATTTTTAGATACGTTGAACACTCCTTTTGTTGATATAACTAACTTAGATTGTGAACAACGCAAATGTAAAAATGCTAGTATCGACTTATTTGAAGATTTTTATGTATTTTGATTGATTCTTTTTTCTTACAAGTGACGTCAAATGTATAACTCTAAAACTTTCCATGTCATTAAACAATTACAAGTTTATTATTATTTTTAAAAAGATGTAATATTATGTCTTATTGTTTCTTAAAGAACTAATAGAAAACCTACATTCCAAACCAGGAATTTTAATTATATTCCAATCATTCCAATCATCAAAAGTCCGATATTCCTAGATATCATTCTCCGATCACGCGGTCGGTCGGCGGCTGCTCTTCACCTTGGCCGCCCCCGCGGCCATGCCGCCCCCGTCTCCACCACCGCCGCCGACATTCTGTCACGATCACAATCCCCGCGCGTTTCATTGGCCTATAACCCGGGGATATGCAACGTTGTGTCGAATTAATTCGATCTCCTCCGCCGCCCCCGCCGCCTCCACAGCCTCCTCCTCTCTGAGCACAGTCGCCGCAGACTGGATCAACCTGTTCGCGCTGTTCGCGGAACGAAAGAGTCGTGCGCCATCGAGGAATTTCACGCGATTAACCGAAGAATTTTTTTGGATATGGTGATGGTGATGAATATAAAATGGAAATAAAAGGGAATAAATTACCGGCTTTCGGGTTATTATGTTGTTTTCACTCAAATGTGGTTTTGGTTATTAAATATGTTTGGAGGAATTAGGAATAATAGTATATTAATAATCATAATTTGAAATATTTGAAATAGTTTTCAAATTTAATTTTGATATTTCAGAAATAACATGTTTCTGGAGGTGACTGACGCAATTTTGACAAAAATACATAACATTGGTCATCGTAAAGTATCCCATTCTTTTCTCAATTGAGGAAAGAAATTTTTCTGTTATAATTTTGAAAGAAAAATATTTTTTCTACGATAGTGAAAAAGTTTGTCGTATTTTCAGTGCAAAAAGTGATTCTATATTAATTATATATAAAATTAATATAATGAATTAGAACTCATAGTAGTTAAAATAATATATACAACTTGTGCTAAAAGTGTCTTTATTGCATGAATGGGAAGCTTGCACTCGTGCAATAAAGTGATACTTTTAACACTAGTTGCATAAATAACTACAGAGTGGGAATTACCTAAGTGTTACAGTTGGCAATACAATCTTTTTATTCCACAGTTGACACAACGCCAGGTAAAGACGGAAATACTATTTCACATGTCATTTTAAAAATAAATATAAATATTGTTTAGTGATAGAAAGTCTTTAAACTATTGTTCTATAAATAATGTTAAGAAACAAAAAGAGGTGGATAAAAAAAACAACTGTTTTTATGAATTTAAATTTGTTGCATAATAGTTATTTATTATACAAGTGTTTTATTATGTATATAAAACATGCAAGAAAAGTTTAAACACGAGACAGAAGGTCGATTGTTTAATATTCTTAAGTGTTTTATACACCAATAAAACACAAGTGTAATACTAAATTGTATCCACAACTCATAATTATAGGTATCAAAGAAGATTGCTCGTAACGTTTAACGTTGATTCAGTTATATATAGTTTATCAAAATACGGTAGATCATGAAGTGGTTGCTAAGTAACAAGTTGTTTACAGTGTTTTATGGAACATAAAACACTAGTGTTTTATGAGCCATATAATTCAACTGAAATCAGTGTAATAATGTCTTTATTATATATGAATTGTGGATAAAAAATATTATATTAAACCTCAGAATATCGTCTGCTGCGGTATCGCCTCGGCCAAGTTCATTCTATACAATCTCGGATTATAATACAGAAAAAAATTCAGAGATCGCTGAGATTTCATATCATAAATATTCCAAAAATACGAACAAAAAATTGGTTCACCGCTAAACTTAATCATACTTCAAGTTTAATGGACCACGAGATTATAATACGTTAGAACGTGTAAACTATAACTATTTCCTGTTAGTTAATTATCATATTTAACATAATAATTAATATTTATAAATTTTAATCATTACAATCTCACCATATAATCAAGATAACAATCAATACAAAAAAGTGTCGTAGAATAAAATAAGCAGATAATAATCGACAAGAAATTATAACAAAAAATAATAATTGTGAAGTTGGCTCTAAACCACAATTAGATGTAATTGAAGCTGGACATTAAATACAATATTTATTCACTAGTAACACCTTTCTTCTGTAGCACATAACTCACTCTGAAACAATTTCAATTAAAATTAATTTCCATGCACGTTCATAAGCAATTTTTCAGAAACGAAATTAAATTTTCTTAACGTTTATAGCAGAGATAATGTACACCATATATGGATTACTGCCTCCAACGAATAATTATTAAATCCATACGGCACATGTGTGGTTTACAATCTTACGCAGACGTTGTTTGCGTCTGCGTTGTTACATATGTACGATGTTGTATGTTGTTCGATGCTTCGTTGTTCGCTGTTTGTATATATGGCTTTGCGTGTCCGCTCAACATTCATAAAGATGAGTTACACAAAAGTTTAAATGATAAAAGACAATGCCCATGCTTTTGCTTTGGGGTGTGTTCAAGTTGAATTCATTGGCGTGCTTGCAGCTTTGTGCGAGGGTTACAAGTTTCATTCTTTTTCACTTGCTCAAATTTGGGTGCGGCAAGGTTCATACTGCAAATCTTCTAACCAATTTAAAGAATTTCTTAAGTAACTTTAATAATCGATTAATACAATAAATTAGAGCTCGAATTTCTATGATCGAAAATAAGTAATCGTTAAAAAATTGATTAAAAATTTCTACTGTGTTACGAAAATTGCGTCTTAAGTTAATAACATGGGACATAGATTTTTGTATTAGAGCGGACGAAAAAGGATACTTTTCAGGTGTGTTTTTTCTGCAAAATTTATTAATCCAATACGCTATAGTCGTAGCTAGGCAAGTAGAAATTCAGTACGAAAATTATTTCTTTTATTACCTCACTCGAATATAATTTTATTTCATTATTTTCTTTTTAAAATTTTTGCAATTTCGGGATTATTTGACAACTGTACATAAATGTACCAAAAAGGTCCAGGTACAAAAAATAGATGATGTATGTATTCATGGTGTTGTGTATCAATATCATGTCAATTTGTTTCAGTAATAATATAACAAGAGAGTAAGAATAAATTGAAAATAATATGACAAATCTTTCGAAAACTTGTTGCCAGGCAATAGTCACGAAAACCCGTAGGGCTTGAGTGGCTATTGTCAAATGGCAACAAGTTTGAGAAAGATACTGGAGAATTATTTTCTAATTTATCCAACTCTCCAGTTATATTTAATTAGATAATTTTTTCACTTAGCTGTTGAGGTCGATTCATCCAACTTAAAAGATTTAGAACTGGATCAATATCGATTGATTACTTATTAACGTATTCTTGCAAATTGTTTCCAAAATTTGTTGGTGTAGTTCTGTATCTAAAATACAATTAAATCGATTTTTTTCACACATTTTATTTGATGCGTTAACAGTTTTAAATAATTATTTAACAACTACCTATCATTTGTCACAAACAAAAAAGCATCTACAGAGATAATTCCCGGGAATAATCACAACAGCTTTATTCTCAGTATAATAATGACTTGATTGGTTAAAACGGAGACACGTGACATATAATGAAGCATTTCATTGGTTTTGAGAAACGTCAAAAAATAATCATTTTAATTTAAGTAGCTCAGTGGAATTAGATAGATAAGTGGATTAAAAAAAATATGTTTAATTCGGACAAAAATTGTTACTTTATGTCTCGTAATATTACTTGTCCCAAAATCTTGCATTTTTGTCCTAGCTAAACAAATAACTATTTTGGGCCTACTTGTTGCTAGACATTAAGAAATAACAGTACGGAAATAAAATGTCATACGAAGAAGTTTACATTGCTATCAAATAGTTGATGTAAACTTTATTTTGTCAGTATATATTAAACTTAAAATTTAAGTTTCCTTAGTGCAAATGAGCATCAAAGGAATAGTAAAATAGGCACAAAATTATTGTTTTTAAATTAATAGGACAACAGTACTCGTAGTGGTACAAAAAGCATACTGTACAACATGCATGGAATATCTATTCCATGCTTGTTGTATAATATGTTATGCTGGCTTAGGACAGTAAAATGATGTTTATAAATGAAATACATAATTCGATGGGATAAAAAATTGTATGTGTAATATCTAGAAAAGCGAACTTCCTGGACTCCTGTGATTGCAATTCTCGTTTAAGATCTCGTCCCACTATTGCCACCATTGTCCGGGAAAATATCACTTTTCCTACTAGTAATACAATATATTATTTTGCTAAGATTGCTTCTCCAATAAAAAAGTTTCAAAATAAAAATTGTAGAAACTATATATTTCTGTTTACTTATTTTGTTACTGTATATGCATATGAAAGTAATATATTTGTACAGCATATTCTGTTGGAATAAGATGATATGTCACCCAATTCAGCCTGAATTCTATTCGTTCTGGTTTTCTAGTTACAATATAAAATTGAAGTCTTTCTCATCATACTAATCTCTATTTAAGATATTTTTCTAACCCCCAAAATGTAATTCTTCCTCCGTCCGTGTCTTGATCAAACCTCCCACCACTATCAACTTCGTAAGTTCCTTGATAGGGCGGCGTAGGTGGTACTCGGGGTGCGGGGGGTAACTTGACTTTATACGGCGAGGCTCGCAGAGCAGACAAACTCCACTTCACTATACGATACACTGAACGTAAACCAGAGAACGATATTTCTTGTCCGGCTTATCCCGGGACCGGGCCGACGCGGCCTCGACATCTGTAATTAAATATCGGCAACCCTGTAATTAGGGACAGTAAATTTCTGTATGCGGGGGCTTGCTTGCACTCTGGGACCATCCATCGCGGTACAGCGGTACCTAACCCAAAACTAAAACAAAAACATCACGGAAAAAATACATTCACTATGTCTTAGTCGCTTACATATACAACGCACTCAATTTTATTATCCTGTGAATATGGACATTAATTTATTTATATTCGAGGAACAAAATACTAGCCACTAAATCTACTCGTAAAATGTGTTATAGTCTGTTTCATTTCGGAGAGCTGTTACGTCATCGAATATGTTTGTGGAAAGAAGACAAATAGTTTATTTTAAACGTGACGATGTTAAAATGTAAGAAGGAGGCGTGGGTGAAAATGTTATTTAAGCGTAACATGTATATGCCAAAAGATGATATTTTGTTAGTAGTCATTTCTTAAAAATTTGATCATTTGAAAAAGCTATCCCTGTGGCTCCTCCACCACTAACATGTTTGGGGGCCGTGATTTGACGACTGGTAACCGCACTTCACGCGCAAAATATATCACTTACCGAGATCTGCTTCAGCAGAGTGCCACACCCAGTAATGGGTAGAAGGCGTGATGATATATTTATTATTTATTTATTTCTTGTTCCGGAAAGTAATGACTTGAATATCACCAAATAACTGTGCTACACAATTTGTTGTCATTTGCATTTAATATAAATATTAGATAATACAAAGACAAATTGTCAATGAATAAATAAAACAAAGACAAATTGTCAATTGCCATGTGGAACTAAGTCTTAATAAAATAAGAAAAAAAGAAAAAAAAAATTTCCAACACTTCTCAAAGTTCCACAAAATTACAGCACATTTGGAATCAACTTAAGTTCCACAAAATTACAGCACATCTGCTGTAATTTTGTGGAACTTTGACAAGTAATGGATTTTTTTTTCTTTTTCTTTTTTTTTCTTATTTTATTAAATATTAGATAGTTAACTTACGCGTACAACTGAGGCAAGAGATGGTGGTGTGTCGCCATTTGTAGGAAAGGCAAAGCATGCATTTTTCTATGTATTATAGGGCATTTTTCTTATGTTTGTATTGAATAAATACTAAGTATGAAATTATAGATGATGTAAGTGATAGTAACTACGTTTATTTTTATAACGTGGGTACGGGCTTTCCAAAATTAAATGGACTATACTAAAATGTAGAATTACCTACAATATCTTGGGTATTTTGTAAATTTGATGATACAGTTATGTTCTTTTTAAGAGGTTATAAACATTATTTTAACTACCTAATGTTGAAGTTAATGTTTATGGTAATTTGTAGAATGAGCTTTAAAGTTACTTAACTCATAAAGTTTACATACAAAATCATATAACATAATTTTTCACATAATATTTCACTTCTTTTCATTAAAAATGTAATACTTACATATTAAATATTTGTATATTATTTTTAATGGGGTGGCTAGCTCAGTGGTATGAAGTCGGCCTGCGGATCATAAGAACCCTGGTTCGATGCCCACAGGCGACAAACCATTTTCATAATTTCAAAAACTATCCCTGTGGTTCGTCCACCACTAACATCTTTGGGGGCCGTGATTTGACGACTAGTAACTGCACTTCACGCGCAAAATATATCACTTACCGAGATCTGCTTCGGCAGAGTGCCACACCCAGTAATGGGTAGAAAACGTGATGATATATTTATTTTGATATATTTATTTTATTCACTATAGTTTTGAACATGTTTAGTATTGATGTCACATTTCTAGCAGGACAGCAGGAAATAAATAGATTTAGTTTTGATGATAAGATATGCTGTTCGAAGTACTGAATGTTTAGATTTTGTGTAAGGCGTTACCGATATTGATTTAAAATTCTTGTCAATATAAATTTGTATGCATTTTGGATTTCTGCGAAAATAAGAGTATGTAAATGTGTGCAAAGCGTGCCATGTTGTTTGTAATTATATTACAGAAACAATTAGCCAAAGTGTGGTGTAACTCATTAGGTTATTTTGTGTCATTATCTGTGTTATTAAATGATTATTAACTGTAATTATTCTGAGATTATATGGAAATTAAAATTCTGCCAAGAGAAAATATGTTTGGTCGTAATTTTTAATTGTTTTCTGTAATTTTGAAATTGCTGCAATTTGAAATGACGGAAAGCGAAGCGTTACTGCCGTTCAAATTTTACCACCTCATGTTGACACACCGACACTGCATACATACATTTTACTCCACTTAGTTTAGACCTTGATAAATTAGAACTCGTAACACATTATTTATTCAAACACTGCTGCATGCTGGTACTGAAGCAAATTTATAATAGACAAAATAGATATAGACTATATCAAACCGGCAGTGAAATGGAGAATTGACTATTGAATTTATATGTGGCACTCATTTGGTTTGTCAATCAATTATAATTTCAAAAACTGTCAAACTTAGGGCCGGTATTTTCAACTACATTTATTCCTTAAATCTGGTTTAAGTAAGACAACAGCAAATCACATGAAAAATTAACATTTCTGTCAAAATTTAAACTGTAGTAAAGGCCGCTCCGTAGTGAGCGTAAAACCGCTTGAAATTTCTATGCTTTTTTTCCAGTTCTAGATAAATAAATTTGTTCAAATTTGGTTAGAATAAAGATAATAATAAAATATTAAGTTTTGTCTCTTTATAATTTCGAAAAACTTAATAATAAGTTAGTTAAGTGCATATACAGGGTGGTGAACGCAACTCTCGAACATAAGGCTTAACATGTAAAATCACATTTTTGTAATTTCCTACTTTCCTAATTATTTTAAGCAAAAAAGCTTCGAATAAAAGTTTTAGGGCACAAAATTCTGCATCTTAGCAAATAAACAAAATTAACTTTACATGCTTCGTAACGGCACAAAATTGATCTGAAAATAACGAAAATAGCCTGAAAACTATTGATAGCCATGGAACAAAAACAAAAATAAACAAATGTTTGTCGTTTTATCTGTCAAAATAAATGACACAATGAGTAAAGAAATTATTTTGACAGATTATACGTCAAACATTTGTTTGATTTTGTTTCAATTCCATGGCTATCGATAGTGTTGAGGCTATTTTTGTCATTTTCAGATCTAATTTGTGCCGTTACGAAGCATGTAAAGTTAATTTTGTTTATTGGATTAGATGTTGAATTTTATACCCTAAAACTTTTATTCGAAGCTTTTTTGCTTAAAATAATTAGGGAAGCATGAAATTACAAAAATGTGATTTTACATGTTAAATCCTTATGTTCGAGAGTTGCGTTCACCACCCTGTTATATGTAAAGACATAGACACGATTTTAACAGTTTAGAAAGTATATGGATATATAAATTAGATATGAAATGAAAGATAAATGAACATTTAAAAATTTGATAATTCCGACTATTAACCTATTCAATTATTTTGTGGCTAAAACTATGTTAAAAACTTTTATATATAAATTATTATATTTTTCCTGACTGTACAGAAAGTACTTAGTTTCCTTACTCATTTGCATGCGGAAATAATGTATTGGAACACAAGGTTTTCATCACAAAACTAATATGAAAGTTGGGACATGGGCATCAGCAAATGTTTCCAATCATGGCCGTTGCCACACGTATGATACATACTATATTTTTCTAAGGCCGCAAACTTTTATTTCTTAAAATCAATATTTGATTCGATATTTGACATCTGTCATTCACTGTTATATTTCGCAATAATGATTGTTGAATAATAGTTGTCATCGAATGCGGCAAGAAATTTATGCCGTACTGAGTATTGCAAAGAGATACTTGTCACATTCATGTTGAAAGTTGATATGTTGACTTTTCAAAACGACCGTAGAAATACTATATTACGTACCATGAACTGTAAATGACAGTTTTTAGGTCAAGAATGTAGTTTGGGAAATAGAAGTCCGGAAGGTCGAGATTTCCTAAACATTCGCGACCTAAAAAATCACTTACAGTTCGAGATTAGTAAGCTATTTTTTATAATACCTGCACAAATAGAACGAAAGGAAATATCAGTTTCAAATTTAATAGCTGTCCAATTATTGTCAAAATATACAGCACCTTTATCTCTAGGTAATATTTACTTACTGTTTACGGTGAATGGTAAGTAAATATTATAGTCTTGATATAATCATGTAAACTAAATGTGCAATAAATGTTCCACTTACTGTGTTTACATTTTTCTCAGACGACCACTTATGAAAGTAACCATAAAAACATCATAAACTACTACGGAAAATTGAACATGACATACACTGATATGTTAGAATAACGTACACTTCTAACATAACAGGAGAAGTTCCACTGATTGACAACAGATGGCGTTACGATGAAAGAAAATAATAAAATAAATGAAAAGAATTTGTATTATTATTTAAATCGAAAATTTGGTAGATTTTTCAACACATTTGCAGAGATAACTCTAATATTTTTAAATTAATTATTACTTATTTACTAATATTTTAGCATTATTTAATATTTTGATATTACGGTTAGTACAATTGGTATTACAATACCTAACCTCAACCGTCAAACGTCAACGCTTACCTACAAAAACGCATCAGCTGTCAAAATGTAACAACATTGCTCTTGTAAACTGTTTTTAGAAATATTTTGTGGTCGTCTGAAAAATAGTGTACATAACTCGCTCGAAAGTGTGATAACTGTGCTCGTGTACTTAAATCATTTTGCGCCTTTTTTTCAATTTGTATACTCGCATGTTATCTTAGACTTTCGATGCTTGTTATGTAATATACTATTCATTAATGGGTAACTTACAGTACAGCTATTGTAAAAAATGTGTTTTCTACTCTTCTCTACAGTAACCCTATTGCCCTAAAGCTTATAGTGGAATCGAACCACTCAGCCACAGTCGTATTTTTTTATATAAGTTGAAATCAGCGAAATTTAAATGCGCAAACTGTTGCTAGGTAGTCGCCATTTATTTCCACAGACTAAGATTGCCTATAATTTTGAAGATATAATGACTTAGATGTAACTAATTATGGCATGCAGTATACAACAACCAGTAACTATACAGATGTTGGTGAAGAGAAGATAATAATTAAAAGAAATTAATAATACGAAATAACAAAACGAAAGTATTTTGGAAAACAGAACCACGTGCGCACGTGTCCATTTTAATATGCTCGCATATATTTCATTTGAAATTCCCGGTTAAATACTATGTTCGGTGGTCTATTAATTTCCAAACAATTAATTGTTTAAACCACAAAAGCAGATGAATTCGATTCATCAGCATGATGCATTGCTAAAACAAACCTCGACTTTTAAGTTATAAATAATTGATACAAATGAACGTCAGTGGAATCCAAGACGGCCGTTTAATAACCACCCTCAGTGCGTTCCAGATGCCTCTGAAAAATTACCGATCGGATAAACCGGTAATTATATCACTTTGCCAACGGGCAAACACACATAGAAACAGACGTATTTTTTTCGCAAACATTTTTCCCAGTGTTTATGACATAGATATATGAACGTTGCTGTGTGGAGCGAGCCTTATGATTTAAGCGTCAGAATGCGTCAAGCGGCGGAGATATATGTAACGCGGAGCGGAGCGGCGCGTAAGGGTAAATTACGGGCGGCTGCTGCCCCAGGCCTCATCAGGACCGCGTTAGCAACAATTATATACTTAAAGTGTAGCTCTCGAATGTTGTTATAGCCTTTGTTTTTGATCCTTTTCCGTCTTTTACTGCTGCCCGCTAGGATTTTAGTTTTAGATTTTGTTTCTTTGGTGCCCAGTTTTCGAATTTATCTTTTTATACTATTTTCTAAACGCGGCAATTAAGTATATTTTTCGCTGTCAAACCTTCCTAAATTTTACAGAAAAATATTAAAGTTAATTAAATTTTCTGCTAGTTTTATTTAAACATGTTTTTACACGTTTTTTTTTTAAGAACAGAGAAAAATATGACCATACTAGACGCATGCTGGATGTGGTATTCTAACGTAGCAGATTTCTAGCCGTCAAATCACGACTTTTAAAGATGTTAGTAAAGGAACAGTCACAAGAGTAATTTTAATGTGGTGAAAATGTTGGCTATGGGAATCGATCCCAGGTAAATATTGTATGTATTGTTCCGGTTCGTAAAATTATTAATTGAAGAAAATAGTTATTTGTTTCATTAGGGCTAAAAATACAAGTTTTCGGATCGAGTAATAAAGATTGCTGGATGACGCAATATTACGAGACTCGAAATAGTATGTTTAGCCCGATTGAAACATATTATTTATTTTTTACCCACTTATTTTAAATTTTTTGCAGATTTATTCAAATTAAAGTTAAACAAATTTACAAAATCATTTACGTTACCAAGACAATTGTCCTAGGACCAAAAAATAAGAGAAAAATTAAGATACAGCAAGATTTTGAACCTGTTATCTTTGAACTCTCGTCAAATTCTTTAAACCAACTGAGCTACGGTTGCAATGCGATTCAGATCTGCTTTTATTCAAATGTTTCTCTCTATTTTAGTATATGCCTTTGACACTAACAAAATACAGAAAAAAATTGGAATAAAATCAAATTTGAAAGATATGGGGACCATAGCTTAGTTTATTTATAGCATTTGATTGGAGTTTAGAGGTCCCAGATTCAAATCCTTCTTTTCTAAATTTGAAGAATCCTGCAAGATATTTAAGATATATCGCTTAACGACATTGGACGTGAAACCAAACACATTAGATCAGGGATGAGCAACCAGCGGCCCGCCGGACAAATTTGTGCGGCCCGCTAAGCATTTGCAAAATTGTTGCAAAATATTATTATTTCTGAAGGATTTAGAAACTGAATATGGTGACGTGATTTTCAATACTGAAATACGGTGGCTTAGTAGAAGTGCAACGCTATAAAGAGTATACAACTTAAAAAGTGAAATACAATTGTTTGTGGATATGAAGGGATATCCCTTTCCTCAAATTGATGATAAAGATTGGCTGTGCGATTTTGGATTTCTTATCTATATAACTCAGCATCTTAATATTGACCAACTTGTAGCGAAGAAACAGTGTCATATTTCGCATTAAAATTCATATTAATTCCAATCTTATTTTGGATTTTTTGTTTTTTTTTTATACTACATTTTATGGAGTGTTTTGTTTTTCTTCACATTTTCTATTATATGTATTATGTGTATTTTGTGTTATGTTTATTAAATATATAAGATTTTATAATTTATTAATATGTGTTATTTTGTCTGCGGCCCGCCAACAAATTTCAAAATTTCGATTGGCCCCATTGATACAAAAGGTTGCTCACCCCTGCATTAGATGAATTCCATTTGCCACTTGGTTCACTGAAATCAGTTCAGATAAATTAGACATGACTAAATGACTTGAATTAAGCAAACTGACGCACTTATTGGGGTGAATTACTTCAAAGTAAATTAGAATCTCTAATTCTAGTACTGCAAATAAAGTCAGCGAAGTAATCCAGCGAAGTAAATAAGTGATCAGGTTCAGTAAATGTAAGTTAGATCTGATCCAAATGGCAAATGGAATACGCTTATTACTTATATTTTCCAATCTTCAAATTTTCTTGTATCAAAATTAATAATGTCTTAAGCAACACCAACATTTATTAATTATCTCCGGCGTAGAAAAAATCAATTGAATTAGTAAAAAACAATAAAAACATCTGAATCCATAGCCCACTCACGCAACATGCGACGAAGTCTCCAAAGTCGCACATGCGTGCCTGCTCGCGCACTCGCACGCGCTTCTATATTTTTAGAACTGTATTCCGTGTCGCAAAGCAATTATCAGTAATTTTAATAAATGAAGCCGACATTCCTGGCCCGACCACCGCGCCACATAACCTACAATTATTCGTCGTGTTTCTGAAACAAAAGAACGCGCGGCGACTCATCTCATTCGGGTTCGGTTTGGTATGAGCAGCGATAGTGGCGCATCTATGAGACAGACGGAAAATTACATGTGGCAGGATGTGATTTATGTTTGTCTGATAAATAACTTATGTTAGATTGTTCTAGGTGAGTTCTGTTTCAATAAATCTTCACTGATTTGTACAGAACACCGGCGGTGGTACGATACTGTTTTGTTTCAAGTATTTTCCTTGGTACCATAGCATTATAAAGATGAAGTCATATGGAAATAGTAACTGTACGCCATGTCAAATGGCTTAATAAATTAAAAATTGAATTTGTTTTTGATACGCGACGTATGTTACTCATTTTGTTGGTAGCAGATCTCGATAGATGATGATACGTTTATGCTCAAGAAGTGCGGTTACCACCCGTCAAATCACGGTTCTCAAGATGTTAATGGAGGAGGAGCCACAGGAATAATTTTATTGTGGTGATTATTTTTTGACGTTCCTCAAAACCAATGAAATGTTTCATTGTATGTCACGTGTCTGCAGTTTAACCTCAGACAAAACATTACTAGACGGAGAACAACGGCGTTTGTTGTGAAGTAGAATGGGTTAGAATAACTTGGTGATGAGACGGGTACGCGGCAAAGAGCTAGTACAAGTTGGTGTTATGCAGGTTGCATTTTTGTTGATGACAGTTATCAGACGCGAGCATTTTATTTATTTAAATACAAAAGTGTGTATACAAAACACTTAATATGTCAAAAACTAACCTTTACTTTGATGTATGAAAAGTAAGTAATTGAATATAAAAATAATTACACAAATGTTTGCAACTTGCATAACATCAAAGTGTACTCGCTCCTTGCCGCGCACCCGCCTCACCAACAAGTTACTCCAACTATTTCTCCTTCACATTGACTTGAATACGGCAGTCTTTGTCTAGGTATGTTTTGTCTGAGGGTTTAACCAATCCTGTCATTATTATACTGGGAATAAAGCTCTTGTGATTATTCCCGGGAATTATCTCTATAGATGCTTTTATGTTTGTGACAAATGATAGGTAGTTGTATTTTAGATACAGAAATATACCAACAAATTTTGGAAACAACTGCCAAGAATACATTAATAAGTAATGAATCGATATGAACCCAGTTCAAAATCTTTTAAGTCGGATGAATCGACCTCAACAGCTAAGTCAAAAAATAATCTGATTAAATATAACACGAAAGTTGGATAAATTCGAAAATAATTCTCCAGTATCTTTCTCAAACTAGTTGCCATTTGGCAATAGTCACTCAAGCCTTACGGGATTTCGTGACTATTGCCTGGCAACAAGTTTTCGAAAGATCTGTCAAATTATTTTCAATTTATTCTCACTCTCTTGTTATATTTTTACTGAAAATTGTTTGTTGGCTGTGGAAATCGAATCCAGGTTCTCAAATCCCCAATACCAATGAGCCACCTACTCCACATTTTTTCTGGTACCTTGGTTGATAACTTTGTTTTAAATATCCGTCAAGAACATAACGTACTTCTCCAGCTCCGTAGAAATGATTTTATAAATAAACCTGTTCACATGATGTACTTCAAATAATATTTTAATCAAGATATCCTTAGAATGTCAGAATTGATTACTCAAAATTCAATCTATCATTATCCTCTATCACACAACAATAGTGAAGGTCTCACCACGATCAAAATTAATTGGAATCATCTCCATAATTTTGTTCACCGGAACACGTTATCAAACAGGAAGAAACAATTTCATTATTAAAACAAAATATCTGTACAAATGATCGGGTGGTTATGGAACTTTAATAGAATAATTCCGGTGCCAGTTTGTTGGCAAGGGGCGCTGCGGGGAAGGACGAAACCCCCGCGACGTTATCACGTATGTGCGTGTGTTGTGCGCGACAATGGTCGCGCTCAATGGGGACAAATTATACGTTATTTGCGGGCTCTTTATTGTATTCGAAACGAGGCGACGAGATAGGCGCGCGCCCTGACAGCGCAGGGAAGGACGAGGAAATTATGCTAGCTTTTGTTTATGTTATGAATTTGTTTCATATTTACAGCGACATTGAATTTCATGGTTGGGAGATTTTGTTTGGTTTGATTTGATGCTGTAAACGAACAAGTGAAAGTGAAATTACGGAGCAATATTCACGAATATGTGGCAATGATGACTATGATTTTTCTTGATGTTTACAAAAAAAGAAAACAAATATATTATAATACAAGGTAGTCTAACCATTGTTCTCACTTTTTGGAACTTTAATTGCTGCTAAGTAAATATTTATTGCATTGCTATGTTAGTCCGGCAGTACGGTGGGGTGGGTAGCGTTACGGAATTCGAATCCGGAGATCCCGAGTTCGATTCCCACTCAAGCTAGAAATTATAATTACTACCACTCTGCGGCTCGATGAGTCCGGACCCTGTACTGTAATTGGGATTCAATTCCTGTTGTACAGAGTAACATAAATAAATAAATAGCCTCCCTTTTAGAAAATCCTGTTTCTGTTTCTGATTGTTTTGAGTTTTACTTCGTAAAATTGTAGGAAAAAGTTACATTATTAAACTAATAATCTTCCAATCTTGATTCTGGTTCAAATAAATAATTTTTTGCAACCCTGTCAGAAAGAAAATCTTTATTCCCTAAATTGAGAGAAGAAAGTGATAATTTTCGTACTTTGGAAAGTTATAGTTTTTTGCTTTCTTTTCTAATCATTTTTTAGACCGGAAAATCCGGATTTACCGATCTAGATTGGAAAGTACCACCAGAGGAATCATTAAAACTTTACCGATTCTTAAATTGCAAAATTGTTTATTTTTCGCATATATTTGTCATTCGTGTGTCAAATCAGGAATAATTTGCCATTAAGAGTAAAAAAAGTTGTAACACATCCTGAAAGCGTTTTTACTGGGTTTTCAATCTTCCGAAGCTCGCCCGTAGCTCGTTTTGAAATTTGCTTGCTCGCCAAATAAAGATCACTTTCAGGTCGTGTTACGAAATAGTATATTTCGGCCTCTGGCAAAAGTTATCCCGTATACTACGCTAGTGAAAATAAATTAAAAAAAAAACATGGTTACGCTATCATCAGATATTGATATTTTTATCAAAACAACGCAATAATTTTATATCTTGTTGGATATTTGAGGTTTATAAATTAAATACAAAACAACTAACTATTGAGTATAATCTGATCGAAAAGAATAGTATGTGTAACATGTGGGAAAAGTGTCTTCCCGGACTCCTAATGGTTTCCATCGTCCGGGAATGTATCACTTTTTCTACTAGTTACACAACATGCTATTTTGTATAATATCCAAATACTTTCCTAGCCAAAGTATACCTACAAATAAATATTTAAAAATATAATCAAAAATTTGTTTTAGAATCTAGTTGTAAACTTGGCTGTAAACAAAGTAAAGTAATGCATAAATATTGAAACAATGTCTAGCATTTGATTAGAAAAACAAACTAATAAATAATATATTAAACATATAAAAGTTTTTTTTTCTATACATATATACAAGTACTTAATTGAATTAATATTACTTTTTTATAGTTTTCAATTAAAAATCGACACATTTCCCAGTGATTATAAATAATAATTAAATCATAAAATAGCTAATGAACACATTTTGAAAATATTTACATAAAATACAGCTAAATAATATAATTAGCCTTTAATTAATTAACAACGTTATAAAATTCTAGAATAGAGCTATTATTCACCTTTAGAATACTTACACAATCACTTGTCAAGTTTAATTAATAAAAAAATTAACTTGAAATACTCCTTATTGTAATTTAATGCATGTTTACGCCACACATTTCTTCACTGCATTAGTTTTTGTTAATAGCCGGCAAGAATATTGTTTACCCTACTAAAAATTGGTTATTTATTGTGACATGGTTTTTGTGCGAATAACCGCGATCCAGTCGCTGGTGGCCGGCAGCGACAAGAGTGGTTACAACGAGCTATTACCTCAAATTACCCGCAGTTTTCTTACTTCGCCTTCGCCTAACAGCTGATGCGGATTAACTCATTTGAAATTAACCTCAAAACTGAAAAACTCTCGCGGTATCGTCAAGCATCCATAATATGCGGTGTTTTCTTCTTTTATCTGGATATATTAGTGTTTAAGTTACGCAGTTGTTTATCATTAATATTTTAGTTGACATCGTTAATTAGTTTAATTAAGCGTTGTTTTTATTAGAAACTAGTTGCTGCTAAAATGTTACTCTAGTAATAGGTTCATGCCGGAAATCACATGAGGGAAAAATAGACAATATTTGTAGAAGAAAATTGCAGAAATAGTTCATTTTTCATTGGATCCCCTATGCGTTAGATGTATTTTTATCTATTTTGTTTCTATGAAGCTGGTACAGATGTATTCTAGTAAATATTAAACATTTTAATTGTCTGCAATTACTTCCGGAAACTATTCTTTATAAAATATAAAATACAATGTTAATATCTTCTGAAGACTAATGGCCAGTTGCATCAAAATTTAAATTAGTTTATATAAATAAAAGTAAATCGAATATTTGACAACAATGTCAATTATTTCATTTAACATGTAATTTCAATTTGATTTTATTAATATCAACTTAAAAATTAACTTTTGCTGGTGCAACTGGCCATAAAACTAGCTAATAATCAAATGACCAGACGCACTGCCAAATTTAAATTTTAATATAGTTTAAATAAATAAAAGCAAATTGAATGTTTGGCAGCAATGGTGTGTAACTTCGATTTGCTTTTATTTATTTCATTATTGCCAATAGTTATCTGTTTGACGCAGGTCCTATATGCCTTCTCTAACTTCTTCTATTCATAGTCAGCATCTTCATTTCTACATATCTTCTTCCTTCTTTCAGATCATCTACCATCTTCCTCTTCCTCCTTCTGTCTCTTTTACCTTCTCCTTCTACTGTCTCTTCTATCACGTCCTTCATGAGAATATCCCTTGCAAGCACGTGGTCTAACCACATTCTCTTTATTTAAACTAAGTTTAAAATCTTCCTTTGGGAGATGCAACTGGTTATAACAGCAAGCTTGTTTTCGAAATATCACTAAAATGGGAAACAGCGATCTTTTGACTTTTCATTTCGATTCTATATTATTCATCGCTTCATCACTTTAAATGCAAAGTAATCCATCAAAATTTTGTTTAAATGATTAATAGCAAATTGAAAAAATCTATCAAATCTGGCTATGAACACTGGCATTGAACTTTTTATTTATATTTTTTTTCTTTTAAGGGATTTTAATTAAGGGCAGTAAGTGCGTCCTACAGGCTGTGGATGATTTTGAACATACTCTTGATCTCCAATAAATTCGATACCCTTACTGACTACAATGCTTGTTCCTTTTTTTGCTCAGACGACACAATAACGAAATTAAAAATTATAAATATTTGAAAAATATTTAACATTTAAAAAAAATAATTATCGGAATTGTTATTTTAAAAGTATGTTGTAATAGTTGCTATGTTGCTTTGGATGATTTGTTTAATTTATTGCTTACTTACCACCTCACGATTGATTAGTAATTACTTACCAATCAGTAATTTTGTAAACATAATGGCAATTTATTTAATTGTTATGGTTGTAATTATTTACAACCAAATAAAAAAGTAGATCTTGAAAGAACTATTACGTTTTAGTTTGGCGAAATTGTTATGATAAATCATTCTTGAGATCTAACTGAGAGAATGCACAGTAGTATAAAAAATTAATTTTATTTCCTTTGTTGAAGGGATATGAAACTGTTCTACATTTCTTCAGTTAATTTGTAGATAAATGTAAAAGCTACTATTTGTATTTTTGAACGTATTTGCTCTTGAAGTAAAATACAATAGGTACTTAAAAAGATAAGCGTATTATTACTGCCAGTTATTAAAAGACCAAGAAAAAACTTTATAGAAGAAATAAATAAAAAATGACAGTGTAACTTCTTATTGAGCTTACTAGATTATATACAAAAAATCATGTCCTCATTTCCAATTCTGTTTATGAAACTATGTGAGCATTGTTCTACTGTATAATCTCTGGAAGCCCAGATGCTTTATTACTTATTATTTAGTATAATCACCCTACAGCAACGCATTAAGACTCTTTATACACCCACAGAACTCATTCAAAACAATCCATCTAAATCTCCTACAAAGAATAGCCCATACAAAATCAATAAGATACGAAAAACAAAGGGTGCACCAGCAGCTTCGGGCACCAATCAAAACAATGACGAACGAAGGAGAAAAAACGACGATCGAGTCTCGATGAGGCTCACCAGGTGTACAGTCACACGTGCTGGGGCTGGGATTCGAACCCGGCCCTCCCAGTTCCTGCTTCCCACAAGCTATCACGTTTCTTCCTCGGACACACCTACTCGAGCACCCTTCGTATTCAACATGAAAAAAGTTCACTATTTCATTGAATAGCGCAGCAGTGATGTAAAGAATTCGACGTAGTATTGTCTGCTTTGTTAGAAGACACCCTGAGCCTCTTCCCACCCCTCGCTACTGAGGGGAGATGGGACTGATTCACTGCAGGAGAACACGTAACCCTTGTGTCTCTGGAAATTACTTATTGTTAGTTTCCAGTAATGGAGACGATCTTTCCGGTCGAGATATGAATGTTTCTTTTTTGCTTTTCTTGATTTACGGGAGCCTTTTGCCTTAGATCTTTCAAGAACTAATCTTGAAATGAAAAGCTATTTTATTTCATGCTGAAATTTACTTAGTTATTTAATCATTAATAGACAGATTCATAAAATAAATTAGCTACTAATTCCATTTTAGTTCCAATTTTAACTTCGTCCAAATTCATAAAAATAACAAATATACCATGCAGTACTAACAATAACTCTAAATTTAGGAACAACCTTGTTCTGTTTTGTAAATATCTCTAATACCAATTATTTCAATCCCGAATAAAATTGGAGTTGAGTTAACTTCAAATTTAATTCTCTTTTTTCTATTCTATCTATAAGCGCACTGTTTTTGGCGCTTTTTATTTTGTAGGAGTGGTATGAATGCTATTAAATCTGACAGATGAATGACATATAACCTCAAATTTGTAAATTGTTGGTGTCGAAATATTATTAAAAGAATATGTTATAATCATACAAAATTCACAACATTCACAATACAGAAAAAGACATTGATTAATTGTCAAAAACTTTGAATTTTGTTATTGTTTTTGTTATGAGAAGCGCTACCAACACAACTAATAAAAACACCAACTTATATTTTTGACAAGTCGCAGTTTTTTTAAATCTAATAGAATTACAAAATTACGTCAATAGAAAAAATAGTATAAACAACACCTTTTATAAGGCCTATTATCGCACTCATCCTTTGTAAAACTTGGATTCATGCATTAACAGATTGCCTTTTGAAACTAGTTCTTTTTCAGACAACCGCTTATGGAAGTAACCATAACATCATAAACAACTACAGAAAGTTGAATATAACATACACTGATCTGTTAGTATAACGCACACTTCTAACATATCAGGTGAAGTTCCACTGATTGACAATAGATGGCGTTACGATAAAAGAAAATAATAAAACAAATGAAAAGAATTTGTATTATTATTTAGTTATGGCAAATTTTTCAACATATTTGCACAGATAAATCTTATTTTTTAAAATTAACAATTACTTATTTACTGATATTTTAGTATTATTTAATATTTTGACATTGCGGTTAGTACAGTTGGTATCACAATACCTAACTTTAAACGTCAAACTTCAACGCTTTCCTTCAAAAACGCATCAGCTCTCAAAATGTAACAACATCGCTCTTGTAAACTTTTTTTAGAATTATTTTGTGGTCGTCTCAAAAATAGTGTACATAACTCGCTCGAAAGTGTGATAACAGTGCTCGTGTTCTTAAATCACTCGGCGCTGCACGCCTCTTTTTCAATTTGTACACTCGCACGTTATCTTACACTTTCGATGCTTGTCATGTAATATACTATTATGCAGCTGCTTATAGTAACAGATGCAACTATAGCAACTTGATATAAAAATGCAGTAGATACATATTTTTATTAAGAGAAGATTGCATACTTCCTGGTAACAAGATTTCAATAAGAATGATTTCACAAAAGTAACATAACCACAAAACAAGATACAGTAATCTCACCTATTCGCATTTCTTCAACAAGCTCCATCCATAACCATAGCAACCAGCACCTAACAACATATTGTGCTACGCTACGAATGAAATCGCAATCGTATAAGAAATCGATTGATAAAAACCGCAATTCGATCGAGTGACGTTCTTCTCTCTCGAAGTAGTAATAACTGGCGAGTGGTTTGGCTACAAAGTGATGCAGTTCAAGTAGCTGTTGTGAAGCATGTTATTTGGGCGGAAGAGGGAGTTGCAAAGGCGTATTCAACAACTGTACGTGAATCGAGTGCATTGAAACTTGTAATTTACCTATATCCAGAGGTAAGAAGTTCGTGAGGCCGCGGCCGTGGCGATCACGATGTGGAGTGTGGAGACGAAGCGTGGTGAACGCCTGCTACTGCGCGGGGCGGGGAAATCGCCGATGTAATCTGATGCCATGGAGATGATGTCGGCGGACTCTTCATCATCCAGAGCTGGCTTCAAGGAGGGAACGATCATGCCGATATAACTTGTAGTTTTGTACAACATGATATAAATTTGTAAATCAGAATATGGGCCATATTTGATAGAAAGACAACTGAATCAATGAATTTCATTGTTGTAAAAGTTATATAGGAAGAAAAAAATAATGACGTATTCGGCTTACGTATTTGTCGCTATCATATGATCCAAATTATTTTGCGTTTACAAAGTGAATTTTGTACGTTTTGTTAAAAAGAATGTTACAAAGTTCAACTTCGTGCAATTGTTTTTGGGAATATTTTTGTGTAAAGTTGTCAAATTGTCTAGTTGTAAAAATGTTAAATATAAGTCTTTCAATTTAGCTGGTTTTGCTCAGTTCATGTAAAATTATTGCAATTATTTTGTTCTATAATAAAATAAATTCTTTAAAACACTTCTACATTAAAAATTAAAGGTATACAGTTTTATAACTTAACCTAAATAAATATATTTCAAATAATATTGATAAAACTTGAAAATGAAAATAAAATAATGTGGTATAGGAAAAATAGTATGAAAATCACGTGTTACAATGACTAATTCTTATTTTTCAATATACTATTGAAGAAAAATATTTTATATAAAAGTAGTAGAACCTTTAGTCCCAGGTCTTGTTTATTTGAAACATTTCCGCTAAATTTATTTGAGAATGTTTATTAACAGCAGGAAATACAAATGGCATATATGTCAATATTTTTGGATGTACTTTGTCGTTCATTTTATTTCTGTCATTTATATTTTTAATATAGCTCAAGCAAGCAAGTTGCCATGGATACAGTTATTTTTCTTTAGAAAATCAATAATTCATTTTTCTTTATATTGATTATGAAAGGTATATTATTTTATCGAAAAATCATACCTATAGAAAGTAGTATATTTTTCATTTACATATTTTTAAAGTTGCGAAAAAAAGTAAATACTATATCACTTACTTTTTTCAATTGAGAGAAGAAAATTATCTTCAGAGATGGAAAAACATTGTGTCCATTTGATTTTGTAAACCGTTGCTCTAGTTTTTAACTTAAAGTACAGGTGCAGAAAATGTATTTCACAAAAAATGTGAAAAACAATTCCTCCTAACCCAACTCTGTGCTCTTTTATTTAAACAAAAATGACTATAATGCACAATATCCAACATTAAACATAAAATACCCACTCAACATTGCCGCTGTTCCAACATAATCCCCGCTCATTATTCTTAGATTTTTCCACAATTTTCTATCTAAACTCAAGCTAAAGGCCTCAAGTAATAGCAGAATAACTTTATTAACCCACAGCTAACAACGTTCAAGCATTTTAGCATTCTCTGAGCTTGCGGTAATTGTCCTATGTGTGAGGGCTTAATCACGATGGCATTATTAGGCGGAACGGAAACTCCGTCCATGGTTTTAATGTCTATGGTTAATATTCGGTTTAATGTCTTTAGTGTATGCTTAAACACCTGGTAGAAATTGCATTAAACGATCCTCTTGTACGAGCTCTGTGAAAGTGGTAGACTTGTAACGCGAATAAATGCTAAATTAATGTGGCTATTCTGATATTTATATTGCGGAGTGTACCTATATTATGTGGTGAGTAAATATATCTGATTTTATACTCAGATTTAGACACCTACTGTGTGATATATTTGAGACAAGCGTGCGCAGAAACAGACAAATATATTTTGTTGTAGGGTGAAATCAGAAGGATGAATCAGGGGTGTATTATCTGCGAACAATTTATACGAAGTGCTAAACTTTCAACTCGACTTATCTAGATAAGTAGATTGTTTACATACTCGTTTATTATAATGTAATATCTGGAAGATCGAGCTTTACTCGGGACGGCAAATTTAAAATAAAAAATATACATACATACATAAATAACATCATGCTATATCCCATCAAATGGAGTAGCATGAACCCTAAAACCATTCATAAAACATTTACTCATTAAATTCATCAAATAATCAGTCTTCGTCAAATATTTTCATCCTGAAACACCATCCTTACTTTAACCACATTCATAGATCACTCCATATAAACTCATGTATTTATTACACTCGAAATCATTCAACACACAACAAACCTTGAATCACATCTATCCAATCACTCCTATTCACTTTTCGTTCATCGTCTTTCTTCGACGTACATAACATTTGCACAAAACATCTCCAAAAAATATATGAAACTAAGAAATAAATTAAAGAAACAAATTTCTGTCGAATTTTCGCTCATGTCTCGAAAACAGTTAGTAATATCGAATTGATTTTGATTTCAATCTGTCTTGGGTTGCGCTAAAGTACTCTCATGCCTATATTTTGAAGAACTCAATTTTCATGAATTTTCTTCCCAATTTTGTTTCAAAATTACGTAGTAAATAAATTTTTCGGAGGATGAGATCTAGCTAAGCTAGATCGTTTTTTAAGGCCAAAACATTAGAATACCATGTTTCATCAACATTAGCTGTATTCCATTTGACACTTGGTTCACTTAAATCAGTTCAGTTAAATTTGACACGTGATTAAATAAACTGAATTAGCAAACTGATACACTTATTGGGGTGAATTACTTCAAAGTAAATTAGAATAAGTAATTCTAGTATTGGAAATAAAGTCAGCGACGTAATCCAGCGAAATAAATAAATGATCTGGTTCAGTAAATGTAAGTTAGATCTGATCCAAATGGCAAATGGAATATGCCTATTGTTACAACTGCTTTCCAGATCGTTTACACATCTACAGCCGGACAGAAAAGAATTGCTCGTGTTACAAGTATATGAAAGAATATGTTACCAACAGAGAACAAAATTGCAAATGCAAAACTGTATCATTTATGTACCATTTATTTTTTATATTAAAAAAATATTATTGGCGAGGCTCGCTTCGCTCGCACGAGTCTTAAACCGCTGTAGAATATATGCTTCACAGACGCAGATTGTTATATTTGACTTTTATTGTAATTATACTGAATTTCATGCATTTATTTAAATACGAGTATTGAATATATTCTTGGGAAGGCTTGCGTCGCTCTCGTTTTAAACACACAAAATGTTGTATCATAATATACTATTCTTAAAGTAACCCTTCTTTGGTAATTTAATCGATTTTATATCTCTTATGTCTTCCTGAATTCCTGATAATGCACCAAAATAAAAATAGGTACTCTGTATATGCTATAATTTCTTCTCTGAAAATTTCATATAAGTTTAAAAATAATTTCGTGGGTTATAATTTATAAAATTTGAGAAAATTGCGGAGATAAATTAATTTATAATGAAATTATTTATCAATATATCTTTTAATTTTGTATTTACTTAAATTTTCAATTTTTTCCTCGAGAGTAATTACAGTTACAGTAGTCTGTATGAGATGATGAAGTCAAGATCATGTAATTTTAGTGTCACGTGACTTTTAACTTCAAAATAATAACGCGTTATGCGCTCAACCGCTAGTTAAAAATTTAAACACGTGTCATTATTACCAAACCAAGTAGTTGAACTCATGAAACGAATAATTATTATTAATCTTATGAATTTGCTTCTACCAAATACTATACCTTTTCTAAAACAGATTTAGAGTACTTTATTAATGTTGGCAGACATTTATCATTTATTGTGAAATTACAAATTTAAATTCTGTAAAAATGGTGAAGAAACGCTCGCTTTAGAAGCGAATGTAACTTAATAGTAAGTTCAAATTACTCCAGCAATATTTATCTAATATCTGTGAACAAAATTTCAACTTTGACTGCCATTAGAATAATTTAAGTTGTCAAATAAACAAATTGAAGTTACATAGCGTAAGCATTGTTTTAATTAGATATAGTTTATGGATGCGCCGAAGCTTAAATTGACAGAAATATTCGATACAGAATTCCACCAATTGCGAATATTCGGCTGAAATATATGCACTTATTATGTTTTCAGTAAATATTTGACAATATGCAAAATATTTTTTTAAATCGTTATAATTTAATAGATAGATACATAAATCAGTGAAAATGAGTCGGACTGTGTATTTTAAATCCCAAGTTCGATTCCCGTAGCCGATAAACTTTACATTAAAATTACCTCTGTGGCTCTACCAATACTAAGATCTTTGAAATCTGTGATAAAGATAAAATATATTTTTCTACTCCCATTATTAAAATGTCATGTAAAATATTGGTTTCTAAGGCGCTGAATAACATCTTAATAATAAGTTGACAATTTGTGACTTCGATCGTTTTAGTTAACAACTGATGTATTGAACACGGGCTGAAGTTAGCTTCTTGCATCTGTCATTGTACTTAACTTTATTTTTAAAATAATAATAAAACATTTTTTCTCTTAGTCTGCGGTCGTAGAAATAGTATCAATACACACTAACGAGACGTTTCTAAAACTTGTAATAAATATACTATTAAGGTCAGGTAGGTGGCTCAGTGGATTTGAGAACCCGGACTCAATTCCCACAGTCGAAAAACTATTTTTACCACATAAAAATTATCCCTGTGTCTTCCCCTCCACTAACATCTTTGAAGACCGTGATTTGACGACTGGTAACCGCGTTTCACGCGCAAAATATATCATTTACCGAGATTTGCTACGGCAGAGTGCCACACCCAGTAATGGGTAGAAGGCGTGACACGTGATGATATATTTATATTTTTTTATTTATAAGAAATATTTAAGTATTTGTTTTGTTATTAATTTTGCTTCGAATTTTCTCACTGCATTTGAAATTGGCCGAATAGCGAAGCAAACTATTTATTCGCGTCTAGTTTCATTAAAATGCTTGAAACCAAGTGTTAAAACAAATGAAACTGAAACAAATTCCATGATTACAACATTTCATTATTCAGTAGTGAGATGATTCTCCCTATTAGCAATGCGTGATTACACGCAGTTTACCGGGATAAACCTGATTCTATCACCGTCCGCCTTTGCGCTTGGCGGCGCTGCCATGAATCTCTGGCGCGCACGTAGAACATTAGTCCCGTGTTTATAAAGACAGTATCAACTCCGGCAGAGTTTTCCGTCTGTGGGGGGCGTGCCGCAGGTGTCGGCGGCCAATGGGGCCCCTCGCTGGCCGCGGGGGCGTGGCCCGCACGCAACGGGGCCCCACGCATCAACGCACGGCGCTCAGTCGATACTGCGACTCATGTGTGCTCATTAGATCCGTAACCGGCAATTACTGATCTAGCGTCTGGATTCCGTGATTGTGCGGACACTGATACGCGAGGATTTACTGTGTTGTTTGTGACTGTTTATGTTGAGACTTGGTGTTGTGAACTGTGATTTCGTGGATGACGAGATGAATTGTGCGTATCCGTATCAGGTTCATCAGGCTACTTCGCCGCAAGCGGCTACGGGGGCTGATTTTCTAGAGGTAACATTCTTTAGAATTCTACAAATCATAACATTTATTTATATTTTCGAGGGTAATAAAACTGAGCATTTAATAAAAAAATACAAAATCTTTCCTACTTTTTTATGCATCAGTAAAAAAAGTCCTTTTTTACCTACTTCACATATGATATTATTATTTCAACTTTTTCAATAGTAAAAGGAATATTTACGTTACAATATATGTCATCACTTTTTAGTCTTAAGATCAAAAATAGCATTTTTACTACAGCCGTCATGGTGATAAAAATAATTTTGTTATTTTGAATAAATCTGCGAAAGTTTCTAAATACGTGAGTAAAACAAACAATAATATGTTACACTAAAAATAATATTTTGAATTTCGTAATATTGCCAAACCCCGCTTCGCGTCGTACAGTAATCTTTATAACCCGACCCGAAATTTGTATTTTTGGTCCTATTGAAACAAATTACTATTTGTATAATACTCTTTTTTTACGTTGCTATTAGCGACGGCCGATAAAACAGTCTTATCGGTACTATTAATGGCAACGTCTGCTAAAACTACAAAAATTCCGATGATAACAAGATTACAGTTTCCTTGATTACAGGATCATATAAACAGTTGTAAAATTGTATTCGTAATAAATTTTGCTATTTTTTAATGCACATAATGTGTCGGGCGTCTCAGAATTTAGGCAAGTTCGTTTTTCAATAAGCCAAACATTTATTTCACTTACAATTTTTTTTTCACCCACTGCAGTACGACACTATTATTTCAATTTTGTTCATTAGTAAATGCTATTTCAGAAATGTTTATGTTGCCATGGATACATCGTTGGTTTTTTGTCCAAGGACCGAAAATAGCATTTTACTACAGTTGTCGTGATGATAAAATAATTTTGTCAATTTGTCAATAAGTAGCCACCCGCATAATTTTGAGTATTATAATTTTCTGCGATTATTATACGTAATTTTATTGTATTATTATTATGAGTTGATTTCAGTATGATTTTTATGTTTAAATTTATCGGTAAATATTAGCTATTACATACCTAAACAAATATATTTTTATAATTTTGCCAATTTGTCAAATACAAGTTTGAATATATATTTTTTCTACGGTCGTGTTGAAAAGCCAACATTCAAAATGTGTGTAGAAAGTATCTTTTAGCAACACTCATAGCATGATTTCGTGTCCCAATTTTCATACTCATTTTGTAATGAAAGCTTTGCCACACTTGTGCTACAATATACTATTGTGGACATCAGAGAAAAAGACAGAAATATTTATTTTAAAATAAAAATGGTAGTTGTTTTTAATTATCCGGTTAATAATTTTTATTGCATTCATGTGTCTTGTGTCCGCATGACAATATATGATTATAATACTAATTTATAAAGGTATAATTTTGTAGGAAATATAATTATTAGATATTACCAACATTAATTGAAACATATTTTCGTTAAATTATTAGGTAGGTGACAAAAAACTAAATTGGCGTAAATTGTTCTCGTATATCCAAATCTTGATTATTTACTAATTCTTTTAATGTATACTTATGTCAAATCTAAACCATTTAATTATATATTATTATAAATACAGCATACAAACAAACCACACAATAATTACAACACCACACACACAAACAAAACACTTTCTTCAAAACAACCATCTCTTTATTTACTTCAACAATCAAACATCAACAACTGCACGTCACAGTGGCTGCGCACTACTCTATGAATAGATCAGTAGTTTTCAATGTTAATTAGTACCCCTCATATATTTGAAGGGTGACAATAACGCATTATTTCAAACATACATATTTATTTTACAATTTCAATTTTAATAACATTTTCGATATTATGTTTATAAATATAGAGACTTAATATCTGCAAAATAAATCAATAAAACAGGTAAACAATTGTTTTCGATTCCGAAGATTCTGTGTTTCATTATCCACTCAGCAAATAATAATAATTACGTCCGTATGTTCAATTTGAGTGTAGTTTTTCTGTATTATCGGTTAATGGAATACGTAGTTTTTAATCCATACGTAAAAATAATGTTTGTCATTATCTAGCGACGGATTGGTATTATATCCCAAATTTATTAGTTCGTAACTGTTAGTTCATCGCTCCTTTCATTTTAGTGATCACTTTTCATACACTTTTACATCCGTCTCAGTTAGGTATGTACAGAGGTCCCCCTGACCTGTTTTCAACCAATTATAATGCAAAATATTTGAAAATTCAACCAATTGACAAAATCTCTTCACTAGGTTAAAATTTCGATACTCGAGTAAAAGCTCATCACAAAGTAAATGTAATATACTGTCAATTTGACACAAAATTATTGTTATTTTGTTTTATGCTGTCGATTTGACAGAATATTATTTTATTTTATTTGTTTATCAAATAGCACACGACCTCTCAGATTTTCTCTACTAAATATTTGTCCTTATAGCAAAATCATTCAAGCAAACCGACATTAAACTGGATTTATAAAGAAGTAAGGGAAAAAGTAACTCAGTAGAAGTAAAGTAAGAAGTAATGCAAGCGAATTTTGTGATTTATACTAAACGTACAAGTGTTATTACCGTCAACCAATCAGATATGATAGAATTTCAGCATCTTTCGTTTAATTTCAACATATCTTGTTTGAACTTCAGTACTAATCGGTCAATTGGATAACGTTGGATAATTAAAAATCTTTCGACGATCTATCATACAGAGATTTTTTAATTTCTACTAATTGTATAACTTTGTGATCCTTTGCGATCCTTTTTTATGTAACACCAAGCTTAAACAATTGAAAATATTGATCACAGATTGCTAGAATATCAGATGACCATCTCCCAGGTTACGTAAAAAATACTGACTTTTGATTGGCCAGAAGTAGTAATTTAGATAACGCAAAGCAGAAATATAAAAGCTTTACGTCTCTTACCTTGCTGCTTACTTTACTTTATTATACTTTTTACTTTACCGGTATAATTTGCGTTTCTTCTTACGTTACGAGTTATTACAAATTCAGTAAAAACTCTTGTCCTATGGATTCGGAATTTACCATTCAATTTTCTCTCGTGCTTGTTGCCAAGTAAAAAAAATTGTACGAAATAAAAATATATCGACAAAATCAGGAGATCTTGTGCATTTATGATAAAAATCAATAACTGTGTGTGATATTTTGTTATGGGACACTTCAAAGAGTGCTGAAGACACCATCACTAACAATGTTCGAATAATATTAAAAGGATGCTTAACTGTAGATATTTTCTGCAACTTTTGAAAAGCACTGGTCTAGATCGTAGCGCGTGGCAGTGCAACGTTCTCCCTGGGGAACTCTGTAGGTTTTTCTTGACGTTTATTGCGCCAATATAAAGCGCTGTGGGCGATGAAGCGTGATCGCTCGACGAGTGCAAATTATACGCTGGGGTCGACGAGGCGACTTGACTGCCGGCGTTCGGCATTGCAGCGGCGGCGGTGGTTCAAGCGAGGGTGGTTTGGTTCTGGCTGGTGACTGGCGGTTACACTCTGGTAATAACCGGTAGTGGTGTGTTACCGCTTGTTTGTGGTGACGCGAGATTGGTATCGGTTTGACGAATCTATTACTGCGAAATTGTGCAAACGTAGAGGATGGCGACACTGCATTTGAATTTATAGAGGAATTGTGACCGATTGTACCTATTTTATTTTTATAGTGATACCGCGAGAGGATATGAGAAAAGTACCAACTTTAGTTTGCTGCCCAATTTTGGAGACAAGAAAATTAATCATTTGCCTTGTAGATATTAATATTTCTATTGTCTTACTCTTAAGACCTAACATTTTCGTCTTAAACTAAATCAAGCACAGTGGTATGAAGTCGGCCTGTGGATTCTGAGGTCCCTGGTTCGATTCCCACAGGCGACAAATTTTCATAATTTGAAAAAGCTATCCCTGTGGCTCCTCCACCACTAACATGTTTGGGGGCCGTGATTTGACGACTGGTAACCGCACTTCACGCGCAAAATATATCACTTACCGAGATCTGCTTCAGCAGAGTGCCACACCCAGTAATGGGTAGAAGGCGTGATGATATATATATTTTTTTTTTTATATAAAGAAATGTTTAAAATTGAAATGTCGAATGTTTAAGAATTCGAGTTTCCTTGTCTTCTGGCATCTCATCTAAGAGTTCAAAATATCACTTACATACATACATACATAACATCGCACTATATCTCATTAAATGGGGAAGCACAAACCTTACAATCATTCGAAATGTTGAGTACACAAATATATTTAAATGCGCAGGAAAACAATAGTTATTTGTATATCAATAGAAGAAAATGAGGCTTTTTTTAAGGTTATAAAACACCCGAGGGAACAATGACACTTTCTTCATGAGGTATACTTACATATAATTTTTTTACACTACACTATCAGAAAGTAAAACTTTCAGAAATAAATTAGAAATTCAGATAAGATTTATTATTCTCTTGACAAATGTCATCTGGGTGATTAATGTCAAATTATACCATTATCGTTGCCAATGAATATGACCCCAGGAAACATAAATTTACTTTCTTCCCTAAGGATGAAAAGTATAACTTACTTCACTCAATTGAGATAAGAAAATATTACAGAGTGATCAAAAGGAATTGTTACAGTTGGCAATAAAAAATACTTGAATTTGGTAAGCCTGATACATAAATTAATTTCCTGATGTTGACAGTGACATTTAAAATTTAAATTTGAGTACATTTATTATTACATTTATTTCTAAAGTATTTCTATTACTTAAAAAGTCAAAATTCTATAACCTGTCAGACTCCTGACATAACCTATTTGCATTTATTAGAAATGTCAAATAGCATTTCCGCCTTTATCTGACGTTGTGCCAACTGTGGAATAAAAAGATCTCTGGAATTGTATTGCCAACTATAACAATTCCTTTTGATCACCCTGTACTTTTGGCAGGATCGTAAAAATATTGTTTAAAAGAATATTGTTGCTTGGTAACAACTGTCAAAACTTGCAAACAGTTTTTTTCCCTGTTTATCTGATGTAAAACTGACAAAAGTGACATTTCTATGTAATAGTTTATTACATAATAGGTTTTACTAGACGAAATGGTTGTTTAACATACGAGGCCGCAGGCCGAGTATTTTATTCTGCTGAGCCAAGTAAAAAAACACTTTCTTGTTTTTATTGGTGCAACTGGCCACATGAGTTCGAAATATTGAATACACAAATACAGGATGATCAAAAGGAATTGTTATAGTTGGCAATACAATTCCAGAGATCTTTTTATTCCACAGTTGGCACAACGTCATATAAAGACGGAAATGCTATTTGACATTCATAATAAATACAAATAGGTTAATCAGGAGTCTGACAGCTAATAGAATTTTGACTTTTTAAGAAATAGAAATACTTTAGAAATAAATGTAACAATAAATATACTCAAATTTAAATTTTAAATGTCACTGTCAACAACAGGAAATGAATTTATGTATCAGGCTTACCAATTTCAAGTAGTTTTTTTATTGCCAACTATAACAATTCCTTTTGATCACTGTACTTTTAAAATGCTCGAGAAAACAACAAAAATTATATTAGAAAATTGTTCGCCATTATATCTTATAATTTTGAGCAAGTACGAAAATAGAATCAAATTTTCCAGTAGAGAACATGAAAATAGGATGATGAGCATCATCGGCAAAATTTCGCTCAACACTTGTCCTGTCTACTAACTCACCACCAAGAGAGAGTGATAAGCTAATTGATAAATAACAACCTCAGCAGCTTAAATAACATGTATTTAGCACAAGAAACCTGTGTTCAGATCGCACCTAAACACACACAAATTGTGAATTTGTTATGGAAATGACGTATGGTCGATCGTTCCTCGGGCGAAGTCTCGCGCTGCTTTCATCGCACATAAAATTAGAATACTCGTGATTGATCGCCGACCAATTACGCTGACAATTTAACCGCCCTTGCCTCGATCGAAACCCGACGAAGCGACGGAACACAGAGAGCGGATGAACCTGATCGAAAACTTTAATACGTTCAATCTCCTGATGCCTGATAAGGCAGACGATTAAGCCACATGCTGCACGGATTTATAATATTGATTGAAAACAGTTAACATGTTAATAATTTTCCTTGTTTTTTTCCGTAAAATTGATGTGGACTTCGTCTTTAATGGACCGATGCGAGGCCTGGTGTTTTCTGATGATACTAATGGGAATCTTGATTAATTGGGTGAATTTTATACCTTTTACAATAAAGTACAAACTTGTACGAGGGCAGGGTGAAAAGTCCCTGAAAAATGAAACAAGATATGATTTATTTGATCAAAACATATTTTATTTCGCAACAGTCGATACACTTCGTGCAACATTTGTCTAATTTTTCAATCAATTTCAAATAATACGATTTTGGCAATCCTTCAAAATAGGCGTTTGTCTCAGCGATGATCTCATCGTTGGAGCTAAATCTCTTTCCGCCGAGCCATTTCTTTAAGTTTTGAAATAGATAAAAATCGCAGAGGGCCAAATCTGGAGAATATGATGGATGACGAACCAATTCGTAGCACTATTAATGCAATTTTTCCATTGCGACTGCGGACCTGTGCGCCGGTGCGTTGTCCACAATGCGGCATCCATCTGGCAGATAGCTTTCTCATATCCAAAAATTATGCAAAATGTTCTGTACCCGTTCGGTTGAGATCCTCATAGCCTCAGCCCTCGCATGCACTTTAACTCGCCGATTGTCCAATATCGTACAATGGATTTTATCAACGATTTCTGGCGTTGTAACCTCAATTGGACGACCAGAACGTTCGGCGTCCTTTGTGGTTATACTACAACAACGAAAATCAGTAAACCACTTGTGAATCGTTCCAATCGATGGTGAGGAGTCCCCATAATGTTTAACAAGCGATGCTTTGGTTTGCGTAATGTTTTTTCCACGCAAGAAATAATGTTTAATCAAGACGCGAAATTCACTTTTTTCCATGTTTCCAAAATCTTCAAGGTTGCTTGCTTTCGATGGGTGTCAAAACAGAACTGTATGACATATCAGTCTGAAAATTTTAATGCGTTCTAGTTAAAGATGGTACATCACAAATGTCACATGAGATTTGCGATTGTGGCGCCATCTGTTTTATTTTTCAGGGACATTTCACCCTGCCCTCGTATTGTAACAAATTTAGCGATTTAATGTCACTAACTCTATTGTATGTCTATTTTTGTTTGTGTTTTGCATGGCAATTTTAGATGATTGTTTAAAATACTTATAGTTGTTGTGTTTAGGATTTGTCGGAATTGCGGTACTATCAAGGTGCTACGATTGCGCCTTCGTTCGGATCCGTAAGTTATCTTTTACAATTTTATTCGTCGCATGCGATCGTTGATTAGAAAATAAAGATGCCACTGAAGGCAAATATATTTTGTGCTCTTTGTGTATCTAGTATATAAACTGATTTTAAAATTATGGGAAATATATATCTGAAATAATATCAAGCATGCATAAATTAATTAGGTATCATGAGCTGTATTCCATTTGCCACTTGGTTCATTTAAATCAGTTCAGATAAATTGACAACATGACGAAATGAACTGAGTTAAGCAAACTAATGCATTTATTGGGGTGAATTATTTCAAAATAAATTAAAATAAGTAATTCTAGTACTAGAAATAAAGTCAGAGAAGTAACCCAGCGAAATAAATAAGTGATTTGGGTCAGTAAATGTAAGTTAGATCTGATCCAAATGGCAAATGGAATACACCTTTTGTATTTTATTCGTATCCAAGGAAAGTAAAGAAAGTATCTATGAAATATTTTGCGTACGTTATTATAGAACACGTGCGGTAATTTTTATACGACCATGGCACAAAAAAGCCTTTTCTGCATTTATTTTACGTACGGAAAGTAGACATTTGCCGCTTACTCGTGTAGAAAGTACTATCAATCTACAATCGAGCGAGGAACGACAATAAGACTAATTTCTGCTCTAGATACACAATAGTTATTTGTGTATCTAGAGCAAAAGTAGTCTATTACAGCTCTGTTGTGCCTCGATCAACAACAATTCAAGAGCAGCAAAGACACTTTCTGCTCGAGGTGCACACGCTATTTTTATACATTATACTTGAAAAAGAATTTATAAATAATGTTTGACAGTTTTTTATTTGTTTTAATATTCAAGTAGTATTCCCTTTGCCATTTGATTCAGATCTAATTTACACTTACTGAACCACATCACTTATTTATTTTAGTTCATTTACATTACTTTCAATACTTGGTTTACTGATTCCGTATAAACTTAAAGTAATTCAAGCTAATAAGTGCATCAGTTTGCTCAGTTTAGGATATGATGATCTACTCGATTAAACAATTCACTTTTCACAAGTTTGCGAAAGATAGTATTTTCCACATGAGTAAGGGGCAAGTGTGTACTTTCATGCATGAAATAAATGTAGACAAGTCTAGGTACTTTTCGTCATGACCTACAAAAATAACTATTACCTACCTCCTGAGTGGTAATATACTTTTTTATGTAAAGATTAGAGTGAAAAAAGTCTACTTTTCTTATCGATTGCAGAAAAAGATTGTACTTAATAGATACAGAAAATACCATTTAACAACAATCATTCAGCACAATTATAATATCGAAATACAATTTGATCAAGGTTTGCTTTGCTCTTTTGTTCATACTTTAACAAATTAACTATGTAGATAAATTTACATAAAACAAAGTAATGGAGCAGATTTTTTAAATGTCTTCTTTGTAAAGGATTTGTATCGAAAACAATGTTATTTATTAAGATCTGCTGTTGCAGATTAGACCCCTAAGGAATGAACTATTTTTTGGGACGAGATTTGAAAAGAACCCGGTTCTTTTCAAATCTCGTCCCAAAAAATAGTTCATTTTTGTAGGTGGCGCAGTGATCTTTCACGGGACAGCTGTTTTTACGTCACAATATCACGTGAGTGCCCGCATCCTATAGCAGGCTTATATTTACCTATTTAATTTATTTTTTAATATAGGGACGTCCTACTATTAGACTGCTATTAAAAAAGTTGATATCTTTGTTGTAGGCGTTTCCGTAAATGCTATTTTAAGTTACAAAATATTGCGTTCTCCTCATTCTGGGTTTGATGTCAATATTTCATCTTTTGTTTCTGGCCTGGGTAGCTCCAAACCGTAATTCAATTACCTAATTTCAGCCACAAATGTGGGGAAGGCGTCCAACCATATGACATGCCATTTTTCAATCATTAAATCCTTGGCGTCCCATATGGCGTCTAACGTCATTATTCCACGTCAAAGTGGGGACATTTGTTTATTACCAACAGTTCTATCGCATGAGATCGTTCACCTTTTCTTAGATAAAAACATTTCATATACATTCATGTAGTTAAAAAGTTTAGATATTATTTTCATGGATTACTTAGACTTAGATTATCTTTTAATATGTGATGAAAAACGAAATTATTTTGTTTTCTAAGGTGTAACTTATAATTAATTGTTTTTGAAGCAAATTAAATATATTTGTACGAGACAACATGCCTAGATATACATATTAATTAAAATTTTACACGGATGGACTGGCCCAAAGCGCTAGAAGGCAATCATCAAAGATTAATTAGGGAGGCATTACAATTTTTGCAAATATGTTACCGTTAATGTTCGAAATACAAATAAAGGTATCAATAAATAAATAAATAAATAAATAAATATTTCATCACGCCTTCTACCCAATACTGGGTGTGGCACTCTGCCGAAGCAGATCTCGATAAGTGATATATTTTGCGCGTGAAGTGCGGTTACCAGTCGTCCAATCACGGCCCCCATAGATGTTAGTGGTGGAGGAGCCACAGGGGTAGCTTTTGAAAATATGAAAATTGTTTGTCACCTGTGGGAATCGAACCAGGGTTCTCAGGATCCACAGGCCGACTTCATACCACTGAGCTAGCCACCCCATAAAAAAATAAGAATAAGAAAAATTGAGATACAGCTAAGATTTGAACTAGGCTTTGAAGCTGATTTTGACACAACAAAAATAGACAAGAAATATTTCTACAACCAAGCAGAAATAGGCTTCTACAACTGTTAGTTGGAAGCAGAAAGTTGACATTCTCCGATTGCCGAGCGGAAATACGATATTTTCCCCCTATTCTATAACTCAATTATTATCTGTAATTGATCAATAAGTTAATGATAACCCTTTTTTTATTAATTTGTAAATTACTACTATTTTGGTATATTTTGATCAAAATAATTTATTCTGTTTCTTCTATTCTACTTTTATACATTTTAGTCTCGTACAAAACTGCTAGTATGAAAAAAAAGTTAACCACACTTTTAACGGAACTGTCAGTGAGCTGTCATTATAATATTTTTTATAAAAGCAGCTATGTATATAAGTAAACAAAATGCGTGAATATAACATAAAAATGTCAGGGTAAATTATTCTGGTCTCAGAATACCGAAATTGTGATCATCTCTGAAATAACGATGAAAAATAAAAATTGTCATTAACTTATCGATCATTAACAGATAATGATACAGTTACAGGATATAGGAGATTGCCTCTCGCTGAACGGCAATATAAAAGTATATCATCGTTTCCATGGATACATGAAAACTGTCGCCCAAATTTCCAAATAGAAAAACTGTCAAAAATTTATTTCATTTAAATTCTATTTCACGCGGTTCCAAAAATAGTCCTAGAAAAAATATTGTGTGCATCTCGAGCAAAAAGTGTCCTTTCCGTTTTTGCACCGCTTGCCTTGATCTACAATCTTCCATGCGCGAGCTGCAATATACTACAGGATGATCAAAAGGAATTGTTATAGTTGGCAATACAATTCCAGAGATCTTTTTATTCCACAGTTGGCACAACGTCAGATAAAGGCGGAAATGCTATTTGACATTTCTAATAAATACAAATAGGTTATGTCAGGAGTCTGACAGCTAATTGAATTTTCACTTTTTAAGTAATAGAAATACTTTAGAAATAAATGTAATAATAATGTTTAAATTTTAAATGTCACTGTCAACAACAGGAAATTAATTTATGTATCAGGCTTACCAATTTAAAGTAGTTTTTTTTATTGCCAACTGTAACAATTCCTTTTGATCACTATGTACTTTCCGCTCTAGGTATACAAATAACTAGTTTTTCTTTATTCAAAATTTTATTTATTTATTGTAAATTGTTCAACTGGATATTGATTCCAATTCAAGTACAGAAATTCTAATTCTAATAGAAGAATTTGAACTTACGGGTGCAATTATATTTTTGGTTAAGTTGAAATCAACCAGATTTCAAACAGCTCCCTCCCACGACCAATCATTTAAATAAAATTACAGCGTTGCCAAACCTTTTAACGACATATTTCCAATAAAAGTTACATGCCACTCCCAACTAAAAATAAATTCCATACCAAAATGATACCCCACATTCATCACCGATTCTCCACACACTCCTCGTGTGGTCCGACAAACATTCACACCTCCAACATTGTCACGTACATCCCGTAATCAAACCTAGAATGCTCGAATCCAACACCTAATGGGCAGATATCAAGTTCATGATCAACCAACACACAACAGACATTCACGTTCTGTGCTTCGTTCGCCGTTCGCGTTCGCGTTCGGCGCGGTTCTTTGACGGGCAACGCATGGTACGTGCGTGGCTTCGCTATGTCGGCGAGTCTTTGATGTTTGCCGCCGCGATATAACGTCGCGTGGGAGTTGTCGAGGAGAGAGATTGTCGAGAGAGGAGAGAGGAATTGTCGCGATGGTGGAGTGCGAATTTACTGACAGATGGTACTGGTTGTTTTGTTGTCCTAGCAGTTTTTGGTTTTATTTGAGAACTACACTAGTTAAATTCTTTTGATTGTCACTTGTAACAGTTATATTCATAATTAAAATTAGGGCTGCTAGTTGGGCTTTTCTCCGGGCTCTAGATTATTTGCTCATTTCTCCAGAATAATAATTACTTTTTAAAAATAAAGAAAATTGATTCGAATTAAATTTACTATACAAGTTTGCATGAATCGAATGGTAGACTGCTAGAATAGTATATTATGTACCATGAACTGAAGTAACAGTTTTTAGGTCAAGAATGTAGGTTGGGAAATCAAGGCCCGTAGGATCAAGTTTTCCTAAACATTCGCGACCTAAAAAAATACTTACAATTCGAGGTTTGTAAGCTATTTTCTACAATACTTGCACAAATAGAAGGAAAAGACAAATAGGTTTCAACATTAACAGATATCAAATTGTTGTCAAAATAAACAGTACCTTGATCTATAATATTTACTTACTATAATTTGTAGAATCTCAAAATGGAGATTCCGTTTTATTAAGCCGTTGATATTTACTTGAACAAATAGGAGTAGGAAGGATAAAATAATTATTCCTCTATGGTTGGATTACTTGGCTTTTTGTAATTTCCAAATTTACAAAATTGTGACAACAGACGACGTTTCGGGGACTAAGGGTTGGTCCCATTTTCAAGTCTACAATGATGTGTTTTTTTAAATTAAATTAAGTTACAAAGATAACAGATTAAATTAAATAACTTACCAACAATAAATGGAATTATTATAAATAACAGGTTACAACAATTTATAATAATTCCATTTATTGTTGGTAAGTTATGTAATTTAATCTGTTATCTTTGTAACTTTATTTAATTTAAAAAAAACATCATTGTAGACTTGAAAATGGGACAAACCCTTAGTCCCGAAACGTCGTCTGTTTTCACAATTTTGTAAATTTGGAAATTACAAAAAGCTAAGTAATCCAACCACAGAGAAGTAATTATTTTTATCATTCCTACTCCTATTTGTTCAATATTTAGTTACTGTCTACGGTGGATGGTAAGTAAATATTATAGTCATGATGTAATCATCTAAACCAACTGTGCAATAATAGTTCCACTTACTGTCTTTAAATTTTATCATTAATGGGTAACTTACAGTGCAGGTATTGTAAAAATGAATATTATTTGATGAACACTTTTTTGTTGTTAATTAATGAATAGAGATATGTATCTCATAGTTTGTGATTCTAATTAAAACAATTATTAAAACAGTGTCCAAGTGGTTCATAAATTGTAAATTCCCTTTACTTATAATTGAAAGAAATTTTCTGTTGTATACATAAATATATGTTGTACTTTGAGGTTTCTTCAAATCTTTGCAAAAGAATATTGCGCGTTGGTAATCCCACACAGCACCCAATTATTCTCACTTACCCTCACTTGTAGTTGTTTTTCTGTTGAGTTCCAAGACTTGAGTCTCCTCTCAAGTACAGCAAACAGCCCATGATTTTTCTTTGGCAAAGTGCAACAGTCTTAGCAACTAAGTGATGCGATATTTTATGGCAATCGACGTATTGTAGTGTGTTATTATGTCGCGTTATGCATATGCATAAATCATAACCCATGTGAATACATAATTAAACGCAAAAGTGTTTAATGAATGAATCGTTTATTTCCGTTAATTTATCAAGCTCCACGCGACGTGATTTATACGCCTCTATGTGGAGTCCAGCAACAGAGAACCAGAACGTTTGAACGTTGGAACGTGGAACGTGAAACGTGAAACGTCCAATGGACGTAAATATACGACGGATTGTGGATTGTTTGAAATATCGCGCGGGCTGTGCAATCGCATATGAATTTGTTTTGTTCGCGCGATGTTTGTTTAATTTTTTTGGGGTTAGATGTGTATTAATGATTGGATAAATATTTTGTTTCATTGCGAAGGCACTTGATTTGTCGTAGAGTGTACTGTACCAACATATTGGCTCTCATTTGTTAATGTAACATATTTTGAAGGAATACCAACTATATTTTCTTGAATAAGCGTATTCCTTTTGCCATCTAGATCAGATCTATATAACCTTGTTCTTGCTAAAACAGATCACTTAGTTGTAATTCTGTTTGACTGGCTTATTTTGCTTACTTTGCCGTCATTATTAGAATTACTGATTAAGATTCAGTTTGAAAAAATCCACCTTTCTAGATCAATCAGTTTGTTTATTTCAGTAAGTCACATGATTTTATCTGAACTACTATGGTAAGGACAGACTTAACATGTGGTCAGTTCCACCTCCAAAAATTAAATTTTGTTTAAATAAATAAAACAAAGCTACTACCACACTACGGCTTGATGAATTCGGACTGTACTGTAATGGGCCTTTCAAGACTTTTTTGAATTTTTTATATATTACGTAATAAAATCATTATACCCAAATTTTTTAAATTTTTTTTAAACTTGTATTAAGCATGATAAAAATATTTAAACTTTCGAAACAAACGAATATGACGTAGTTGCATCTTAGCTTAAAGAGAGACAGATAAGACAGAGATAATAACATGTAACTTCACGTAACGTGTGTCGTTGTCATAGAATCCTCAGACAAAACATAACTAGACGGATAACAACGGCGTTTGTTGTAAAGCAGAAAGGGATAGAATAACTGATGGGTGAGGCGGGTGCGCGCCAAGGAGCAACTTGCATAACATCAAAGTGTAATCGCTCCTTGCCACGCACCCGGCGGACCAAAAAGTTATTCCATTCCTTTCTGCTCCACAACACTGCATTGACTTGAATACGGCATAATTCGTCTAGTATTATACGTCATTGGTAGAATCGTAGAATGCTGAATGCTTATTTCTTCTTCGTCTTCCTCTCAGTAAAATTGAGCACCGACAAACGTTTCAGACAAAGTTCTGTGATTGGCTTAATGCAACTACGTAATTGCAATATGGCAGTGCGAAATACAAATGAGCGATTTGAATTATTCAACTTTAACTTTCATATTTCAGCAATAAAGATATAATTTATGGTATGATTTTATATTGTATTAAATATGATGTACGGTCAAGAATTTATTTTAATAAATATATATTAAAAAGCTCTACCACTTGAATCCCTCATTGGTATAAAGTTCGTGTTGTACAGAGAAGAATAAATACATAAATAAGTAAAATAAATATAAATATCTCATCACGCCTTTTATCTATTATTGAATGTGGCACTCTGCTGTAATAGTTCTCGGTAAGTGATATATTTTGCACGTAAAGTGCGGTTACCAGTCGTCACAGCTGGGCAATTACTAGCTACTTTTAAATTACTTTAGCTGTGGCTGTAACTTCGGTAAATATAAAAATGTATAGCTGTAGTTGTAGTGATAAAATTTTGCTCTTGTAGCTTAAAAATTGTATAACAACAAATGAAACTACTTTCTAATGCTACTTTTTGTAGCTGAAAACTACATTAATGGGGTAGGTGGCTCAGTGATATCGAATCGGCCTGTGGATTTGAGAACCTAGGTTCGATTTCCATAGTCGACAAACATTTTTCAACACATTAAAATTACCTTTATAGCTTCCCTTCTAGCATCTTTTGGAGCTGTAATATCACGGCTGGTAACTGCACTTCACGCGCATAAATATATCACTTACCGAGATCTGCAATGGTAGAGTTACACATCCAGTAATGTGTCAAATCACGACCCGCAAAGATATTAGTGTCGGAGGGGCCACAGGGATAATTTTAATGATAGTGAAAATTGAATCCAAAACATGAATTTTGTTTTGTATAGTTTCCAATGTTATCGATAATTACGATTTCTAATCGAACCAATACTAAATATTATTCCTGAAGTCATTAAAATTAGAACAGTTCAAAAAAAATTGTGCACAAAAAATTGCAATATCACATAGGTATCAATTATCGATATAATTATTGGAAATATGCTACTAATTCTTGTTAATTCACAACTATTAAAATTCCCGCGCACCTGTTCTCACATCCCATCGTCAACTCCGTCCGGATCCCAATGACGAAAATCTAATAAAACAAAAAGTGAACGGAATTAATTCAACATATTTGACAGGAGACTAATTATATACATTCACGATTTTAATCACTCGAATATTTATTGTTTATACATAATTTATAAGATAGCTATGAGTTTTCTCCGGGAAAAAATCGTAATAAATTGATCGTGCGATAACCGTTTGGTATCTCTGTGACACAAACTAGTGTGGGTGTCAAACCTCAACCGCCGTCCTGTCACACTGCGTTTATAATTATAGGTGATAGTGCAGTTAATTTTATGATAATTATAATGTTCGCTCGCGTATGTCACAACGAATTAACATCTTTTAATTATAAATCTATGGCCCCTGTAAGAAATCGACAGACGAGTAGGGAACTAATGATTTACGCTTTTATTTGCTTTGATATTTTTGCCACGTTCTGTTTAGTGTTACTTAATACCTGTCGTGCATATAAATGTTAATACTTACTCATTAACATTATTTATTAATGTACTGTGAAAACTTTTACATAAATATTTTATTATCCTGTAAATAATATTCATTATGTCTTTAAGAAATTAACCATAATTTTTACAACGAACAGTTAAAAATTAAAATAGATAGTTCTTACTTGTTTTTGCATTGATAATAAAAATTGTCTTTTTTTAACGACAAATTATATAGAAAGTGATACATTTCTGAATTATATCTATAATCGTGAAAAGCAGTGAAAAAAATAAATACTATATTCTCACTGGTTTAACAACATGCTACGGCATAGTGCCACACCCAGTAATGGGTAGAAGGCGTCTTGATATTTATATTTAACTATTTATAAGACTGGTACAGTTTTAACCTTTGTCTTAAGCTGAAGCATAAACACAAACATAAACGCTTGCAAACTTCAAACTTTTGTCTTTGTTTTAACCTAAAATAGTTTATTTTGGTTTTATTTCTTCAACTATACCTTAAACTAAAAACAATAACAATTACCGCTGTTTCCTAAAATATAAAAAAAATTATGTTTGTGTCAACAATTGGAAATGGTCCAATTTCACTCGACAAAGACAAAGAAAAAAGAGTGATTATGTTAAGATCTGTAAATCTATATTTACAGATCATTATTGCCGTACTTTAATAAAAAACACTGAATTTAAATTTAGATTTTTGTAATTTGTTTGAATAAAAACTCTTAAATTCATGACTTCTTACAAATTTTAATATTATTTAATCATAATTCATTTAAATAAATAATTAAACAATCATAATAAATTCAATTAATGAAGTTGTAGGCACTCGGTTTAACATTATTAAAACGATAAATAAAACATTTGGTATTTGTTTCACAAAATTTGACAAATCTTTATTATAATTTCGGCAGTTACTCCATCATCAGAAGACATCTTGACCCTTGTCTTCTGATGATGGCGTAACTACCGAAATTATAATAAAGATTTGTCAAATTTTGTGAAACAAATACCAAGTGTATTATTTATCGTTTTAATTAAAGAATCATCTAATACCTTATCGATATGTGAATTTGACCGTTTTGGTATTTCAAAATTAGTGTGAAGTTATCTGTAAGAATGCTAACCACTTACTGGCAGTAATACAAGTAAGGAAAGGTGATAGCAAATATCAAAAGGTCTTTCACATCTTACATGATTATCTCGATGATAAAGGTTACATAGCCTAAGAATATGAGAAAGTAATATACGCATTACGTACTTGATACTTAATGTTTAGCCAAAAACGGATTTGTTCCATAACCTGTAATCAGCATTAGATATTGAATTAATATATGAAATGCAATTTAATATTTATTCACATTCTGAGTTTAAATGCATTTACATTCTAAACACAAGTATAACATTTTTACTGTTGTCAAACATTCAAAATAATTACGAGCCCAACTCCATAATAGTACGGCCAGTATAAATTTCAAACTTTATGCTTTACAAAAATGTAAAAATATACTAAAAAATGTTTTATTCTTAGAACAAAACTATATCTACGTTATTATATCAATCTTTAGTTGTCTATTACTAAAAAGATATTTTAAATAATACAAACGTTTACAAAACTATTATCAAATAAGTATTAGGGTAGCAGATTCATCAAAGTTCGGCCAACAAAAAATGTATGTCTTAAAAGGCATTTATTTGCGTGTTTTAAATTATATCGTTGTTAAAATAAAACACAAATGGAAAACAAAACACTTCTTTTAATCGTTCCTAAATTATAATTTTTTAGATATTTTCACGTAATTAAATAAAATAAATATATCATCACGCCTACTGCCCATTACTGGGTGTGACACTCTACCGAAGCAGATGTCGGTAATGCCAATGGCATACTGGTCAAGGAGCATGAATGAGCGTCGAGGAACTCATCGATGAAACAACAGAACGCACCCGTCATCGATGAAAAATAGAGGCGTCTCTATTTCCATCGAGGAGTTCCTCGAAGAAACGATTGTGTCTCATTTCACACGTATTATTGTGTCTCATTTCATGTTAACGTGGGCTGTCATTTTGGTTTTGCTTTGTGCTATTTTTTCGTGTTTGTTTATTTTATCAGTCAGGGTGCGTTCTGTTGTTTCATCGATGAGTTCCTCGACGCTCATTCATGCTCCCCGACCAGTGTGCCATTGGCATAAGTGATATATTTTGCGCGTGAAGTGCGGTTACCAGTCGTCAAATCACGGCCCCCAAAGATGTTAGTGGTGGAGGAGCCACAGGGGTAATTTTTGAAATTATGAAAATAGTTTGTCGCTTGTGGGAATCGAACCAGGGTTCTCAGGATCCACATACCGACTTCATAATTACGTAATTATGACTGATATTTTAATAAATATACTTTTACTTGTACTTTTACCTTTTACATAAAATACAAATAAGTATTTGATTGACATACCATATATTTAAATATAAATATGACATATTAATAGGACTGAAAAAAATGATTTAAGCTACGAATTAATCATTCTCATTCACATGATTCACATGAGTGTCAAAGCGTATATCTATTAAATAACACCAACAAAGCCTGCTTCAAATTACGGTTTATTGATTTTGATTTGACGATAATTTATTGCCCACTAAATTGCCCGAGTTGTAAAGTATTAAAAAATATTATTTATAAATCACACACAATAAAATGACATCGTTATATGTGATACGTTTATTTAAATCACATGTACGTTTTTTTTATCTCCCTGACATGCATGTATCTGTTATCTCATAACACTAAATGTTCAATGCGCATTGTATGTTTCTACATGGGAAGATTATCGCTAGGTATATGTAAACAATATCTACAACGAAAACAACTATCAGATACGAAGAAACATGCCATTCAACATCAGCTTTAAGTCTTAATAAATCTTAGCTTTCCCACCAAACTAAAGAAAAATCTTGTTTCTTGTAAGTCAGTGTCTGGTTCTTGGCTGCTGTATCGGTAAATCTATTCAATTTCTTGTGATTAATTTCAATTATTGTAATTAAATTGCTCGGTTTTCAGAGGCAGGAAAAAATTGAATGAAAAATCATAGTCACGAACTATTGCGAAATTTTAATTGGATAAATAACTTTATACTATAATTATTTTGACATTAAATACAATAAAATATACTGTTTTCTGAATCTATAATTATCAATGAGGTTTTTGTGAGATATATAAGATTTTTCCATAAAAAATGTACAATATGATTTAATTTATTCTATGTTTATCTGTAATGAGATCTGGGTAATAATGTCAGTGGCGTGCAGAGATTTTGCAATTGACATTTTTATATATTCACAGAGTTATTTTTCTTTTGCCCCATTTTTCTTTTATTAAGAAATTGTCCAGTGATACAGATATATTGTGAGAAAAATATAAAAATTTCTCGCAAATCGAATACGAACCAAATTTGAAAATGTATAATTGATTCAGGGTTCAGTTATACAATATACCGTTATCTGCTAGTTGTCATTGATGTGGCATTTTTCTCTAGTAAAAAATTTGTCATTTGTGTAACAAGTGTTGAATCTCAACCAAACGATAATTTATATTCGACAAAGAACTCTTGACGTTCTGACTTATACATACTATTTTTTCCACTTCTGTAAGATAAGGAAGCTTAAAAATAAGAAAATAAAGATATAATAGTAAAATTCATTGCCATGTTATTCCAATGGGCTGTAAAGTACTTTTTCTACAGTCGTGTTGAAAAGTCAACATACGAGTATTAACATTCAAAATCATTGTGGCACTCAGTGCGGCATGTTTTTTTTGCGTTTATGATGTTGTTTTTGAGACAACCATTGTTTTACAATTTTTATTTTAAAATAAGTGTGAAATATAACAATAAATGACACATGTCAACTATCGATTTTAACCCTTTCACTGTGCATTAACTTTATACAGCCCATCGCTGCGCAATTTTGTACTGTATACCGTATATATATATATACGTCCAGAGCAGCGAAAGGGTTCAGGCAAAAATAGTATGTAACATATATGTGGAAACGACCATTGCTGAACTTGTGTTTCAATATACCATTATTTATTTATTCTACTCTATACAACAGGAACAAAATCCCAATTACAGTACAGGTTACAGACGTACTGTGGTAATTCATATATATTTAGCTTCAGTGGGATTCGAACTCGGGATTTCCGGATTGAAATGCCGTAACGCTATCCACACCATCGTACAGCCTACAACCGTGTAGAAAGTATTCAGTTTTCGCACTCATTTTTGTGCGGAAAGTGATTATTATAGAAAGAACATTATCATGATGCTTACATTCTTTCCAATAAGCCCCTTTAACACTTGTATATTACTATTGGAAACGATCTTTTTCAGCATTAAAAACTAACCAGAAAGATACAGAGCAGGAATAGAATAAATAATTTTCTTCTCTAGGGATGAAACGCATCATTTTTTTCTCTCAATTGAGGGAAGAAAATTTTACTTTCTGACAGGGTCGTATTGCAATACACCGTGCAGCAAACGGTCCTTTTCAACATAAATAACTAACCAGAAAGATACAGAGCAGAAATAAAATAAATACATTTCTTCTCTAGAGATGAAAAGCATCATTTTTTTTCTCAGTTGAGACAAGCAAATTTTACTTTCTGATAGGGTCGTACGGTAGTGTGGATAGCATTACGGTTTTAGAATCCTGAAATTCTGATTTCGAATTCCACTCATTGCAATATAGGAACTATTACACTACGGCTCGATGAGTACTGTACTGTACTGTAACTGGGATTAAGACAAAATAAATAAATAAAATAGATCAGTAAGTTATTTGTGCAAACGATCCAAATATTGTAAAAGCACCTTCGCTAAAACTTACGTTATTCATCTATCTCCTTACTTCAACTCGCTTTACCCTACTGTTCATCACCATCATCATCCAAGCCTCCGCTCTGTTGCCGCGATCATCGCAGATAATGATGATGACTTAGCTCGGGAGAGCCGGACATAATGCGGCGGCCGGCGCCACCGGGACCGCCGGTAATTAGTCGAAGTAGCACCGGTGAACTGGCATCGGCACCGGCAGACATCGGTCCGAGCTGCTGCTTGTGCTGCTGCTCTTGATGACGAGTGACTTTGACTAGTGACTAGATAACACGATCGGCAGGTAACTACAGCGATCTGACGGGTGATAGTGTCAACAAGAATTAGGGAGAGTGCGATGTATGCGAGGTTAGGTTTGTTTTGGTGGTATGGAAGCTGCTAATAATAAAGTAATTGCAACAATGGAAATCAATAAATTCTTTGTATTACAAGTTTTTCGATCTTTTTCTTGGTCTGCGTTTCAGGAAAAGTTACAAATGGTGCGTAACAGAATTTATTTTTTAACAGAATATTTTCAAAATCTAGTGTTGTACTATTTAGTTATTTTTTTATGCTACGTTGTGCAACAGGATCTTAAATTTCAAATTACAGTACAGGGTTCGGACTCACCAAGCCGCAATATGATAGTTCATTCCTTTATAGTTTGAGTGGAATTCTAACTCGGGATCTTCGGATTCAAATGCCGTAATACTACACACACTATCTTAGTGCTGGATAATTTATTTTTAAATATTTTGTTAACATATAACTTCAGGTACACAGTACTTCAGTAACATCAGCTTGATAATGGCTCAAAACTGGAATCGAAACACCGTCGAATGAAAAGATCTAAAATCTTAAATCCTGCAAAAAATACAGTTTGCTGTAAATTATTTATCCTAAATCTATTTCCGGCTTATGAGGAATTAAATCAAAAATTATTAACTGCAACAATATTCAAGGTTTGAACAGAAAATAATTGATGTCTTTATGTGGTGGACTCATTGAAAATATTCAGTTTTAAGTTGGTACTAAAACATAAAAGAACGTTCAAGCGATGACAGTGAGGTTGCAGATTAGATTATTTAAATAAAAAATGGAATAGATACCTCAGTAAAAATGCGTCGGCCTGTAGATTTGAGAACCCAAATATGATTCTCGTAGCCGATAAACTGATTTTCACCTAATTTAAAATGATCTAGATGGCACCCCATTCGCTAACATCTTTGGAGGACATAATAGTAACATTTTCATATGATGGTACTTTATGTTCTATTAATTTCAAAATAAAATTGTAAATACAAACAATGTTTAGAATTAAAAGGTGCATTTAATAAGGTCTATATTTTTTGATTAAATATTTCCATTTACAAAATAGACACAAAATAAAAGTAATAATTTGTATATATTGCCATGAGAAATAATAGACATTAAAGCCATAAAGATGTTTATTTTTGTTCAATACTAAAATTTATGGGGTTGCTAGCTCAGTGATATGAAGTCAGCCTGTGGATCCTGAGAAACCTGGTTCGATTCCCACAGGCGACAAACAATTTTCATAATTTTATAAACTACCCCTGTGGCTCCTCCACCACCTCACGCGCATATGTATCACTTACCGAGATCTGCTTCAGCAGAGTGCCACACCCAGTAATGGATAGAAGGCATGATGATATATTTATTTATTTATTTTACTAAAATTTCCCATTTCACTGGTCTGTGGATACTCCACTTATAGTACATTTTATAAATTGTTTGAATTTGCCCATTCCTAATTTCATAAAAAAAGCTATCAGTTTATCAATAAATGAGCAAATAAAAAGTGTGATTATTAATTAGTGAATTTAATTTTATCTATTTAGAATATTAATGAATCCTACTTAGAGTGTTAGAGTCGATTATAATAATGTATATTTTTATTTTCATGACAGGTATTTTATATATAATGAGAAAATAAATATTAAATAGCGAAGCGCAAAGTGCGAAACTGCACATAATGAATACATTTAAATAAGTAATTTTTAAACAGACAGTGTGTTTTGTGTAAATCAAACAGTGTTCATGATTTAATTAATTTACTTAGACTATGGTAATTTTAATTAAGGCTACACTGTAGTATGTCTAATGGAAAGAATTATAATTGAATTCTCTTCTATTAATAAATATACCTGTTGCAAGTCTAAATAATTAGTTTTTTATTATAGAAATATGTCCGCTATTAATAAGGGTATTAATTAGTCAAATGACTAATTGTACCTGTCATTAAAATTATTATAGCTCCATCATAGTATTAATTTGCGAATTTAATAATACAGGTAGTTCAAGGAAATATCATAGATTATTTTTTATGTTGAAAACAACGCTTCAATAAAAGCAAGAATGTTTACAGAATTTTTTTCAGTAGGTGTATTTAGTTTATGGAAATTGTATGTTTTGCAAAAAAATATTAAATTGTGTTATAAAAAAGTCTCAGTAGCAATGAAAACAAAAAATGTATCCGAAGGTATTGATGCGTGTTGTAAGCATGCATGTTGCGGTCACAATAACAGCATAAGGTCTCATTAGAAGGCCCGAAGTCCACGTTATCAGGGCCTATTAGAACCGCCATTGCACCACAGAACATGTTCTAATAAAGAGCTTGTTTACAAAATAATAGACGAACAAACATACATGCAAGGTACATTATAATTTCAAGGAGCAATCGACTGTAAACATATCACAGAACACGGTACAACATTCCCCTCCTTTGCCTCCGTAGGAGAAACACAATAGTGGGGAGAATATTCCACCGTTTCCTCCCTCCCCTCGCGAAGTACATGGACTCTTCCACGCACCGCTGCAATAGGACGCGCGAGCATAAAAAAGTAAGGGGCGTTTCTCTTTATTAAATGGCAAGTGCTGGGATTGGTCGCGGCGGAGCCGTCACGCCCAATTGCAACTAGCGGGGTGGGGAGCTCCGGTTCGCTGGAAGATTCCGGCCCGGTAGTTAAGGGGTTTCGAGGAATCAGTTAGCGATGTGGTGGCAACAATAGAGGTATCGAAGTAGCGCGTATTGTGAGATTTTTGCGGCAGTGATCGAACGAGTGTCGTGTTTAGATCATAGATCCGGTGATTGACTGATTGGTTTGTGTGTACCCGGTGAACGGTGACGCCGCGACGGCGGTGAATTGACTCTAACATGTTGACTGACATGACGCCCACCGCCGGACAACTCTACGGCGCTCAGATACCCGCCATGACTATGAACATCGCCAATATGAATAAGAATATTGTGAGTACGACTTATCACATCTTATTTTCATAGGTATACATGTTTTTATTATCCTATAATATTTAATATAAAATAATTATAAACTTAAACATTTAACATTTAAAGACACAATTTTATTATAAATCTTTTACAGGGCAATTCATAAAGCGGCTTAGTCCTAATACAATTTTTTATTTCGTTGTTAACTCTTTTAAATTTAATTTTACCTGGGTTAAAAGATATTCATTCACCGTGAATCGGTTTAAATTTGAAATAAACTTATAGATAATATTAAAAATATTAGAAGATCTCGAATTCGTATCCCATTCAAGCTAAAAATATATAAACTATGACACTGCGGCTCGGTGAGTCCGAACCCTGTACTGTAATTGGAATTAAGTTCCTGTTGTACAAAGTAACATAAATAAATAAATTAATTAATTACTTAAAACTGATATTAGCGTTCACCCGTTTTATGAATCTATCTGTTAGTTATTTCTTCACTATTGCATTTTTACGATTGTAAATATATTCATCAAATGGACTGATTATGTACAACTATACTAAAAAATGATATAGAAAATCATAAATATGTAAAAAAAAAATATTTTGATATACCGAACAATATTTTGTAGATTTTATTATTCATAAGATATCTCATTTTATTGGTGGAATTCTGTAAAATAAATAAATAAATATATCATCACGCCTTCTACCCATTACTGGGTGTGGCACTATGCCGAAGCAGATCTCGGTAAGTGATATATTTTGCGCATGAAGTACGGTTACCAGTCGTCAAATCACGGCCTCCAAGGATGTTAGTGGTGGAGGAGCCACAGGGGTAGCTTTTGAAATTATGAAAATTGTTTGTCGCCTGTGGGAGTCGAACCAGGGTTCTCAGGATCCACAGGTCGACTTCATACCACTGAGCTGTAATAATAACAAAATCATATAAATATGTATTGATAAGAGGAAAACAAAAATTCATAAATTTTGTTGTAATTTTGTACGTTATTTATAGATTTACAGACCTACAAATCTTATGTATATACACAAAATTTCACCATTAAAATGGTTATATTTCTTAAATATAATTCTGTAATATGGAATAATGCTAATAAACAATAATAAAAATTACCATAAATAGAAATGCTGCAAATGTAAAATATCATTTAAGAGCAATAAAAAATAGGTTTGAATATATCAAAATATTTTTGTTGTTGGTATAAATCAAGTATGCTTCAATAACAGTAAGCTGAAGTATTTAACAAAAAATGTTTGTAAAATAGCAGCAGATTATCCAAAAGCAAACCAAACAATTCTATTGTCATCCTAAGAGCACTTTTCTGTCGAACATTACTATTATTCCGAACCAAACCAGTTACAAACTTAAATCTCTTCAGCAGTCACCGAAAAGGCCAACAGCACTCCAGTGCGATTTCTTGCTCTGCACACGCACAAAACACGCATTTCCTCCGAATTTTTGCGCCCTATTTTTGCATGGAAATAACCCTGGATTATAAATGTGGTTAGGCTTATTCAGGGGGTTCCCCGTCGCGCGGGGCATTATGGAACGCGCTGATGCTCTTTTTGTCACCGTGTGATGTCGAACGACGCATTTTGATTTACGTCCGACGTAAATACCCCTTAATACGTGTTTATATTCGACGGATTATCAGCAGGATATGAGATTATACGGATCGGGATTTAGGAGTCTGTTATGGAGGATTAGTGATATTTAGATGCTTGATGTTTATGTTGTCATTTGGGTGGATTTGACACATGTGATGATATTGTTGTGACAGTTGAAAGCAGTCGCAATGTTTTGTTATTTTTAGGAACATATTTTTGAACTTAATTTTATTATTATTGTTATCATATTTTGCATATTTTCTATAGAATTTTGATGACACGTTTCACATAAGTAAGTAAACAAAATTCAGTAAATAATTTTGTGTAAACTACCAAAACAAAATAAAATTTTTAGTTTCTTTGCCTTTTAAACTTAAATGTAATTATTTTAACCCTATCACAAATTTATTATACCTGCACAAGAATCCTTGTTTAACAAACACAAAATCGTGCGAAAACGCAACATTAAAATTCGTCGTCTTTTAAAGTTCCTAAGCAACAACAAAATCATTTTACTTTTTAAATCCATTTATATTTATCATAATATGGAGTTTTCCATTTGTCATTTGGATCAGATCATCTATTTATTTCACTAGATTACTTCGCTCACTTTATTCTCAGTACTAGATTTACTCATACGGATTTAGTTTACAGTAATACATCTCAGTAAAGCCTCATTTCCACCTCTTAACATAGTCTTCGTTTGAGTTTTTCGACATAACCTTGAGAGTTTGTCATATGTGAATACAGCTGAGCGTTTCCAGCTACTGTTTTAGTCTTAGTCTTCGACTTTGTCACTGCGCATAAACACAAAATTTGCAAACTTCATACTTTCGACATAATCTTTCGTCGCTGTTCTGTAGAGAGAGATAGCTGCGGTATTGCTGTCTCATGCTGCAATAGACAGTCAATTCTATATTTTTTTAAAATAAATTGAAAATAGTTGCTGTAATTTTTAAATATTTTTATTTCCTTTAAGTTTATAATATAATGCAATTCTATCATATTTTATTTACGTAAAACATTTTTTCGAAATTTAAATTACTGTATTTGATATATTCTGGCAGGTTCACTACAATAATGCCTCAATTTTTTTAAATGATTTTAGAATTGTATAAATTAATTAAACTAGTGCTTCATTTTAATAGTAATTACTGTTCCTCGTTAATAATTTTATATAATTTTTAAATTATTTCAAATAGTTTTATACAATTATTTTCTCATTTAAGTGAACAAACCTTCACTGGAATATTGAATGAAGGTTATGTTTATGTTAAGAGCTGGAAATGGCTGGAATGTTTCCGACATAAACAGAAACAAAAAAACGAAAACAAAGACTAAAAGAGAGACTATGTTAAGAGGTCGAAACGTAGCTTAAGTGCAGCAGTTTGCTTAATTCAGTTCAATTTTGTCAAGTTGTCTAATTTAAGTGTATCAAGTGGCAAATGGAATACAGCTAATAATTGCAAAACAACGAATTCACATAGTAACGTAAACAACAAATGCTAACCTATATCCATGTGAACGATATTAAGTCTAATCACACACACACACACAAAATTATAAAATGCATCAAAATGAAAAAGCTGCTTTCTAGCTATATTTTTTCAAGTTATATTGCAGGTATAATAAAAAATAGCATATGGTTCACGTGTATAAGTGCCTTTGAAGCACTAGTATCGTTAAAAGCACTCCGCTTCGCGTCGTGCTCCTAAACTTGTCATATGTGCTTTGAAGACTTACTTGTACACTAGTATCGTAATATATTATTATTGAAATCAAATTTGATTGTTTAACATGTCAAATAGCTTGACACATATCCTTTCTGTAACCATAACAGCGTAACAATAAACGATCTAAATACTACGTATATTAATGTTTTCTCAAGAAATAGTAAAAATTTAATTGTCAAAAACATAACTTGTTATGTACAACAACTAAATTTAGATATTTGTATCATTACAATACCAATATGTCGAATTTTGAATATGAGTACTTGTGTTCGATTTTTAGAAGACAATTTATTTTTACTACATTTAAATTAACCACATTTCATGCGCAAAAATATATTTAGTAAAGTGCTAAGCCAGTAATGAGTAAAATGAAATTACTAAAAACGTCTTGTTTTAATAATATTTCGTCTTTAATAATTTAATATCGTTTGTAGTTCAAAATGTACTAACAAAGAAAATGTAGTGGATTTTTTTTGGAGTGTAAACTTGAGAATTTTGTTTGTTAAAGGTTGTCCTTCCGACATAATCCGCTTATTTTGCTCTCGAGAGCTCAGGCCCTTGACAACACAACAAAAGAACAAGTGTGTAGGCTTTTCAACTGTCCCTTGTCATTCGATACATTGACATATATTTTCTCTAAAGCACTAACAGAAAAGCAACTGCTTTCACAGACAGAGTTAGAACTGGAAGTAAACAAATTTTCAAGGACGGCTAGTAAAATCGGGAAGAAAATTAGTTCGTGTTGTTTTACCGGGCCTGGTTATGAAATGATGCCGGCAACTGCCTCGTCATAAGCCGGTATAATTTTTTACGGCCGGGCTCCAGTTTGACCTGAACTATCTTGACCGACGGTAGATGGATTTCTTGTTATGTTAAATATTATGTTTTCTATTAGGATTCATTGTAAAAAGTGGGTGTTATTAAATATAAATTACTTCTCCCCCGCTGATGTAATAGTTATGCGCTTTCCCATAAAATATCTTTATGATACTAGGCATTAATTTTTAGTTATATTACATCAAAAACTTTCTGTTCTCAAAATTATTGTTGTAAGCAATATTTTTAATATTTACTTATGCTTTGTAGTTGTAGGACATGAATTCTTGGTGGGTTTAATCGAATTGAGATTGTTTATTGTTTATATTCCTAATTAATAAATCTAAGAAAACCTCTAAAATATAATTTTTTACTTACATTTATGATGCTCGTTTGCAATAACGAAAATTAAAATTTATGTCTGACTTAAATAAAAAAAGCAACTCGAAGTAAACAATATGGATGACAATTACAATGTTGTCAAATATTTGAAGCAATATTGTCGATTTATCTCAAACTTAAAATTTCAGTTTGCTTGGTACAAACGAACCCAACTAATTTCAAAACAATATGAGATATATATATGGGGTATGTGGCTTAGTGATATTGAGCTAACCTGTAATTTTGAGAGCTCGGGTTCGATTCCCACAGCCGACAAACAATTTTCACTACATTAAAACTAGGCCTGTGGCTCCCCCTCCACTAATATCTTTGGAAATCGTGATTTAATTGCTGGTAACCGCACTTCACTATCTCTTAAATAAATTTAAATCCTTCTAATGCTGGGTTGCAAGAAAAAAATAACGAGCTCTTTAGTTAAAAAATTGTTTATCTAACAACAGTATTAATAGCGATTTACTGAAATTTATTGAACCGTTAGTTGCTAATGAACCGATAAATCTTTCATGCAACCCAGCATTAATGTATCATATTGTTTTTGTTATTTAATATTTACTTAAGCCGGATTGATGAAACCATTCGCATTTACATTTAATTTAATTTTAAATTCTCTTTAGTCTTTTTTTAAATTTTCCCATCATTGCAGACAAAACATACATACAATAAATATAAATTGTATGTAAGCGCTAATTGAAATATTGTCAGTTTTTCAATATTGAATTCTATCGTATTTTAGTTAATAAATAAATATATCACGCCTTTTACCCATTACTGGATGTGGTACTTTGCCGAAGTAGATCTCGGTAAGTGATATATTTATGCGCGTGAAGTGCGGTTACTAGCTGCCACGGCCCTCAAAGATGTTAGTGGTGGGGTAGCCCGGGAGTAATTTTAAATTGATGAAAATGTTTTGTCGGCTGTGGGGATCGAACCAGGGTTCTTTGGATCCACAGGTCGGCTTGATACCACTGAGCCATTACCCCATACAATGTACTCACTAATTTCATTAATTTGCAATTGTCGTGTATTTATTCTTTGACAGATTGATAAATTGAGGGTAAACAAACTTTCAGAGCATTTGTTGTTTGCTCTGCACATGCGCAGTGCATTTCTCATTTACAGTTACAATTTACATTTACATTTAAAAGATAAAAGTTGGATCATCTTATAAATTAAATAAAAATTAAAAATAAAGCATGGGTATATGGAGTTACATATATTTATCAATTAAATTAAATATAAATGAGGATTACTGCATGAACCAGCTTTATTTTAGAAATTGGCAATGTGAATTGTTATTTAATCATGAAAGAAAGAAACAAGAATGAAGATTAGAACAATTAAAATAATAAGCAAGTTCTGTTTGAAAATAAAGCTTCATTAACCAATTTCTCGTTGTCAGAAAGTTGTTTGGAAGTAACTTTTAAAGTAAACAGAAGACGTTAATCTAGCACTCAAGATATTACGGGTGTTTTATGTGAAAAAGTCGTGATTAGCGTAACTAGAACAAGATAATATAAAATTTATTCGTGACACTTAGTGTTTCTCCGCGTTAACACATCCTCTTATCTCTGCACCGGAGCACGAAGTAGTAAAAACGCGTGTCGTCTAATTTCGTGTGCATTCCTGTTGACACAACTCCCGGTAATTTATATCCGAGCAGTTTTTTATTGTAACGATAGAGCTGTAGACACGATTGTTAAAATAACTGTTGCTGGGTGCAGGCATGTGAACTGCGAGCAATATGTCTTTTCGATTCTGTCAGCTTTGGATTTGTGGCAGATTCTTGAAATTCTTACGTCGGGATTCTTTGTTTTCAAGTTTGTGTCGTTTTTGAACTTCAGACGGAAGAACGGCGGACTGAGAATGGCGGACTGAGAATGAGAATGCGGGCTGTGTTAATGAACTTATTTTTAGATTGAACTCTTCTTTGCACTTTTAATTAAAATAAGAACATTAGCTGCTCATTCAAAACTAGAATTGAAATACTGAATTACTCTCAATATTAGAAAGTATTGTACAGAAAATTAAAATAATAAAAATAAATATATCATCACCCCTTTTACCTGTTACTGGGTGTGGCACTCTACCGAAGCAGATCTCGGTAAATGATATATTTATGCGCGTGAATTACGGTTATCAGCCGTCAAATCACGGCCCCTCAAAGATATTAGTGATGGGGGAGCCACAGGGGTAATTTTAATGTGGTGAAAATGTTTATCAGCTGTGGGAATCAAACCAGGGTTCTCAGGATCTACAGGCCGACTCAATATCACTGAGCCACCTACCCTATAAAATTTAAATAATATTATACAGAAATTTAATACTCGACTGCTTTTATTTGATTCTGTTTTCTATAAAGTTATCAAGAAAACAATAGTCGGTAGTAAAATACTTATTTGCCATATTATTCATCATATACAGTGAAAATTTCGGGGCACAACTTGCATATAAATGAATAAATACATTGTTTTAATTTAAACGATTATCCAATATTTCATATTTAATCTCTATTTAAAGTTGAAACCAATATAAAGGGAATACTTGGAAAACACATACCTATCTGAAACATATTTTAGAATTATCGACAGTAGTTATTACTGGTACCAACCTACAATATTCTACAGTTGTCACTTTTATCATTATCATTGTTTTATTGTTCACTAATTACTTGTATTCTAAATTATGCGTAAAAGCTGTCAGTAATTTCTTATTATTTAAAATATTTGTTACGCGCAAGCATTCAAAACATCTATAGTAGTTATTTACGTTACAGGTAGTGAAAATTAACCTTTATAGGACGAATAGGTAATTTCCAGGACAAGTTGTAGGCGAGTCCTGGAAGCCTTTGAGTCAAATAAAGACACTCTCAGTACGAACAGCGTAAAATATTTTTTTGTACTCTCATCATTCAAAATAAGGTTTACATTATGTTGGAAACCGATGGAAAGTTTGATTTTGGGCACTAGTGCGCAAAGTAATTGAAAAAAACAGCCATTTTTTAGGAATCCTAATTTTGAAAATTAAAACGCTAATTGTACTTATATTCACACATTTTAAGGTATTTATATAAGAAATAGAGATACATTAGCTTATAACGCCATCAATTAGACATATTTTTACAAACTTTACAAGAAAAAATAAAGAATTGACTTTTAAATAACAAATATCAATTCATGGCATACTTAACTGTCAATATAAATTCACGCTTCATATGTAATATCTTTTCTCACTATTGGTATATAATTTTTGCTCGTTACAAAACTCGTGTACGAAAACGTCATTTGCACCATTCGCGCAATTTAAAGCACGAGTGAAGCGAGTGCTTTAAAATTGCGCTCATGTGCAAGATATGTCTTCGCGCATTTGTTATGTAAATAGCTATTTTGTTAAACCGTACTATAATATTATTTTTATAGTACTAGTACCGCAAAATAACTCTTTGTGGTACTAGGTGTTCTAAAACCATATTTTCTGTTGTTATCTTGGTTATAACATTAATATTATAGTACGATTTTACAAAAAACCAACTTAATTATTTCGAATGAGTAATAAATTTAAATAAAAACTAGATTACTTTTCTAATATACTTGAAAGATTAATATTCCCTATTTCTTAGTTTTTGAAAGGCGCCGAAAAGCGGTAATAGAATAAATTAGCGGTAGACAAAGGCTTAAAAGACCAAGTTCGTATTAAAATTTACCGGGTCCTTTCTTCATGGAAATTTATTTAACTTAGCCTGACCGGAAATTATATTTTGCCCGCCACCTACGTCCTAGAGCTAGCTTACCGCTTACCTGAACTGAAAACTTATAAATGGTCATTTTTCATCGGAAATATTCCAACCGCAACGTGTTTACCGATAATTTTGCGGTTGTAACAGATGTCTTCATTTTAATGATTTTTATACTATTAAGTTATTTATTTAGGCGTTGACTCCGTAAAATTTAATTTTTCCGCCTGCTTTATCTTTAGTAAGTTTAGAACGATTAATATGCCGTATTAGTATGCAATATTTTAAAGAAAATCTCTACAAGGTATCCCAGATTAAGCCCATTTACAATTTTAAGATTTTTGAATATTTTTTATTTCCCTGATATCTGATATCTTCGGGGGCCGTACTTTACCGACTAGGACTTCTCATAATAATTCCTACAATAGATTTGTAATACCTAAATCTAATATTACAAATGTAAGATTTATTTGATGGTTGATAAAATGTTCTGTAAAAAAATCATCACTATTTAAATAGGATAAAAATGTTTGGCTACTGAATTTTCTACGATGCATGTGAATTTTTGTTGTAGTACTAATATTTATATTACGTCGAGATTGCTTCCTTTCCGAAATTATGTGTGTAATTTTATATCAATTAATTGTTCTTGGATCTCTATCAACTAACTTAAAATACACTAGTGACAATGAAAAAAAAACGAAACACTTGAAATTCGTGAAATTTTCCTAATTTTCAAAGCGTCATAACTTGGTGAGTTTTTAGTTAATTTGGACGAAATTTCGAGGGCGAGAAAGTTTAAAGTGTCTACTATAAGGTGATATATGCAGTTTTAGGATTAACCCCTTCCACCCCTCCCTCAACCCCCTAGAAGAAAAAAAGTGTTTTTAGTAGAAAAAAGTCCCATCTTTGACAATCTGTACGGAGCTAAGAAAAATTTGTGGAATCAATTCACCATCAGGGCAATAAAGTTTATCCACTGCCCTGCAAAGGACGTAAAGAACGAATGAATCCCGGTCATATACTTTAAACCAAATAAGCTGCGGTCGCCCTGGATTCAAATATAATTTTATTCCAATTTTTGTCTCTATTTTGTTATATGTCATAGGCTGCCTCGATACTGAAAGATTTGACATGAGAGTCATCTGCATTGACAGTCTTATTTAAGGATAATATTAACCAATTGAAATTTAATAATACTTAACAATTGATGACATCAAATCGAATTATAATGAAAAATATAAATAAAATAAATAAATATATCATCACGCCTTCTACCCATTACTGGGTGTGGCACTCTGCCGAAGCAGATCTCGGTAAGTGATATTGCGCGTGAAGTGCGGTTATCAGTCGTCTAATCACGGCCCCCAAAGATGTTAGTGGTGGAGGAGCCACAGGGGTAGCTTTTGAAATTATGAAAATTGTTTGTCGCCTGTGGGAATCGAACCAGGGTTCTCAGGATCCACAGGCCGACTTCATACCACTGAGCTAGCCACCCCATATATAAATAAAAAAAAGTTTACAATTTTGTTAAATGTTGCAGTTTCGTTTCTTTAATTGTATCTTTTCTGCAAGTGTGCAAAGAATAAGAATGCTCGCTGATCGAAAGGTCCAGTATTTTTGTGTCAAACAACTAGATACTTATCTTCGCAATCATTGGAAATCTTTCTTTCCAAATTGATTCGACACGGCGTATACCTGACTAACGCATCTTACAATGACACCTTTCCTAACGTAAAGGTGATAGAAAAGTGACTTTTATTTTCGACCTCGACCCCCTGCTGAGCGGAGTGACTGGCGTGATTGACGGGGTCTCGTCGGTAATGTCGGCATCTTGAAGCTCTCTGAGCACGTGGACTCGATGCGATTTTGTTTCACGCTGTGTGCGACAGTTTGCGGTGTGCCGCCTCTGTCGACAGCTCATACCGGAGATTTTTAAGTTCTTTCTTTTGTTTTCAACGACTTTGATCCTTGCCGGTGGTTTGGAATATTTTTTCGAGGAAAAATATTTGATGTGATATTAGTCGGAATTCATCTATCACTTGTAATAAACTTCGTAAACAAAAACGTAAAACAAATCATATTATTTTGTTAATTGGAATACGATACAAAAAATGACGCTAATCATAGCAAAACTGACATTCAATTATACCTGTATCTTATCGTCGATTGTAATAATGAAAATGAATCAAATTTATATACAAAAATTAATAAATAAAATATATATATATATATATATATATATATCATCACGCCTTCTACCCATTACTGGCTGTGGCACTCTGCTGAAGCAGTTCTCGGTAAGTGATATATTTAGCGCGTGAAGTGCGGTTACCAGTCGTCAAATAACGGCCCCCAAAGATGTTAGTGGTGGAGGAGCCACGGGGGTAGTTTTAAAATGGTGAAAATTGTTTGTCACCTGTGGGAATCGAACCAGGGTTCTCAGGATCCACAGGCCGACTTGATACCATTGAACTACGTACATAAAATGAAAGTTTTCATGGCACCTTACGTCTTACCAAAAAATGCTTGTGATGTGGGTTGAGCCAGTGTTTCTCAACCTGTGGGACGTGCCTCCTTGAAGAGGCGCGATATACCTAAAAGAGAGACCGCGTAGAAAAGTGTCTATCAAAAGAAAAGCTTAAAAAGTTTTAAAAAGCAATAAAAGTAATTATTGCAATTATTTATGGAAACAAAAGATAACACAAAAAAACACATAAGTGCATGTTGTAGAGAGAAGCATAAATGTAAATTAAATGTAAATATAAATAAATAGTAGATTGAATATACTAATTTGAAATTGATTCTTGTTTAACCTTGTACTAAAGACAGCCGTGACAATAAATGCAAATTTTAAAAGCTGAATAATTTAGTAAAGATTCATTAAAATCTTGTCAATGTAAAATAAGATTGCAAACTTCCTGGTTGAGTTATCGGTTCAAGAATTAAACTAAGAAACGGATCTGATGAAAAACAGAATCATTGAATTTTATTATCACAAATAAAAAACAAACCACTTGAAATTTTTTGTACAAATCAAGCCCCACAATAACATCTTATAGCCAGTTAAAAGCCAGGTAATTATAAATAGAATATTCAACAATAGCGTTCGATGAAATATCCTCTCGGAACAAAGCGAAGAGTTGAGTCGCTATCAATTACCTCGCGGAGACGCGTTCTTCTGCGGCATCGGCGCTTCTGTGGCCGCGAGACTCGAAGATGGTCGAACGAAGCAAGTGGACCTCTTAGCGCGATGATGCTGCAGATGCTTTGTGTTGCCGTCCGCCGAGTCGCCACCGATAGAAGCGCAGTTAACAAGCCAACAAAATTAAAAAGTTGCTAGTTGACGACCACGACCGGTATCTTCTGGCGCTACCTAACTTTTGTGAGCGATTTGAACCGTAGAAAGTTCAGAGGAGGAATATTTGTCAGATCATTTGTTCATTTCTGTTTGCGGAATATGTTCAATTGTTCTGCTGTTTGACGATGATGTCATAAATGAAAACTAAATAAATTTAAAGCTATACCTAGCCCCTAATGCTGTTTTAGAATTTGAAAGTAGATCCAATAGTATTTAGACTCTTCATCCCTTGCCGAGCAACTGAATACGATATTCAGTTTCAACTAAATAAATGTTACTGTCCTGTATTCCTTAGCTTTCTATTTACTTTTATTCAGTATCGAACCATTTAGATCCGTAATCATATTTGTAATCGCTTTTTAGTGACTGGCCACGGTAATCGAGCCTCTAACGTAGTAGTTGCTTGAGATTGTACCTCGTAGGTCGCGGGTTCGAATTCCTCCCAGGATATGTGTGTTTGTGATGTATTTGTAAGGGTTAGGTAGAAGAACAGTCATCAACTGAACCTCGCCCTTAATCCTAAAAATATTTCGGGATGTAACGTCAAACATTTGTTTAATTTTGTTTCAATTCCATGACTATCGAAAGTTTTGAGGCTATTTTTGTTATTTTCAGATTTAATTTGTGCCGTTACGAAGCATGCAAATTTAATTGGATTAGATGCAGAATTTGATGTCCTAAAACTTTTATTTGAAGCTGTCTTGCTTAAAATAATTAGGGAAGCAGGAAATTATAAAATTATGATTTTACATGTTAAATTCTTTAAACTAAAAGCTTGAATTCGGGCCCTAGGTTATTGCCTCTTTAGCCTAGGCCAAAGTCCGCCTGTGATCCTAAGTGATCAATATATCTTGTGATATTAATGATTAAAACTTTAATATATACATGATACAGAAGAATATTTGGCAATCTTAAACGGCCTGACATTTTTTTCCTAAATTTCCATTAACTAATAAAGTTGAAAGATCTGTTAAAGTAGTTATATGGGATAGATTGCTTAGTGGTAAATGTATATTTAAGAAGCCGAGTTCAATTCTCGCAGCCGACAAGCATTTCATCACAATAAAATTACCCTTGTTGCTTTCCCTCCATTATCATCTTTGGAGGCCGTTATTTGACGGCTGGTAACTGCAATTCACCCGCAATAATATATCACATACTGAGATCTGCTACGGCAGAGTGCCTCACTTAGTAATAGATAAAATGCGTGATGATATATTTATTTATTTTATTTTCTAAATTGATTAGTATTTATGTACCTAGAGCAGAAAGTAATCTATTTCTACTTTCTGCTTGGTCATAGAAAAAATATAAATAGACATATGAGATCTGCAATTACATATCAGAGTAACATATTTTAGCGTGTGAAATTGTTTATTTTGCTATATGTTACAGTTCCCAACGGTGTACAGATAATTTTCATGGGATGTAAATTATAATTTTCAAGTTTTCATCTTCGTGGGGTGGCTAGTTCAGTGGTATGAAGTCGGCCTGTAGATCCTGAGAACCCTGATTCGATTCCCACAGGCGACAAACAATGTTCATAATTTCAAAAGCTATCTCTGTGGCTCCTCCACCACTAACATCTTTGGAGGCCGTGATTTGACGACTGGTAACCGCACTTTACGCACAAAAATATATCATTTACCGAAATCTGCTTCGGCAGAGTGCCACACCCAGTAATGGGTAGAAGGCGTGATGATATATTTATATATTATCTTCATGGTGAGATGTGTTGATTATAACGTGTTTATTAGAAGGGAATACGAGGATAGGAATAAAGTCTCGAAGCTTCGTAGGGTCGAAAAGTTCACGACAATCAAGCAGACGAATGGCAAATGGCAGCCGGCTGGCAAATTGACCAATCATAACTAATTGAGAATCTTCCCGAGTCGCAGTGCGCAGTGTTCACGGAATGCGATTGCTCTAATTGCCTGGCGCCCGGATTTGAACCCAGGATCCGGCGATGCGCGTAAATATAGCTCGGCAACGCGGCAACTGCTTGGCATTACTTGCACAACAGCAAATCTCTCAATCTAATTCTAACTGACACTAATTTTCATCATAGTTTAAACGCTGAAACAACAGATTTCATAGTCAAACTCATAATTGTTTGGATTTTTATCTTTGTTAGTTTTATTGAGTTGCCTTTGTTTTTGCTTAAACGGTTGATGTCTACATTTTATGCTTATTTCATCATTTGAAATTGTTAATAATTGTAGGTTATGAAATATTAAATATGTCATTTTGTTGTCTTAAACTAAATTATAGTTAATTATACAGATAATGCGCTATGCTTAATTTAGTTAAATTTATACGTTGCTATATTTTATTGTCTAATCATACATATACATATATCAAATTGTGAAATAGCGTTTATCAATTTTTATTACGTTTATGGTGCAATAATAAACACATGAAATGTCATATATTATATCTGTTCGAAATACCTATTGTGAATAGTTTAAATATCAAATAATACATTCTAAAATTCTTGCACTCCATTTTGATTTTATCTTGAACATTTGGCATTGTATAAATATTTTCTGTTGTTAAACATGTCAAAATTACAGATAACTACATTTTCTATCAACATGAAAATATGCAATGTCAAATATTAAAGATAAAATATGAATTTCTACTATGCAATAAATTTCTTTGAATTTGAAAAGCGTTTTAAAAGTGTTGACAAAAAAATGAGGGTATTAAGTATAAATTTTCATGATAAAAGCACATTATATTTCTGAAAGTGATTGAATAACATCACTTACATTTATTTAATCAATATTTCAACTACATTTAGTTAAAGTTTCCGCTGATATTTTTAACGTTCGCGATAGTATCTGAGTACCTGAAAAGCTTTCACTATATAAATACAAGTTCTAAATTGAATGTCGATTTTCTAGTACTGTGACAGCTGTCTGGAAAAATAAATGACCTTCTCGTTTGGTATTCTATTTTCCAGCACGAACGACACGTTCGTTTTTCCATTGCTATCCTTGAATAACAAATAAGCTTTCTTGAAAAGTTGGAATTGTTTAAATTATTATGTTGCTAATATCTAAATTCATTTTGTTGGTCACTCGTCGTTAAGGATAAATTATTGTAGTTTATTTTTCACTTCAATGTCAATTCTTCAATTTATTAACAGAATATTTACATTTATGGGGTGACTAGCTCAGTGGTATGAAGTCGGCCTGTGGATCCTGAGAACCCTGGTTCGATTCCCACAGACGACAAACAATTTTCATAATTTCAAAAACTACTCCTGTGGCTCCTCCACCACTAACATCTTTGGAGGCCGTAATTTGACTACTGGTAACCGCACTTCACGCGCAAAATATATCACTTACCGAGATCTGCTTCGGTAGAGTGCCACACCCATTAATGGGTAGAAGGCGTGATGATATATATTTTTATTTATTTTTATTTGTTATTATTGTCTGCGGGATTTATACATGGCATTATGTAACAAAAGTCACATATTTAATATACATACAAAACATTAATCGTAGATAAAATAAATAAATATGTTATCATGCTATTTACGCATATTTAGGAGTTTGGAAATAAATCTGGAGTTATTATGTTTTCAAGGTCTCGCCCTCACTCTCTCTACTTTGAATAGTATTTAGTGCACATTATTTCTTATTTTGATTTAGAGTTACGATACAATGGAAAAATATTCGGGTTTGAAAATGATTTATTGTTCTTTCAAGGACGAGTGAAGACTGTAGGGTAAAAGAAGTATTTCATCTGAGAATTCAAATAATTAATTTCGTTTAAATATACAATAATTCATCCCACACATCATCAAAGCCTTCCAGAAAGAAAAAAAAATCATCCAATTAGCATAAATCTGTTTGAAACAGCTGGATATTAATTCAGAAGCCAAAAGTGGTTTAAGCCTACGCGGTACACTAATGACATCTATGATTCTGTTTCGTCGACAGCTACCGGGGATAGTTACGCCACCCCGAATCGAAAAACAAGAACAAAAACAAACGCACTCGGTAAATAAACAACGCAGCAGCGGCTTCGACTTAACGAGTTCGAACCGTAAACAAGATTCGAGTTGGAGGTAATTCGACATAGGTGAACAAATTTATATGCATGAGTGGCCCGAGGGCGCTGTTAGTTTGGGAGTTTTATGGGCGACCGACGGGCGCTGCTGAACGCCATTTGACGTGGGGCCCTCGGACAGCCGGACACTTCCGAGACGACGTTTGGTTTGTGCTGTGAATGCTTTGCCCCACGCAACTAGATTTGGGATAGGAAGGATACAGTTAGCCCAAAAGTCTTGCCACTTGCCTACAGCTAACTAGATCTTCTACGAAATTAATTTAGTTGCCAGATTTTCATCTTCCTTCTGTGGAGTAATATTAGGAAGGAGTGAAATCCGAAATGTACAACAAGTAATATAAACATATTTAATTTTGAAAGACTTAACTTTGTAATTTCGCAAATCTCGCTATTAACATGTGTCACTCGTAATAAAATTTGGTACTAAATATTGGTATTTTTCTGTTGTCAAATGTACACAATTTTTTGTGTTTAAATTTTGAATTTTACAATTTTTTTGTTGGTATTATTATAGTTTACAATACATATATTAGTTATCGAGGGTGTACGGTTTAGAGCAGTTCCCATTAACAAAAATATTCCACCATTTATTGCTATTAGAATGCTGGCTTCTTCATAAATATATCAATCACGAATATTTGTAGATGATATTTTGTTATACTTTAGTATTATTATTATCACTAGATGGGTCTTCCTGATAACTTTGGGGTAAAACTTCAACAGAGATAAATATGAAATATTGAAGTATCGTTTAAATTAAATTTAAAAAATAAATAAGTATAGCATCAAACTTTTTACCATAACTGGGCGTGGCACTCTGCCGAAGCAGATCTCGGTAAGTGATATATTTATGCACGAGGAGTGCGGATATCAGTTGTCAAATCACAGTCCCCAAAGACATTAATGGAGAGGAAGCCACAGTGGTAAATTTAATGTGAAAATTGTTTGTGGGCTGTGGAAATCGAACCCGGGCCATTGAGCTACCTACATTCCATAAATTCTGTGACAAATCTATAAGTTTATAGATTCGTAAATTTGTAAATAACAAACAACATCACATTAATATTTGTTGATATGTAGAAAATATTTCAGAAAACAATAAGTTTCGTTGCGATTGTGTTCATCATTTACCTACAGATTTACAGATCTATGAAAGTTATGGATTCTACAAATAATTCTTAAAATATAAACCCAAATTCACTTAGTATTTTTAGCTCGTCCAGAAAATAATCTGAAGGGCACCTATTTGCGATTCGCCTACTATTACTTTTATTTTTAATAACAACAACAAAGAATAAATAAAATGCAAAATTTATCGACTAAAAACACAATAAACTATGTACACTTGACAGAAAAAAAGATACCAATACTTAGTACAAAATGTTATCACAGATGTTATATTGCAGTGAATTTTATCCAATATTTGTATTTGAGTAATGGTAGTATAGTAAAGCCATAAATCAAGGATCAAATTTTGTTTGTACATTTTGCAAGCGAAATTAGCAAATCAGTTGTTTATTTAGGTACAGAATCATTACCATATTCGCCCAGGTATATATCACGATGATGAATAACATTTTTTCTTGCAATCAATTATAATTTTATTCAATATAAATTCATGCTTTCTCAATTATAAATTTCCTGGTATTTATTCAAATTAAAATCTATTACAACGTATGATATCAAACAACAAACATCCTGGTATATTTCACTCTTAATTTGAATATAACTGTCATTGAATCGGAATGTTTCTATAAATCATTCAGCACTACCTATACACTATAGATCTTTCTAAATCTCTCGGTAAATGATTTAAACGACAAACCTATTTACTTCCCTCCATTTTGAGTCGTGAACTGCGAGATAGTTTTGATTAAACCATGTAAAGAAACCTCCAACATCCGGGGTGCATTTTGATTTCCCCTGGTATCATTTTCTCAAATCACCCTCGAGGAACGGTTGTGGTAATGGCGCAAGTCTGTGTTGGTTACGAAGATGTTTGCCTTGGGGCTCTTGATCGTTCAGTGCTGACAAATCAAGCAGATTTTTCCGGAAAGTCCAGCAAGGAAAACGATTGGTGCGAGGGGAGAATTTGATGATCCCGGAACTAGCAAATCCGGAGATGAAACGTCTTGAGTATACGATCCTTACGTTTGAACTTTGCACGTTGAATAAAAGACAATTGTGCTCGAGAAATGAAACCGTTGAATCTTAGAATACGACACCAAAGAGAGCATGGAAATTGTGATTTTTTTATTTTATTTGTTTCTCTACATAGCAGGAACTTAATGGGGTGTGTGACCATAACCGAATTTAAAGAAATAAATTATAAAATAAGTAAATTAAACATTGTTTTGTCTTTCATTAAAATGAAATTAATTGGGACAAAAAGATTTAGTAGGATAGAAAATTTTTAATAAAAACTTTCACATTTGTTTGGAAATAGGTTTCTAAAATTTTATTAATGTAGTCGAAAATTTTTATGATTCATGACAACGTTTCGACTATATGAATGGAGCCATTATCAAGTCTAAACTAATAACAAGAGCTGAATAAAATTAATGTAGAATAATAAAAATAACATGTTACAAATTAGAATATTTAGATACAAATTTATATATATATATATATATATATATATATATATATATATATATATATATATATATATATATATATCTATATATATATCATCACGCCTTCTACCCATTACTGGGTGTGGCACTCTGCCGAAGCAGATCTCGGAAAGTGATATATTTTGCGCATGACGTGCGGTTACCAATCGTCAAATCACGGCCGCCAAAGATGTTAGTGGTGGAGGAACCACAGGGGTAGTTTTTGAAATTATGAAAATTGTTTGTCGCCTGTGAGAATCGAACCAGGGTTCTCAGGATCCACAAGCCGACTTCATACCACTGAGCTAGCTACCCCATAAGATAAAAATTTAATGTATAATTTTTATTATTCAACTTCTAAAACTTCGTCTTGTATTATAAAAGTTTTCTACTGCATTAATAATAGTTAATTATGCAACTTGTGTTAGAAATGTCACTTTTAACACGAATTGCATACATAATTTTTTCTACGATCGAGTTTTAACTAATATACTAATCCAACTGATGGCAGCTCAAACGTCAAAAATATTTATTTTGTAGGTTATGTAGTTAAGTTTGTTTCGTAGCAACTATTTAATTACATTTTTTACACACGGGTATTTTAATTTCTTTTCTGGCATTGCAGTACAGAATGTTTGATTAAATGCCAGATATTGCGACATTTTAACGGCATACATACTTGCCGGCAACTGGACTCGAACCCAGTACTGTACGGGCGTCTTACGTCACAACAAGCAATGATCTACGCTCTAAGACCACCGTACCACGTAAACATTTATAAAACTGCAACTGCTCAAATTCAATAATTTATTGTCACCCATTTCACGAGTATATTCTTATATATAATTATTGTATTCCAGAAGCGAGTACATTAGAAAAAACGCCTTATATTATGTTCAGAACTAAATCTAGTTTCGTTGTTGACACATTATCATACATATGTTAGGTTATGATTTAACCTAAAAGCAAGATGCGTGTTATACCTAAAGGTACACCATCTGCTCTCGCTCCAATCATAGTAACCTTGTAGCAACCCTTCTGTAGAATCTACACCTTTCAAGTCATTAATTTACCCCTGCGGACAAAATAAAAACCCCGACTAATATTTCATAAGCGGTCTTGCATTTATTCATGTATAAATGTTTTTTGTCTTTGATAAATTTAAATATTAGCTTCATTGATATCTAGATCTAAGTACTTTTTGTTTTAATACAAATGAGTAGAATGTTTACTAATGAAAAAGAAGTTATTAACATATTTGCGTGTTGTAAGACGTTTGAAATATTACAGGAAATTATTTACTTGCGATTAAATATCAATAACAATAAGTTATTCTATTATCTTTAACTTATATTCATGAAGCAACAATTTTATAGTTACGACGAACATATTATTTTCATTAAACAAACAGTTACATTTCGAGAAACTCTTTATCTTCCCTGTCAATCACTTCCAAGGAAATAACTGAAAGGAGTAATTGAACTCCTCTTGATGACTGCACCCGCAGAGAGGCTAATTCACTAGTTGATCATGTAGTCTCGCTGCAGGGCCTTGCCATCGCAATCAAATTGACGTTATGTCAAGTTTCTGTCATCTGTCGTGACCGCCGCGGGCCGTTGTGGCTGCCGTTGCTTTGTCTCCAGTTTTAATCCGTAATTAAGAGTACAAATGAAGTCACGCGAGATTTTACAGGATCTTGTATTTTCTCTCCACTTGGAAGTCATTTGTGCTTTTGGTTGATGGTCAGAAGAGATGACTCATTAAAGTGTGGAAGTGTGCTTGTAAATAATATAATATAATTGCGGAAGGAATTTAGATTATTTGGAAATTAAAATAGTTGTTGAGAATTTTCTGAGATTAGATTTGAAAGTATTTCTAAAAATAAAAGCTTCTTCATTCAGATATGAAAATAATTAAAAAATATATTTAATGTCTTCTAATTAAAAATGATGGAGTAGGTTTGCTCAGTGGTATCATGTGGGTTTGTGGATTTGAGAACCCGGGTTTGATACTCACAGCCGACAAACATGTTTCACCATAGTAAAATTATTCCCTTTGTTCTCTATTCACTAAAATCTTTGGGGGACTCGATTTGACGACTGATAATCTCACTTCACATGAATAAATTTACTTATCAGTTACTGAGATCTGTTACGGTAGAATGCAGGATACAGTAATGGGTAACATTACATTTTTTAGCAAACAATTTACTTAATGATATCATTGGTAATTTTATTGAATAAATCAGATTCTATTAAAAAAAAAGATGCAAAAGCAATTGATCGAACGTATGGCACCTTTTTCATTTCCGGTTTTAATTCACAAAACAAACTGATAATTATTTTATTAAGTGTTAGACAGACAAAAATACTACCTAATATCATGCTTGAAGCACTATCGATAACTCTAAATTGTAGAGCAATATTATTTTGTTTTGTAAATAACTTTTGAGCTAGTTACGAGTTCGACATTTGAGTAAAAAGTTTCTTTATTCTTTCAGCAAACAATATGATGAATATACTATTGGTAATTAATTTGAGTAAATAAGAATCTATTTTTAAAAATGCGAAAGCAATTGATGTTAGTTCCAATAAAGAACGGATGTAAAAATAATAATGTTGCTCTTCAAAATATATCTTGTAAATATGTAATAAATTACAAAATATCTTGCTCCGCGAAAACAATTGTTATATTTTTTAAGTCTATTGCAGGAAGAAATAACTCACAAGTAAATAATTTGTATTCCAATATATTCTGCTAGAACTATCCATTTTAAATGTATAAATATCTTCAGTGTGAACATTGTTCCAAGAAGAGATATCATCTCTGTAACTATTTGCGCAAATGTATACTGTTTTCGTTCTTCCAGTTCATTAAATTTGTAACCAAGTATTTCTAAAAGAAACCAAAATCCCCTACATTCAAAACCCAGTGAAAAGCTAAAGAGATACTACTTTGCCACAGTTCATTGGTTTCCATTGTCAATATCGCTAACAAAACTGTCTACTAACAACCCCCCCTAATCCGTTCTAATCTTCCGTATTCTCGTAATTTTACTTTCGGTAATTTGGGTGTCGCCTGTCGTTATAAATGACCTGTTTGCCGTAGTAAATATAAATAATCCACCTTGAAACGGGCAAATGACAAATGCGTTGGAGTGCGATCGTAGCGCTCGTCGTGGTGGTAGTGTGAACGAACATTCATCATCCTGTTAGGGTTGTATGTTGTATGAGTGTTCGGGTGAGGAATATGTGGTGTACAAATGGAAAAAATGAGCGGAAGTGAACGTGTTGGGCTGTGGAAAGAGCGGGATATGGCACGGGTGACGTGTAATGCTTCAACGCGGTCGATAAGTGGACAATTTTATTCTACCTGGTTTTGGTGAGAGTTTGGTATAGTTAGCCCTATAAAAATGTATCACAAGATATACGTTTTGTCTATGAGCTAGTGAATTACATATTTATTTATTTGTTACTCTGCACAACAGGAACTTCATCCTTATTACAGTGTAGGGAACTTACAGTTTACAGGCGAATCCGAACCACTTAGGTACAAACGAATTTTCTTTCTAGAAAGTGAAGTTAGTGAGATTTGAAAGAACGAGCTCTTGTTTGAGACGCAAGTATTTTTTGTCTTAGGTTTTATTCACTGGGCTATGATTGTGTGTAAATATTAACTTTGTTCATATATTATCTTCATTTCGCGATATAAAATGTCAATATCAATCAAATTGTTATAGAGTAGTTTATATAAACTTGCATTTAATAGATTAAAGATTTAACTTTTAGGTAAAGTTCTATTTGTTAACAACTCATTAGGAGTAGTAACCCATTACTGGGTGTGGCACTCTACCGAAACAGATCTCGGTAAGTGATATATTTCGCGCGTGAAGTGCGGTTACCAGTCGTCAAATCACGGCCCCCAAAGATGTTAGTGGTGGAGGAGCCACAGGGGTAGTTTTTGAAATTATGAAAATAGTTTGTCGCCTGTGGGAATCTAACCAGGGTTCTCAGGATCCACAGGCCGACTTCATACCACCCCATAACATGTGTTTAAACAATATATTTTGTTGTCATTGATTTATAGTTATAGGTATTTGTATAACTAAATCGTGAAATGAGGGTTTGGCTTGTTGAAAAATGAACTTCACTGTCGAGGCCGACAATATTCTAAAAACGATAAATATATTTCAGGGATGATGTGTACACAATATTATTTTTCACGATTCTGTCAGAATATAAAATTTTCTTCCATTAATTGAGAAAAGAAAGTGATACTTTTCATCCCTAGGAAAGAAAGTAAATATTTTTATCGTAGGAATGAAAAGTAATGCCTGAAATGGTGTGATTTGACATTAGTGATATCCAGGTGATACCTGTCAAGAAAATAATAAAACTTGTCTAAATTTTCAATTTATTTCTGAAAATTTTACTGTCCAATATAGTACTAAAAAAATTATATGTACGACGTGAACAAAGTATTATTGTTCCCTCAGGTGCTTTAAATAAAACTACATCTTCAGGAAGAATTGTCTCACTTTCTTTCCTTGATATACAAATAACTATTATGCAATTTCATTATGTGCATAAAAAACTAGAAAATTTATTACATATTTTAAATTATACACTGTGTTCTACCTATAAATATAATTCTGCAACCAAGAGAACGGTAACAGTATTTAAAATTTATTCCCAACAAATATATGACATTTTAGCAGTTTTATGCTGGGTTGCAAGAAAAAAATAAAGAGCTCTTTAGTTAAAGAATTGTTTATCTAGCAACAGTATCAATAGCGATGTTCTGAAACTTATAGAACCGTTAGTTGCTAATGAACCCATAAAACTTTCATGCAACCCAGCATTAGCGTAGCATTACTATTATGAGCGGCCGAAAAAGTATTGTACAAAAAAGATTAACTTCGTGGACAGAATCGCAGCTGTCAAAAAACAAGTAACATAAATAGCAGAGTTGGGCAAGCTACTTAAAAAAGTAGCTAAGCTACAGCTATTCTTTTAAAAAGTAGCTGAGCTACAGCTATAAGCTACATTTTGTAAAATATAGCTAAGCTACAGCTAAAAGTTTTCGTTAAAGTAGCTGTTAAATTTTTAAGCTACTTTTTTCAATTATTGTGAATTATTAAATTTGCCATTAAGCTAATAGTAAAAAAACATAGCTCGCTACAAGCTACAGCTATATTTTTTCACATTTAGCTAAGCTACAGCTACAGCTAAGGTAAACGTAGCTAAGCTAGTAGCTAAGCTACAAAAGTAGCTAGCTACTGCCTAGCTCTGATAAATAGTTACTTGTTTTTTGACAGTTGCAATAAACATAATTTTTTATATGGTAGTTGTAGCTGAACGGTTAACATATTCCTTCGTTAGTATTGGCAGATTAAAATCTCACTAATTTCAATAATAATTACAAAAATACAAATGTACCTGAATAGTATATGGAATCTGTTAAATTGTACAATTTATACTGCATTTTATTATTGTAAATAATCTAAAGTATTTAAAGAAAAATAAGCTGTATAGCTACTTAGATTTCAATTCAAATTTAGTAAAAAGAATCAGAAAACGTATATTAAAAGTAGTTTACCTTTAACAAGCACGATAACAACTATCATTGTCATCTATTTTAGACAGTAGGGCGTAACAGCTTCCCCAATTTTATGTCCAAAGAATGTCCGCACAAATTCTTGTGTCTACGATATGTGATACGTTAACATTAATTTTATTATAACCACTGCTCAAAAACACATACATGCATTAGCTGCGAGTTTCGTGGTCAGTTCAACATATGTGCCAGCGGCTTGCTAATGTCTTCTCTCTTCGTCCCTCACCCTCTAACTCTTTACTCTTACGATCCTCCGTCTCTGTTCCTCGCACAGTGCTGGTAGCAGCAGCTGTCTAGTTAGCGGTTAACACTAATCAATTCTAAATTATATGATTTGTTCACCATGTGTCAAATGTGTGAACGAAATGTGGCCATTATTAAAAATACATTTACGTGGTGTGTTACGTCTCTTTTGGTGTTGGTTTGGTTTCCGATCAGGTGATGGCACCACCTGCAAGAACATGATGACGTTTACTACTTAACGTTAAATAGCTTTTTTAAAATATTTTCGCAGCAATCTTTCATCATTTGCAAATATTTTAAGTTGTATATCTTTACGTTGACACATTTATTTTGTTATGAATTAAAAATTATTTTTTTTAGGACTACTACGATACTTGCTCATTGTATGTTTGTCGTTATTACGGAAATATAATATATTGCAAACACATTATCATATCTCGTGGTTACTTTACGCAACGTGAGATATGATTGTTATATATCAAGGGTTGGTACGTTGCAAGGGAGGCAATAATTTAGAATTGTCGGATGAATTGTAATATAGGCCCAAAATTATTATTAAAATATAAATTAATAGGGCACCAATATCGTTATCTAAGACAAAATATAATTTACTTGCATGAAATGGGGTAATGGCTCAGTGGTATCACAAGTCGGCCTGTGGATCCAAAGTACCCTGATTCGATCCCCACAGCCGACAGACATTTTCACCAATTTAAAATTACCCCTATGGCTCCCCCACCACTAACATCTGATCCGTGATTTGACGACTGGTAACCGCACTTCACGCGCATAAATATATCACTTACCGAAATCTGCTTCGGCAGAGTGCCACGCCCAGTAATGGGTAAAAGGCGTGACGATATATTTATTTTATTTATTGTTTTTATTTTATTAAATGTCCATTTTTCAAGATTTTTGGCCGATAGAATAAAATTTTTACGTAGGTGGATATTGCTTTATACAAAATTTATAAAATAAATAAATGTATCATCACGCTTCTTATCCTAGTGGGTGTAGCACTCTGCCGTAGCAGATTTCGGTAAGTGATATATATTTATGCGCGTGAGGGTGGTTATCAGCCACCACATCATAGACCCCAAAGATGTTAGTGGAGAGGAAGTCGCAGGTATTATTTTAATGTGATGAAAATTATTTGTCGGCTGTGAGAATCGAACCCGGATTTTCAAATGTACAGTCCAACTTGATACCACTATGTAAGTCACCTACGAGTATCATTAAAATAAAAGTAGTATACTCTTAACTGAATGTGTTTTTTGAACGGCCAATAAAAATCCTCGAATCGGCGAGATTTATTGCTATTCTTAAAGTGCAGTGTGATACGTAAGTGTAGTACGATCTAATTACCAGGTGAGAGTGAAGTAAGTGAAATCGGTAAAGGAATAAACCCACAAATAAGAATAAACATAAAATCTGAATTTTGACACCTCAAACTGTCTATTTTAACTGAAGGTCAGAACAAGTGAAATTAAAAGTAGCGGGAGTGGTGCTCAAAACTAGCGAGAGCGCGCGCGCGGCATTTCAAGTCAGTGCTTCCTCATATTAGCTAAATACATACTCAGCGCTGCAAACTAATAACATATATGAGTTCGAAACGCGATAGAGAACTAAACAAGAGCACTGAAGAGGAAAGACTGGCATTTAAGAAAAGTAAAACAGTGATAAGAAGCCCAGATCTACGAACAAAGAAAGAAGAACTAAAAAATATAGAAATGGAGGAATTTAAAAAACTAAATGATACTCTGACGTTGATATGGGAAGAATTGAAAGCTAACACAAATGAAATCAAAATATTAAGAGAGGAAATAAAAACAAAAGAACATAAATGGGAAAAGGAAAAAGAAGTTTTGGACAAAAGAATCTCAAGCCTTGAATCAAGACTAGAAAATCAGGATAAAGCAAATAGGAAAAATAATATTATTATAAAGGGTAAGCCAAAAAATATACAAGAAAACATAGAAAATATGAGAAAATTCTTCAAAGATAATCTACAACTCGAACCAACAATTAAAAAAGTAACCATGCTAAATAATAAACAAAGAGACAACATTATTTTAGTAGAATTAGAAAAATGGGAAGATAAGAAAGAAATTATGAGTAACAAACAAAAGCTAAAGGAAAAGCACTCTGATGTATTTATAGAAAACGATATGACTAAAAAAGAGAGAGAGATACAAGCGGCCATAAGAAAGATAGCAAGAGTTGAAAAGGAGAAGAATAGAACAGTAAAAGTTGGATACAAAAAAATAACAATTAATGGTGAACTGTTTGAATGGAGTGAACAGGAGCAAGGGGTCGTGGAAAGCAGCAAAGAGACAAAAAACTAGAAAAACTAGAGGAAGAACAAGGTAAAATAAGAGACGACACGGCAAAAGAAAAGGACACGAATAACGGAAATAAATTAATAGGTTCTAGCATTAGAATAGGAACTTGGAATGTAAGAAGCATAGCGGGGAAAGAAATTGAGATAACAGAAGAAATGAAAAAAGCAAAAGTAGATATACTAGGAGTAACGGAGACAAAAAAGAAAGGCGAAGGGTTTAAAAAACTAACTGAAGACTACTGGATGTATTGGGCAGGAGTAAATGAAAATGAGAGAGCAGCAGCAGGAATAGGACTAATAATTACCAAAGAATATGCATATCAGATGGAGAACGCGAAATATATTAATAAAAGAATTATGTCAATAGAGTGGAAAATCTCTGAGAAACAAGAATGCACATTAATAATAACATACGGCCCAAGTGAAGACGACAGAAAAGAAGAGAAAGATATTTACTATGCAGAGCTCCAAAGAACAATAGATAACACACACAAAAATATAATAATTTTGGGGGACCTTAACGGCAGAGTAGGAAACAAAAACATAGGTTTAGAGAGAATTATGGGTAAGGAAGGAGAGGCAGCTCTCAATAACAATGGAAGAAGAATAATTAACCTCTGCATAGAAAATGACTTCAGCATAACCAACACGCTCTTCAAACACAAGGACATACATAAATTTACAAGAGAAGAACCAACCAGAAACGAAAAGTCCATAATAGATTATTTTCTTATTAGCGAAAATTTGAGAACAAATGTACAAGATGTAAGAGCGTACAGGGGATCAGAAATAGGAAGTGATCATTACTTAGTAATTATGAAATTCAACATTAAAACTCAAGCCAAGAAGGAAATAAAGAGGAAAACTATAATAAAGAAGAAAATAAGAACCTATAGACTAAAACAAAATGAGGTAAAAATCGAATATGAGAAGAAGATAGGCGAAAAGCTAGCCCGATCGGAAGAGGAAACAAGCATTACAAACATGTGGAATAGATTTAAAATGGTGCTATTAAAGGCGGCAGAAGAAGCATGCGGAACAACGAACATAAATAACAAGCAAGTGAAAAAAAGCTCTTGGTGGACACAGGAGATAAAAAAATTAGTCCAAGAGAAGAAACATGCATGGAAAACTTATCTAGCTAACAAGAACACATATAACTATGAAAAATACCAAAATAGAAGAACGGAAGTGAAAATAATAATAAAAGAAGCAAAAAGAAATGAATGGATAAATTTCGGGCACCGACTAAGCCAGGCACATAATGAAAATAAAAAATTGTTCTACGGTGCTCTCAAAGGAATGCGCACAGATAAGATAGAAACTATTGGAAATATTAAAGACAAAACAGGGAAGGTACTTCACGAGGAACAAGATATAATGGATAGGTGGAAAGAGTACTACAAAGAACTGCTGGAGAATGGAGACTACCCCAGCGAGATAACGTTGGAAAAGGAAAGAATAAGGGCAGAAGAACATAGCACACATCAAGAGACAGAAACTATTACTGAAGAAGAGCTTACGAAAGCTTTGCAGAAAATGAAACTAGGAAAAGCACCCGGATATGATACGATCTCAGCGGAAATGCTGAAGTTTATGGGCAAGAAAGGTGAAGAATTCCTGTTAAAAATTTTCAACGAAGTAGAAAAACAAGGAGTACCCCGGGACTGGCAAATAGGAGTGATATCTCCAATTTTTAAAAAAGGAGACAGCAAAGACTGTAATAACTTCAGGGGTATCACCTTATTAAGTATTCCAGCGAAGTTGTTTGCAAGGATTCTGGAAAATAGAATAAGAACTCGAGTGGAGGCAACATTAGAAGAATCGCAAAGCGGTTTTAGACCAGGACGAAGCGTACAGGACCACATTTTCACACTACGGCAATTAATGGAAAAGGCTAGAACAACCAATAAAGAAATAAACATGTGCTTTATCGATCTAGAAAAAGCGTTCGATAAAGTGTCAAGGGAGAGAGTTTGGAACTGTTTGGAGTCTAGAGGCATTGACAAAAGCACTGTGAACAATGTGAAGAGATTATATGAAAATAACGTAAGCTACGTTAGAGTTAGAAATATTTCGTCAACAACATTCCCAACTACGACAGGTCTGAAACAAGGATGTATACTAAGCCCCCTTCTTTTTAACCTATACCTAGATGAAGCTTTCAAAAGAATAAAAAACAAACTTAAAGGTTACAATGTAGGATACTGGAAGATGGAAAAAATAATAATCTCAGAACTAAGCTATGCAGATGATATAGTGCTAGTGGCAGAAAATAAACAAGATTTACAATACAACATCAAAATAATACACGAAGAACTGAAAAACTGGAACATGACAATAAATAAGGAAAAAACTAAAACGATGACAATAAACGACAAAGGATTCGGACACACTTTAAAAATAGATGACACAGCGATAGAACAGGTCAACACTTTCAAGTATCTGGGAGTCAATATGCATGCAAGCGGCAGTTTAGAGCAGGAAGTAACTGATCGAATAAGTAAAGGAGGGAGACTTTTCAACGCCCTAAAAACTAAATTCCTAGCAAAAAAGGAAATTCCGGTACAAACTAAAGTTGAAGTATTCAAGAAGGTAGTAACACCAGTTCTGACATACGGATGTGAATCATGGACAACATCGGAAAGAATACATAGCAGAATAAGGAGCGTAGAAATGAGATTCCTGAGGAAAATCGACGGAAAAACTAAATACGACCGCATTAAGAATGATGTATATAGAGAAAAGCTCAACGTTAGACCTTTGAAAGAAATTATAGAAGAGGGACAGTTAAGATGGCGAGGACACCTACACAGAATGCAGAACGAGAGAACAGCAAAGAAAGTGTATGAAGCAAGACCAACAGGGAAAAGAAAAAGAGGCAGACCAGCAAAAACATGGGAAGATGATGTCAGAAAAGCACTAGAAAGCAGAGGAGTAAAATGGCAAGAAGCTACAAAAATCATGACAGATAGAGAAGCCTGGAAAGAAGTATGGAAAAGAAAACCCTTGGAGGAAGAGCAGAGAAACTGACCATAACCATAGCCTTACACCGAAAGGTAGAAAGGCTTCTAGGATTAAGTAAGTAAGTAAGTAAGAGAATCGAACCCGGATTTTCAAATGTACAGTCCAACTTGATACCACTATGTAAGTCACCTACGAGTATCATTAAAATAAAAGAAATCTAGTATTTGTATGTACCTATCAAATGAATTAATTGATATTGCTGTCATCATTCGATAGGCATTTATTCAGTGGCGTACCTAGAACTTTTGCCGCCCAGGGCGGTCTCCAATTTGCCGCCCTTTCTAAGTCAATCAAATGGTGGTTTTATAAATTAAAAAATTAAATATGAAATAAATATATCATCACGACTTTTACCCATTACTCGGTGTGGCACTCTGCCGAAGCAGATCTCGGTAAGTGATATATTTATGTACGTGAAGTGCGGTTACCAGCCATCAAATCACGACCCCCAAAGAAGTTAGTGTCGGGAGAGCCACCGGGGTAATTTTAATTTGGTAAAAATCGTCGACTGTGGAAATCGAACCGAGGTCCTCAGGATTTACAGGCCAACTCGAAAACACTGAGCCATTACCCCATTAAATTAATAAACATAAATAAATTATTGTAATTGAGACAAACTATAGGTGGGGAACCTTTTTACCATTGGATGGCATATTTAAATTAGGCAGTAATAAAGGAATTTTTCGAGATATTTTCAACCCTACATTGACTTGACGATGAAGAAAAATAGTCGAAATCATATAGTAATTCATAATTCGTAGAAATCGAATAGTAAACTTATGAAGTGAACAATATAAAAAATGCCGCCCTAAAATATGTGCTGCCCCCCCCCCTTAGGTACGCCACTGCATTTATTTATTTAAACTAAGTACTGTATAAGTTTATTTTTGTATAGAAATGTGCTTTTATTCAATTATTTATATTAGCTTTCTAGTTATAAAATAAATCTAGTTTTCTACCTCCTCATAAAATGTCATATATCATCTACTCAAATCTCTCACAAAAATATCTTATCGAACATATTGTAAAAATCATTTTTATTGATACACTATTTACCTGACAAATGATTTATCCGTTTCTCTTGCGATGGAAACGCTGGTCCTAAAATAATTTTTTCTTAATTTAGTTAAAAACAATAATACAACTATAGTGTTCTTTTTCGTGTGTTATTGATTGATTTCCACGCGCGAGCGTGTGATTTGTTCGGTGTGTGTCGTGATTATCACTGACATGTGATTTGTCACTGAAAATTGTTTGTACTGTACATTACGAACAATCTATTTGCAAAATGAACGCCATTATGTGTCACGGTAGATAACGATAATGATGTTGACTGCATTGTCGAGTTGCCGGACATCATTACACACTGATATCATAATGATTCCGATCATTAATAGCGAAAAAATGAGAATTTAATTAGAATTAATTATCGGAAAACTCGGGACATTTTGCGCTGTGCACTGTTCTCTAATTAACGCATTCGGCGCAATTATTTCGCTAGATAGAGGTAATTACTACACAGCTTATTAAGAACAAAACTTAAACGATTTCTAAATATACTCTTCAGTCAATGACGATCTTAAATTGGCTAGCAGTATTGAAAGCATAAAATTTATTTTGAGTCTGTCAGAAACTAAAATGTTTGTTTCCTTATACTATCTTCAACGAGCAACCGAGGTGGCATACGACTCTAGCTATTGAGTCTGCTTCATAAAATAATAACAAAAAATCTATTTAAATTTAAAGTAGTTTCAAAATTGGTCAAACTTGAAACTTTAATATCTCATATAGATTTCAACAGAAAATAGCATGGACTTCCTCTAACTACTTCAAATTATGTTAGTTTATAACAAATCTTGTAATATTTACATTCATAGTCGTAACTCACCCTCACCTCATCCTCACCACCTTACTCAAAGTGGAAACTACTAAGGGCTAAATTCATATAGATTAAATTTGTGGTATCATTATTATTACAATTTTATTTATTCCAGCAATAAAAATTATTTTTGTGATTCGTCATTCGTCATTCTACTTTTTATTTGTTTTAGAAAGCAGATTTTTAAAGAATAAATCATTTCTAAATAAACTAATGACCCGGGTTCTCAAATTCGCAGGTCGATTCGATACCATTGAGCCACCTACCCCATTTAATATATATATTATAAAGAAATATTTGTAATGAAATTTGTTCACTTTGAAACATGAAAGATTCTTCTATATTTAAAAAATAAGGTAAATATTTTTGTATTGGTGAAACATGAAGAATCCATCTTCGAAAAAAGGTAATCAAACTAAAAAAAATTGAAAAATTTAATGTGAATCTAATAACAATAATTAGAAAAAACCATCACGAACTCTAAACTAAACAAACATGCTTCTTTCAACTATTCAAGCCTCATCTCATTCTCACCTCACACGTAAAGTCGAATTAACTAAGGCAACTAACTCAATAATTTGCACAATTTGTGTTAGTTGCCTTAGTTACTTAGACTTTGAGTAACAGATGAGAATGAAGTGAGGGTGAGTCATGACTATGAATTTGACCCTAAGGTAAGTAACTCATGAATTTGCGCAATTTGAGTTAGTTGCCTTAGTTACTTCGACTTTGAATGTGAGATGAGGATGAGGTGAGGGTGTGTCATGTCTATGAATTTGACCCGTATCATTTCTAATACGACTGATTGTATCCGAGAAATGTTTAGTATTTTATATTTTTAAATTTAAAGTATAATTTAGATTTTAGATAATTTGTCGGATTCATGCTGGGTTGCATGAAAGTATTTATCGGTTCAATAGCAACTAACGGTTCCCTAGGTTTCAAAAAATCGTTGCATGAACGTCATATCATTTTAATGAATCGATAAACAGTCCTATAGCTTATAAGGACTGTTTTCAGACCTATAAATATTTAACGGTTCAATAAATTCAGTTTGACATTTAATGTCAAAGTTGATGAATGAAAAAATATCCGTTGTTTTTTTATAATTGAAGTAAATTTTAAATTTTAAATTTACCGGATTATTAGACAAGTCACTAGGAGCATTGCTGCCTTGAGTAGAGATTTCATTTGTAGCTGTTCACAAGCTTCCAATTTATTTGTCGTACTGTCAGTTTTTTTTTTGTTTTCAATTACATTTATAAAGTTTTCAATTATTTCCAGCTAAATTTGTTTTTTTTTTCGTATAATTTCGGGCATTTTTAATTGATTCGTATTTACATTGATCGATAATGACAACTCAGTGGTAGTGACAGTTACAGTGATACTGTTGCTAGACAAACATTTCAATAACTAAAGATCTCAATATTTTTTTCTTACAACTGTTTGAATTTTAGCGATTCATTCATTTTGTAGGACCAGTAACTATAGAGTCAATAAACAATTTATTGAATAATTTTCATGCAAGGCAGCATCAGTGAGTATACCAGTAATTTTGTTTATTCGCGAAATTAATTTATAAATTCAAACGAACAAAGTCTCTCGTTAATTGAGATCAAAATTTGCTTGGATCATCAAGGAGTCAAAAGTTATCCCAAGTTGTTTTATTCCTATTGAAGTCTGGCGCGTTAATGAAGTAATTCGAGTATCGAACTGGCCTGTAATTAGTCAAACGATGTCGAAAAGACCTACAGTGGGTGCTTTATTACACCAGCAGCACTACCACCATGATGACGTCACACTGTTGCCATCTTGTGATTAAGCGAAGCGAACGCGAAACACTCCGAAGAGCGAACCTTAATCAACGCTGTAATGAAATCCTCGGCGCCGAGAGAGGCAGACACACTGCCCCCGCGTTCCCACTCCTCGCCGCCGCCACAGCGATCGAGATCTGAAGACGTGACCGCTGGATGACCAGCAGATTATGATGAATAGTTGAAAAAAGCATGTTTGTTTAGTTTAGATTTCGTAATGGTTTTTTCTAATTATTATTATTAGATTCACATTAAATTTTCAATTTTTTTTAGTTTGATTTTCTTTCTTCAAAGATGGATTCTTTAGGTAGATTCTTCTTCTTCAATGGCACTACAACCTGAATCGGGCCTGGGCCTACCGGACACACCGAGCCGCAGTTTTTACGCTGCCGTACTGCCGGTTTCCGTAGTCGATGTTACTTTTTAAGGCATGTGTATAAGTGACTAGCTTATAGCGCCCGAGTATGATTAATACAAGTAACTGTATTTTTTTTATTTAACGACAAATCATACTTTGTCAACAGGCGGATTCGGCCTGACGAATCTTGGTTCGGGTGACGTCACAGCATGTTAAGAGATGTGCATTCACACGCTCGACCACCGCGCTTTTTAGGTAGATTCTAAGTTTCAGTAATGCAAGAATATTTACCTTAACTTTTCAAATATAGAAGAAGAACCTCTCTTTCGAGATTTGCTTGACGAATAGAATCATGTTTCAAAATGGGAAAGTTTAATTAGAAATATTTCTTTATGAAATATTTGTTAAATGGGGTAGGTCTTAGTGGTATCAAATCAGCCTGAGGATTTGAAAGCCCGGGTTTGATTCTTACAACCGACAAACAATTTTCATCATATTAAAACTACTCCTGTGGCTTCTCCTCCACTACCATCCTTGGGGGCAGAATGCCACACCCAGTAACGGGTAGGCGTGATGATATATTTGTTTTTATTTAAATATTTTTTTGGTTTTACTTTTTTTTATTCAAACTAAGGTTAAAATTTGACTTTCGGCAATACAATTAGTTATTAGTTTAGTTCGAAATGATTTATTCTTTTATATCTGCTTTCTAAAACAAATAAAAGTAGAATGAGAAATCACTAAACATAAAAATAATTTTTAATGTTGAAACAAATAAAATATTTAATGTAATGCAACTACAAATTGTATCTAGATTGCCAGAATATTTTAGTTTAGAAGATTTCTGAAAGTATGGTTGCAAAAAATGTAGTCTTTGCTGTATGTTTGCGAAATGCTGAACGATTATGGTACGCCACTGTAACGGGGAGGTATAATTTGCGAGTTGATCTTTCGCATGTTGGTAATGAAAGCGGAGGAGAAACAAAGCGGTCCGGATGGAACTATTAAAGAAATGTGTCGCGACGAACATTAGTGCTTCCCGAGGCATCCCCATTGTCTCGAGCGAGTCTCCGTGGATCGATACACGTCGAGAGCGCCATGGTAAGGTGACAACCGACGGTGACTGCTTGAGCCAAGCCTCCTTGGTTCGCTTCGCTACCGAGCCAAGGTCGCCCTGTTGTATTAATTACTGCCGTGAGAAACCCCGCCGCTACGCGATAACTCAAAATATTAATCAATAGAGCGTTATTTAAGGTGTCCGGCCGGTTTGATGTATGCAGTGTGCGACCAGCGGTAGCGCATCGGTGGCGTTTATGGTGCCGCCGCCACTCGCCGCCGTCACCGCCGCCGCTGTAAATCAAGTGGCGGTCGTAAGTAGTGGGCGGGGCTGGGATATGGCGCAACGCACTCATGCTCGGACTCTTCGTTCGCTGCTCCCTCTGTTTCACCACCACCACCATCACCACCGCCAACTCTCAATTTCCTGACTGACGGACCCTCGTTCACCATTTACATCGGAATGGATTTGCCGCCGACTTCATTAGGCTTTTTTACCTGGGGTTCAGAAATCCATTAGAAAAGCAAACTCTGCACCCTAACTACCTACCTACACTCCACTCTGTTATAGTTGATTTGATCGGTTGCCAATGGCAACGATATCATCACCACATTGTTTCCACACTTTCACCATACTAGATCAATTTGCAGATAATGCAAACACTGCTAAAACTAATTTATTAGGTAGCAACAGGAAAAACAAATTAGCGTTAAATTTATTCAATGAAACCTAGTTCGATTGTTTGACTAATGTATGTTTCTTTTGTTTGTTGCAGGAACATCCAAGCTTACGCGGCACGCCGCTGGCGATGCTAGCAGCACAGTGCAACAAACTGTCGAGTAAATCTCCTCCGCCACTAGCGGACGCAGCCGTAGGCAAAGGCTTCCATCCGTGGAAGAAATCACCACAAGGCGCCCACTCGCCAGGACTAGCAAGCTCAGCGTCCGGCATCTCCACAGCCAGCACGCTGTCCACGTCGCAACGCTCCGTCACGTCTAGTATGGGCAGTAGCACGTACTCATCTCGTCCTGTGATGTCATCGTGTTCAAGTGGAGGCGGCGGTGCCGCTTCTTACGGTGGTGACCTATATTTCCCCGGCGCCAGCTCGCAGCCTGCCGTGGATCATCACCAGAGCGCGCTGCTGGGAAAGGTGGAAGGTGCAGCCACAGCACACCACCTGGGCTCGGTGTACTCACGTCATCCTTACGAGTCGTGGCCGTTCAACACGGCGACGCATCACAGTGCCATCAAGGCGGGTGATGCCGTGAACACTGCGGGCTCGTGGTGGGACGTGCACTCAGCTGCAGCTACTGCAGGCTCATGGCTCGATATGAGCGGTGCTGGTATGCACGCACAGATGGCTGCCGCCAACTACGCCGCCTCGTCCGACTACTCCAGCCTCACGCACTCGCTCGCCGCCTCCAACACGGCGCACCACTTGCTGTCATCCGGCCAGCACCTGCTGCAGGATACATACAAAAGCATGTTGCCGGGCGCGCAGGGTGTAGGAGCCTCGTTCGGTCTGGGCCACCACCATGGCGCGTCCGCTCCCAGCCCCACTTCAGGAGGTGCATCTCTCCCGCCCCAGGTGCCGTCGCCGCGCTCGCAGCGCCGCTACACCGGGCGCGCTACGTGCGACTGCCCCAACTGCCAGGAGGCGGAGCGCCTCGGCCCCGCTGGCGTTCACCTTCGCAAGAAGAACATACACAGCTGTCATATCCCCGGCTGTGGCAAGGTATACGGGAAGACTTCTCACTTGAAGGCGCATCTACGATGGCATACTGGAGAGCGTCCCTTTGTGTGCAATTGGTTATTCTGCGGCAAGCGGTTCACGCGGTCCGATGAGCTGCAGCGTCACCTGCGCACTCACACCGGCGAGAAGCGGTTCGCCTGTCCTGTGTGTAACAAGCGCTTCATGCGCAGCGACCACCTTGCCAAGCATGTGAAGACGCATAACGGCAACGGTGGCAAGAAGGGCAGCTCGGACTCGTGCTCAGACTCGGAGGAGAACAGCCAGAGCGACATGGCGTCGAATAACGTGGCGAGCCCAGGCAGCATGGGTCACACGCCGCCACCGCAGCCGCTTGCCTCGCTCGACCTTGTTCCCGGGCTCGATGTCAAGCCCCCTGGGCTCGTGTGAGGCCGGTGGGGCGCCCATGCGCCTCCGCCCTCCCTGTAAATAGGTCCCCCCTGTGCCCAGTGCCCCAGTGCCGCGTGCCGTGTGCGCCTATGTACTGTTACGCTGTGAAGGTACGTGACCGGCAGTTCGCTTCATCAGAGCATTTGCTTATCATGAATGAATGAATGAGAGACAGAGGAGATATCTATTTGTACATATTATAAATATTTAATTGTAATTCTTAAAAGAAGTAATTATTATATTGTATAATGTAAGATGTACACTTATTCTGCCGTGGATATATTTTTGTGTGACGAAACAAATATTATCTTATTGGTTCATATTTCTTAATCCAGTGATTTATTTAATTATTGTAAATTATTTATTTGTAAGACTTATTTGTTATATCTCACAATTATTATAAGCCACAAAAAAAATATATATTGAAAGTCCCTTTTCCTAGAATTGTAAACATTTCTTTGCCAAAAAAATATCCACATAACGAAACTGTACCTTTGTGTATAAATGTGAAATTTTAAAGCTTTTGTGAGACACGTTGATATTAAAATATAATTAATTTTCAATATGGACTCATCTGTCATTCATTTCTCTTCGAAAACCATTTACAATTCCTGCGTACTCAGTGCTTTTCCATTTCAGCAGCACAGTAGCTCGCAGCGGGAGACGAGAGCGAAATGGTTCGAGGGACGCGTGGAACATTGTCACGCTGATTAAAAGCAAAATTTATACACAGCGGTGGTGATTGTGGATCGCAGTTAGCGCTGCTCTGACTGCCCTGGTATCAATTTACTCCGCAGCGGTGGATCGTTATTCTCTCCCCATCACCGCTGTGCTGATTATAACTAGATCCGGTGGTATTACATTGTGGTGTGGTTGATAAAGTAACCGACATGGTAAGTGCTAAGTAATGGTATTAAATATTAACTGAGTAGTCATGGCAAAATACTAGGAAATTTATATAGAAGAATTTTTACTCTACAAAAAAAAGATTACAGTATTTAGAGTCATATTCACATTTAAAGCATTAAAAAATTAAACTATATATATTTTTTTAATGCTGCCCAGAATAATTTAATTGTTTCAAATATAAATTAATAAAATAAAAAGAGCAAAGGATAAACATAAATATACAAGGATTATTTTATAAATGTTTTCAATTAAATGTAATTTTTAATTCAACAATTATTACTTTTTACAAATAGTTCAATTTAAAAATATTATACACTGTCATTTTAATTCTACGTAAATCGGGTTCATTCGTTTATTGTCGGAAATTAACCGACAATTAAGATATCTGTGCACATCACATTTAATATATATTTAAATGATTTTTGACGCTAACACACAAGTTACAACATCATGAATTACATTGAAACGTCGAAAAATGTTGGTTCGCGATGAGTCAGGCTAGTCTAGTACAAGCCGAGTGTTTACAGCGAAGACAATGTATCCGACATTTTGTGAGCATTTTAGTGAATATTTTAATGTGTATAATTAATTAAATTATGTGATATTGTGTGTATTCATGTGTCGAGTAATGTGTAAACGAGAAACATGCCCATATAATATGTAACTGTATCATTATTTGTTAATGATCGATGAGTTATTTTTTATGGTCACAATTTTGGTATTCTGTGCTTTTACCCTAGCATTTTTATGTTATTTTCATGCATTTTGCTTACTTGTATAGGTAGTTATTCATGTAAAAAATAATACAATAACAGCCCAAAGATAGCTGCGTAAAAAGTGTAGTTAGAAAGTAATTATTTTTGATACAAGCTGTTTTTTACTAGAACAAAATGTTAAATAGAAATATCAAATAAATTATTTTAATCACAGAATGTCTAAATGGTGGTAATCATGAAAAATAAGTGTTGTCTTTAACTTATCAACCAGTAACAGATACGATCACGTTGTACTATGAGGGAAGTATTATATAAATGATTATGGAGTAGACTACGTGGATCTTCTAGGACATCAACGTGGGACGTGGGATCAGTAGCTGATTTCTGGTTTAAAGTAAGCAATAATATTATTATTTTTGGCTTTTTAAGTAAGAAAATTGTTATTAAAAACAAATATTTCTTCTGTACCTATCTGCATTCTTGTGTTCTATATGTAAAATCGTAAATACATATGGCAGTCAAATTCTACGACCGAGCAGAAAATCTATATTCCAACCGTCAAAAGAAAACAGAAAGTTGACGTTTACTGCTTGTAGAACTGCAATAAGATTTTACCGTTCACCGGGCGGTAAAGTATGAGTGTATGTATCATCATGGATACTTGAAAACTATCGCCTGAATTTCCATACAGAAAAACTGTCAAAAATGATTTTAAATTTCTTTTCAAGTACCTTGAGTAGAAAGTAACTTGTCGCTCTTGTATAGTTTTTGCTTTTGGTTACGCTTCGATCAACAATCTCCAATCGAGCTGCAATTGACTACTTTCTGCTCTAGGTACATAATAACTATTATCAGATTAATAAATTTTAACCTTGGTTCGATTCCCACAGCCGACAAACATTTTCACTACATTAAATTTATCCTTGTGGCTCTTCCCCCCCCCCTCACTAACATCTTTGGGGGCCGTGATTTGACGGCTGATAACCGCACTTCACGCGTTTAAATATATCACCGAGATTTGCTTCAACAGAGTGCTACACCCAGTAATAGGTAAAATGCATAATGACATATTTTTATTTATTTTTATTTTTAACTAATTCAATCACATGGTACCCTATTTTAATGAAAATAAATAGCGTAATATTATACATGCAAGTGTGTACATTTGTTTATTTCATTTTACTTCTATCATTTTAATTAAATAAATAAATAAATATATCATGACGCCTTCTACCCATTACTGGGTGTGGCACTCTGCCGAAGCAGATCTCGGTAAGTGATATATTTTACGCGTGAAGTGCGGTTACCAGTCGTCAAACCACGGCCCCCATAGATGTTAGTGGTGGGGGAGCCATAGGGGTAATTTTAAATTGGTGAAAATTGTTTGTCGCCTGTGGGAATCGAACCAGGGTTCTCAGGATCTACTTGATACCACTGAGCTAGCTACCCAATTTTAATTGAAGACAGTAATATCAAAATATTCAATATAGGGACTTATTAAATTTAAGTACACTCACCGACAAATATAATACTCTATTTTATGCCATTAATATTGATCAAATGTTACATTTCCTTACGTAAGTCATAAATGTGAAACGAAAGATTAAAAATTAAATCCATGTATGTCATACGATTCAGCATCATTGAATACCAAACACTGACTTCATTAGCAACATCTTGTCCGCGGTGGCCTGTTGGCCACCCCTGTACCAAGGGAGCTGTCGTTTTAGCGAAGCGGTTTATTCACAGGGGCCATTGTCAAATGAAGATTAATAGCTCATTTCTGCCAAGAGCGCACAGCACCACTCGCTAAGGGGAGCAGGATATTATATCATTGAATTATTTACTGATGATTCGAAATCTTTGCAAATTAGGTTAGCGAGTGCTGTGTTGATGCTCAAGCACCCGAGCGGGACTAATGCACGTTCATGAATATCGTTGAGTTAGTGGGAGACTAAGTTATCTGATTTGGATGTTTGGGTTTCGTTTGAGGGCGGTTAGGGATTATTTAATAATCTGGGTAGTTATTTTCGTTAGTGGTATTAATGCTGATTTGTTTTTCATTATGTTTACTTTGTTACCCTTGTACGAATGAATTATTTAATAACTTGTACTTATTGGATAAAATGATTGAATTTAAATGAAATTTAAAATACTAACAAGTTTTAAAATTAATTCTTGTTAATATTAATATTGCTTCTTCTCATTATACAGTGGTGCGTACAGCTATCACAAAATACTTAATAACTGAAATGAATCTTAGTTTTATTTAGAACAATATTTGTTTAAAACATTATTATCTGTTCATTTTCGTACGTAGTAGTAACATTTTAATAATTTTGAAAATTGTTATATTGTTTAAAATATGTAAAGAACAAAAATTATTAAAATTATAATACAAATTAGAGTCCTCATGACTTATAGTTCAATCACAGACAAAATATGTACCGAGGTCTAAATAAATAAAATAAATAAATAATTATATCATCACGTCTTTTACCTATTACTGGATGTGGCACTCTGCCATAGCAGATTTCGGTAAGGGATAAATGTATATGCGTGAAGTGCAGTTACCAGCCGTCAAATCACGGCGTCTAAATATGTTAGTGACGGAGGAGCCACAGGAGTAGTTTTAAATATGATAAAAATTATTTGTGACTTTGAAAATTGAACCCGAGTTCTCGACTTCACAGGCCGGCTAACTAAATGTATTCAAATGGTAACGCATTTTATCTATGACTTTTGTAATTCTGGATGAATCTGTATTCCAGTGTTAATGTCGGTTATTAGTTCGTGAATAATAAATTACGGGTTATGTATTTAAAATCTATTTTAAATTGTGAATTACTTCCTTTTAAGGTAGTACTAGTGTGACGGTGGCGCCATCGGTTGTCGAGTGGTGAAACTGACGCTCAAAAAAATATAAAAATTGAATAAAATAAGTGTTTTATACCTATTATGATTTGAATATCATGAATTGTTAACAGGTTGTTGGTCTAGTGAATTTTCAAATACCATACCACCGTGTAGTGTTGCCATTATAAATTGGGATTCTTAATTTTTCGTTAAAAACAAGGCTTTGCATGGCTATATATCCATTACTAAACGATAAAAAACTTTCTTCTTCTGATACAATATACATGGATAGTTCTAGAACATCATACTAGTTTTTCAAATGAAACTGCAAAATTTTAGAGGTACACAAACCAAATATGTGCGATTCTGAGTGATGATCGCCATAAGCCCCGTGTATAAGAACTCAACTTTACAAGCGAATATATTTGTTCACAGACGATGAATGTGTTTCATATTTTATCAGGATGCGTATGACTATCCAATGTTTACGTGTGCCAAATTTCATTCAGATCTACAAAAAAAAAATTCATGCTAGTACTACCTAATATGAAATGTGTATTGTAAAATTATATTTCCTTAACTATTAGTGCCCTAATTCAATATCCTTGAACTAAATTAACATTATCGCTGCAATACAGACTCATCTAGAACTACAAATTTAATTGATAAAATCGCTGTCATTTCAATACATTTAGTTAGACGTCTGTATAAATTTTGTCTGCGGTTCAATATTAAAAATGTCATTTTAACATTCGACAATTATTTTTTCCAAAAGTCATTCAAAATATACCGAGTTTGGTATCAAATTACCCCTCTCAGACAGAGAATACCAGTAAAATTTAAACAATTGTCACTTGTTTTTCCAAAATTTGTTGTAACTGGGCCCTGTTTAGAATCAAAGTAAAGTTCTCAGGCTCTAGTAAAAATATAAAAATTACATTTTTTTTTCTAAAGTTATAATAAAATTAAAAAATCAACACTAGGTAGGTTTCAAAAAAGTAAATAAGTTTATTCACTATACGTATTTACTTTTTTGAAACCTACCTACTGTTGATTTTTTAATTTTATTATAAAAATGTTTCAACGAGAACCGACAGTGAAATCTATTGAATTTTTTCTAAAGTTATATAAATTATACCAAGTTTATATAAAAGTTGGGAAAGTACTGCGTTGCCACAGTATATTTTTTAACAAGTTCTCAGATATCTTTCTCAGTAACTTATCTGTTTTTGCAAATAAGTTAAAACCCTGTTTAAACTTAATGATCTCCAGATGTGCCAACCTGAAATTGACTATAAAATATTGCGAGTCACTAAAAAAATCTTTAAGAATGCTCAAGAGATATTTGAGAACTAGTTTAAGGGTGTCTGCAACTTGTCACGATAATTAAACTTGTTTATTACTTGAAAATAGATTCATCCGCCTGTAAAAAAAATACTAGTAAATAAAAAAGTTGTGTCACTTAAAAAGTATACATACAACATGAGGATATCTATAATTTTAAAACTAGTTGTGTTATACTTATGACACGTTCAGTTACCAAAGATAAAATAAGTATACCATTATAAGTTTTCCAATTATGAGGGTAGTAGTTAAGAATAAGAAGATTGTGTGTTTAAATAAATTTTATCGTTCATTGGAAACACAAATAGTCACAACAATGATTCAAATGCGCACGTTTTCTTATTTTTTTTATAAGTAGCAACGATATAAAATGAAGGAATAATTGAATATATATCAAGAAAATAAACAATAATTTTGTAGTAATAACAAATAATAAAGTTTTACTCTTAAAACTTTTAGAAAACTTTAAAATGAAATAACAAATTCGTCTTCTACCCCTTGCAAACTATCTTTTCTGTAATATATAGTGCAGTTTTAAAGAATTAGGACCAATTAAAGCACTTTGTGGGTTTCTATGATGCAAAATTCTTAACGGCGTATCACGCCATCTTGAATCTTTTGTTACATAAACATTAAACAACAATTTGCGCCATCATAATAGGTTATTAAAAATTCATTTATATACAATTGGTAAATAATATTTTTGTCTTTAATAAAATTATATTTGCTGCAAAAAAAAGATGTATCTTTTCGCAAACAACTTATTACAATATTTCTTATACTTAGTATAGTAAATACTGTATATTGTATTAATATACAATACCATGGTTCCAGAGATATTTCACTTTCAAGTTTTCCAATAGTTTTAAGGAGAAAATCCATTATTTTCTATTATTTCCAATTTTTCTACATATATTTTTATTTATTTACTTGAATACGTTCAATTAAACTTCAATTAATTAATTATAAAGAGAAATTTGTGGCTTGTTGTTGTATATTATTTTATTCTCTATATCTTTTGATTGAAACTTTTTTCTTTATAACTCCTGTCTCCCAGGATATGAATAACATCCCTAAAAGCGCAATATTGTTCCTACTAATACAAATTTGAAAGGTGTCCGTGAACTCAGCATCCAGTTTTATATATCTTTATTAATTAAGCTTCAAAAACCGTTGAACTTTATTAAGATATTTTTTGCTTTTTTTTAAACCTTCTCCGATTGGGCTGTAATTTTGCATTCTTCTTCTAGGGCTTAATACTGGACTATACTTTCATGGGTAACCTACAAATTTGCATTAGTAAGAAAAATATTGTACTTTTATTGTGGTCATTAGTATCTACGATATTATAAATTGTAGAGAAAAAAAAGTTTAGGGCAAAAAATAATAAGCAACTCTTATTTGAAATATTTTATCAAATAATGACTAGTTTTTAAAATAACGTTAAAAAACGTTTTGGCTCATATGAAGTGCTCTAACAGTGCTCTATCCGATGTTGTAACTTACGTTATTAATACTTAAGGTTAATTTTCATATAATAATAGATTGTAATACAATGTAAAATATGTTCTTTGTATGTTTATTTAGGAAGCCATAAAATCACCTCGGATGGCGTTCCTGTAGCAGTTCTGGTCTTGAAATATTTTTCTGCGTTCGCCCCACAACCGGAAAGCGTTTCCTAACGTTTATTGTCAAGTTTAAGTATAAATTTTATTAGTTAAAGTTCAATGTTTGTATAATTTTTTGTAAGACATTTTTATTATGTTAATATGACAAAAACTATGTATGCTATTGATTTAAATGTTACGAATATGGATTCTATATCACATTTAGAATTAAACAATATTTTATTTATTTAGATTTTGTGAATAGTTACAAGAAAAATAAAATATTTTTGTCTGGAATAATTTTATTTTTACATTTTATGTATTATTTTTTCAATTATTATATTAGATTACTATTTTTTTTGTGGATATAATTTAAATTAATTTGATCAAAAATTCATTAATTAGAATTAATATTTTATACATTGAAAATAATATTTTGTATGGAAGTAAAAGTATTTCATTATAAACAATCAACTAGGTGTAATTATCTTTATTACTGTTTAGAATCGATTATAAATAATTTAAAGAAAAATATTTTAATTAAAAATGATACAAATTTATTTGTATCCATCTTTTATTTAAAATATTTTTGCCTAAAATACTTTCGAAACATTTAACAATATTTAAAAATATACAGGGCCGGATCTAGAGTTATGCATGTTTTGTGGTAGATGCCCAAAATTTTACAAAGGCTGGACTTTGACGGACAGCCAAAAATGTTTGATTATTTTTTAATTTAAATTAATTAATTTGTTATTTCTATTACTAATAATTATAATATATTTTTCTCTTTTCAAAGTATTGTCTTTTAATTTGTTTAGTATAAGTATAGAAAATAAAAGTTAGCAAATTTAGCCCACATTAAAGGGACCGTATTAAATATTATATTCACAAATAAATAAAACTATTGTAATAAACATTGTGTTCACATATAATTAAAATAATTGCAATAAATATTGTATTCATAAATAAATAAAACAATTGTAATAAACATTGTATTTACATATAAATAAAACCATTGTAATTTAATATGTTTAAAAACAATAATAAATATGTTTTAAATTGATAATTTACAATAACTATCTTTAAAACATATTTATTCTTTAAGAATAAAATATAAGATGTTTGCGAAAACATGCACTTTTTACAATATTTCTTATTCTTAAAGAATAAATATGTGTTAAAGAGAGTTATTGTAAATTATCAATTTGAAACATACCTTTTTATTGTTTAAAACAAATAAATTGTACTTGTAATAATAATTACAATATAGAATGTTAGTATCTATTGTATACAACTTGGAAATAATAATAATAAATACATTTAAAATTACATGTCTTTATTTTATTTAGAAAAATAATATCCTATAGTATAAATTCGTCCCAAATAAATTTAAATTTATTCATTTTTAACTCAGTTGTGTTCAAAAATACCTGCGCTGCCATCTGTTGACTAATTCGTCAACTACACCACATAGGTGAGTACCAGTCTTTTTATATCAAAAGTGTTTGTGTGTCCAAGATGGCGACGGAGAAGTGGCGGCGGCGGAGTGGATTTTACACACTCATACATACACATCAAAGCATGATTTCTGCCAAAACTAGACGTTATTTACAATGGTCTTTCAAATAAAAGTTGTTTATTCTATCATTCTCTACAGCGTTTGTTTGAAACTTTTTTCTGTTGAACCCTTAACTTCGGAGATACAAGTAACCACCCTTAAGTGGAATATCTTCCCTACCAATGCAAATTTGGGGTCGTTTCTCAGCACCGCACTAAGTATTAGGGCCTTAAAGCTGTATGCAAAATTTCAGCGCGATCAAAAATACTTTAAAATAATGATCGAAAAACTGCCAAGTGTTTAGTCCATGGTTTGAATTTTTTAAACTAAATTAATAAGGATATATTCAAGATCGTTCAAATTTTGCAGGCGTCTTCTAGGGCCTAATACGGAATGCGCTGTGCTCCGACGACTCCAAAATTTCTTTCTCACACAGATATAAATCTCACAAAATCAGTTAGTGGCGCCCTCAGAGCATGCGGCAAAAGTTTGAACTAATATCGCATTTATAAATAATTAATTTTCGCCAAAACTAGACGTAATTTACCAAAGTTTTTCAAATAAAAGTTGTTTATACTTTCATTCTCTACAACTTCTGTTTGAAACTTTTTTCTCTTCAACCCTTAACTTCAGAGATTCAAATTACCACACTTAAAGTGAAATATCTTCCCTATTAATGTAAATTTGGGGTCGTTTCTCAGCACCGAACTCAGTATTAGGGTTTAGAAGCTGTATGCAAAATATCAGCGCGATCAAAAATACTTTAAAAAACTGATCGAAAAAATGTTAAGTGTTTAGTCCATGGTTTGAATTTTTGAAACTAAATTAATAAGGATATATTCCAGATCGCTGAAATTTTGCAGGCCTTATCTAGGGCCTAATACTGAATGCGGTGTGCCCGGGCGACCACAAAATTTACATTAGTTATTGAATAAATCGCTAAATAAAAGTGGCTCACACACACACACACATACACTTCTTCTCACACAGATATAAATCTCACAAAAGTAGTTAGTGGCGCCTCCAGTACAAGCGGCAAAATTTGAACTAATATGGCATTTATAAATAATTGATTTTTGCTAAAACTAGACGTTATTTATTTAAATTTTTCAATGTGTCTGTGGGAATAAATATTATAAATAAAAGAGTATAAGTTATTTTAAATTCATTTATTGGCATATTGAAACTGTATACAATAGAGACTCATATTTATATTACAAGTACAATTTAATACAATATATAATGGGTGACAATATTATTTGGGGCTAATATTTTATTTTTGGCAGTCTTCTAGTTGTTGTGTGATAATCTTGCGACTAATCTAGAAGATGATGTTTGACTCTAGGATTTCTGCAGCGGTGATAAAGCTGTTGGTGACATCACCGAATCCAAGACCAGTTCCATGCTTCAAGTCTGCTGCAAAGATGAATCCAGGTATAGGATTTTATATTTCTAAACAAAATAAAGACGTAATTTTTAACCTATTTATTATTATTTCAAAGTTGTATAAAACAGATACTAATATTCTATATACAATTTATTTGTTTTAAACAATAAAAAGGTTTTAAATTGATAATTTACAATAACTCTCTTTAACACATATTTATTCTTCAAGAATAAGAAATATTGTAATAAGATGTATATTTTCGCAAACAACTTATTACAATATTTTTTATTCTCAAAGAATAAATATGTTTTAAAGAGAGTTATTGTAAATTATCAACTTAAAACATATTTATTATTGTTTTTAAACATACTAGATTACGATGACTACGATTTTCTAATATCTCCCCTCCTTAATATTATTGTACGAAATTTATATAAATAATTGTAAGTTGGCATGTATTTTCAATGTACCTGATGACTGCAAGGTGGAAAAGATTGTCGTATTTTTATTAAAATAAAAATTTTGTGAAACCATACTATAAATATATCACTTATCGAGATCTGCTACGGCAAAGTGTCATACTCAGTAAGAGGTAAAAGGCGTGATGATATATTTATTTATTTTATTTAGAAATTTGTAGAAATTATTTTACTTATTGAGCCAGTAAACAGAATTTTGTTTTGCAAATAGATTCAGTTTGGAATTCCAAATTTAATCTTCTTTATATAAAATAAATAAATAAATATATCATCACGCCTTTTACCCGTTACTGGGTGTGGCGTTCTGCCCAAGCAGATCTCGGTAAGTGATATATTTTGCGCGTGAAGTGCAGTTACCAGCCGTCAAATCACGGCCCCCAAAGATACTAATGGTGGGGGAGCCACAGGGGTAGTTTATTTTTAAATGGTGTAAAATGTTCTCAAAGGGTTCTCAGGATCCACAGGCCGACTTGATACCACTGAGCTAGCTACCTCATAATAAAATATATATAAATATTACTAATAGTTATGACAACTAATAAATCTTCAAAAAAAAAATCAGCTACAACAAACAAAAAACAAGCGCGTGAAAGAGTTGTCAAGGTGTGATGTATCGCGCTGGTGACGGCGGCAGGTTAGCAAAGCTGGCGAGAGTGGTGAGTACGTCAGTGAAGGAATGATGTGGTGTTACGGTACATCTACCGCTGAAGGAAATTAGTTATGCGACATTATTCATATCCGGTGCCGTGAAGTTGAGGGTAGCTAGCGATAAAGATGATGGTTGATGGGTTGGCTCTTGGTTGAACTATGTGCAGAATTTGTGTCATTCGTGATATTTTTGTAACAACAAACACTAATAGAATTAATGTTTTTTTTTACATTGTCACATCTAATGAGGTACCTACAACGAATCTTTAAAACATTTTTCCTATATTGCGTTTACGAAGAGAATTTTGTACGACTGTTCTTGTCAAAAACAGTACTACAAAATTAAATTTTGTAAAACTTGGGGATATTTTTTGTGAAGTTGTTGAGTTATTTAAATGTAAAAATGTCAACCAAAATCTAACATTTTAACTGTCACTGCTTAGCTCATGTAAAATGTATAATATAGTTATTTGTGTACCTAGAGCAGAAAGTGATCTATTGCCGCTTGTGCATGGGGAGCAACAAGAACACTTTCTGCTCGATGTACAAACAATATCTACGACCATTTAAAAATGCTTAAAAAATAATTTAAAATCATTTTTAACAGTTTTTTGTTTGAAAATTCGGGCGATTCTTTTTCATGTATCCATGGATACGGCAAGCGGAAAATGTCAACTTTCTGCTTTCAACCTATAGTTGGAAAAGTCTATTTTCTGCTCGGTTACAGAGAAAAATAATTACATTAAACTGCTAAACACTTCTTTATTAAAAATTAAAGGTATTTTGTTTCATAACATAACCAAGATAATTTTGAATTGAATCTTTTAACTGACTAATATATGTCAAAATAAACTAAATTTTAATGTTTATTGAATCTGTCAGTATCTTTTATTTTATTTTTATTTCTTTTAAAAAAATTTTGTAGAAAAAGTACATGAATGCGATATAGGAAAAATAGTATGAAAAACACATGTTACAATGACCAATTGTAACACTTGTTTTTCAATATACCGTTACTGTAATAATTTTTTTGATGTCTTGATCATTTAATTTTTGTCTGTTGTTTTGTTTTAATTCCGTGGTTATTACTAATTAAATTGTAATTTTGTTAATATTGATATTTAATTTCTGCCCTTACAGTAAATAAATTTAGTTTATTAATTTAGATGCAGAATTTTAAGCCCTACAGCATTTTTGTTTAAAATAATTTGGGAAGCAATTCCTAGAGATACCGTGTTTTCCCTTGTTATACGCCTTTGGCCCGCTTTTTGTGATAGACCCAGTATATCTAGTGAATAACATTATTATTTGTTTACTCATTTATTCACTAATAGTTATAATTTAATATATATATTTTATTTTTTCATAACTCATTCTCTTTATTTCTATTATGGAATATGAACCCATTCGAATAGTGGAATAGAATTTCAACACTAATAAATATGTAGAAGAATTATTCGAAAATGTGTCTACATACACGCATACTGCATACACATTTTAAATGCAAATCTCTTTACCTAAATACTATTGCAAATAACAAGTTTCTATAAAAATAATTATCGCCGTTTAGAGTATCAAATTATCTACCCAGGTGTTCCAATCAGTTTTCCAAGGAAAATAAAGATCTATTATACATAATTTAATAGGTATTTGATAATAATTCCAATATTACAAGTATCTCTACAACATGAATAATTATGTGTTCCGCTACATAAACTTTGAGAATAAGTTACAAATATAAAATATCCGTTAGTTAATAGCAACAAACTAATTCATAACTTCATAACATTCTTCAGTCGCGATAATTTCGAGTCTAATTTACGTTTTCCTGTTATTTAACGCGAGCGACAAATTTGTTCACCTCCAGGCAACGTTACACGATATATCTGCAGACATCTATATCTCTCTTCAGCTGTCGGTCTATATTTCTCCAGGCCGTCGCTAGGAACTATCAATCATATCATGTAAACGTGCTGGGTGACAGATCATTCATATACAGAGACACGAGAACACTGAAATAAAAGAACGGGAAAAAACTCAGCCACCTTTGAGGAGTGTAGTTGTAACTGAGAGGGTAAAGCACAGTTTACACCAGGAGAATTGGTCCATTGATAAAAAATTTCACAGTGAGGCTGCTTGTGAAGTTGATGTTCTGATATATCAATCAGTTTTTATTGTTTAAGATGACAGTGATTTCTTACAAGCAAAAAATATTGTAATGATTTTTTTGCAAGATGATCGATAGATTGCTTGCTTATTTAAGATGAAATTATTTTACTGATTGTTCATTTTATTTCTAGTTTACTGTTTGTTCAGTTGTAAAGACTCTATAATACTAATATAATCATTTAACTCAAAAGAGGTGTTTTTTAGCATTTCGAAAGTATCCGGCAAACGTTTATGGTACTAAATAGCATATGGTAATACTACAGAGTGATCAAAAGGAATTGTTACAGTTGGCCATAAAAAAAACTACTTGAAATTGGTACGCCTGATACATAAATTCATTTCCTGTTGTTCACAATGACATTTAAAATTTAAATTTGAGTACATTTATTATTACATTTATTTCTATTTCTATTGCTTAAAAAGTCAAAATTCTATTAGCTGTCAGACTCCTGGCATAACCTATTTGTATTTATTACAAATGTCAAATGGTATTTCCGCCTTTACCTGTCGTTGTGCCAACTGTGGAATAAAAAGATCTCTGGAATTGTATTGTCAACTATAACAATTCCTTTTGATCACCCTGTAGATGTATCCACATAATGTCACATATTATAGAAATAATTTAAAATCATACGATAAAATTATTTACTATAAATATATTTTTTACATACTTGTACTGTAAGTTACCTATTAATGACACAATTTAAACACAGTAACTACAACTTTTATTGCATAGTGGTTTTCATGGTTATATCAGGACTTTAATATTTACTTACTGTCCACCGTGAACAGTAAGTAAATATTACATATCAAGGTCCTGTTTATCTTGACTACAATTTCACAGTAGTCAATTTTGAAACCTATTTTTCTTTTCCTTCTATTTATGCAAGTATTGTAAAAAATAGCTTACTAACCTCGATCTGTAAGTAATTTTTTTTAGGTCGCGAATGTTTAGTAAATCTCGAACCTTCGGACTCCGATTTCTGAAACTACAATCTACACCTAAAAACTGTCACTTTCAGTTCATGATACGTAATATGCTATTAACGTACAGATTTACATGGCGTTAAATTACATCTTAATAATTTTTATGCACAAGTATTGTTGAGGTTAAGTTCCTTCATCTGCTTAATACTTCATAAGAATGTTTTTTCTAAGAAACGAAAACAATTTGCAAAATTGTTTGTACATTTATTAAGATCAGCATTTAAAGCAGTTTTTCACAATACCTACTGTGTTTAAATTTTGCTGTAAGTGACAGTTTTTAGGTAGAGAATATTTAGGAAATCTCGACTTTTCGGGCCTCGATTTCGCAAACTACATTCTTGACCTAAAAACTGTCACTTACAGTTCATGGTACGTAATATACTATTTTTTGTTTTTTTCAAATAACAGGTTTTGTTTTTTAACCATCGTTAAGTTCCATGAAATGTGATAGGTATTACAAACTCTTGGCACATTTATTGAACATTACTTAATTAAATGAATCTAATTTGATGGATTGATTAGATGATCTACTAGTGTAAACACTGCTTAGTAGTGCGATACTGTCGGGTTAAATGTGCGTCTAAATATAACCCGGTCGTGGTAAGATGACTAATGGTTTTAGCGAGTTGGTTAACTAGCCGCCTGGCAGACAACGCATGTAAAAGTGATTTTCTTCGCCGTGACGAGCTTAAATTGTTCGGTAAATGCATTGCTCTTGCACTACTTATTGCTTATGTTTTACTGAACTATGCTGCAATGCAAAAAGTACTCGTTGTAAAAATATCTGCATGTGCAAGAACATTGCTTGGACTTCCTTTGCAGCCATTTAAATATAGTTAAAATGAAGTAGGATGTATAGCTGAGCGCGTTAAGATGATGGCTTGAGGTTTTAGAGGTCAGGGTTTGATTATAGTTCGTCACTGTTCAATATTATTTAATAAGAACAACAAAATATTATAATTATCTTCATACACGGTCGCATCATAATTTGACAATTATTCGCAAATTTCGTTGACACAATATTTATGTATCAAGGGTGAAAACGCTAATTTCACCCGTGGTACATACAATATTTTACGCATAACAAAAGAATATTTAATTTAAAATTCAAAAGATTAAAACAGTTACATTTATATGTCAAAATGACATTTTGCCAAATTAAATATTCACAATAAACAAAAATTGTCATTTTGTTTATGTATGCATAGGAAATTATTTTATTTTGGCCCTAAGACCAGAAACATGTGTTTAAGTCCTCTGGTAATGAAAAAAACATTAATTTGGGCCCGGTTGTGCATAAACGGCTTTTTGTAGCCCTCAGATCTCATTATGGCACTCGGGCTATGTAGTCAAAAATAATTCTAAATTTCTAAGTTATGTTTAAAAACAGAGACAAAATAATATAATTATCGCATTCATTGTAACTGAAAACTTTGAAGTTTGCAAATATTTCATTTAGTAGATTTGAGAACCCGGGTTTGAATCCCACAGCATGACAAACAATTGTCACTACATTAAAACTACCTCTATGGCTACCCGTCTACTAACATTCTTGAGGGCTGTGATTCGACGGCTGGTAATCGAACTTCACACACAAAACATATCACTTACCAAGATCTGCTTTGGCAGAGTGCCATACCCATTATTTTATATCATCTTAATTTTGTCGGTGTGAACACTAACATTATTTGACATATGACTAACACTGATTAAAATAAAATAAATAAATATATCATCACGCCTTTTTACCCATTACTGGGTGTGGCACTCTGCCGAAGCAGATCTCGGTAAGTGATATATTTTGCGCGTGAAGTGCGGTTACCAGTCGTCAAATCACGGCCCCCAAATATGTTAGTGGTGGTGGAGCCACAGGGGTAGCTTTTGAAATTATGAAAATTGTTTGTCGCCTGTGGGAATCGAACCAGGGTTCTCAGGATCCACAGGCCGACTTCATACCACTGAGCTAGCCACTCGATTGATTGATTGATTGATTAAAATTGCTAATTATAATTCTTATTTTATTTGTCATCTTTTTTACAATTTATTTTCAGTATCTGATTTATTTGATAAACTTGACAACAATTTCTGTTTTCTTAGAATTTATGTTCCACAAATTACTAGAAAGTTGAGTAAATTTTATTCTAACGACATCCCATAAATAAACACGTTTTTTATTCATTCAAATAAATTAATTTAGTACCTAATAGATAATTCCTAATTTTTGTAAAAAAACCACTAACTATAAAAAAATATTGAAGCAACTATCGAATAAATTTCAGGCGTGCAATAAATCTGAATAATGTGAGATATTTAGTTACACGGCACATATTTCAAAATAAAACAGTTTCCTTTGATTCTCACACAGAAGTGTTGAGTAGCGACATTTATATCTGGCAAAGGTGATTTATAACAGAAACATATGTAGCATGTCGCTGGTATAGGGGCTCAGCGCCACCGCCACAGCACACTAGATGTGATGATCAGCACATGTGGTGTGTTTAATTAATCATGATTATGCATGTAATCCACGGCTTGTTGCAGATCAAAGACCGCCGACAACGAGCCCTCGAACATATTAAACGAAAAATTAATTTGTACCGAAGTGAAACAAAAACTTAAATTAAATATTATGCTACGGTAATGTTGTCATACAAATGACTAACTGCGAGTATTTATCTTCTATTAATGACATTATTAAGTAGGTAAGCTGCGTTTAGCGGAAAATAGAATTAGTAAGGTAAAGAACAGAAATAAAATAATACAAAGGTGCTGTTCTATTTTCCAAGATAAAGGAGAGGTATATAAATTACCTAAAAGAGGAATGACACTTTCTTCACGATATGTATTACTCTCGTTATTAAAATGTCATTTTACAAAACCTATACTGTAAGTAACCCATTAATGACAAAATTTAAACACAGTAAGTGAAACTTTTATTGCACAGTTGGGTTCTATGGTTACATCAGGACTATAATATTTAGTTACCATCTACCGTGGACAGTAAGTAAATATTATAGATCAAGGTCCTATTTATTTTGACAACTATTTGACAGCTGTTAATTTTTAAACCTATTCTTCTTTTCGTTCTATTTGTGCAGGTATTACAAAAACTAACTTACTAACCTCGAACTGTAAGTGATTTTTTAGATCGCGAATGTTTAGAAAATCTCGACCCTACTACAAGCCTCGATTTCTCAAACTACAATCTTGACCTAAAAACTGTCACTTACAGTTCATGGTACGTAACATACTATTAATGTACAGATTTCCATGGCGTTAAATAACATCTTCATAATTTAAAAGACAAAATGTCAATTGTTAAAGTTTTCAAGCGAATTTCAAAACAGAAAAACAGCGAGAAATAATTTTAAATTTTTATCAAACACTTATAAATGTCTATGCCCCAATAGGCTACTTTCTGCTTTAGTTACACAATATACAAAAATATATTCTTCCCTAGGGATAAAAAGTATTACTTTCATAAGTATAACACTGCATTCTGTAGTATTTCTTTGTTTTATTCTTATATTTTCGGTATTTTTTATTAATAATTTAGGTAGAATATAGTTAATATAGATTTACATTCAGATACACAATAATACTCTTTTAATGTTTTTTTTTTTATGGGATGGCTAGCTCAGTGGTATGAAGTCGGCCTGTGGATCCTGAGGTCCCTGGTTCGAATCCCACAGGCGACAAATTTTCATAATTTGAAAAAGCTATCCCTGTGGCTCCTCCACCACTAACATGTTTGTGGGCCGTGATTTGACGACTGGTAACCGCACTTCACGCGCAAAATATATCATTTACCGAGATCTGCTTCAGCAGAGTGCCACATCCAGTAATGGGTAGAAGGCGTGATGATATATTTATTTATTTTATTTAATGTTTTTTTTTATTTAATATATGTTCCATTTTCCACAATAACCTACAAGTATCAATACACATTTATTATTCTGTTTCATATGAAGTATACGGCATAATTACAATTAATTTGTACTTACAGAAGCAAGAAAATATAAAGATGATATTTAAGTTCAATTTACTTCGGAAAATATTTAAAATAAATACTTAAACAATATTGAAAGTGCTGCTTTGCTATAGTTTTAAATTTCACCACTAGGTTCGCATTCTTATTGAAATATTCCAATAATCAAAAATGGTTTGGAGCTCCTCATTGAAAAATGCGAAATCAAGATTCACAAATATTAGAATGAATTGAGTTAAATTTGAAATAACGAGGTAGTTCAAAATGAAATTCAAAGTCAATATTTAAAAGCGCCACACATGATTTACTGCGAGATAACACGTAAATTGCGCTTTATTTGTTGACAAAAGAAAATCAAAATTCACCGCCACCTATTCGCTTTGAAGTTCCAGTTACGAGCGAGGATTAAAGAGACAGGGCACACGGCACGGGAGATAAAAAAGTGACAATCAGATTCATTTGCAAACAGAGTTCAAAGGTGACGCGTGCGCGACGCCAACGCCGTCGCACCGCCGCGGCGGCCCATTGAAACAGAACACGATCAGGGCGGAATTTACAATGTGATTGGCGCTTTTGTAATAGTTAGACTAAACCTCTGAGTCTATCAAAGCAGCCTGAATGACCCCATTCACTCGGCCAATTTCAGGATTGCAAATTAACCACGTATTGTAGATTCGAGCGCGTGACTGGCTAACGATGGCGCGAAATTTGTGCGCCCCTGTGACTTCACACAAGACAGGGCTGGTTTATTTTTTCAACTTCGCCCTAATTAGCATTCCGTGTGGATAGAAAATGATACAGGGTGCTCGTGATTTATCGGATGCTGCAGGAATTTCGAAGAATTTTTTTGAGTTTGTGTAAAGTTACGTTCTGGTAAGATACGCTACGTGATCATTCTTAAATGAACCGTTGGATTTTCACTGAGCCGATCAATCATTTTCTGATTAGCTCGAGGGGTGAAATAAGACATGTGATAGTATTTCAGTTACTAGGAATTGTAGTTAAAGTTAATAATCATTTCATTTTAGAAAGCAATTCATAATGAAACATATTTCTAAAATATATTTTCAGGAAAATAGGTATGCTTAACTGTGTCATAAATTAATTCGATGGAATAATTGTTTTCTGAACAGAATAGATTTTTGCTAAGTATACCGCGTTTACAAAGTAAATTTTGTACAACTGTTTTTGTCAAAAACGGGTACACAGTTCAACTATTTATGGGGTTATTTTTGTGTAAAGTTGGCGAGTTGTCTAGTTGTAAAAATGTCAAATATAATTCTTTCAATTTAGTTGTTATTGCTCCGCTCATGTAAATTATTGTAATTATTATTATTATGGAGTAGGTGGTACAATGGTTATCGTGTCGGCCTCCGGATCCTGAGTATCCTGGTTCGATTCCCACAGCCGACAAAAATTTTCACCACATTAATACTACTCCTGTGGCCCCTCCACTTACATCTTTGGGGGCCGTGGTAACCGTACTTCACGCGCAAAAATATATCACTTATCGAGATCTGTTTCGGCAGAGTGCCACACCCAGTAATGGGTAGAAGGCGTGATGATTTATTTATTTTTTAATTTATTATTATTATTATTATTATTTTGGTAGGTGACAAAGTTGTATCGAGCCGGCCTGTGGATCCTGAGAACCCTGGTTCGATTCCCTCCGACAAACATTTTCACCACAATAAAATTATACCTGTGGCTCCCCCACCACTAACATCTTTAAAGGCCGTGATTTAACGGCTGGTAACCGCACTTCACGCGCATAAATATATCTCTTACCGAGATCTGCCCAGTAATGAGTAAAAGGCATGATGATATATTCATATTTTTTTTTATTATTTTTTTTATTAAATATAAATTCAATAAATTGCAGAACACTTCTCTATTAAAAATTAAAAGTATTTAATTATATAACATAACCTAGATAATTACGAATTTGAACTCTAGTCCAACGAACAAATGTCAAAATAAATTAAAATTAGTACAGACTTGTTTAAAACTACAAATATCATTGATGAAAACGCTGCCATTTGAATACATTTACTTAGGGCTAGTTTTTCAATCACCGGTTTACTCTCGATTAATGTTAATCATGAATAAATACCATAGTTTCTATTATTATTTAATCATGGTTAACATTAATCGATGATTGAAACACTGGCCCTAAGACGAATATATTTTGTCTGTGATTCAATGTTAAAAATGACATTTAAGCTTTCGTCAATTATTTTTTTCAAAAGTTATTCAAAATATACCGAATTTGGTATCAAATTAAACCTCTCAAATAGAGAATTCCAGTAAAATGATATTCAAAAACTACAAATATCATTGATAAAAAACGTTGCCATTTGAAAACATTCAGTTAGACGTCTGCATATATTTTGTCTATGGCCTTATGCACTAAGTTAACCCTACATTTTATATTTATATAGGTAATTATACTTGTAATTTGTATTTTTACAACTTCCTACTATTAGTTTCAATCTTTTAACTTCTTCCTTCTTCGAGAATGACAAGAATTTATTGAACATATTTCCTTTTCCATTAACATATAAACACACTTGCAAAGAACCTCTATTTGCAAATATCCAGCAACATAATGTGGCCAACACAATGTAATTTCAATGATTGTCTCATACGCATTGAGAATAACGGTTTGTGAAGGACAATAGCAATGACATTTGATTTTGAATCGAAATCGTATAATTATGTTTTGAACATGTATCAACTATCATTTAACCTTTTCATTTGCGTATAACTTTGTGTTGATATGTTCAGCAGACAATCGCCAGGTCAGTTTTAAGAATTTACATTTTAATTATACAACTACATAGGTGCATTTAGCAAGGATAATTTCAGTGTTGGGTTCTGTAACAAGTTTTATAACACCTTTCAACATGATAAACATTATAAATCTATCGACCCTTGACTTTTACACACGAAGTTTTATACTACAATGTAAGATAAGTGTACTTTTTATTTCTTCTTTAATTTCATTTTCTTCAAATTCAAATATTTGTTTTCTATTATTACAATATTAGTTCTTATACTATTTGTTATTATCTATAGCAAAAATTAAATGTAGTTCTCTTTTTTTATTATCTAATTTCTCAAAATAATGAAAAATAAAATACAAGCAATCTGGAGTACTCGAAATATTTCATAATTATTAAAAAAAATTAAATAAATATATGGAAAGGTAATAATGGACGTAGGCTTAAGTTGTAGTTAATTTAATGAAGATTATATTGACAACGTTTCAGCCAAGGTTATGGCCATCTTCAGGTCGCAGTTTCGACTCTTTAGGGCAAACATATAAATTTAGAGTCATTCTTTTTTGCAGTTTTTAGAATCATATGACCTTTTTTCATTTTGATATATGTTTGCCCCAAATATTCAATTAGCAACTTTAAACTTATTAGAAGTGTTATTATACGTTTAATTTTAACGTTTGACCTGAAGATGGCCATGACCTTGGCTGAAATGTTGTCAATGTAATCTTCATTAAATTAACTACAACTTAAGCCTACGTCCATTATTACCTTTCCATATATTTATTTAATTAAAACATTCTACTAAATAAATATATCATCACGCCTTCTACCCATTCCTGGGTGTGATACTCTGCCATAACACACCTCTGTGATATATTTTGCGCGTGAAGTACGATTACCAGTCGACAAATCACAGCCCCCAAGGATGTTAGTAAAGAGGAAGCTACAGCTATTTTTGACAGTAGACAATTGATTTTAATGGGGTGGCTAGCTCAGTGGTATGAAGTCGGCTTGTGAATCCTGAGACCCCTGGTTCGATTCCCACAGGCGACAAACAATTTTCATAATTTCAAAAAAGCTATCCCTGTGGCTCCTTCACCACTAACATCTTTGGAGGCCATGATTTGACGACTGGTAACCGCACTTCACACGCAAAATATATCACTTACCGAGACCTGTTTCGGCAGAGTGCCACACTCAGTAATGGGTACAAGGCGTGATGATATATTTATATATTTTATGGATGACTCCATATTTCTTCACTAGAGAAGAAAAATTTATTACCACCATAAAAAGTAGCCACACCCAGTAATGGGTAGAAGACGTGATGATATATTTATTTTATTTTTTTTACAATTGTTTTTTTTTTCATGGAAGCCTATATTTTTACGAATATTACAAATATTTAATTAATTTTTGAGCTCTGATGAAATGCACAAATAAAATATGTTTAATGAAATACATAAATGGAGTGTGTTTTATAATAAAAAATCCGCAATTTTATTCTCTACAACTTTTATTTAAAGTATTTTCCTATAAAATTAATTGGGAAGCAACGCGCACGAAAAAATAATATCACATGTTATAAACCTATGTTCGGGTTTTGGATGGACACACTGTATAGTAAGTGTCCCCAAATTCAAATTTGTCTAAGACCCCTTGACAGTACAACTCGTCACAGTTTTGAGAAAATATTATATTTTCTTTGCATTATTTCTTGAACATTCATTCTGTCACATATCTTATCCCACATGTCGGCAATTTCCAAACCTTCTCTTCTCTCAGAAAAGTCCACCCACCTAGCAATCCATCAAATCGTCGTCCACCCGAAGACGTCTCGCACATTCCTTTTCTAAAATCACCTCAAATTACTTGACCTCTTGGTCATCACTTCTTCAGAATACTCTACATTCTTATCCATTCAGCCGTGGTCATCTCAGAACCGGATAAAACCTTCCAAGTGTCAAATTTCCGCCCAGCACGTGCGAGAAGTAACACCAACGCCATCTCTGGTTACAGCGCTGAAGCTTTGTGCTTTGTTGAGTTTGCCGACGTTGTGGAATCGATCTAATTAGGAACCAAGAACGGAGAGAAGGAAAAGAGTATGTTCAAGTAAATGACAAATGCTAAACGAGACATTGATGTATGTTTGTATGAGTAGCACGTGTTGCAAAGACGTGAAAGTTTTAAGTTTTCTTGGAAACGTATTTTTAAAAGAAATATTTATGTAATATGTATGTCTGTTTTATTCATTGTTTTGTTTTGAAATAAATATAAAGGAAAGAAACTGTGGCTACGCCTTATAATAAATAAATTTTATCAGTTGTTTACGACATTTTTTCTAGCTCATAAATTTTATCTGATTTCTTTTTAGATATATTAGTACAAGTTAATAACATAATTACACGTATAAAAATCTGTAATTTTATGTATATGGTACTGTTACAGTTTAAATTAGAGATAAAATAACTGTTATTTATGCTTTTGTTTAATTTATGCAATTCTCGACAAACTTACATACACTTCCTTTTCTTTTTATATAATTTCCGACAGCAAGAAAAATCTGTCACAAGACTTTAAGAATCCTTATGGCCGGAATTATATAATTTTTAAATATGCATTTATTGTTATGGGATGGCTCAGTGGTATGAAATCGGCCTGTGGAACCTGAGAACTCTGGTTCGATTCCCACAGGCGACAAACAATTTTCATAATTTCAAAAGCTACCCCTGTGGCTCCACCACCACTAACATCTTTGGGGGCCGTGATTTGACGACTGGTAACCGCACTTCACGCGCAAAATATATCACTTACCAAGATCTGCTTGGGCAGAGTGCCACATCCAGTAATGGGTAGAAGGCGTGATGATATATTTATTTATTTATTTATCTTAACTACAGGTCAAATTTTAGCAGCAATGTTAATTTCGCTGTTGTCTTTCTTAAACTACATTTAAGAAATAAATGTTGTTGATAATACCGGCCCTTAATCATAAATGTTTTTAAAGATTTGTATTTACCAAAAATTTGTACGAAAGAAATTAAATTTCTTGTATATTGATCATATATTCTTTTTTTTTAACAAAAAAATCGATAAAAAGTGACACTTTTTTACTATTAAAAAAAACCGTGAAATAATAGTATATTATATACCAAGAGACTAAATTGCAGAATTTAATCCTGAGGGCGAAAGTTTATTTAACGAGCCGCAGGCAAGGGAAGTAATCACCTGAGGGATTAAATGCAATTTAACCCTGTTGTACAAATACTTTTTTTAGCACTTCCATTCATAGTACATTTTGAATTAATTATTAATTTTAATATTGACTTGACACATCATTCACAATGACACTGGGCTGTATTCCATTTGCCACTTGGTTCACTTAAATCAGTTCAGATAAATTTGACACATGGCAAAATGAACTGAATTAAGCACACTGATGCACTTATTAGGGTGAATTACTTCAAAGTAAATTAGAATCAGTGATTCTAGTACTGAAAATAAAGTGAGTAAAGTAATGCAGCGAAATAAATAAATGATTTCGTTCAGTAAATGTAAGTTAGATCTGATCCAAATAGCAAATGGAATACGCCTATTATTATATAATTTTTTTACGTAACTTAGACAACATACACAAAGTGAAATATTTTCATGTTTAGGCGAATTCCATTTGCCATTTGGATCAGATCTAACTTACATTTACTGAACCAGATGACTTATTTATATCGCTGGATTACTTCGCTGACTTTATTTCTAGTACTAGAATTACTTATTCTAATTTACTTTGAAATAATTTACCCCAATAAATGCATCAGTTTGTTTAATTCAGTTCATTTAGTCATGGTGTTCAATTTATCTGAACAGATTTAAGTGAACCAAGTGATAAATAGGCGTATTTCATTTGCTATTTGGATCAGATCTAACTTACATTTACTGAACCAGATTACTTATTTATTTCGCTAAATTGCTTCATTGACTTTATTTCCAATACTAGAATTATAGATTGTAATTTACTTTGAAGTAATTCACAACAATAAGTGCATCAGTTTGCTTAATTCAGTTATTTAGTAATGTTGTCGAATTTATCTGAATTGATTTAAGTGAACCAAGTGTTAAATGGAATACAGCTTTTATAGTATATTTGTTGCTACGGTAATGCTTGTTTAAAATTTATCAATGTGCTATCGAAATTTTAACTTTGTATATCCGGAAAATAAATCTAATATCAATATTTTTCACTAATTTGACTGAAGCAAAGTAATGAAAAAAAGTATTGCTTTCATTACTAATTGTACAAATTAATATCTATTATTGACTTAACTGCAAACAAAAAAATCCTAAATACAGAGTTACAGGGGTTCTTTGGTTAAATGTTATACTAATAAAGCCTGCTTAAAAAACGAGCGTAAAGAATAAGTGGCCCTGAAGTTAAACAATAAAAATAGTTTTATTAAGTGTTGATCTTTCTATAGCTTTGGATAAAGTGGCCGATAAGTATGCAACAAATAACAAATGAATATTTTTTTAGTCTTTATTCTATGCTGCTACGAGTATGCTTTTGATGCGATATTATTGTTAATGGAGGGCCTTATAACAAAAAATAATTCTATTTAGAATCTAAAATTTTGACACTTGCAACATTTCTAACTAGAAAGAAAATATTTCATTTATTTTGTAATGACTTCCTAATACAATTTTAGAAATCCAAATTTACAACGTGTCGGCTTCCTAAATTTACCTTCCTGTGTCAAATACCTTGTCGGCATTAGGTACCTTTATTTTTCAGATCATGAAAGTCACAGCAGTAGATTTATTTAAACCTACCGGTCGCGCTTTCCGTTCAACTGTCAAGTACCTCGACATCTGTGAAACAGATCTCTCTTTGCAACGGTACGTTTCACACACGCGACCGTACCAGCGAGGTCCCGCCTCCTAGAGCACCACGTGCAAGTGTCAGATGTCGTGTTCGACGTCGTCGACGAGTGGGCGGATCCTTCCGTCCCAAATGTATTCAAAAATACCGGCTATTGTATTATTAACACACGGAAACGAAATACGAAGTATTGGTAAAACAATTGACAAATAAACATCTGTCGTTGGGTGGTAACGATATAATTGTTGTTGAATAAACAAATGAATTAGTAAAACAATGCGGTATTTTTCACACCTTCGTGGACACAGCAGACCTGTCGTTGGTAGTATTACGGTTCAGTGATCTTCTTTACTGATTTTGTCTTATTGTTTTCCAATTAACGGGACTGTTTTAATAACTGCGGGATCTTTTGGATTTCTTTGGAAGCGTTTATTTCGTCACCTCCCCTTTGAGCAATGCGAAGCAGTTGTGGCTTTGTTTTTTGGGTGTGTATTGTTTTGTTTATCTAAAACGTGTTGTGGAGAACCATTATTAGCTCGACTTGTCTCGCCTGTTTATTAATCGGTGCTTAGATCCTGCTGTGAAAAGTGTTTGTTCTTAGGTATGCGTTAACGGCACAACACTGCCTATTGTTCCCCAATTTTACACCCATTTCGCTTAATTAATTTACCTACAGGTACAACAGACCGTGTAAAGATTTATAAAATAACTAGACATTACTCTGACTTTCACTATTCTTTTTTAGCAGCAAGCTTGTAAAGAATTTGAACACATTAAGTTAAGAATCCAAATCTTGCGACATTAGTAGCTAGTTGTACCAATAATAATTAAATAAAATATGATTAATTTTCTTTATTTAGATAACTAACTTCCAACTTACTTGAAAGGTTTTGTATTTTGTTATTTATATAATGCCTGTTTTTCTTTTATTTCCTAAAAGGAACTTGAAGCTAATGAAGATTGAATATTTAGTTCAAAGTTGAAGTCAACGAGGGTAGACTCCGCAATCTCTTCGGGTCTTTTATTAAAATTATGACATTTATATTCGCCATTTTGAAGGTACCTAATTTAAATAAATAAAATTTTATCCACTTGCAAACCAGGCTCGGATTTACGTATAAACAAAATAAGCAGTTGCTGATGACATTTGTTTATTGGTTATAAAATAAAATAAATATAAATAAAATAAATAAATAAATATATCATCACGCCTTTTACCCATTACTGAGAGTGGCACTCTGCCGAAGCAGATCTCGGTAAGTGATATATTTATGCGCGTGAAGTGCGAATACCTGTCGTCAAATCACGGCCTCCAAAGATGTTAGTGATAGAGAAGCCACAGGGGTAATGTTGATGTGGTGAAAATGTTGTGTCGGCTGTGGGGATCGAACTAGGATTCTTTGGATCCACAGGCCGACTTGATACCACTGAGCCATTATCCCATAAATAAATATATTATCATGCCTTTCACCCATTCTGGGTGTGGCACTCTGTCGTAGCAGATCTCGGTAGATGATATATTTATGCGCGTAAAGTGCGGTTACCAGCCCTCAAATCATGGTCCCTAAAGATGTTAATAGAGGGGGGAGCCACAAAGGTAATTTTAATGTGGTGAAAATTGTTTGTCTGCTGTGGGAATCGAACCGAGGTTCTCAAATCTACATGCCGACTTGATACCACTGAGCCATTTACCCCATTATTGGTTTACAACTTATAAAAATTCAAATTATTTGCACTTTCATATTAACATTATGAAGAACTGTTTTAAATTCACCGGGGGGTTTTCTTAAGGGTCGCCATTGTAAGTAATGTTTTTCTTTGTTTTATATGTATTTGTATTGATTATATATAAAGAGATAAAATTAAGTGCATCTATTAAGATTTTTTAAAATTAATGTTTTTTAGAGGGGAGGGGCCCCAAAAAAGGTGTGTTTAGGGGCCCCGGAATGCCTAAATCCGGTCCTACTATCTACCCTCTTTACTCAATATCATATGACAAAAATGACGTTTCTATGGTACATTTCTAAAATGAGATTTTATGCATGAACTGAATTACCGTTAAAATAATATTGTATTTAGTAATAAACTGGATTTAAACCAGATTCCAAGAATTTCAAGCCTTCACCAATAGCACACGAGTTATGTACTTCATTTTCTGCTCTATTTGTAACAATTTTTACCTGAATATATAATTATTTGTGTCTAAATAGTGTTCATGTTTCCGCAATTAAAAACGAACGCATCTACGTAGAATGTTATAAATAAACGTCAAGAATATATCACCATGCATAAAAAATTAAAATCTAATTACGAAACGCACAAAAATAAATAAAACTCCATTACCTGCACCCAGCACAATAACACAAAGTGCATTATGTTATTTCCACGATGCATGTGCAGTATAGCACTCAGGAGACACGTGGTGCTGGCTCGTGGTGAATGTGGCGACGACGAGACGGCGGTAGGAACGGTGTGTGTCGCGGGAGTGTCGCGCCGTCCTGGGGGCGGCTGGGGGCGGCCGGAGGCGGCGATGCCCGCACCCTGGCGTTGTTGATCCTCCCGATGAGTGAGGTGCTTCGTGCTTGGTGCTGCATCCGAAATATACAATGACATGAATGAATAATTTAATTTAAACTTTTTCAGCCTAATTCTCAAGAGAGTTTTAGATAGAATATAGCTAATCCTGAATTTTTGATTAGCTAAACCATATTCCTAAAAAAAAAAAAACTTTAATATAATCTTCTTGCTATTTAGTTTTCGGAAAGTGAATTGAATTAACTTTTTTACTTTAGCGTAAGATTAACTACTTCAAAATTCAGTATTAACTTAAACTTTTTTGAGAATCTGGCTGTTAAACTTAACTTTTATCTATATCAACTAAACTTGATAATTTGACAAAACATTACTGTATTAAAAAAGAAATAAGATTGATGCATTACAGATACGTACATATTTAATGCATTTTATAAAACAAGCGTTTAATGCTGGGTTACATGAAAGTTTTATCGGTTCATTAGCAACTAACGGTGCAATAAGTTTCAGAAAAACGCTATTGATACTTAATTGATAAATAATTCTTTAAATAAAGCGCTCTTTATTTTTTTCTTGCAAGAATCAGCCTTTTCAATTATTGCAAGAAAACAACGTGTTCCTTTGATCTTTTGTTGTCAAGTTGAACTTTTAAAAAAAAACAACTAATATTTATTTATACATAAATAAGAAAAATAGGAAAAAATTTTCCATCACTTGTCTCATAATTCCACAATTTCCTAGTTGATCTAGTTGGATAAATGATCGCACCATACTGATGAGTCCGGAAGGACGAAACGCGTCTATGGTTAAAGCTGAACTGACCAGCCGTTTGTTGATGACCTGAGAAGTTGATGCAAACGTGTTGTAAAACCTCTGTGGAATTATGAGACAAGTGATGGAAAATTTTTTCCTATTTTTCTTATTTATTAAGACTCAATTCCACTTCGCAATAGACATTTTGTCTTTTGTTTTATTTATTTATACCATTCAATTTGTCTTTGTATCTCGAATCAACTGTCAAACTCATAACACACATAACCTCAAAATAAATACTATTTATAGCTGTTACATAATATCAAGGATTTTATATGAACACTGGATAACTAGGTACCTAATTTACGCGTAGAAATAAGGCAAGTGGTGCTAGAATGCCGCCATTTGCAAGAAAAGCAAAGCATGTATTGCTCTATTGTATTATATAGCATTTGTATTTTGTTTGTATGAAATAAATAATATCAAATGTGAAATGTTAAGACACAATTTTAATGATGTATTTTGTTTTTAATATTGTGTAGCGATTAGACAAAAGTAAAAATATAAAATGCACGATTTTCTTTAAATAATTCTAATTTTAAAATAGTGGAACATAAAGAAATAAAAGGGTATAAATACTTTTAAAACGTACACAATAACTTATATTACAGCTATTAGTGACTATCACAAGTGTACTGCGTACGATTAAGACATTACTAAAGTAGTTAATTACTCATATAAATAGAAAACTATAGACAATTGGCTTTTAATTGATATACTGTCTGCAGATATGCAGAGATGAAGCATGAAGAATAGCTAACAAACAAAACAGTAATAATTGAAACTGCAAACGTATATTCTGTTTCCCACAACGTCGATAACGTGAAAGCATATGTAAAATGTAAAAAGTGAAGTGAAACCTAATTGGACACAACATCGATACAAATTTTTCCGTGACTTTCGTATATAACGTTATTGTTTTGTTTGTTTCTTGTGGCGTTAACCGCAACTCGACCGCAGCGCAGCAGCCACCTGACATCTAGCGGTCGTGAGCTGAACTGCACACCTGTGTGTGCCTCCTCTGCCTCTACATATCCCTCTAATCATTATAATTACGCTCTCTTTATTTGGAAGCTAATGATATATTTCGTATTTGAGTTCAGTGGACAGTTATGTTACTAAAACGTGTACTACATAACTATTTTTTTCTCTTGATGATTATTAAACTAGGTATAACGTATATTAGTTGCCTGGCTTTCCTGTATGTTTATCAAAAATTAAATTAATTTCTTATGGGTATTATTTCTTTATGGTTGTTGGTGGTATCTTAACTATAAATCTGTGGTTCAATCGTCTAGATTGGTATTATTATCGGCAGGAAATCAGATCAATATTTTTTATTACAACACATTTATTTATAATTACTGATTGCAAGATACTTCAAATTGTGTTTGATAAACAATTTTCCTGTACACTTTTTTTCATTTTTTCCCATAAATCTAAATTGTGAGCACATTATTTCCTATTTTACTATAATGAGGCTCTAATTCTACGCTTTAATCAGTGATGCCCAAACTTTTTCGATCAAGAGATAAATTGTTTAGCTTACCCACTCATTTTCTGATTTAAAAATGTCAATATATTGCTGTTAATAATCTACTGCATATTTGTTTTAACTAGAAAGGAAATAGTTCAATTAATAATCTTCTTATTAAGACGTACCTAACTAATTTTTAGTGGACAGGCGGAAATAACTCAATTAAGTGATTATTTTTAAGTAATTGTTATTGCGAGCCAATTGTGTGGTAAATTTCTCTATTAGTTTTGCATTACCGTTAATTGGGCTACGGTATCTACCTTGCCGACCATCTGTGACTTGGCACAACGTAACGTAATGCAACACAACGGGAGGCCTACGTAGCTTCTCGGCGTTAAAAACGCACAAATTATTGCAAATACCTTGCAAATAATTGAGTAACAACAGCTGAGCGAAGCGTATGCGGTTTCGCAATTTACCGCTATTATGGAGACATGCCATCAGGAAACATATGCTAGAGTTTCTTTCTTCTGAAATGTATCCACTGGGATATTTGGAAACTTTTTCAGAAACACTTGAGGCATGAAGTAAGAACGTTCATTCTTTTTTTGAACTAATTCTTAAATTGTTCTTTTACAGAATGAAGTCATCATACTTTTAACTAATTTTTGAAAGGGGTAAATATAAATGCGATTTGCACACTACGACCTTAATAGTTGTTTGCTGCCCCGTGGCAACCATGGTTATTTCATTTTGAAACTGTTACCAAATCATCACTCATAAGCGGCCTCAACTCCACAATTACACTATTTAAGCAACGCAATCAATCTATCCAATAACTCAATTCATTTTAAGTCCAAAACCAATCTAAGAACTAAAGTGATACCGCAAGACTAGAAAAAAATAGCTAACTTTGTTCTGTTTACAAAATTTCTCATTTCTCAATAATTCATTTCTCGTATATGTTGAAATTCTATGTAAATCTATAAGTTTTGTAGATCTGTAAATCTGTAGATGTAAAAAAAAATCGCAACGAAACTTATGATTTTATTACATATTTTCTACTTATTAACAAATATTAATGTGATTTTGTTCATTATTTACAGATTTGCGGACTTATCAAAGAATTCCACCATTAATCTCAATAGACAAAAAAAATGGGGTAGCTCAGTGGTATCAAGTCGGCCTGTGGATCCTGACAACCCTGGTTCGATTCCCACAGGCGACAAACAATTTTCACCATTTTAATCATCTACTCCTGTGGCTTCCCCACCTCCGCCGTGAGTTGACGGCTGGTAACTGCACTTCACGCGAAAATATATCACTTATCGAGATCTGCTTCGGCAGAGTGCCACACCCAGTAATGGATAAAAGGCGTGATGATATATTTATTTATTTATTATACAAAAAATAATAATTAAAAATATTGATAACAACTGAAAAAACATATTTTCCCATTCTGTAACTGGATCATAATCTGTAATCGATCGATCTGTTTATAATAACTTTTTATATTTCATGATTATTTTATAGATTGTCACAATTTCTGGTATTTTATAACCAGAATAATTTACCCTGGTATTTTATGTTATTTTCATGAATTTTGATTACTTATATAAATAGCTATTATTATAAAATATAATATAATATTAACTCACTGACAGCTTCGTATAAAGTATGGTTAAAAAATAATATTTTTATATTGGCAACTTCGTACGAGACTAAAATAAAAATAACATAATAAATTATTTTAGTCACAAAATACCTAAATGTATACTAATCATAAAAATATGTTTTGTTATTAATTTATTGATCGTTAACAAAGCAGGGTTAGTTTCTTTACTAACTGCATAATTGCAATTGGTTAAGAATTCTCGTTTTCTCGTATGCATTTCTCGAATAGATGCAAGGAATAGATGCAAGGAATATATTGTGTCCGGCAGTACGGTGGGGTGGGTAGCGTTACGGAATTCGAATCCGAAGATCCCGAGTTCGATTCCCACTCAAGCTAGAAATTATAATTACTACCACTCTGCGGCTCGGTGAGTCCGGACCCTGTACTGTAATTGGGAATCAATTCCTGTTGTACAGAGTAACATAAATAAATAAATAAATAATAAATATATGATGTCTTAAAAATTGGAAATGAAACAAGAAAAGAATTGCCTCGTACCAACGTCATTAGTTCTAAAACCTAACGAGATAAATGAGAAATTAGTATTAAATTACACAACAACTAAATAATTATTAATCTAATGTTTAAAATAAAAACCGTAACAATAACAGAACATAATCCATTTTTTATTGTACTATATCCAACAAAAATCTCATAGTAGTCAAATAAACAAAAATTTGCCAAATCTGTTTTTCAGAATAAAATTTCATTCAACTTCATGTTTACCTACCTACTTTCCATTCATTCAAAAGATCTACAGCAAATATCACGATCCAAAAACATTAATCATTTCAATCTATTACTATTATTCCATCTCCAATTCATACATTCATTCACAAACCTGAAAATGTGAAAAATACACATATAACAGAAAACCAACAGTTCGAAAATTGCATGCGACTTATTCAAACCATTATAGTCTTAACAATATGTAACATTTTGTCATCGAGTGAGACCACCCGGCAAAAAGTTGGCATCATTTCACAGCACCGTGGCTTTATATTTGAACATGCAGCATGCAGGCATTCAGTTTCGAACTCACACAACGGGTGATTTACGATCATTCGAGATCCACCCGTTTTGGCAGCGCACCACCACAACAACAAGAAGAAGATTCCACGTAGTTCATTCAAACTTAACCTCACTTCGGTGTGTCTATTCATGTAAACAGATAAACAGACGCTCCATTTACGCCGCCCGTGGGAAAATTATGCATTATGCCGGTAAAGTAGCTAGTGAAATTGACAGCTAACACTTTGTAAACATACCTGCATATCGACGAACTGTTTGTAAATTAACAATTGTTTTTTTGTGGTTTATAATTGGTCGTATGTTTGTTTGTTTGACTGTTGGTACATTTTGTATAATAAGTTTGTTAGTTTTTGTGAGTTTGGTAGTAAATGGTAAGTAATTGAAGGGTTAGGCTAATGCTGCTTTAATGCTGGTATCGATGTTGGTATAATCTTTTAGTTTTTAGAGAAATAGTAAATAGTTAAAATAGATCGTATGTTAAAATTACAGTACGGAACGTTTAAGTCGGTTATTTCGAGTTGCATAGATAATAATATACAAAATATTCAATTTCAGCCTTTCAAAATATGTATAATACATAATATATTTCATTTTTAGGGTTGATATGTTAATCTCGTAACAAGTTCGCAATCAATGTTTCGTCAAATAAAAAATAGCGCATACAAAATGACAGATATTGATCATGAAAGTCGTCTTTTTAACAAAAAATCGTTTTGCAACTATTTTACAAATAGTGGAGAAAAAAGATAAAATAGTGATAAAATTACAGTTTCATGTTTTCATTCAAGATTTTATTTATTTGTCTCCTTTGAGATCATTTAAAATTTTCCAATATACCTAATATTGAAACTTTGACATCTGTCAAAAATAATTGTTATTTTCGTAAAATCAATCTAATATTAACATGCAAAAAAATACGTGTATACCACAGAATAAAAGTATCATTTTTTCACTCATTTGATTCATACATTCCGGCTTCGACGTCGCGCATCAAATTTTAGGTTCATGAAAAAAGTACGAGTATTACTTTCATTATTAGTTGTTCATATTACTATTTCGTAATTCATGATTTTTGTTTAACAGATAAATTTATTAGAAACTTAGGTGATTTAAATATCGTCCCTAGTAATAACAATAATATTTTGAAGTTAAAGTCAAAATCCAAGGCTAATTAAACTAATTAAAAATAAATTTAACCCCTTAAGGTTAAATTTATTTTTAGTTAATAATATTTTGTTTCAAAAAGTTCAGTACAAGTGAATATTTAGTTAAGCCGAATAATACATACTAGTATAGAAAATAAAAAAAAAATTTAATGTATCGTAGTTTGTTGGATATTTGGCTTTATGAAATTGATTTGAAAAAGTACGAGGTTTCGACTTATGGTTTAAGCCATTTTCAAGCAAAAAAATACATGTTAATATTTTTAAATAACTCCAATAGGTTAATAAAAAAAACAATTGCAGTGATCACTGGAAAAGTCAAAACAGGAAATGTAATTTGTAATTTTTTGCATGAAGCTGAAATATTGTATTTTTTTCAAATCAATTCACTAAAGCTAGATTTCATTGAATATTTTTAAAATTAATGGGGTGGCTAGCTTAGTGGTATGAAGTCGGCCTGTTGATCCTGAGAACCCTGGTTCGATTCCCACAGGCGACAAACAATTTTCATAATTTCAAAAGCTACCCCTGTGGCTCCTCCACCACTAGCCGTGATTTGACGACTGGTAACCGCACTTCGCGCGCAAAATATATCACTTACCGAGATCTGCTTCGGCAGAGTGCCACATCCAGTAATGGGTAGAAGGCGTGATGATATATTTATTTATTTAATTTTTTTATTTTTTTTATTTCTTAAAAAGATCAGTGCTCAACTGTCAACTTCAGATCCAATTAGGCGCATGACTAACTTTAAAGACAGTATAATACCGTAAGTCATTCCATGTTAGACAACAGGAAAGGGTTAATATTTAGGTATTTTAGGTTTGTTAAGTTTTTATCCAAAACAAAACTGCCACCAAATATTCTCCATCCATTTCAAATAATCATAACGGGAACAGTAATACCCAAAACATTAACAAATTTCCATATCTCCCAACAAAACCCAATCCTACTAACCCATCTATCATCCCTTAATCCATTCTTCATTCTTCATTTTTCACCCTTGCTTGCATCGCACACCTTGATCCCGTGAACAACAACACGTATCACATTCACACATTCGCATCACTCAGCGCGTTGAACAAACAACGAAACACGCATATCCTCCCTGTTCATCCCTTAGCCCTCCTCTACGTTCACGGCGCGGTCCACGCCCCGCTGGAATTTATATAAAATGGGTGGGTACGGGCCTGCGGTGGCTGTTAGACCGGCCAGGTGTCGCTGTGTCGCAGCGAAGCGACGACGCTTTGTCGCGCACGAATCTATTACCCCGACGATGGTGTTTTGGGCGGGATTCGCAGGGGATGGACCGGCCAAACCCGACACATCACGCCGATTTGATACAGCACTGGAAATTATTCGTTTGGAAAACGACCGAGTTTTTCTTTTCATTGTGTTGTGGAGGTAACTGTTAAATTGTTGTAGTGAAAGGACTGGAGGGATACGGGGTTTTGGAAATCATGTAAATGATTTAGGAGGTCGACTCGTTATTATTTTAAATACTGAGGATCTGCCTGTTTGTATAAGTAAATAACATGAAAGGACTTATGTTTTTAAAAGTGGATCTATGTTTTCCTAGATTTGTACATCTTTTGTGTGACGCATCTTTTACTTATCAAATAATTGTGATTTATGCAAAACTGTTTCAGATTTTTATCTACGAGCTGCAGTTTTTTCTATTTTATATTGAGCAGTTTTACATTCCAAACATCCAAATATTTGCATCCCATAATGGGGTGGCTAGCTCAATGGTATGAAGTCGGCATGTGGATCCTGAGAACCCTGGTTCGATTCCCACAGACGACAAACAATTTTCATAATTTCAAAAACTACCTCTGTGGCTCCTCCATCACTAACATCTTTGGGGGCCGTGATTTGACGCCTGGTAACTGCACTTCACTCGCAAAATATATCACTTACCGAGATCTGCTTCGGCAGAGAGCCACACCCAGTAATGGGTAGAAGGCGTGATATTTATATTTAAATATTTGCATTTATTATTTGTTTATTTATGAAGCTCAGTGATATCGAGTCGGATTATGAATATGAAAATCCGGATTCCATTCCCACAAACGACAATTTTAACCACATTAAAAATTACCCCTGTGGCTCTCCCTCCACTAATATCTTTAGGGACCATGATTTGACGCCTGGTAACTGCAATTCACTTGCATAAATATATCACTTACCAAGATCTTCTTTGGCACTATGGCAGAGTGCCACATCCAGTAATTGCTGTGGAACTCTGCCGGGGCAGATCTCGGTAAATGATATATTTATGCGCGTGAAGTGCGATTATCAGTCGTCAAATCACGGCCTCCAAAGATGTTAGTGGTGGGGGAGCCACAGGGGTAATGTTGATGTGGTGAAAATTGTTTGTCGGCTGTGGGAATCGAACCGAGGTTCTCAGGATTCACAGACCGACTCGATACCACTGAGCCTAGCTACCCCATATAAATAACGATGAAAAATAAGAATTATCATGAACTTATCGATCATTAACAAATAATGATACAATTACAGAATATAGGGTAAAAAATTTACATTTACAAAATTTGACATCGTTTCAAAATGAATTATTATGATATTCAAAAATAAGACTATCTTTTTGTTTTTCATTACTCTGCTCATATTTTTCGTTACTACCGGTTATTTCGTTTTACAATTTTTCAGTTCTACCTAAAGAAAAAATTGTTGCAATTTATTGTGCGCACCCCATCAAAATACCAGCTATCTCTTCAATTATTGCATTTCCAGCAATAATGAAATTCAGTGACATTCCCTTCCTATAAAATTTTCCGCAAATAACGACAATTCGTGTCAAATATCACTGAACAAACACTTGAAGCATTCGTTTATTTATACATTACATCCTTAGCTTCCAAGGGCGAGAGCAAATACAAAACATCAACGATACATTATTAACTTTACACGCTTGTAGTCTTTGGGATTAGCTAATGTTTATTCAGGACTCGGGGCCCTACAGAAGACGCCGCCACGGCCGCTCACAGAGCGAGAGAGATAGCGACAGTCGACACATAATGGAACAATACAGAAGCCATAGATCTTTCACATAACCATCAAGCTTTGTGCGAGGCAGGCCCATGGGACATTTGCACCATATTTTACAGAAATGGCCCCATTAGATGCTATTACTAACGAGGGTGCAACTGCACTGCAACTGGCTATTCATTCAGACCACATCAGAGAAACCGCGATGCGAAGATACATTCACTGTTGCTTTGTGGAGAATGATGATGACAAATTGACTAGAATGAAATCAAAGCATATTTGCTCATTGTTGAGAATGAATATCAGAATACATATCAAATTTAACAGATATTCTTTTTAATTTTATGTTCAGAAATTTGAAAACTGGAAATATACGTTGCAAATAACGGAAAGCTGCTATCACATAGACTATTTTTTCTGAAATCGGCAAGAAAGTGCCTATTTTCCTGACCTATTTTAGCATGGAATCCAAGGCTACTACAAAAATAACAATCTAGTAAAGTACAAAACAGTCTGGTAAAGATTTTACCTGATTGTTATTTTTGTTGCAACCTTGGATATGTAGTTTGCTGTCAATACAATTCATATCAAAAAATTTCAACATTTTGAATGATTTATAATAATAATAATAATAATCATGTATTTATTTAATAGCTTGGCTAATACATTTATTATAAAATATTAATTAAAATAAACTGTTTCAGAAAAAATAGTATATATAACACGTCAGGAAAGTGTTTTTACTTGATTTAACGGATTAAAACCGCTTCATCAAGTAAAATATCACTTTCCTGACCTATTATGTAATATACTATTATCTTATAGCATCGGTTTTTAATGCATATTATACAATCGTCTTCAGTGAGAAAAATCAGCAATTATTCGTAGACAATAAATAAATATTTATATTAAATGATAAATGGCGGTGATCGGTTGTGACTGATTATTGGAATTTAAATTAAATGTTGTTTGACAAAAAATATTTTTGTTTTCACAGACTGTAATGTTATAAATTTTATTAAAATTTTTTATTCCATTTTTTTTTTTTTTGTTTAAATTAAATTGCAAGTATGAAAGTTATACAATGTTGAATTAAGAAAATTATTATTTTTTATAAATATAAAAACACATTATTTGATATTATTTAAAATAATAATAAACAAAAACTGTAAAACGAAAATGCCTAAATAATATAAAATAAATATATCATCACGGCTTCTACCCATTTTCGGGGTGTGGCACTCTGCTAAAGCAGATCTCGGTAAGTGATATATTTTGCGCGTGAAGTGCGGTTACCAGTCGTCAAATCACGGCCCCCAAACATGTTAGTGATGGAGGAGCCACAGGGATAGCTTTTTCAAATTATGAAAATTTGTCGCCTGTGGGAATCGAACCAGGGACCTCAGGATCCACAGGCCGACTTCATACCACTGTGCTAGCCATCCCATATGCCTAAATAATAATATTAAAAAATTGTATGCTATAATAAGGTGTTTATAATACTGAATAACTTTTGGAAAACTTTTCTATTACGTCATTAGATTACAAAATATCACCTGGACACTGGAAACCAGACCATTATGTATATAAATAAATAAAGATGAAGTGGGCTAAAAAAAATAATTTCCAACAAATATTTTAGCAGTTTTAATGGATGTTACCAATAGCAGCGATCGGTAAAACAATTTTACGACCGTCTCTAACAGCAACGTAAAATAATGCAATACTGCACAATAAAGATTAATTTTATCGACAGAATCGCATACGTTAATGTTAATTATGTTTGACAGTTGTATAAAAAAGTGTCTTATGCGATACTGCAAGGAATTTCACGAGCAATAAATCCCTAACCAACAAGCATATCACATTGACATCAAGTGTAACAGTTCCCGTCACCGAACTCAACTGTCATTCATCTACGTATTTCATGTTTACCCTGTAACTGTCAAACGTATGTCCGTCCATAGCTCACTCTCTACTCTCTGTACTCACTGTTGTCTCTTGCTCTTGTTGAGTTATACGTGTGTCGGAAACAGAGGCGCCCGTCGCTCGTCACTGCAATCGCCGCGCTTCCTGATATAATAAGTCATTGTTGTCAGCTGTGCAGTGGCGGAGGGGGGCACATTTAGCTGGGGATGCGTTGCTACGTCGCCACGTCGCTTGTCATTGAATCGCCGACCCGTTAAATTGTGACCGCACAATCACAATCAGAAATGAAAACCGAACTGGGGTATCAATGTTAGGGGACGATTCACCAAGTCATATTGACGCAGATTTCAATTCTAAACTTACGATGAATGAATTGTGTCTGTTTAATGGGTGATTTTTAGCTTTTGTTAGGTTAAAAGCGTCTGACTAACAGAACACCCCATATAAATTGTTAACAAGGTTAGAAAAACCATTTTAATATTTTATCAAGCTACATATCTGTACTCCGCATTTAGAATTAATTAAATACTTGAGTAATACTTGATATCTTGTAATTCAAGAAGTCTCAAATTCAATTTTAGGATGTCACTTACTAGATAAAAAGTTACTCGCTTGGTTTGGCCACAGATAGGCTTGCCACCTCTCCGGGTTTGACCCGGAGACTCCGAGTTTCAGTGAGTTATCTCCGGGCTCCGGGTTTAATTATTATTTCTCCGGGTTGTGTAAGTAAAATTGAATATGTAGTTAGTTGTCCAGGACAAATCTGTCTCACTTTCGGAATCTTCTACGCCGCTAAATTATTAAATTTTTTTCTTTGACGATCTTCTACATCTTACTGTTATCTAGTTTAATTTCTGTCACTAAATCTTCCAATATCTTGATTCTGTCCTCATGATTTTAAGGAAGGATTTATACAATTAATTTTGGTTCTAATAGTTGATATATCATCTTGTAGCAGATTAAATTTTTTAGAATTGTAAGTTTTCAGAAATAGACATAATTTCATTTGAGGGGATGTCTTCTGTTGCATGTGATTATCTTCAATTTTGTCAATATTGTTATAGTTTAATCGTATATATGACGTTGAATACACTAATTTTATTGTTACAGTAGATTTATCACTTTTCAATCTTGTTTTACTTTATTGTATATGTAATTATTTTACCATGATAACAAAAACACTTGTCTTTAACAAAATAATGTAACCCTTTTTTTATCAAATATGGTAATAATAATAAAATTGCAGGATCTTCTTTAAAAAAATAGTCATCGTCTCCGGACAAGACTTAGTTCTGAGGTGGTAACCCTAGCCACAGATAACTTTTAGGGGCCCGTAAATCCACAATTTAAATAATTATGTTCGATATAATTTTTTTTGTGAAATATTAAAATAGTATATTGTACAACAAGCATGGGACGGTACTTATTTCGTAAGAGTATGAATATTTCTAGCAAGTTGTAAGAGTAAGCTATGCTACGATATTGTTGCCCTATTAATTTATATTTTAATAATAAGTTTGTTCCAGTTTCACTTTTCCATTATGACAATCCTAAATTAGTATCCAAGCAACGTAACAACCAGTGAGATATTTATTTATTTGCTACTCTGCACAACAGGAATTTAATCCCAATTACAGTACAGGGGGCTTACAGCTTATAGTGGAATCCGAATCATTGCGGGCCATGAGGACATTGGTTGGAGGTCACCGGATTCTACTAAGAACCAGTATTTCCATCTCCCGGTAAAATTGACAATAACTATCAGCGGGATAAATAAAAAAATATCGCATCGAAATCATAGTACAAATTGTAATAATTATACCAATTGCCATTTTCTGATGCAATATTTTTTCAATTATCCTGCTGATAACTATTGGGAACTTTATACAGAAATGGAAGGACGACCCTAAAATTTTCTTAAAAATGTGTGCAAAGATACAATGAATTTATTATAAGTTTGAAAACAAACTACAATTAATTTTACAAACTAGTGTAGCAACATTCTAAAATTTGTAAGAAACTATATTAAAGTTCTTATTGAAAGGATAACTGAAATCATGATTCCATTTTATAAAAAAAAAAGTAATAAAAATATCATCACCCCTTTTTAGCCATTACTGGATGTGGCACTCTGCCGTAGCAGATCTCGGTAAGTGATATATTTATGCGCGTGAAGTGCGGTTACCAGCCATCAAATCACGGCCCCCAAGGATGTTAATGGTGGGGGAGCCACAGGAGTAACTTTAAATTAGTGAAAATGTTTTGTCGGCTGTGGGGATCGAACCAGAGTTCTTTGGATCCACAGGCCGACTTGATACCACTGAGCCGTCACCCGCAACTTCAATTTAGATCACACAAAAGGGTGGAAGTTGCGAAAGAATTTATTTGTGATTTTTACTTCTAAGGGAGTCATATATTGAAAAGTTTGAAAATCACTGGTTTAGATAATGCAAAAAATACATGTTTTACAGGAGCGGGGCCACCAAATTTTCAGGACCTTGCATCCAATATATTCCCCTTTATGAGTCTCTGTATCGAACCCAAATCTATTTAGATACAATTCGTTATTTAACGCGCTAATAAGCTAGACAACACAATATGTAAATATTAAATCTGAATATGTTAAAAAAAGTAATGACTGTTAACATACATATGCTATTATTTTTAATAGTAAAATCGTCTTGTAATAATAATTTTAATGTGAAAACAAAACAAATAAAAATTCAAGGAATTAATGTCTATGATTATAATAAAAGTATATACGAGTGCATGTGACTTTATTTAAATTCCCGGCAATGTTGTTGAATTGTTGTCGATGGAACAGTGGTTCGTAGAAACAAACGGTAGTTAGTAGCTCTTGTTAGAAAACGTGATCACAGAACTGTGCTTGCATCAACCCCCGCGCTGTAAAGTGGAACGTGCGGTTACTTCTTTATTAACCGGTGTTTCAACCAAAGCAGCTGGCCTCAAATTACCGGTTACCGGATCATTTCATCACGGTGCAGCGTTCTGTGTTGTTACTTGACAATCATCGCTCTATCCATGACCACATTGCCAATAGACTCACTCTAATGCCTATCTACTTCTCTGACGTACATTTATTTGCGATTAAAACAAAACAAAAGACAGTTAATAGACAACCAGGTTGCTTGGTGCTTGTTAAACCGTTGGTTACCGGTTGTCAATAAGCGGGTAGCGCTGATGATACAGGTATATATTTTGTAGCTGTTTCCTAATAACAATTGCCGATTGTCAGAAGATAAATATATGTAAAAGGTTATGATTTGGAATGGTAAAGTGCTACATATTACAGGAAGTATTCAATTTTGTTGCACGTTAAAAAGTTTATTGTATTTTAGGAATTGTATTTTTACTTCTGTGTAATAACATGAAATACACGTTACTCATACGCAATAATCTTTTATTATGGCATTTACTCAATTCTGCATGTGAAAACACTGTATTTGCAGATATCGCTGGACGAAACATTTTTTTTTACCGTAAATGACGACTCTCACATATGTTAGTCAAGAAATATTTTTTCCCTATATCACGTTTACAAAATTAATTTTGTGCAATTGTTTTTGAGGTAATGGCTCAGTGGTATCAAGTCAGCGTACGGATCTTAAGAACCCTGGTCCGATCCCCACAACCGACAAAACATTTGCACCAATTTAAAATTACCCCTGTGGCTCCCCAACCACTAACATCGTTGGGGGCCGTGATTTGACTTCACGCGCATAAATATATCACTTACCAAGATCTGCTTCTGCAGAGTGCCACACCCAGTAATGGATAAAAGGCGTGATGATATATTTATTTATTTATTTATTTGTTTTTGTCAAAAATAGTATTACAAAGTTAAACTTTGTGCAATTGTTTTTAGGGATATTTTTTTGTTATCAAGTTGTTTAGTTGTAAAAATACCAAACATAAATCTATCAATTTAGTTGTCATTGCTCAGTTCAGATAAAAATATTGCAATTATTTTTATTTTAATATGGGGTAGATGTCTCAAGTCGGATAGTAGATTTAAGTACCTAGGTTTGATTCACACAGCCCACAAACAATTTTCACCACAATATAATTATCCCTGTGGCTCCCCCTGTAGATAAATGATTTAATAGTAAAATTGATAGATGAGGGTAGTAAATAAAAAACTACCAGTTAGTTGTATTCCTAGGCTATGCAGAATTGTTTTAAAAAATTAATTATAAAAAGACGACAGACCAACATGCTTCCACTGCACTACGTATCGACCCCATATAAAAATAAAATAAAAATATAGATACTAGTTACAATGAAAATAAAGAAGAAATTATAGGAACTCATTACAAATTAGTTGGTTGGTTGTTACACATCTTTTCCAAAACAGTTGAACCTTATCATGAAGTAAAAATATCACAAACCACCCTCATAACCCCAAACCCCAAACCCTTGTATAGCAAACAAGATACCCTTTATCTCCATCCCTCAAATCATAGGATAACTAATGACTAATGGACCCATTCGTGACTAATGATTTCTGGTGGAAGCAAGTCGAAGTGGAAAGCATCGCGTCACTGCCGCGTTGTCTCTGCGCAGTCATCGTCCTGTGCCCCATTACCGTACACCCCCTTACCCCTGTGCAACCCCTACACCCACGGGCCGGAGATAATGACACGACACTGGACACGAGATCTCCAATTGCAGAGTCCGGTTAACATAAAGGAAATTGTGCCTTGGATTATGTTACGAAATTGCGAATTTGGTAAGCGGAGGAAGTAGCATGATTTAGTGTTTTACTAAGACGAACGAATTTTATTTGATAGTTGTTGGTAAATTTATGAGAACTTGAATTCGAAACTAATGTTTCATTACATATAAATTATATCTTTGTGTGGCTGTGAGTTTCATAAACGCAAATTTTACTTTATTTAATTAGAGAGACAGAAAGATTATTAAACAGACAAATTTAATTTCTAAATTACCAAAAATCTTGCATTATATTTTACATGCAAGACTCATGGACAACTGCAACAACAAAAGTTATAGTTTTAATTTGTTTTAAATAGATAAAAACGAATCGAATGTTTGACAACAATATCAATTATTCCATATGTCATGTCATTTTGATTTGCATTTATTAATTTAAATTTGTTTTTGTGCAACTGACTATATGCGATTTATAAACAAAATTTGTATACGAAAGATTGAAAGTAGTTATTTGCAAACTGAGACTAAATATTGTTGCACGAACGCAGCGAGGAATGCATAGATACTTTTAACCAAAGATGTACACAACTTTTTTTTACAATCGGAAATTATAAATAAAATTTTTGAATATAGGTAATTAAGAAAACAATACAGAAACGTTAATAATGCCAATAGCAAAGAGCCTTGTCTGCAGTTGTTCACTTTGTCACCAAATTACATTAAAAATCCTACCTTTTTAACTGATCGAAAAAATAATATTTTTAAATGAAATGAATATATAATTTACGTTATGAAACTGAAATAATTTCAAATATAATTTACTCATTTATAATTTTATCTACGACTAATAGTCATTATTCCCTCTTCTGCATTAGAAAATTATTATCCGTGAATCAAAAAAGCATAAAGACTGGTAGGTAACCATGAAAAACCAAATAAACAAAAATAAACATGCAAAAATTTTGACACTTCAAATTACATTTCTCTTTACATCACAAAATATTGCTTATATATAATACATTGTCGTACAGTATATAACTCAGTATAATGGCAATTATTCCCTGCGAAGATTACTTCATCGTTCGGAACACAGATCATAATATACTACTATAGATAAGAAACTGCCATGTTACGCACTGGGACTGTATTTTGCGCCATCTGAGTAGTGGAAGTCTAACTAATGTCATGTATATAGGCAACCCGGTATGCATATTTAGGCAGCTTGTAATTTTTAGTATTATTTTATATTTATTTAAACTGCCTAAAATATAAATTCATTATTACAAAATAAATATTTATTAAAATATTCTCCTGTATACAATTTAATTATAATTTGAATTGTTTCAATCGCAGTTTTATCCAACTCTTGTGAACTTGAAAATATATTATGACTTCCTCATCTAAATATTATTTATTATGATCACTTACTTACCAGTAGCAGTGCAGTTTTTTACACAACAATTGATATTAGCTGATGACTTTATTTATATGAAATTATTTCACAAATAAAAATTAATTGGATATTTGACAAATTAAAAAATAAGAAATATATATAAATGACAACTAGAGGAACAATCTAGTAACCAATGATTGCCGATATTGTAGTTATCTAAAATGGATGTCTTCACATAAAGACTATTAGCGCCATTCCTTAGGTGGAAGTCTAACTATAAAAACAGTCCCATGGTTACCTATATAACTTTCCGCTGCCTGGTTGGGAATAATAGTAGGTATCCATTATAGCGTCGTTGTATAATATGCTAGTATTTGAAATTTTTTCATCGAAAACAGCGAGGGAAGGAACGGTATCAGGAAATGTATCTTCCATATTTAGCGTTCATGGGATAGATGCATATCATACTTCGATATCTAATGCATACTTAGGAATAAAAGAAAACAAGATAATTATGTAATTAAATTGAATAATAATGATTACAGAAAAAATTATGCGATGGCAACAGGAAGAAATTGTGACAAATTCCATGGAGTACTAAAATAATAAAATAATTATTGCATTATAGTAGGTTATGTATTTAATTATTATAAAACTCGGCGATAATAAATGAATATCTTATGCATTTTATTGCTATAAATTATATCATAATTAAGTAGCAAGATTGCTAATAACAGATTTTCGAAACTAGAACATAAATTTCGAAATCAAAGGGCTTGAAACCATGAAAACATAATTAATGTCAATTCCGGTAGTAATTTCAACTCCTCCTAGTAAATCTATTTGATAATTTATGTAGCATTTGATTAACATCCAACAACGACAAACCTTTAATTAAACTTTCTCCAAGCAAGTTAAATCACTACTTTGGAATTTCCACAACGTACAAATCTGTTGAGAAGCCAGTAAACATCTGTCACAACATTGATATTCTCTCTCTCTGAAATTACGCGCACCTTTAAGGAATCGTTTCACAATGAACGACCAATGACATTTGCGTTGTATAATCCATTCAAATCGCTATTGATACGAAGTTATTACAGTCGTTATCTCTTTGAATCTCCGACGGCGTGCGTTTGGACTAAATGCCATGTGGCGCACCTCTCAGTGTCAAATCGTTAATAGATTGTCTGATTGTGTTGATGATTGAGCAAGGATTGAGCACGTGGTCACACCTATGTGATGTTTTGGTTATTGAGAATGGATTGTTTAACTTGTTTCTTGTTTTGATTCACGTATTGTTCGTCAATGATGAGGAGAATTATACTACTATCTTGACACTTGGAACCTTCGATAATTTTAAATGATATTTTGGACAGAATTGTCTTATTTTATTACTACAAATTCTGGCATCTTTCTAAAGAATATCAATGAAAATACAAATTTTTAAACACTTTTTGACGAAGCTGTCAGTAAGCAGTATGCTTTAATGCCAGGATGAATTATTCTGGCTACAAAATACCGAAATTGTGATTTATTTATTTATTTCATTACCCTGCTGAAAGTAAAATGTTCTATCCTAAATTTGGAAAAGAAAGTTACACTTTTTATCCCTACGGAAGAATAGTTTATTATATGTCAAGAGACAACAAATGCATTATTTAATCCTGTTAACCTGAGGAATTAAATTCACTTTAGTCCTGTGGTATATACACTATTTTTCGCACTTCCAGCCATGCACTTGGAATTAATAATTAATTTTGGTATTGACTTGACATATAATTCACAATACCAGCAATATACAAATTTTTAGATAACTTAATGCTTATTTACCTGTTAATTTAATCCCGGCGAGATAAATTTTAAATTTAATTACTTCGGGTTTAAAAGTGATACTTTAGTCTTCGAAAAGGAAGAATATAGTAAGTCATTTACTCCCAGAAGTGAGAAAATTTTACTTACTTTCCTAGGATAGGAAACTAAAGCAATATCCATGACAACTGGAAAACAACGGTATAATTTCACATTCGTGATATCTTAGTGACATCTATCAATAAAATAACAAATCTTATCTAAATTTCTAATTTATTTCTGAAAATCTTTTTTCTGATAAGGAAGTGAAAAAATGGTTAAAGTGCAATATCATCGACCTCTTTTTAAAATTTCCTTTGCCACTATAATGACATTTACTTATCAATGATCCTAAAACTTTTTCAGAGATAAAATAAATAAATAAATATATCATCACGCCTTCTACCCATTACTGGGTGTGGCACTCTGCCGAAGCAGATCTCGGTAAGTGATATATTTTGCGCGTGAAGTGCGGTTACCAGTCGTCAAATCACGGCCCTCAAAGATGTTAGTGGTGGAGGAGCCACAGGGGTAGCTTTTTGAAATTATGAAAATTGTTTGTCGCTTGTGGGAATCGAACCAGGGTTCTCAGGATCCACAGGCCGACTTCATACCACTGAGCTAGCCACCCCATTTTACTTATGAAAATTTACTTTCTTCATGAAGAAATGTCTCACTTCCTTCATTTGGTATATAAATAACTATTTTACTCTGCACAACAGGAACTTAATCCCAATTACAGAACAGGGGACCTACAATTTATAATGGAATCCGAACCACTCAGACACAATCGTATTTCTTTGATAAGTCAGTGAGATTTGAACGCACGACCTTTTCCTTGTTAATTAGTAAACGCAACTTTTACCTCAATTTTATCCACTAGGCTACGATTGCCTACAATTTATAAAATAAGAATGAAAAAGAATATCAATTATCAAACTCAAAATTGCAGTGTCATGTATAGAAAAGAGCACTAAAATATTAAAAACCTTGTATGATCTTTTATAATGTCTCTTTAGTCACATCAACACCAAGACACCACGTGATAGTGTAAGTCAGTTCTGTGAGTTTGTGACTTGTAGTTCTGTAAGAACGCGGAACGGATGGATCAGTGTATCGTCACACCTCCGTGTCGGATCGGCTCTCGAGGCAACGAGTGGCCATCTGCGTCATTTAGAGCTGCCCCAGAGGAGGCCTAGTGCACCCTACCGCCCGTGACCAATCGCTTCTACAAGGCTCTCGAGGACTGGTGGTGCAGTCAATAGCGAGGTGACAGATTTTTTTTTAGTTGTTGCACAATCTGTGCTACTGTTACCGAACTTTTTCTCTAAATTAATGTTCAGTTTTCCAGTGAACTGTTATGTTTCTGTTGTATTTATATGCCTGTTAAATAGAGGAGAATACAAATAAATTATGTTCTTGTTAGTTAACAGTTACTTAACAATCGATTAATAAATCGAGCATAAAACAGTTACGTTTTTGTAAGATGAGAATTTTAAAGATATAAAATCTAAATTAAATTAGGACTTATATACTCATTATAACTTGCATTGCATTTGTTTACATAAAATTAAAGACAATAAACATCTTGTCAAGAAAGTCGGTGATATTGTTATTCTGCCAACTGCTGATGTTTTTGTTTTTGCTTGAAGTAATTCACTCTAATAAGAGAGTTAGTTTGCTGCTCAATTTAGTTTCTCATGTTGCCCATTTCATCTCAAATGAATTAAGTAAACCAAATGTAAAATGAAATACACATAAAATTATTAAAAGCAGATGTAATAATTTAATTAGTATTAAATTTTAATAAATATATCATCACGCCTTCTACCCATTACTGGATGTGACACTCTGTCGTAGCAGATCTCGGTAAGTGATATATTTTTGCGCATGCAATGCGGTTACCAACCGTCAAATTACGGCCTCCAAAGATATTAGGGAAGAGGAAGCCTCAGGGGTAATTTTAAAGTTGTGAAAATTATTTGTCGGCTGTGGGAATCAAACAGGGGTTCTTAAATCCACAGGCCGACTCCATACCACTGAGCCACTTACCCCATAATTGTTTTTAATTAAAGTTTAATTCATAAATACTCTTTTTAAATAATAGTGTCAAGTATTTCATGGGATAGAGGCACATAACAAAATAGAGATAAAAATTTAAATAAAATGAGACTTGAATCTCATGGCGACCGTAGCTTAGTTGCATTAAAGCTTATGACCGGAGTTCATTGATACTAGGTTCAAATCATAGCTATTAAAAGAACCCATGAGCTAGGTATATATCTAACTTTGTACCTAATAGTTAAACGATAAATGAACCTAATTCTAAATCTACAACTAATGACAACACAGAACTATATTCTATATAAATTAATTCTAAAAACACTACTAAAGATTCAAGATATAAGAAAAAACAAAAAAAATACAGCAATGGTAAGCTAATAGAGACCATATGAAAATGTAACTTGGTCTCAAGTTTGACATATTGTGACCAACTTAGTAATGAATATCCCAATACATACGTCATTTGCCTTTATGATAGATAACGTATATATCATATAAAAATAATGTTAATCATCGCGAACACAATTCTTCCACAGAAAAAAAAGAAAGCACACATGTTTTGACAAGAACTTCGATCAATGATCAACGAATTACGTCGTTGGATGAGTGTTTTTGTGTGTCGCCACTAATGCAGTATGCTCGTTATAAATTTATCTAGTGCGAACCATAAGAATAAATTACGCGTTTCCGTTAATTGTAAACACAAAACATTGTGCATTGCAACGCACACTTCGACCCATCCACACCTGTGTGCGGGTTTCAGTTTGAAGAAGAAATATACGGGGTAGCTCGAAGTTCTTTGACATGAGGAAGTTAACTATTTCTCGTAATTGCGAGTGCGGTGTATAAACATATAAACATGGACAGATGTGCTTGTTATTACTTACTTACTATACCGAAGTTTTTTACTGCGAACTAGACTAATTACTATTGTATTAATAAACATCTTTTTCAAAATGGCACTTCCGTTTCAGGAAGTAGACGTTAGTAGTTTTTGCTAGGGTGATTAAATTCTTATGTTGGTAAATAGAGGGATGGTTACAACAAAACATTTATTTTTTCATAATTAGAGTTAATTACTCATACGTAAGTCTACTTTATACATAATTGGCTTAATATGAATATCGTTTTTCATCTTCCTTCTACATATGTCCATTAGGCCTTACTTTCAAACAAAGAATATTAGTAAATATATATTTTTATTTGTTACAAATAGGGGCTATTTTTTCGAAATTTTAAAACTGAACGATCAATGCCGATTTAATCCTTTTTACTTTCTTATATGCAGATAAATGCTGAATTACTGAAAATCTAAATTACATGTTTAATAATACATATTATATAATATTCATATATTCTAAATATTAAATATGCTGTGTATAAGAAAGTCGTGTGGTGAACACACCAGATTTTTTAAATAATATTTGTTAACTTTACTGCAAATTAAATAAATATAAATAAATATATCATCACGCATTTTACCCATTACGGGGTGTGGCACTTTGCCGAAACAGATTTCGGTGAGTGATATATTTATGCGCGTGAAGTGCGGTTACCAGCCGTCCAATTACGGCCCCTAAAGAAATTTGTGGTGGAGGAGCCACAGGGGTAATTTTAAATTGGTGAAAATTGTTTGTCGGCTGTAGGAATCAAACCGGGGTTCTCAGGATGCACAGGCCGACTCGATACCACTGAGCCACTACATATTTAATTTGTTCGGCGAGAGATAACAGTAAAGATGGTTTAGGAAGTATTTCATTTTGACCCTGATTGACTGATGAAACGTCAAAATGAAAACAAATTTAAGCAGCACGAAAATATTTTTTTTCACTCCCTTGAATATGACTCTATTATTTCAACTTTTTCAATAGTAATAAAACACTATTTCAAGAATGTTTATGTTACCATGGATACGTCATCGTTTTTTTGTCTTAGGACCAAAAATAGCATTTTTACTACAGATATACTTTAAAAAACAAGCGGAGGGCGACGCTCCCTCCCTTTCCTATCATTTTGTTTCATTTTCAGTTACTGCATCGTGTGGACTTTTCTTTCATATACAAGTGCAGGCTATCACTTTCATCTTTTCTAATCTTGTAGATTCGTTGTTAGTTTCATTATTAGATTCGTTGTTAGGAGTAAACGTGAGTAATTTGAGATGTTTTATGCATATGTTATGTACGTTGAAGAAAGAAAATGAATGATAAGTGAATAGGAATGATGTGATTGAAGGATTGTTGTGTGATAATGATTTCGAGTGTAATAAGTGAATGAGTTTATATGGAGTGATCTATGAATGTGGTTGAAATGAGGGTGGTTTGTTTGGATGAAAATGTTTGACGAGGGCTGATTCTTTGATGAGTGTGATGAGTGAATGTTTTATGAGTGATTTTAGGGTTCGTGCTACCCCATTTCTTGGGATATAGTGTGAAGATATGTATGTATGTATGTATATACGTAAATAAATTTATCAATTTGTTTCATTTTAATTTGAATAAATCTGCTAAATTTTCAAATCCATGTTCACAAAGTCACACTTCTATTCAATATGACTGAGCCACCTTCCCCACAAATAAATAAATAAGTAAATAAAATAAAAATATTTCGATAATTGAAATATAAAACTGTACTAAATCCATTTTGTAACTGCATATTTTCAATTTAGAAATATATCCTAATAAATACTTCAATATAATAAAATGAAAATGTAATAACAATAAGAGAATTAAAAAAAAAAACTATGAAATTTCAAATAAAAAATTTGTTATTTAATATACTGTAATTAATCTGTTAATTTTTAATATTCAGTTAAAAATTTACACCAATACGAATATATGTCAAATTAAATTTTCATTTTTTCCTCAGTATCGCTTCCATTGGTTAAAAAGTTTATCGGGCCGTTCTAAATTAAGGGGTTTGTTATGAAATACGCCTATGACAATAAAAAAATTGTCTGTTAACAAAATAGGACATGGACGGTTTTGTACAACAAAATTTCACAGTTGTATAAGATATCATTGTTGATGTGCATTCTTTTAACCTGTTAACATTAACACTAACAACTACAGATTTGAATAGAATAACCAATTTAAACTAAAGTGGAGAGTATCTACTAGTATTTGTACTCAACTCTATCAACAATTGTGGTTTTCTAATTATTTTTTACCTAGAAATTTGACTTGCAAAAATTTCTTTCGTGTTTTACAAGATATAAAACTAATAGTTACGTTTTGTGGTCAGCACCTGAAAATGCTTTCATTCTGTTATCAACTAATGATTTTGATTAATTGTTTGTTGATGTATATACTATAAATACCTATTTTTAAAATGTTTTATATGTAAATTAATGTTGACAACCATGTAAGAATTTATCAAATAATTGGAAATGTTTCTGTTATGCATAATATTTTAATGTTACCCAGAATATTATAAATAGAAATATTACCAGATTGACTAGTATTCTCAGTAAATACTCAACTATATTCAGATCTACTAACTACTTGGCAACTAAGACATAAATGTAAGATATTTTAGGCCAAGTTCTCTCATTATTTTATAAAGTATAAAACAATGATTTTGTAAATTGTACTTCAAGAATTTATCTTCTAAATCTGCTCCTGTACCTATTTTATCATTATTATTATTATTTGTGACACTATATGATAAACTATGACGATCAGTGAAAACGCGGGTTGAAAATTCTTCATATTACAAGAGAAATGATTTTTTAAAGTTTTGTATTGGAGTTGTGACCTCCCAAGTTCGGTTCAGTGGTACTTAACTTGTTTCGTTCAAAGAGTGCAAATAATATACGATTAAATTCTTGAAAAATAATCTTACTATGTTGAAAATCATATTTTATAGAAGTGGCAAGCCCAAGAACATGAAATTAAATTATAATAATAAATATACAACATGGGAATCTAATAATGGACATAGGCTTAATGAAGATTCATTGACAACGTTTCGGCCAAGGTTATGGCCATCTTCAGGTCAAACGGAAGATGTATAACGTAAAACAACAATTAAATTAAATTAATATTGAAAGTTAAATGTTCAATGTTCAGGGCAAACATATAGCAAATGAAAATTTTTTTATTTGATTCTAAATAAAGCAAAAGAAATGAGTCTAAATTTTTTATGTTTGCCCTGAAGAGTCGAGTATGTCGTTTTACGTTATACATCTTACGTTTGACCTGAAGATGGCCATAACCATGGCCGAACGTTGTCAATGAATCGTCATTAAATAATTTTACAACTTAAGCCTATGTCCATTATTACATTCCCATATTATATTTGGTTTATTAAAACACTCTACTAAATATATAACATGTTGTACACGTATATACTAACAAACGGCGAACAATTTGAAAAATCAGTGCTGAGATGTCATATTCAGTTATACTCCGCATATGTCTCTTATTTGCCTCGCGGAAATACTTGTGGCCAATGAGAACCTTTCGGACATGTGATGTCACTATATTTGTAATCGCTTATATCTCTGATATTAAACATTATTTTTAACTAATTTTTTTCACTAATAACTATTATTCAATACATATTTTATGTTTTTATCCTTCATTCTTGTAATTTGGAATATGGTACAGGAGCCTATTGTAGATTGACAACGGAACAAATAAATTGCACTGTTCAAAACTGCGCTTCGAATTTGTTTATACATACATCACTAATTGAATTTCTGTCATTTTCAATTCTTGGTAGGTGGTTCAATGGTATCGAATCGGACTGTAGTTTCCGACGAAGGATTCGATTCCCACAGTCAAAAAAAAAAATTAAAATGATCTCTATAACTCCCGATTCACTAACATCTTTGGAGGCCGTGATTTGTCGGCTGGTAACTGCATTTCACACGCATAAATATATCACAGACCAAGATCTGCTATAAAAAAATGCTACTAGGTCAAAGGCGTGCTGATATACCATAATTATTTTTTATTTTCATTTAAATATGTCAACACACATTATTTTTAATTGAAATTGTCTAAGTTTCCATGTATTCACATCCATATAAGCGAGATTATTTGATATCAAAATACTTCATTCTATGGGATATTAGCCTAAAGATTCTTTATAGACACTACTATATTCAAAATTATTTCAGCAACAAAAATATAATTGCAAAGAATGCAAAAATAACGTCTGACACTAGAAAGTATTTAAAAATTACATATTTTTGACAGCGTTTTGAAAATTCTCGCGATTGTATGCGAAAACCTGCAAATTTCTATAAAAATTCCCATAAAATTCTATAGTAAATAAGTCTAGATAATAACGATGACCCAGTTTTATTACCCCTAATTTAGTTTCATTCATCGGTTGCGTATTCAGTTTCTTGGAGAATTCTTTCTTTATGTCCCGAATTCGGATCTGGTCGTAAATTGCCTGGCAAGCGATTGACTTCATGGGTCCCCTGCGCGTTTGTAACATTATACGCCTACTTTGCTTCAATAGATCTGATCTGATACGGATGTTATGAGCGACAAAAAGGTGCTTTTGTTCGTTTATCTATACAAGAGTGTAAAATGGGACACAAGATGCTAACAAAAGAAAAGGTTTGTAAGGAGAGGAACCTGTCTCTTTTTATCTTTACAGTTTTTTTTATGGGGGTTTAACAGAAAATTAGATTAAACTTCTGTTTTGGACAAATTTTTGAAAAATTGAGGATACGCTTATCTATGCAGGGATAAAGAGACACAATTAAAAACTGATAAATAAAAAAGCATACATTGTGAATTTACTTTAACGTGAAACATGCATGCCATGGCATTTAAAACAATTCGGGGAGGATTTACGTTTTTTCATTAGTTTTTCTTTCTTTTCGATTTAGAATAATAATGAAAGGTCAATTATTTAAGCAATTTAGTAAATTATCCACCAATTTCATAAAGATAATAATTTTAATATAAAAGATTTACTTTGGATGCACTTAACAATGAATACCTATATTTTTTCATCCTAATTTACTTCACATTATTTGTCTAAAATAACTAGTTGTATATTTGCGTGTATCCTGTTGATAAGAATTATGTCAAGCCAAGATCTTTACAAGAATAGGTAACAGCTGGTTTGTGATACGTACACTCGAATTCAAAATTATTGTCTTAATATTTATTTAGCGCCTCAAAAAGTAGATTTATATTTATTAAGTAAATACTCAGCAATTGATGATATCAAAATGAAGTATAAAGAAAAAAAATGAGATACCGCCAGGATTTAAACGACTCTCATGCCAAGTCTTTTAGTATATGAAAGAATCATAGGATTGAAGCTGCATATGACCCATAGCAAAATAGAGAGAACAATTGGAATAAAATCATATTTCAATCCAGTGCGACTGTAGCTTAGTTGGTTTAAATCACCGAAGTTCATAGCTCACAGGTTTAAATCTTGGCGGTATTCCTATTTCTTTCTTTATAATTTATGGGGTAGGTGGTTTAGTGGTAGAGTCAGCCTGTGGATTTGAGAACCCGAGTTCGATTCCCACAACCGACAAACAATTTTCACCACATTAAAATTATCCCTACGATTCCCCCCTCCTCTAACATCCTTGGGGGACGTAATTTGACGCCTGGTAACCGCTTAATATACATCACTTATCAAGATCTGTTACGGCACAGGCCACACTCAGTAATGGATAGAAAGCATGATGATATATTTATTTATTTATCTATTTATAATTCAAATGGGATGGCTAGCTCAGTGGTATGAAGTCGGCCTGTGGATCCTGAGATCTCTGGTTCGATTCCCACAGGCGACAAACAATTTTCATAATTTCAAAAGCTACCCCTGTGGCTCCTCCACCACTAACATCTTTGGGGGCCGTGATTTGACGACTGGTAACCGCACTTCACGCGCAAAATATATCACTTACCGAGATCTGCTTCGGCAGAGTGCCACACCCAGTAATGGGTAGAAGGCGTGATGATATATTTATTTATTTATTTATATTTATAATTCAAGTAGATTTACACAAAACAGTGTTTTATATTTGAGTATTTGGAAGAAAAGTTATTTGTCTAATTAGTACTAAAAATACAAGTTTTCGGATCGAGTAATAAAGGTTGCCAGACAACACTTAGCGGAGTCTAGTAATATTACGAGACTCGAAATAGTATTTTTAGTCTAATTGATACATATTATTTTTTGTAGTCATTTATTTAAAAGAATCCGCATTTTTTTCTAAAATTAAAATAAAAGAAATTGACAAAATCACCATGACCAACTATAGTAAAAATGGTATTTTTGGTTCTAGAATCAAAAAACAATGACGGATTTATGGTAACGTAAACATTCCTAGAATAGCTTTCTTTTACTATTGAAAAAGTTGAAATAATGGTGAAAAAAATATTACAATTCGTTTTGTTAAATCGTTCTTAGTTTACATAAGAATTTAACTTAAAATGAATTTATTTCTGTAAATCTACCAATAATGTAAAGTAATGCAAACAGACCGGTTTTAAATATGACTCACTATGAAATGACATAAGTCTCGATGAAAGAATTCTACACTCAGAAACTATAGAAAAACATGTATACCTAATTCCTTCAAAACCTAATTGTTTTAATTATATTAGAAATCTATCATATTATGTTTCATGTATTCATATTCAAATTTTGAACACGCATCACGCATATTCAATGTTATTTAATTTCATATATGAATGTTATTATAATTATCTGAACGAATACTCACTTACCTACATATAATTTCTAGGTGACCTTCCAGAATAACATTTATTAATTATATAATTTCAGGATTTCTGGTGATTTGAATACTCAGGCTGCAATTTACTATTCTCAAACATTATTTATGGGAAATTATTCATTTATATTTAATCATATTTATTACTCATTATTGCTGATATAATTAAAATTACGAGTAGATAGAAACGACATCTTTATGCAATTTCACAATGACAATCATCAATTTTCGACATTTTTGAATTTAAATATTTGTATACTCAAACGTTAGTGACATGATGAGGAAATAGACGTTAGTAATTTTTGTTAGGATGATTAAGTTTTTTTGTTGGTAAATAAAGGGATGTTTACAACAAAACATTTTCTTTTTCATAATCAGAGTTAATTGGTCACATGCTATTATACTTTATATTTAATTGGCTCAATATAAATATCGTTTTTCATCTTCCTTGTACATATGTCTAATAGGCATTACAAACTTTAAACAAAGAATATTAACAAACGAGTAGTATCAAGAGCAGAGCCTCCTTGGGATTATTCATTTTTTTTTTTAGTTTCTTATAAGTGTTATTATTATTCGAGTTTGATAACCCTTATAGAAATAAAAACGTTAAAAAAACTTTGTAATACTCTGAAACAACTCTGAAAAGCTTTCAAAATTTGGATTGTCAGACATTTTGCGAGTTTTTCAGACTGTTTAAAATGTAAAAACTAAGAACAGAATACAAAATACATACAAATTTCAGACAAAAATTACAGAATTGTTTGTCAGTATTATATGTTTTCCTTACAAAAATTCAAAATCGCCCCCCTTCCTTGAAAATATTCTAGATCCGCCTTTATATAGTATATTAAAGGACTAATTTCATAAGGCAATCTGTTAACACATAAAATTTGCAAAGGACGATGTTTTATTAAATTCTACGATTTATTTACCTAAAGTCTAAAATCCAACAAGAATTATTTCCAAAAACATTTATAGTTAAAGTCTTATTTTCACAATGGTCAACGAAATAAAAACGGAGACATTTTATGTAAGGTTAAATTGTATGAATAAAGTACAGATATATGTTTCATAGCCACCCAGGACAAAAAGACATTAAACACTCATTATTTTGTTTCTGCTACAAATACTTGAGGCATTATTTTCGAAATTTAGGGCGACACAAACAAATATCTCACCCATACAAATCTTAATATTTAATAACAATAAATTTTTGGCCAACTTCTTTGAATTCAAGTGTCCATCCACTTCAACATTAGGAACACGGTACACGGTACGCTTACGTCCGTGCATACAACACACATCCTACATATGTTTTCACAAAAATTGTATATAATTTAAAAGTTATTTTTTCCGTACAATGGTACGGTAAATAATAGGACATGCATCGGGTAATATCAATAATTAAACGAGAACGGCAGCAAGGTAGCGAATCCACGTTCATGAAAGATGCACAACCGTCACGGCGATGCAAGGGCAGGAGGGAGGAGGTAACTCGCGGGGACGACCGTGAGAGGGGCGGGAGGGGGGCTAATTACATAATGAACGGGATGAGCACACGGCAGTGGGTGGATTTGGCTATTTGTCGCATGTATATTCCGGGTAATTGTCCGGCTACGTCGTTTCGTTTGTAATACGAGACAACACAGGCAGGAGGGGGTTTCGGGGGCTCATTAAGGCGGGGCGGGAGGTGGAACTACGATAACTGCGCGCGGTGCACGTTACCTGAACGTTCTATGAATTGAAGCAGCTATGTGTAACGTTGACACTGATGATGTATAATAAAATACGGATTAGAAATTGCAATCTAGATTTAGGAAATTCTGCAAATATTTTCATGCTAGTTGTATCCCTAGTACAGCCTTTCCCAAACTGTCCGAGAACCCTTTTATATTCATAAAAAATATTGTATATATTATATATCATCACGCCTTCTACCCATTACTGGGTGTGGCACTCTGCCGAAGCAGATCTCGGTAAGTGATATATAAGCAAAACTAATGGCGGAATTCTGTGATAAATCTAATAATGAACAAAATCATATCAAAATTTATTGGTCTTTATACTTAAATCTAATTAAAATATTTCATAGAGTCATACATTTCATTGCAATTTTTTTCGTGAAATGAAGTGCTACGTACCCGAAGAAAACATTTTTAGTGCCATTCGTTTGAGAGTTATTTATAATATATTCATAACTAAATTATAATTATAAACACTATAATAATCAATTTATTCATTATACAATATCAGATAAATGACTGTTCGTAGTGTCGGCCAGTAGCACTAAAAATGGATACGTCAAGAACTATGAAATTTTGCGAATTTAGAAAACAATATTTTTGTTCTATGATTAGCACCCTTAAGTTGTTTCCAAAATACAAACACAGCCAGAACATGATTTCCTATTTCATAAAGTTATTTCCAAAGATCTTTAAGACACAAATGCAAGCGTAGTATTGCATTTCAAAGTAATTATTGCGTTTTACGATTCATACTTTACTATTACATATTCGCAAGATCAAAGTAACAATACAAAGACACCATAAAATCATTCCAAGAATTAAGACAAAGCTAACAAATTAAGCACATATCCACATTCCATGCAAAGCACATGCTCCATCAGATTCCAAGAAGAAATTCATATTCTCAGTGTTCAGTGTCAAAGAAACCTCTGAAGTCGTGACCCGTTCGTTCTTCAGCGCACGAACAGCCAGGGGTTAGCAACATTCGGCACTGCACCTTTGTAATCAGCGAACAATACCTTAAATTGTTGTGTACTGTGTATCGAATCCGAATTGTGTAATTGCGCTAAATAACGACACAGCGGGGTCAATGATTTTGCGATGCGTGGATCGTCGATTGTCTCTAAGCGGTAAGGAACAGACAGCTGTTGGATGCGTTTGCAGTTTGCAGTTTTATTTTGCTGGTTAAGTAAACGGTTTTGTCTGAGAAAGTTCAACATTTTCTTTACTTCTTTACTTCTTTGGGTTTTGGACTGATTGTTAGGTTCAGCAGTACGACGAGCTGTATGTGCAACCTGTTTAACTGCGTAGCTAAAATGGTTGCATATGTTGGAATTCATTTAATTACGGAATTAATTTATTATAAATTAAGATGATTCCTCCGTTTAATGGTCAGTTTTTCAATCGCTGGTTTACTCTCGATTAATGTTAATCATGATTAAATAATAATGGAAACCATAGTTTTCATTATTATTTAATCATGATTAACATTATGCGGTGATTGAAAAGCTGATCCTAATTGAATCTGAATATTATGCTAATTTACATTCTTTATTATGGGGTGGCTAGCTCAGTGGTATGAAATCGGCCTGTGGATCCTGAGAACCCTGGTTCGATTTCCACAGGCGACAAACAATAAACAAAAAATATATATATATCATCACGCCTTCTACCCATTGCTGGGTGTGGCACTCTGCTAAAGCAGATCTCGGTAAGTGATATATTTTTGCGCGTGAAGTGCGGTTACCAGTCGTCAAATCACGGCCCCCAAACATGTTAGTGGTGGAGGAGCCACAGGGATAGCTTTTTCAAATTATGAAAATTTGTCGCCTGTGGGAATCGAACCAGGGACCTCAGGATCCACAGGCCGACTTCATACCACTGTGCTAGCCATCCCATAATAATTTTCATAATTTAAAAAACTGCCCCTGTTGATCTTCCACCACTAACATCTTTGGGGGCCGTGATTTTACGACTGGTAACCGCACTTCACGCGCAAAATATATCACTTACCGAGATCTGCTTCGGCAGAGTGCCACACCTAGTAATGGATAGAAGGCGTGATGATATATTTATTTATTTATTTTACATTGTTTATAAACAAAAATTATAGTTATTTATTCAACTAGTGCAATAAAGACACTTTTAACGCGAGCAGTCCACCCTATTTTTGTACTACTAATTATACTAATTTTTCTAATGACATTTTAAATGTTCAATCATTTATTTTGTAGGTTAAGTAGTTAAAATTATTTCGTAGCAACTATTACCATTAGCGTGGGATAAAACATTTTATCCCACACTTTCTGATAGTGTACTGTAAAAACATATATTTATAGGTTATGGAGAAAGTATCATTCTTTCCTCATGTACTTTATAGCCCTCGTCTTCGGGATAGGAAATGAAACGACACTTGCTGGACGAAATGCTTCATTTTCTTCCATCGTCATACAAATATCTATTGCTTCATGAATTGAAAAGAGAGTTAAGAATAAAATTAAGTAATATTACTGATTAACCCGCTTTATGAATCTACTTGATTATTATCGTTAACACAATTTTAATATCGTGAAGTTTTCAATTTACAAAATGAAATGAAATTTTGAATTTGCAATAGCAGATTAAAATAATAATAATAATAATACTTTTATTGAGGCAAAGTTCAGCTTTAAGCTGTTCTTCTACTTAACCTCTATAATGACTACGTTATAAATCCCAATACACAGATGTGTTTGCAGCCATTGTATGTATTATATTATTTTATAAATGAATCGGAAGTACAAGATACAAATACATAATAAATATATTATTTATATTAGATACTATGCTATTAATAATGAACCTAAAAATAATTAGATAAAAATAAATACCGAAATTCTTTTTTGAAACGTGGTAAATGAAATTCTTTGTATATTTTAGGAACTGAGTTATATAATTTAGGAGAACTGTATGAGAATGATCTTGGAAACATATTTGAAGTAAGATGAGGAATGGTGAGCATAAATTTATTACGCACATTAAATGAATGAGAGACAGCAGATAATTTTAATTTAGAATGCAAATAAGGAGGCAATTTAGTTAAAATAAGTTTGTGTATAAATGAAGCAAAATGTAGTTTTCTACGATCTTCCATGTTCAGCCATTTCAAGTCAGGAAAGGTGTGTGATACATGATCGCTTCTTTTTATACCCAAGATAAATCGTATGCAAGAATTTTGAAGCTTCTGAATATGTTTCTGAGTTACCAGATCCAAACAAGGCCCATATAAAATATCACCATAATTAAACTTTGACAGTACAAGTGAATCCACCAAAACTCGTCTCAATGAAGAATGAAGTAAACTCTTATTTGAATAAAGAAGCTTCAAAAAACAGAAAGCTTTCTGAATTGAAACACTGATATGTTTTTTAAAACGTAAATCCTTATCAATGTGAATACCAAGAATCTTTATACAATCATAAAAATCATGTTAGTTACTAACTCGTCATTTGAATCAGCTAGCAATTTTTTTTAAAATACAATCCTTTTTTCAATTTCTCTACATTCCCTTTTTCAACCGAAACAATTGAACAAAACAGACAGTATTAAATTTTCATTAGCTGGCCAGTTTCATTGAATTCATTTCGCTTGAGCAGTTTAAACCATCGTGTGCCACGCGCTTCTCCCTGTCCCGGGAGTTCCCATGGGATGCCTAGTTTCCAAAAGGACCCTCTCTACACTGATACTGAATAAATTTTCCAGTCATTGGTTGCTAAATAGCCAGCGAGGTTACACGTTGAGTGAACCGAGAGGATGGTGCCGATGAACATTAACCCCCGCTAGTGACGGACGCCAGTGGTGTAGGGAATAAATGCAGCCAAAAAGGGAAATATTGATATATAAATAAATAGTAAAGTTTCGGTTTTGCGTATTATGAAAATTTTGTTTGTTCTGGAGATTTTAATGAGCGAAATTCACAAAAAAATTTAGAATGAAAAGAATTTTTATTAACTGTTACAAGTTACAGAAGCTGATGTCACATTTGTTTGATTCTGCTCGAATCTAATCTAAATAGATCCGATGCTATTTTCGTCAAACAAAATAATCAAAATGTTCATTATTCAATACTGATTTTACAATGCATTTGCATCAACTGGTGTGACATTATTTGCACAATATTTCGTATACAGTATAAATTTTTATAAAATTAAATCATACAGATCACACCATACTGATGAGTCCCTAAAAGACGAAACGCGTCTATGGTTAAAGCTAAACTGACCAGCCGTTTGATGATGACCTGATAAGTTGATTCAAACGTGCTGTTAATTTTGTGGAATTTGTGATAAATGATGGAAAGTTTTTTCCTATTTTTCTTATTTATTAAGACACTGTTCCACATCGCAATTGACTTTTTGTCTTTGTATTATTAAAATGTAATATTCAATAAATTGGATGGTTCCCAAAAAAAAGAAAAATGCCACAGATTTTAATTGTAGAACATTTAGCTACTTGTATCTTTCACTAGAAGCATGTTCAAATGAATTAATTTACGAGTCATATGTAATAAATTAAGAATTTTGTACGAGTAAAACAAGTTTATTTGTACCTAGAAACGTGGAATGTAAAAAAAATACGTAGTGAGTAATTTTTATTGAAGAAAATTAAGACATCAAATTTTACATGAGTTGATACGCAGAAAATTTATAATTTCAAGATAAAGGTAATTAGTTAAAAACCAGAAATTTAAAATACTAGTTACTCGTATTTTTTGTTTTACGATCAGAAAGATAATCCCATAATTTTATTCTCTTGCAATATCTCATAAGATGAACATAATTAACTTTTATTTAGTATTTTGGTATATTCTTAGCAACGAATTTTAGAAGACAAAATAATAAATTATTGGCAACAAAATTAATTAGGCATGCAAGCAAAATAGTATACTTTGTAACTAGTAGAAAAAGTAATAAATTCCTGGACGATGGTGACAACAATTGAAGGACGAGATATGAACAGAATCCTGCAACCACAGAAATAAGAGAAATTCACTAACTTACATACTATATTTTTTATCTGATCGAGTTATACAAAAAATAATAATTTTATTTTTATTTATAAACGTTACTTTCTAGCTTAGGGCGAAAAAGTTATCCTTGTTCTGTCATTTCTTGTTATCTAGCAATGACTAGGTCGAAATAGATTCAACCCTCAAATCGCGCCAAACAGAATTCTGTTTGTTACAATAGAATCGTTGTCAAGTAAAAATTATGATTTTACTAGTATACTTTAAACTTATCGGTGCTTTTTGTACCAGGTAGGATACAAATGATGTTAACTATATTTTTACTGCAGAACTATACTTCTTATTAAAAGTAATGTTAATGAAGGAGGAAGGAATCAAAAACTTATATTATTTATTCGAGGGAATGCTATATCATGAGCTCCTAATATTAAAGGAACTAATGAATTTCAAAATCCTCCAATTATAATTGGTATTACTATAAAAAAAATTATAACAAATGCATGAGCAGTTACAATTACATTATAAATTTTATCGTCACCAATTAATGATCCTGGATTACTTAATTCAGCTCGAATTAATATACTTAATGAAGTTCCTACTATTCCAGCTCATATTCCAAAAATAAAATATAATGTTCCAACATCTTTATGGTTTGTTGAAAATAATAATTATCGCGGTAAAATGGCTGAGAAATAGGTAATAAACTGTAAATTTATTTAGGAAATTTAAATTTCTTTTACCATATTAATATCAAAAGTTTTAAAGTAAACTTAATTTGACGATTTGAAAACTATCGCCAGAATACTACTGCAATTCGAAGGTAGTACTACCATATATTTCTTGTTTGAATTTTACGGATCAGAAACACATCTAAGACGTGTAATTTTTCGTCTGATAATATTTATTTCATGATTTGGGCAACGTTTTGGCTACAATATATAGCACTTTTTTATGTTTGCCGAATTAATATTATTTCTGTATAAATACAGCATCAATGTTGAAGCTTCCTACCTTATCTCGCCGCTACTGGATTCCGCTCTGCAATGTTGTCAGTACTGTGTCGCCGTGTATTTGCACCCCCTTTGATCTGTCAGCCGTGTTAGTGTGACGCAGTATTGGAGCTATTATTCCAAGTCCCACGACCCTTTCGCTTCCGCCCCGCTGCACGTCAATGGATTTTGACTCTGGCCTCAGTCGAGGCATTAGCTAATTGACACCTATACATAAATACCAAAGAAAAGTTATTGTATGCTTTCCTGTGTTTTTATTAGAATTTGAATGAGAATGGAATTAATGCTTTCAGGGTTATTCATTTTAAGAAGTTGCAACCTTTCAAAAAGTATTCAGAGTTATTTTTAATCAGTCTATCTGCAGCGAATTAAATAAATGAAGAATTAATTTTGAATGAATATAAAGCTAATGAAACTTTTCATTTATTGCACAAGGAACGTTTTACAAAATTTATTAGAAGTGCTTAAAACTACCTTAAATTTGGTATACGAAATATTTATTTTTACTTGGACAAAATTTGTATCAAAAATTAAAATTCAAAGAGCTGTTATTTTGAAATTACTTGTCCCTCAGTCTGGAAAGTTTAAAGAAGTATGCTGCTGTCAATTGTTTCATATTCATTGCTTTGTAAAATTACTTGTGCTATATATTTTAATGGAGCAATTGTTGTATATCAAGGGAAGAAAATAAGGCATTTCTTCCTGAAAATGTCGATTCATTTCCCAAGCCGAATGCAAGAGATATGAAGCATCTAAGGAAAGAATTACGCTTTCTTCACGAGATATACATATAATTTTTTTCACTATCCTATCAGAAAGTTAAATTTTCGGAAATAAATTAGAAATTTAAATAAGATTTATTATTCTTTTGACAGATATCAACGTGGATGTCAATTTAAAAAACAAATTAAGTTGTTCTGACCATATTTAGTCCAAATTTCATCTCCCATTTAGAAGAATGTTTATGTTGCCCGCAACCTAGCTACATTCCCCTCTTAATGACTTTAGTTTCCTTCCCCAGCGAAGAAAAATTAGAAATGAAAAGATATTACTTTCTACTTTCAATTGAAGGTGAGAAAAATTTAATTTTTGATTGGGCAGCAAAAAAATATTTAAGTTCGCGTTAAATTATTATTTTAGATTTCTTCTAACTAATTTGTCAAAACTATTTCTAATTTAAATCTAATTTAATAGTTGACATTTATTTCAATTTATTGACAAATTGGGTACCAAATGACTCTTTAAAAAACTACCGTTAATATATATCATGTCACATAGTTTATGAATATAAAAATACCAATCATATATAAATCTATTTAACGTACTGAAGTAGATTGCCATTGTCATGTTATTTATAATGGTAATTTTCTAAATGTTCATTATTCTAATATATCTATAATTCGTGACATAATTGAGCAATATCTTGAATATAGGTACATTTATTTTAGCGTTAAAGTTAAGAACGGAAATGTAGAACTGTAGATAAAATGAAAGGAATTACATTGAAGAATGTTTACCGCTTTTAAAATATAGATATTGGTGAAGGAAGGCGTTCGCATGGAAAATACCTCCATGTTAAGTTTACTTTGATCACAGCATTGAAGTAACGCTGAGTGATTCAACGTGATAAATTAACGCCAGTTCATTATACTCAGTAAGATTAATTGGTATTTGTTAATTAGTAACTTTGTATACGTCAACGGAATTACAGCAATTTTAAAACTTTACAACTGATTAATGTTCGTGTTTGGGTAATGATTCTCATATTTTTAAGTAGTTTACAAGTTCAACTACAACTATGTATTCAAATTCTCAGAAAACCATGCTTTTTTAATTAACTACTTTCTCATCTTTAAAACTCTTTACACTTTTCAATCATTATTACAAGAAAATAGGTGTGTATAACTTTACATTTACATGTTAAAAATAATCATATGATGATATAGTTATTCAGATACGTAATTTTAAGAATTCTGATTACTTGTAAAATCCGAAACCGGTCGACATATCATTAAAACGTTGGTTAAAAGATACATTTTTTATTTACCTCAAATTTATTATTCTCTTAAGATATGTCATCTGGATGCAATTAATTTAAAATTATATCGTACTTTTCCTTTGGCTTTACTTTTCTTTCCTAGTGACGAAAAGTATCGTTTTCTTGTCTCAATTGAAAGAAGAAATAGTAGATTGTTTAAGTAAAGAAAAGTTGTCTCTTTGTAGAAACATAGAAACATCAACACGCATTGTAACACGTAAACAAACAAAATAATTGCCTAAAATGAGTAAAGTTTTGCTAACGAGTAAAATCGCATGTTACAATAGGTGTATTCCATTTGTTATTTAAATCAGATCTAACTTACACTTATTGAATGAGATCACTTATTTATTTCACTATATTAATTTGCTTACTTTATTCCCAATACTAGATTAACTCATTCGGATTAACCTTAAGTAATACAGTCTAATAAGTGCATCAGTTTGCTTTGTTCAGTTCATTTAGTCATGTTGTCTAATTTATCTGAACTGATTTAAGTGAACCAAGTGGCAAATGGAATACAGCTTATGTTGATTCGTAACTAAGAAAAAGGCTGTTTTCCAAGATTAGGTCTTTCCAACAGGACAAATAAAAAATATTTCGTACAAAAGTATTATATATTTCTCATTACAGGCAATCGTTGCCAAGTAAATACAACCGATGTAAAACTTACGTTTACTAATTAATAAGCAAGAGGTCATGTGTTCAAATCTCGCTGAATTAAATATAGTCGTAGATCAAAACAAATATGATTGTGTCTGAGTGTACTGTAATTGGGATCAAGTTCCTATTGTGCAAAATGACAAAATAAGTTTGTATTGCAATTTCGATGCGATATTTTCTTAATTATCCTCCAAATGGTTACCAGGATCTTTAAAAGGAGATGGAAAAAAAATTTGATTTAAAATAAAGGAAAAAGAAAGGTACCAGCAGACTTTGTAGTATCATATGATTAAATCACTAACTCATCCATCTAAAGACAAAATTACACTGTTCGAACATAAACTGCAACATTTTGTCAAATTGCAGTAGACACCAATATGCAAATTCCAATCAAAATCTGCACAATTTAAGATTATTTACACCACCATACATCATCTCCTGCACCACCCATCAACTTATCAATGATACTCATTACCCAGCACGATCTCATTGGTCCTTGAAGCCGGATGCCCATATCATCCGCGAACCATCGCGTAATGATGCGGCACATAAAATGGTCGCCAGTTCGCCACAGTGGCGTCGGTCTGGGTATGATACACATGTAGCATGTAGCGGGTAATGATATGCACCGTGAGACGGTGCTCCGCCCCCGGGCGGCCATTGGTCGGGCGGGGACCGCACCCCCTCTCAACCAGGTGGAACCCAGTGGACACGCGAGCGGTGTAATCGTGGCTTCGCGGGAAATGCAATGAGTATGTGTGTGAATGTGTGAATGTTTGTGTGATGAAGGATGAGAATATTGGCAAGGAGGGTTGGAAGTATTTTATTTAGGAGGCTAGGTTCCCAAGTAATTTTTGTAATGTGTTCTGATAATATGAGTACCTAATTGAAAATTATAATTTATCTACTTATAAACTGTTCATTTGAAAACATTTTATATTCGTAAACTTGCACATCAAATCTGAGTGCCGGTTTATTCTAAAATAAAACTTAAATGAAAGATAATCTGTTCAATATTTATAATTATAATTTTCTTTCAACCAATCATAATGCAAATATACTTGAAAATTTAACCAATAAGCACAGTTTTATACTGATAATCTCAAATTTGCTAATATTACAACGATAAAACGAGGAAGGCAATAGTATTACAATGATTATTTTTTGCTGTTTCTCAAAACTAATGAAATGCTTCACTGTATATCACGTGTCTGCGTTTTAACCAATCCTGTCATTATTATACTGTGAATAAAGCTCTTGTGATTATTCCCGGGAATTATCTCTGTAGATGCTTTTTTGTTTGTGACAAATGATAGGTAGTTGTCAAATAATTATTTAAAACTGTCAACGCGTCAAGTAAAATGTGTGATAAAATCGATTTAGTTGTATTTTAGATACAGAAATACACCAATAAATTTTGAAAACAACTTCCAAGAATACATTAATAAGTAATCAATCGAAATGGACCCAGTTCAAAATCTTTTAAGTTGGATGAATCAACCTCAACAGCTAAGTCAAAAAATAATCTAATTAAATATAAGTCGAGAGTTGGATAAATTAGAAAATAATTCTCCAGTATCTTTGTCAAACTTGTTGCCATTTGGCAATAGCCACTCAAGCCCTGCGGGCTTTCGTGACTATTGCCTGACAACAAGTTTTCGAAAAATCTGTCAAATTATTTTCAATTTATTCTCATTCTCTTGTTATATTATTACTAAAAATTTAACACGTATGTAAAACCATGAATTTGTTTGAAAATAAATCAATGAAATGAAAGCTATTTTGATAATTTTCCGCTAGTGAAATTAATGAGTGATAATTTTTCATTGTAATTAAATCTCCTTGATTACCAATAAAAGAAATGCAATTTTCATAAATATCAATTGAAATTATTATACTGAAATGTCAAATTCTCGATGGGGACTACAAGAGAAATTGTTATTTAAATTATCGAGATCGTTCCAAAAAATACCTAACAATTAAAATATTATACTTGTTAAATTATCAAGCAAAATTTATCTCGTAATATGATAATTGTCAAATAATATTTTGAAATGAATTATCGGCAATTATCATATCACTTATTACATTAGTTATGAAAAAACTATGTTTACCTTTATCATGGTAACAACCTTAAAATAAGCGAATTTTCATAAAAACGTCAAATTTTTAACAATAAAATAAATATAAACGTCAAAAAAATTGTTGCATTATTCGTAATAATGGATAAGAAAAATAGTTATGGTAGGAGAAATTAAATTTATGGTTGAAGACAGTACCTCAAAAAACATACAAAAGATCAAAATATTCAATTTGGAAACTATATGAAGCATTTTGTCTTGAAAAAATAATAGTTATTAGATACAAAAATTGTCAAGTATAGCAATTGTTAAGACCTGAAACAAAAATGGTTGCTAGGATGGTAGCTATTAAAAGATCATAATAATTTTTGAAAAAGCAATGAGCGTTTGCCGGAATTTGAACACAGAATCTTTCACTCGCATGGTGACTGCTCTAACCAATTAAGCTACAAACACTCGGCAAATACTCATGCTTTTTCGTGCAAATTATTACTAATATATACCAACAGACAATTGGGTCAATAAACAATTTATTATATTAAAAGATCATGTTAGTAATTTTTGTTACAGGTTAGGTTCATACGTCAGTAAAATAAATTGCTAATATATTAACAGATTGGATATTTAATATGAAAAAAATAAATGTTAACGTTTGTTGCATTAAAAACCATTTGGAATTCAACAGTCAAATTAATTCAATGCAGCAGTTTTTAAGCCAAATTGTGTATAATAATTGTACTTTTAATAGTTGTACATTTAAATACTGTTTAAAATATTTAATTGTTTATATTATATATTCTAATAATAAATAATTTTTATGGCTAGGTTGGAGATCATACAAATTCTAACGCTATTGACAATAACAAACAAAAAATCTATTTTCTAATAATATTCCAGCTGTCCATAAACAAAGTTTTCATATACCACCCTTTCAAGTCTCATATTTCCCCATCCACCTTTCCTCCATCTACCACGTGCGTGCTATTACTTCAGCAGGACATCTCAACCTCCTGGTGTCAGGGGTGGAGACGCTGTCGGCTCGTGCGCTACCCGGTGTCGAGTCCTCCCACGGGGAGGCTCGAACCCGTGCCGTG